>OZ018377.1:67615423-68865423 GCA_963969555.1 Polydrusus pterygomalis
CAGTAAAAATGGCAAAATCTAATAAATCCCCAGGACCCGACAAAATTCCAGCAAAAATAATTAAACTAACCACAGAAGATCAGATAGGCATATTGGTGGAACTATATAACACAATATACAATACATGAATCATTCCCCGTGAATGGCTTAGATCCACCTTCATTACATTACCCAAAAAGGTTAATGCAAAAGAATGTAGCGACCATCGAACTATCCGTCTAGTGAGTCACCTTAAATATCAAAAAGACAAAATTTATTACCATTACAAAATCAGTTCAACAGCAGGAAAACCTTTGGATCAACGGAGAGCTGGTCGAGACAGTCAGTACGTACAAATACTTAGGAACAACTGTCAATGAGGGTAATGAGTACACTGAAGAAATTAAATCAAGAATTGGACAAGCCAGAACCATATTTATCAGAATGAGAAATTTGTTATGCAGTAGAGATCTTAACTTACACCTCAGAGTCAAAATATTGAGATGCTATGTTTTCTCGGTGTTGCTGTATGGGATGGAGTCCTGGACGTTAAAAATGATATAAGTGATCGACTGGTGCAATGTGCAAATGTCGAATGGTACAACTGTAGTTCTGTTGAGTTGTTTAGAGCTGTAGCTTCGAAAGTGAGAATAGCTATGATGATAGCCAACCTTCTAAGAGGGGTGGCACTTGAAGAAGAAAAGGATATTTTGTGCATACTCTTGTATACTGCATTGCAGTAATAGGTAAAAGTACTTTAATTGTTAAAAGAGAAATATTCTTTCTTGACATGCCAGAATATAAATAGAAGTATAATTTTTTTGCTTCCTGCTTTTATAAGGGAGCCTTTGTTATATGTTATTTTATACTTGAATGTTTCAAATTCCATAGAAAATGAGTGAAATATATGAATAATAACCAAATAAAATTATTGATGTACTGTTTAAGCCCACATAACTACCATGACAACAATAATTATTCCAATAATGGTATTCGTAGAAGTTCTCTCACAGGTAAAAATGTTAACAAGAATTATTTTTATTGACTCTTTTCTTGATTACTACCCTACTGAATGGGCAAATAATACAGATTATAACCTTACCTGTGAAACGATAATTCCGGATTAAAAGAATCATAATTTTCCACAAATATGACAATGACGCACCATTTTGTTAGGTACTTATAACAATAAAATGAAAAATCCTTTACAAAGAACTAAAAGAAAATGACAAACCTCACAAAACATGTAAAAATACAAGTATTCTGACAACTAACCACGACACCGAAAAAACAAATATTACGATTACTTATAGAAAAAAAAAGGTTCGCTCGATTACTACAGCTGTTTTGTTGCTACCCGTGAATGGCCGACGCATGAAAAAGGAAAGCGAGGTTGCGCTATCATTCGAGATTTTGTCACCATGGAACTAAAATAAGTAGTTACTAAAGACAACCTGAAATAATCATTTATTTCATTTAAACCAATAAAACAAAAACTTGTTCTACCTATAGTATCCTATTAACGTTTGTCGTTTATCTGTATTAGGGAAGAGACGGGGAATATCGACCACATAAATTGAAATGATTAAAAGAAAATCATATTGAATAGAAAACATAAATGTAATAGTCTCATTGTTTTAATTACATATTTAACTAAGTAATTCTAAAAACCAAAAATCATTCTGAAGTTACAACATTGTAAAAACAATATTAAGTCAGCAAACGTCACCGGTCGATATTAACCGACGTTGTCGGGTAAAACCGTTCACATAAAAAAATGTAGAAATTATTTATTGGAACAGAAATCGCAAATGTAATCACTATGGATATCGCAGCCTGCACATTCTGCATGAGGTATACCACACGTAATACATACAAGCCACCATTCTCCATCCCTGCCGAATTAATTGCATAAGAAACAAGGCTCGGTTCAGGGCCGTTTCTGAGTGGTGTGCTGGGAGTGCCCCCGCACAAGGGCGGCCAAAGTTATAGGGCGGCGAAAGCCGCCTGCAGTTTCACAGAAAAAAATGTTAGACGTAAAAAAAAATTCTAGGAGTTTTCATAAATATGAAGGGTCAAATAAAAATGGTAAATTCAGTTTTCAAAAAAAAATGATGCAGTAGCTGTCAAGAATGAGGCAGCCGCCCTTTGTGTTAATTAGAGATTTCTTTTTAGATAGATAAGTATCGGAAAAATAAAAAGAATTCTCAACGGAGGTGGCCGCCCTGCAACCCACGTCAATTACATTTTGTCTTAGGTTTACTAAAAAAATTAAAACTAATTGATATTATTTGAATAATTATGAAGGTATTGTTGAATTCACATAAACTTTTAATGCCGTGACATTTCAGTTCTGTCATACTTGTCAAATACTGCAGCAACTCATAAAATATAAATTTCTAATGGCTAAATTTAATTAGTATAATTGTACTGCACACAAAGTAAGTCTATTTTGTATTATTTCATACGATTAAAAAGAGATAGAAATAAAAAGAGTTGGCCGAACAATTTCCGAAAAGAAAAATTGAAAACACTGACCAATCTCAGCTGTATAAGAAATTTAGTAAGTTGGTGAAATCTAAAGTAACTAGATAATGACAAGTCTTGACATTTGGCATTAAAACTGTATGTGAATTTAACTATAGGTGGGGGCACAAATACCCACAGGGCAAAAGAACGCACCCTATTTAAATTTGCCGCCGATATCCGGTTTCAAATGCTGTTACAAATAACTTTTCCGACGCCGAAAAAAAGTACCCAGACATTTTGATTACGAATTAAAAGATGACCCCATTGTCGAGACCAAACAGAGTTTCAATTAGAATTTTTATTTTTCGATTTTGGATATTTTTTTTTTTTGCCAGGGGAAACCCTTTATGGGCACCTGTTACTTGTTCTTTGGATATTGCGATAGAATCAATTAAGGAGAGATTCGTTTCACTTAATAAGTGTAATAAAACTTTTGGGTTTTTGTCGAATTTCTATGAAGATAATGCCATAAATGACGAGAAGTTGTTAAAATCCTGCAAATATCTCGATATAGCGCTTCAATAGCAAGGAAGTCCCACAAACAAAGATATTGATCGCTCAGAGCTCGACCAGGAAATTTTGTCGTTCCGAGAAATTTTTCCAATAAAACGTACAAAATAATAATTGTAGATACGCTAAAATTCATAGCTGAAAAAGATTTAATCTCATCATTTCCAAATCTTTGTGTTGCGCTGAGAATTTTTATTACTCTGCCGGTTACTGTTGCATCTATCGAACGTAGTTTTTCAAAGTTAAAATTAATTAAAAGCTACTTGCGGTCAATTATGTCCGAAGAAAGGATTAGTGGCTTGGCCCTTATCGCCATTGAAGGCCAAATTGCTTAGTCCCTCTGTAGGTAAGTATGAATAAAAGAAAAATATTAAAAATAGACACCTATTAAAGATTTATTTTTCTGACAATTGCTTTGCGCCATAATTTCAGGTAGGTAATTGTAAAATAGTAACTGATTTGATTTAAAGGGCAGCCAGTTCATATGTCGCACAAGGGCGGCCAACAGGCCAGAAACAGCCCTGGCTCGGTTGCCACTTCCTGCTTGTTTTTCTTCTTAATGAATTTCTCTTGCTTTTTTCATCTTGTTCAATGAAACTTCGTTTAACTTGTTTGTTTTTTGCTAAACTTTATTTTCTATGCTTTGCAATTTTTTTGGATTAAAGTTCTTCTCTGTTAGGTGTAGAGGTGAAGATTTTTGAATGTATCTTTCTGGGGTGTTCTTTACGCGGATGATTTCTATTTTTTGGTGCAGGTAATAAATATGTAAAAGATTTGTTAACTTCCACTGTTTTGTCATAATCGTCACTCTCATCTGTATCAGTTACCAGTTTAATGGATCCTGAATCATCACTAGAATAATCATCGGCCTGGTAATGCTTCTATTTCTTGAAACTTTTGATTATGCCATTTCCATTTCTTACCGCCAATATAGCCCGTTTTTTGATCTTCTATGGACCATGAGGGACGAGTTGTCTTTCTTTTATACGAAAATGGCATCTTATCGGCAAATAAAAATAAATACGGGTGACAACGATATTACTGACCAGCTTGTCACGTCCTTATAAAATAAAATATTATTTCGAAATTTTGGTAGGTTCTATGGTTGTACTGTGCGCACATTTTCGGTATTCAAACGCCTGACTGTCACTTCCGGTTGAACCGGAAGTACACTTAACTTTGTTATTTCAAATAGAACACCCTGTATATTTTTAATAATATGCATTCTACAAGGAATTCTAAGCATAAAACGTGTATCATATCCTATACCTATCTATGACAGGTTAAGAGAAAATGGCGTTGGAAAATATAAAATTAGCCACACACTTTATTGATTTTACAAAAAACAAATGAATATGCACAAAATTGTATATTCTTTTTTAACTTCTTTTTAGGTATTGTGTATGAATAAGTCACAATTATTTCACTTCCGGTTCAACCGGAAGTGCTGCAAAATTTGACTTTCAAACATAGATTTCTCCAATATTTTTAATGGCACGCCCCCTTTTAAATATAATTTTCAAAATTATCTTATTGTTCTAAATATTTTTTATTAATGCTTCCCTAGGTCTAAACTCATTCGTTTTTAAGATATACGGAATTAAAGGTTTAGTTACATTATCCAACAAGCAAAATTGACGTTAATTTATTCATAGTTTCATCTAAGGTAGCTATGGATCCCACAGATGTGTTTACTAATTTCATATGTTTTACGAAGCTATCGCCATGTTATTTTTTAATTTCATCCTTTCATTATCATTACAAGTGACTTATTACTAAGAAAAGTTAAAAATATGCCTTATTTTACGCGTGAACATCAAATTGACATGCTGCTAATCTACGGAGAGACTAGAAAAAACCGCAGAGAGGCAAAATTTCTGTATATGCAAAGATTTCCCGAACGCGAGCACCCGAGCGATACGTATTTTCCATGGTTAGAACATCATTTAAAGCACGAGAATGAAAATCAAAACGGAAATGGTTTTATTATTAGTGAGGAGGCAGAAACAAATACACTGGCTTATGTTGAAGCTGACCCGAGAGCATCGACGAGGCAAATTGAGAATGATATTGGCATTAATAGGGAAAGTGCTAGAAAAATATTGAAAAAACATGGCTATAAATCCTTCAAATACCAAATCCATCATCATCTTTATGAGGGCGATTACATTCGAAGATTGGAATTTTGCAACTGGTATCTTGAAGAGGAGCAGCAACAGCCACTTTTAAGCTTAAACATTTTATTTTCTGACGAATCCCGTTTTACCAACTTGGGGATGTTCAACAGAAATAATACCAGGTATTGGGCTACTGAAAATAATTTTCTAGTTAGGGAGGGGGGCGTTTCAGGAAAGATTTGGCATTAACGTGTGGCTAGGCGTTATAGGAACACGTATAATAGGTCCTATATTTTTTGAACAACATTTAACCGCTGTCCAATACCTGGCTTTTCTTTAGAACCACATCGAAAATATTCTAGAAAATTTACCTGTTAGGCAATGCGCACAAATATTTTATCAACAAGACGGCGCTCCAGCACATATTGCTAGAATAGTGACAGCTTATTTAAATGCGACTTTTGGAAATCGTTGGATGGGTACTAATGGCCCAGTAAGGTGGCCGGCAAGGTCCCCTGACCTAACACCACTTGATTTTTTTTACTGGGGCCACATAAAGGAGAAGGTGTATAGAACAAAACCTCAGAACCTCCAAGACCTAAGAGACCGAATAATTCAAGCAGTAAACAATATTACACCAATTCAAATGAACAATGTTATTCGAGAATTCAAAGAAAGAATTAATTTGTGTCGAGAAAAGAACGGCAATCGTTTCGAGAATTTCATTTATGGTTAATTTATTTGTAATTAGTTTGTATTTTTAGATATTATTTTATTAATTATAATTCTAGTTTAAGTTAGTTAAAGTTTCGTAATAAACCTTAATTTTGAAATGCTTATATCTTAAAAACGAATGAGTTTAGACCTAGGGAAGCATTAATAAAAAATATTTAGAACAATAAGATAATTTTGAAAATTATATTTAAAAGGGGGCGTGCCATTAAAAATATTGGAGAAATCTATGTTTGAAAGTCAAATTTTGCAGCACTTCCGGTTGAACCGGAAGTGAAATAATTGTGACTTATTCATACAGAATGCCTAAAAAGAAGTTAAAAAAGAATATAAAATTTTGTGCATATTCATTTGTTTTTTCTAAAATCAATAAAGTGTGTGGCTAATTTTATATTTTCCAACGCCATTTTCTCTTAACCTGTCATAGATAGGTATAGGATATGATACATGTTTTATGCTTAGAATTCCTCGTAGAATGCATATTGTTAAAAATATACAGGGTGTTCTATTTGAAATAACAAAGTTAAGTGTACTTCCGGTTTAACCGGAAGTGACAGTCAGGCGTTTGAATACCGAAAATGTGCGCACAGTGCAACCATAGAACCTACCAAAATTTCGAACTAATATTTTATTTTATAAGGACGTGACAAGCTGGTCAGTAATATCGTTGTCACCCGGTATATAGGTATAAAATAATAATTCTCTGTCCTTGGCGGGTAATATCTATCACTTTCGGGAAAAAACGATTAATCTGATCGATATTACCCGAAAGTACACTCACTAACAAAAGATCGTTTCGTTTATTTTAAAGTAAGGTTAAATCAAAATTCGATGCATAATTAGATTGCAATATGTCTACGTAATATTAACTACTGGACATTATTTTATGTAACCACAATTTAGATTACTTACCTATTTTTTAATCGAAAATACTTGCAATAATAACCACCAAATAAGAAATTGTTCTGTCACTGCCAAAAGCGTTGTGATTTCTCCAGTTTGAGCGGTAAACTGAATAATATGGTTAGTCTTGGATGGATGGCGCGGTAAATGTGAAATGTTGGCGGGTTATTTAAATGTAAAACTAGGTGGTCGGTTTTACCCGCGTGGTCGGTATTCCCCGTCTCTCCCCTATACTTGTAAAATATGTATTTTACTAATTTTATGAATCTAATAATATGTGACTTAACAAAAAGTTTGATAACAGCGCTTTTTTTAAGGCATATGTTAAGTATAATGGACCATACATAGATCATACCAGACAAATTGTAACTGCTGGAATCTTTGATATCTTTAAAACGTAAACAATGTAGTCTATTCTATAAGAAGTCTATGGTAAGGACTGGGGTGCTACTAACTGCTATACGCGACGAATGAGATAACTGCAATGTTCAATTTTGTAGGGGAAGGTCGCCTATGATGGCACCTTTTTTTTTAACACCTAATATATTTTTTAGTTCAACGGTTTCAACCCATTTAACCATGTTAAAATACTTGTTACTATTAAATATTCATTATAAAACTTTAAAAATATACAAAAAGTATTTTTATGGTAAAAACAATAGAAAAGAAAAAATCACAAAGTATGCCATCATAGGCAACTACATTGCCTATGATGGCATACTCCAGTAAAATGCAAAAATCTGACGGACGCATACATGTAAAAGGAATATTTTAGTTACAGTTTGTACATTTTTTTTGTAAAAAATTCAAGCACATAAAACTGTTTAAAAAAACTTAAAATAATATATTACACGTTTAAAACTTTTAAAAAAGATAATGAAAACATTATCAGGAAAGTACAATCTAAAGATATATTAGAAAACTTTAAAAAAGCATATAAGTAGTGACATATCTAAAAGAAAAGTAAAAGTAGCGTCGTTTTGAATATGACGCCTATGATGGCTTACTTATTTAGGTATATGTATTTATAGGTATGCCATCATAGAACCCCAATGGATATGCCATCTTAGGAATATGTCACACTTCTGGTAAATAAATTATAAAAAATTTAAACTACAACTTAGATTTAAAATAATCATAGCAAAGTAACATCTATATCCTATAGTTATCGGAAAAAATCGTGCATTCTAAATTAATGCACATAATATAATACATTTTTGGTTTAAAAACTGGCTAATATTACTTCGGCACTTAACCATTTCTGTTCTATTAAACAACTTTACATAAAAACGTCCGTCACGACTGAAATTCGACTCACAACTCACAACTGAACGGTCAATACGCGCGCCCGTCTAACTATGCGGATGACGCAAAACCGGTTTATTCCAGAGAAACCTTCCTCTACTCCTACTCTACAACGGTAAAGTTATTGGCGACAGCAGCATTAGCGTTAATGGTTAAAATAAAGTAATGTAATATGTAATATTATGTAAAATATATCAGTTCCGTCTTCTCACTTTTTTTCCGCTTCTTCCTTCCGGGTCTTTTACTTGTAACTGTACGCGGGATGCTTTTTCAGCTACAAGCTACAATTTTGTAGCGAGAATACAAAAAATATTCCTTACAATTATTTGCAATAAACCCTATCAATATCAGCTTAAAAATAAAATAAAAATGTCGGGTGTCAGATTCAATTGTAATAGACTTTATGAAATATTTTACGAGTCTACTGCATGTACCCACGGCATGTGTATGTGTGAGAATGTAACCTGAAATCTGAAATCGCGCCATATAAAGTGTTCGTTATGGCCTATAAACCGTTTACGTACACCTGTGTGCTAGGACTAACACTTTATTCCCTAGCTGTAACGCAAAAGGTTTATTTCAATTTTATTTGTGGAAATGTTATTACTTTTGTGTACCTTCCTATATTTTTTATGCTATCGCTGTGTTTGGTATGTATAGAACAATCGTTAAAAATCCGCCAGATCCGCCTTATCAGTTGATCGCATCGGTTTTTATTTTTAGCTGTTTAACCGCTCAGTGGCATCGTCGTTCGTATTTGGCTGTCGCTGTAGGCAGAGACATCGAACAGATACTCATCAGACAGTCGCTAATCGTTAGCTTACTTATTCTTATTAATTTACTTATTATTATTAGGTACGGAAATATTCTGACCGTAACAAACTATCATAGGCACAATAAGTGTCTAGAGTCTGGCTGTGGACTTTTCAACAGCCCAATCAATATTCGCAATAAAGCGAGGGAAACTTAAAAATAAATGTGTTAGAACGCGCACAGAAATCATATTATTATTTTTTATTAAATTGAAACGAAAAAATTGATTAAATAAAATAAAAAACTAAACGAATTACCTTGATTTTCGCAGACGAAAAATAGTGAATGTGGAAACATTTCCTAATGCGGAGGTTTTTTTAAAGAGAATAGTTTAGATTGGAAGAAAGTGTATATTTTTTAGAACGGTTTAGACTAGTGATGTTACAACCTTCCCGAGTGCTATTATTATGTTTGACTTAACCTGCTACTAATCTACGTTAATAATGCACTTACTACTTTTACAGGTTTTGATTTTTTTTGTATTGAGAAATCTTATTGCAAAATACAAATAATTATTAAAATAAAAAAAGGAACACATGACAATTTTCGGTTTCTTAAAATATTTTTATTAAACAATTCTCGTGTCCTAACGACATTAAAACTGTTTGTCTTCTGGGGTTAAATTCAAATTATGACATAACTGTTAAATGGTCAAGTATTGTATTTACTCTGTAATGTTGATATTTGTGGTATGTACACTTGTAAATCTGATTATTCCTAACGTATGTAATATTATGTTGCTTCCTTTCATACCTAAGAAAGACACTGTTTGGTGTTGAGTTGTTGTTGAAAATTCAGCTAACCGGGTCACTTTGATTGTGAGAATATCATTTCTGCCAAAGTAATTTATGGTCACAGTCAAAGTTGCTGGTTAATTAACTATAGTTTAAAATCTTTGTGCAACCCGACATTATTATTATGATATTAAATACCTAATATACATAAATGCTTTTAGACTTGATTTTAGAATAATACATAATTAGTTTATGGTTTACTAAACTTTGTGTTTAATAAACTTACGAAAATAAGCTTTTACGTTACAAAAAGTTTGGTTGAAGTTTATTTCACCACTTCCGACAATATTAATTACCATTTTAATTTAATTATCTTTTAAATATGGAATCTAAAGCTTTATAAGTTGACTGTAATAATTGTTGACCTTATAGTTTTATATCTAAAGATAACGTAATACCGTGCGAGCAAAAATTATTTGCATCAAAGAGGGCCTTGCATCTAAGGACGTAATGGTTAGCCGTAGAGCTTAATACCTGTTGGGTGTCAGTAACCACCTGAATTAACAATCAATCAGTTATTCCGTGATCTTTGACAGTCGTTACAAGTAATTTGATTCATCGCTAATTTTTCCAATTTCTTGAATAATTTACACAATTGGCATTACGGAACAGCACAAAACATTCATGGTTGAAGCGTATTTTCGAAACGGGGTTAGAATAAGTGGTAAGTGGCAATACAATCCGGGTTTGTTTATGGACGATTTTCACGAACATTTTCCTAACATTGCTTTCATTTTTATCATTGCCTGAAAAGAACCGTGGCAATGTTTAGGGAACTAGATTCTATACTACACAAAAAAGGAGCAGGAAGAAAATCTGTAAGAAAAGAAGAACTTCTTGCAAACGTTCGTGAAATAATAGAAAATACGTATAAGACGCCTGTCCCAAGAAGTGGGAAGATCTTATGGAACATGCAGGACTATTCTTATAAGAAGCAGCTAAATTTATTTCCTTATAAAGTGCAAGTATTCCCAGAAATACAAGCCGCAGATTTTGAAAGACGCAGGAATTACTCTCGATGGTTTACCCAAAATTGATTTGAAAGAAATGATTTATTAGACCTGACATTTTTTTTTCGGATGAAGCCTGGTTCCACCCCTCCGGTTATGTGAATTCTCAGAATACGTTCATGTGGAGTAGTGAAAATCCCCATTTTTTTGTAGAGTCCACGTTGCACCCTCCAAAAATTGGTGTCTGGTTAGCTGTTTCACGAAGAAGAATTATTGTTGGTCCTATTTTTTTTCCATGACACAGTTACAGCACGGCGGAATAGAGACAATATTTTGAATCCATTTGTGGAGCAATTACTTGACGACGAACTACATTTTGGATATTTTCGACAGGACGGTGCAACCGCCCATACAGCCGCCAAAACTATTAACTACTTACGCATTTTTTTTAACGACAGATTGATCAGTTTTCGATCAGACATTAAAATTCCCACCTAGATCATCTTGTTTAACGGTTATGGATTACTTCATTTTTCCTCATTTAAAGAACACTATTTTTAAAACACCAGTTGCCAATTTAGAACAATTACAAGAAAGGATTATCCAAAAATGTGGTAACATTTCTCCAGAAATGCTGGTCAACACTTTCGAAAATATGAAGAGACATGTGAATTTATGCTCGGAGCATGGCGGTGGCCAATTTTAGCAATTTATGTAATTATTTTCCTTTCTCTTTCTGTATATTCTTACTTTGTTAATTTTGTAAACAACAAAAATAAATTTGTATTTTTCTACTTATTTTATTACTTTACACTACGAAAAGTTATGTCTGAAACTTTATTGATCGTATCAATACCTACCTGTTTCAGTAAATTTATTTTTACTTTGTATTTAAGTTTTTTTAAACTTTGCATGCCAGATAAAGCAATAGAAGATTCTTATTTTGCACAACCCATCATTAATATTGGACTTTATAATGGATGGACGAATCTCAGTAAACCATGTTACATAATAGATAATCATAAGCAATGTTAAAGAACAAAAACAGTATCACACTAGAAGCTATTTAATTTTTTGAGAACTACAGTACTGATTTTTAGTGGTAAGCTTATGTTTCATTAACCGTAGCAAACAAATATTATTATGAATAATGTCAAATTTCATTACATTTGCCAGTCGGAACTAATACAGTATATAAAACCACATTACACCCCCAATAGAACTTCATAATTACTGTGAGTATTCAGTGCAATAATAGCTATAACCCATTCTATGGTAGTATTAACTCCTATTTTCTATTGGTTAAATTACCGTGATATTCTCACTACGCAACGGCCAAGCAATTTTCGTTGTCTTACAGTTGGAAAGCGCGTTGCTGTCACATAAAGTGTTAAACAGTTTTGTATAAAGAGTATGTGAATTCTTATAAGGAATAGAAGGCTTTTTTCTCAGTGTATATACTTTCATACCTTTGACATTTTTTTTTTCATTTCTTGCAGTTGAGTATCCCAATCGTCCTATTCCAAGTCTACGCTATACACTTTGAAAGAGTAATTTTTGAGAACCTGTACAGGGTGTCCCAAATTCGAGCCTCATCATGGGGATCTCGGAAACTATAAGAGATACAGCATCGGTTAAATTGTGGCAAAGTTGCGCAATTTCGTACTGAGCAATATCGCAAAAAAATATCTGAGCTATCTTTTTAGTTTTTGAAATTTTTGCAAAAAAACTAAAATTTTGAGTTTTTGTTTTTTTAAACTGCTTGACTTATTTTATCCGCCACAGAAAAACAAGCACAACATTGTAAAGGCAACTTTTTACGCTCCATATTGTGACGTTTTTAGAATTTCGTTACAACGTTTCGTTTTTGTGGAACTATTATCAATTTTAATTTTTTAAATACGGACCTGCATTTTTTATTTCATTTTTTGATAGCCCTTTAAGCCCTGAATTCAACCATGTACCACACTTAATTATATTTAGACGTTTTGATGTCATTATTACATCTTCAGGAATGTGATAATTATTTTTAAATACGGCCCTGGTGTTAGTTACTTAATCTTTTTACCAAATACAACATCTAAATGGATCCGGAATTTTATACAAATAATTTACTATATTTAAGTTTTTATATAAATTGTAACAAAGTAAGAATAAAACCAAACAAAACAATGGTTGCTATGACAAGAACTTCTACTTGATTGTTTGGCTTAAGGTGGAATTCTCAACGTCATTTCATCTATTGCCAACCTATAACCTATTTCGCGTTGCTTTTTTTAGTTTATTATTTGATTAACTAACATTTAAATAAAATCAATATCGTCGGTACAATATTTAGGTAATAAATATTACAAAAATATCAATTTATTTCATTGCTAATTGTGGGAGAATTGTATAGTGAAAGAAGAATGACATAATAATGTTAAAAAACATCTTACCCGACATTTTTCGCTATAAAATTATCCTAAAATATTTAATGAAATTCCTTGATATTTATTTAATATGTCAATTATTACCTATAAAATATGAAGACGATAATGATTTTATTTAAATTTTGTGTAAAAGCTAGAAAAATTAAATAAATATACGCGAAATAGGTTACAGGTTGGCAAGCATGTTGATACTTTCACCTTAATTATCTTGACAACTGCAGGGCTTAAAGAGCTATCAAAAAATAAAATAAAAAATGCAGGTCCGTATTTAAAAAATTAAAGTTGATAATAAATCCACAAAAACGAAACGTTGTAACGAAATTCTAAAAACGTCACAATATGGAGCGTAAAAAGTTGCCTTAACATTGTTGTGCTTGTTTTTCTGTAGCGGATAAAATAAGTCGAGCAATTTAAAAAAACAAAAACTCAAAATTTTAGTTTTTTGCAAAAATTTCAAAAACCAAAAAAGATAGCTCAGATATTTTTTTGCGATATTGCTCAGGACGAAATTGCGCAACTTTGCCACAATTTAACCGATGCTGTATCTCTTATAGTTTCCGAGATCCCCATGATGAGGCTCACAGGCCCACATTAGACTCAACATTATGGAAGTTCCGGTTTAACCGGAAGTGACATAAACTTTCGATTTTTAAATGGGACATCTGGTATATTTTCACTTTTTTTGACTCTATATGACATTCTAAATACAACGATTTGTCACTTGTCACTTTTTGTCACCAAGAAAATATTTTTTTTTCAAATTTATTGTTTTATCTAGAGGGCTATGAATACCTTACCCTTATAATCACTTATTTCAGTTCTCTAAACTTGAGAAAAATACAATTTTACTATTTTTGGTCCAATGCTATGTGCTATGTAAAGGATTTTATTACGATTATTTTGATACCATACACTATTAGGTTTTAGAAAAGCTGCCATTAAAAAACTTTAAAAAGTTAACTTAGAACTTTCCTAAAATGAAGCATCTTTTGAGAATAAATTTAGATTTAAACGCATAAAGTAGCCTGTGATCAGCAAAACTGATAAAACAAAATCATGCCTTGAAGGAAATTGAAATGCCAACAGCTTCTGCCAAAGTAAATTAGTGTGTTGTTTAAAAAACTTGGAAAATAATAGTTTTACAAGAAGTGAAAAAAGTTGCAAAGTTCAGAATCGGTTGAATTATATCTACATTCTCCAAACACTAATAACATATCAACTTTTTCACTCCTTGTAAAACTATTGTTTTCCATGTTTTTTAAACAACAAACTAATTTACTTTGGCGGAAGCTGTCGGCATGTCAATTTTCTTCAAGGCATGATTTTGTTTTATCAGTTTTGCTGGTCACAGGCTACTTGATGCATTTAAATCTAAATTCATTCTCAAAAGATGCTTCATTTTAGGAAAGTTCTAAGTTAACTTTTTAAAGTTTTTTAATGGCAGCTATTCTAAAACCTAATAGTGTATGGTATCAAAATAACTTTTCTTGGTGACAAAATGTGACAAGTGACACATCGTTGTATTTAGAATGTAATATGGAGTCAAAGAAAGTAAAAATATACCAGGTGTCCCATTTAAAAATCGAAAGTTTATGTCACTTCCGGTTAAACCGGAAGTTCCATAATATTGAGTCACATGTCAAAAAATGCCGTTTTTTGTCGTATAAAAATCCCCCGAATTTTATTTCATTATCTTGAAAAACAAAAAAAGCTAGAGGGGCGAGCCACCTTCCGTGGACACCCGGTATACCACTAAAATATATCTAAATTGAACCGTTTTCGACTTATGCCCGGTTTCTTAACATTTTACGTTATTGAATCGGTAACAATTTAGAAGTTAAAGTTATCGAACCAACAACTTTATACGGGTTTCCAAACATAAATCCCATGTCGAAATAACTGTAGATAATAATGAAATAGATATCTCAGTTCTTTCGACAAACTAAACAGAAACTGTAAAAAACTGTTTATTTATTCGAAATAGGGTTAATTCAGAAAAAAATGCATAGATGGAGCTTGGGTAAATCGGCATTCCACATAGGTCGTGAAGCTAGTTACTTCTTCATTGAATCATTGTCGGGGGCTATAGCCCCCCTGGAAATTATTAAGAAATTTTTAAGAAACGTAAAACGTATAAAAGATTTGAAATTAATTAATACCTATTGGTTAAAAATTCAGTTTTGGTGCAGGCTTTTGTTAAGAAAGTTATTGATAAGTTTTGCGAGAACAAACGACGAGTTCAATTTTTATTCATATAATTTATTTAATGTTCTAGAATATTGAAGATGTGCTGCTTCTTTTAAGCTCGTCCATATTTGTTTTTTTTTGTCTGTTATTATTTATAGCCATAGGTAGCATTTAGTAGGTAGGTACGTCTTCTTTCATGACTTTAAAAGAATAATAGTTTTGATTTTACTTCTATTTTTCATTCAAAGTAGTTATTATTATAATTTACAGGCAGATATATGCATGTACTATTTATGTGAGCATGTTTGTTACTTAAGCTAGGAACAATAGTGGAACTAAGTATTAAAAATTAAGTTTTTTTTAATAAATTTTGTTTTTAATTTTTCCTACTTGAAAACCACGCACTACCATTGAAAAAAGGGCGTGGCACCCGAAAAATTTTTTTCTTCTCCAGTTATTTTCTGGTTGCACCCCCCACCTGCCAAAATTTCTGGCTACGCCCTTGGTAGAGGTTATGTAACGTAAAAGCGAAGAGTAATCAACACTTGGTCTAGCACTGATAATGAGTTATTTCTATTACTAATTGTTACTATATTATTTTCTATTAACTCCATCAAGAAGTTAACACTTTCTTTGCTTAAACGAAATCTGTCCCGAAATTCTTTATCATTATATTTTAAATATTGATCTTCTCTTTGACGATAAATTCTTGGTCGTTCAATATATCTAACTATATTTAAATATTCTTCATCTGATGACTTTGACGAACTGGAATATTCCATTTTATTTCTGTGAAAAACTATCTGTATTCTGTATTGTTGTAAAATTAAAAGAAAGCAGCAAATTTTCATCAACACAAAATAGTTTGGCAGGAAACCATAACCTACGACGCTTGTCATTTTATGGGACAGATATTTGCCCATTTTTCATAAGATATCCATTAGATAACTAATGTAATAAATAAGCCTTGTCGAGTTATTGAGAAATCCAATATTGTGATTAGAAGCAGGTTATCGGATCAATAACTTTATTTAACGGATATCTGGTGCTTCAGAAACCAGGCATTAGTGATGTTTGAAAATTACTATGTATTATAATATAAGAAAATAAGGTCATTCTAGTCAAGATGATCAAGATCGTTTCCATGGATAACAATATTAACAGAACGAGAGATAACGCATAGGGTGAAAAAATACCATACAAATCTCATGTCTGGAGTTAAAAAAATGCACTATATTATATATTTTTATAGGTATTGCAGAGCTTAGAACAATATATTCAGTCCCAGTAACAACTTTCTCCATAAATAACGGCAGCTATAATCTGACCCTACACAATAGACGTAAGGGTGTTCCAGGTAACAAACCTACTCGGTTGCCCTTAATAATTAAGACCGAGGGGATATAAACACCCTTTTAAGAAACAGTTTAAATCGTTTGATCCTCACTTTGTGTTGTGTCCTTATCCAGTGTGGTTTATAGGACACGATAACAGTTTCGATACAAATATTTCGTTTGTGTTTAGTACCTAGTTGTTCTCATTCTACGTGTCCTCGTTTAAAAAAAATGTCCTTTGATACTCTACCGAAGACCCTTAGAGGTCTTAGAGCTTGTCTTATGTGCACCTTAATTAAGTCCGTTGATCAGTTTGAAGAAGACGGTTGTGATAACTGCGAGTCTTTTTTAAGGATGAAGGGGAACCGGGATATGGTGTATGACTGTACCAGTCAAAATTTTGACGGGTAAGTTTATTTAAGTTAAGCTAAATACAACGTCAAATTAAAATAAATTCGCATACTATAATAGTAAAAGGTGATTTTTACGATTGAGTAAATTCTCAGAAACTAGTATGCATAATAATATCCTATAGATAGATAGTTTAAAATTAGAGACATTTTTATATAAGGACAATTTAATATCCTTAAAGGAATAATGCTATTTATTTGTTTTTGCAGTTAATTTATTGAAATTAAAATTTAAAAATGAAACAATTATTTTAACTTGTTTATTTTCTATTAGCTTATTGTGAAAAATAAGACCCTGGTATGCATCCCGGACTTCTTAAATCTATCAAAAATTAAACGAAAATATTTGGCATCAAAACTGCGTTTACCTAATGAATAAAGGTGCTGCGAGCAAACCCGATATAAATTCATTAGCGTCGGATAGAAGTAGATCTAAAATGTTGTCCCTTTCCTCTTGTACTATGTATAAAATTGTGTGATATTCATGAGGTTTATTTAATTAGTAAGTGGGTTTTTTTAATCATGGCCATCTTAGTTTATCATTTCTATGCAACACTAACAACAGCCTACAATGATGCCGCTTCACAGACATTTCCCTTTAGATACGTACAGTTTATGTCGTGCGTAAACAAAAGTTAAGTTTTATGGGTGGAAAAATACGTCTGAGCGCACGGCTCGCCGGTCAGATGCCTTTCCTCTCAGCAGGATTGGGCATGCGCACAAACCGGCCTGTTCTTCTTTAGCGACATGCTCAATATACACTCCAGAACCGGCTCGGCGCCATTTTTCTTGTTGTGTTTTAAGTTTTCTCTGTGGATTCTTTGTTGTTTTCCTTGCTATTGTGGATTGGGAGTGTTTAATATTTACGGATTTCTCGTTTTTGTGTAGTTTAGTGAATTGTGTTGGTGCTTTTAGTGGCTCTGATACTCGGTGATTGGAATATAAACAATAACTAGTAAAAACCGTTGTATGATTGTATTATACCCAAATAGGAGTAAAACACCATCAGGTATTTCGTATTTTCAGTAAGTTTTTCGTAGTTTCATAAGTACAGATCAAACTAGGGCTAGACTACACGAACAAGGTATGAAAATAAAGAGAAACACACACCAAGACAGATTATTCCAATGCATGTTTTGGTATATTTTATTTGCAGCACTGCAATCTAATTAGGTACGCCTATTTTTCGGGCAATATATTGCTTTAAAAAGTTTAAAATACACTTTCCTCTATACTTATGTTCTATATATATAAAAATGAATGTTTGTCTGTATGTAACGCATGCATACCTATACCATTTATCCGATTACGATGAAAATTTGGTGAGTTGTTGTGTGCAGGCCGAGGAAGGACCAACTAATATTTAACTTGAGGTTAGATACACAACATCAAAGATTGGTTATTTTGATGGGTTTTGTTTGTTTTTTTATGTTCGATTTTATAAGACTAGTTGTTATTCTCTTCCGTTTCGAACTAAAAGCACGACGATAAACAAATTTTAGAAACAAAACCTTAAATACAATTTTCAATCCTCAAAATCTGTAGTTTGCAACTACTAAAAATTAAAAAATTCCAATTTTTTGGCAAGAATTTAGGGCAAAATTTGCCTGTTAACATGTAAGAATAAATTGAGTATCAACTTTTAGAATTTCTTGAGCAGCAAGAACCTAAATTTTAAAGCCCGGACCTGTCTATTTTCCCATTCGTCAATGTCAAATGATTATGTATCAGTGCGCATGCCTAATCCGGTATGTTTACATGCGCGGCTTTGTTTACAAGCGCGAAGCCGTAAATTTGCCACTATCGTGATTATTGTTTGCTTATCTAAAGGTAAATGACTATGTGCCGCTTACATGATTAGGTATGTCACCAGTTTAATTCTATTGATAAATTGTTATAAACTTTTCGTGCCTAATCTCTTGCGAACTTGAATTGAAATCTAATCTCAGTTGCGAATTTTTAAAGAAAATTTCAAAAAATTCGCATCTTAAAAAAATTAATGGAAATAATTCATCTTCTAGGGCTAGGGAGATTATAAGTGAAAATTGACTTAGGCCCAATTATTTACATAGCTATATTGTTCTATTGTTAAAAAAAACCCCTGTACAAAAATGTGAAACCTAAGTTATGGAAGTAAATGATCTATGTTTTGTTCAAAAGCTTACATGTTTAGCTTTGTCAATTTGAAACTAAACTTTCTTCTTGGTATGTCTTTAAATAAAAAAATTATTTTATGATTTTTATCTCAAAAACGGTTATGTTATTATTATTAACTAAGGTTAATGAACTTTTAATACCGTATCCAAAACTACTAAACTGTACAGGGTATTCTAAAAGGTATGGGCAATAATTTAGGATTGAGTACTAGGGGTTGTTGATGTATAGATGGTTTTTCTAAATATTTTTAAAACCTTAATACAAACAAATTTAAAATTTAGATATTTTGGTAAACTTTGTTTGCTGAATAGAACTGTGGTCTTAAAAATGTCGATATTTAAGAAATGTGGCAAGAAATAGAAGACAGTGGGGGTAAAAAGGGACATAACTTTTACGCTCACATTTAAGTATTCCTACTTTTTTTTGTCATATTAGAAAAACCTAACATATTTTACGAAAAAAAGGTACTTTTATTAAGGCAGGATTGGATTCGCCGTTTTCTAGATAAATTCATTTAAAAATTACCTTGCATTAAAAAAAACGCTAATTTGTGTTTACTATTATTATCAAATCCTAAAATGTTATTCAATTTAATTTAATTAATTTTTTATTAATTTCCTGCTATTTTAAAATAAACTTAAAATTTTTCTTTTTGATTATTTGATTATTAATTTAAGATTTGTTAATACTAGAAAATAACATAAATTAGGAATTTTTTTAAAAGCAAGGTATTTTTTGAATAAATTTATCTAGACAACGGCGCATCCAGTCATGTGTTACCAATAGTATCTTTTCATATTATAGCCAGTTTTCGGAAAGATTTATAATAACAGCACAATGTTACAAAATAATAATTGTCATGATAAATATTTTCCAAATTTGCATTTAAAACGTTTTTTTTTTTAGTATGATTGCTAACATGCATCCTGAAGAAAGCTGGGTGGCTAAGTGGCAAAGAATATGTAAGTATATGGTAGTCTGATTGGTTGAATCACTGCTTCGATCTGCAAGCGCAAGCGTCAAGCGAACTAAATAAATGTTCGGGTTTCTTATTTTAAATGGAACACCCTGTTTTTAATTTTATTATCGTAATTCGATTCTAATAATCTTTTAAACCCCATTACAGTTCCATATACCTATATCTTGTAGTTTATTAGTAAATTCGAATTTTCTGTTTTATTTGGTGGTTTTCGACCACAAATTTTGATTGAATCAAGGTAGCGTTGATATAATGACATGGTTGTCAATATTTTGAATAAATCTTTGTAAGTGAAACCAACAGGCATATTAAAAAAAACAAGAATTTACACGAATAACCAGTTGTGTATCATACTAACCGGTTTTTCATAGCATTTCTTCTATTTTTGCGACTTGTAGATGTGCCTAATCGTTCATGCATTTTCATTTATCCCAGTCCGTCACCCAACCCAAATCACACAGAAATGCTTATAAAAAGAAATAATAGGTACCTATCCTTTACCGACAAAGCGCTTCGGCGAATTATAGACAGCGTTCTATCCTTGAAGACTACTCGCAATGTCGTCCCACGCTTGCAATATTGCCAACATGTTTGAATATTCTAATAGGCTGCATATTTTTCTCAAAAATTCATTAAATGTGGGGTTCAAAAGTTTTGCAGAAAACGAAGGCTTTAATTAAAAATTTTGTCTCTTCAAAAATTATAGAGAACATGGTAAAAAATGAGGGAAAGTGGGTAAAAAGAAATATATTAAAAAATACCAAAAAATTAAAAATACATATATTTTTTTAAATTTCTAAATGACTTTCCGTCATTTTTCAATAAAATTAGAATAATATTTCCGTAACTTTGTAACATTTCATTAGTTAGTTTTGGTACTATTCTTTAAAACAAATTAGTATGTATGCAGCAGGTATGAACGCTCTTAAATCTACCAGGCCACGAAAAGTTGCTAAAAGTCGTCGCGATATTCGCTGTCAAAGTATTTGCACCAGCGATGACTGACCGAACGCGCGTTTTTGATGAACGTTAAAAACAAATGTTTGCGCGTACACGAAACAGTCGCTCCACGTGTAGCGTAAGGACTGTTGCCTTTTGTTGGTTAGCGCGTGAAACAAAATATTTTCATTTGTTTGCTCAATAATAATGGATATCGAAGGATTTATTAGTGCTGTTCAGAAAAGACTAGCGATTTGGATGAGTAGGTACCCATACTCAACATAAATTCAAAAATGCGTTGAAAAGGTAATGGGAACAAACCCTAAAAGAAATAAAACTAAATAGATTTATTTTTAAAAATAACAAATAATGTCAATATAGGTACTGTACTCACAATAATGTTCTAAATAGGTTTCTGTGGGTGTAATAATTAGGGGACCATTGACCGTAGCTTTTAATAAAAATTAATTTATTTACCATTATAGGGTGTGAAATTCACCGTGTTCCAGTGGCGGTTTCTCCGCAGGAGCACGTGCACTCCCATACTCCATAAAGAATTACCCCATAAAAAAAAAATAATGTTCATTTAAATTTATCTGCTTATATTTAAACAATCGAACGAAAGGTGGTGTAATAGCTCTCACCAAGCCGGTTGTCAAGAGCGAAGATGTAGCGCGTAGGAATTCTAAAGTCGCAACTGCGTTAATATAGGCGATGTTTCTGCTGTCTCTCTATGCATCTTGTACTAGCAGGTGTGGTGGGGAAAAGCGCGATTCTAATACGAAAACTCGCACAATTTAAGTTCATGGCGTGTTAATTGCAGTATGAATTTTTTATTTGGAGTTTTTCTTTATAATTTTGTTATTATTTTGGGGTCGTAAAGACTTATTTTAATAAAAATGAACAGTTTTAATGCCAAAACGACTATGAATGTGGAATATTTGAGAAACAATTTTAGCTCATTAAGTATTGAGCACAAAATTGAAATTATAATTGAGGGGAGACCTAAACCCAAAATTAACTTGACACAGACCACAAAGTGTAGATCTAGGGACTTTATTGTTATTGATAAGTTTGCTGCAAATAAAAACAGAATATTGGACTTTACTTTTAAACAATGTACCCACTATTGAAAAATAAATTAGCATTATTTATTTTTTTTATCTTATTTTATTTTCACTAAAATAAGTAGGTAAGTAATCATAAATTTTTAAAATATGGGTTAATACAAAATAAGCTATCAATACAAACTATGTATTTGCAAATTATTTTCCTCATTGTAGAATTAATGAAATGTTTTGACATAAAAGGTCTGGCTTTAAGACAATTTTAGATAACGACTGATACCTGAACTGTATTGTAAGATTATATGCATTAGTGCTGGTGGGCACTCTTATGCGGTTTTGTTAGGTTTTGCCAATACTTGACTTTGGCTGATAAGATTTTTTTTGATTTTGAGAGAAAATAATGTATTTATTTCAAAATTTTTTTATTTATTTTGGAATTTTAACATATGGTTAAGTAATAGGGGTGGTGAGGCTTTTGTGCCTACCCCTGTGATAATTTGGATTAGGGTTTTGGAAGGTATTTTGGATTAGGTGACTAGGATGGTTATTTATTTTTTGGATAAATTTTCTATGTTGTTCATTCATGTACTCTTGAATAGAGGGTATTTGTAGGTCTCTTAAAATGTCTTCGTTACGAACATACCATGGGGCATTGACTATTGTTCTTATGATTTTGTTTTGGACGATTTGGATTTGTTTTCTCCTGGTTTTGGAGGCTTGTCCCCAGACCATCGAGCCGTGTAGCATTTTTGGTCTGATGACTTGTTTATATAGGAGAAGTTTATTTTTTAGGTTTAATTTGCTGCTTCTTTTTAATAATGGGTATAAACATCCGAAGGCTCTTTTACCTTTTGTCCTTTGATTATTTATTTGGTGCTCCCATTTAAGACGTTTGTCTAGGGTGACACCCAAGTATTTTAATGAATCACCCCATTCTATCTGGGTGCCATCCAATTCTACTGGTTGAACATGGAAATTGTTACGTCTGGATATTATAATACCTTGTGTTTTTTGAGCGTTAATTTTTATTTTCCATTTATGGAGCCATTCACTCAGGGCATCTAACTGCCTTTGCAGGGCCAGGTGTATGGCTCTGGGATTTTTGGAAATGGTGTATATACCTTCGTCGTCTGCATAAATTGATAAATGAGCATTAGGAGTTCTTGGTGGGTCGGCTGTGTAAACATTGTAAAGATGAGGGGAGAGGGCTGACCCTTGGGGCAGCCCTGCTTCCATGCTATGTGGATCAGACTTTGATTCGTTTATTTTGACTGAAAATACTCTGTTTTGGAGAAAGGAATGTACGAACTGAGTGTGGGCTAATGGAATGTTGAGGGTGAAGAACAATTTGTGAATGATGCCTGGGTGCCAAATTTTATCAAATGCCTTTTCTATATCTAGTACTATTAGGCCCGTAGCTGCTTTTCTCCTGATACCATTTGTTGTGTCTTCTATAAGACGTGCAAGTTGGAGTTCGGTGGAGTGTCCGGCCCTGAAGCCGAACTGCTCCGCCGGAAGTATGTTTTGATCAGCAACTATTATTTTAAGCCTCTCTAAGAAGACTCTTTCAGTGATTTTGGAAATTGCAGGGAGGAGACTGATGGGTCTCCAGTTTTGTGGGAAGGTGAGATTTTGGTCTGCTTTGGGAATCATGATTATTTCGGCTTTTTTCCAACTATTGGGGAACTTTCTGAGATTAAATGAGGCATTGATTATTTCAGTGATATTAAGTATGATATTGTCTGGTAAATTTTTGAGTGCTTTGTTATTAATATTATCGTAGCCAGCTGCTTTCCTAGGTCTTGTTGCATGAATGAATGCTTTGACTTCCTCCACGTTCGTGGGATTGATGGGGATTATGTTAGGATTATTGAGTGTGATGAGATCATTGACTTCTGACTCAATCCTCTCCTCTCTTTCTATGTCGTCGTCCTCACTTTCATTAGGACGAAATTGTAACTCTAGTGATTCTGCGAAAGCATTTGCTTTCTCTTCCTCCCTAAAGACAACTCCGTCCCTTCCATGAATTGGGGGGACGATAATTTTTCTGTTGCCTTGTAAGGATTTTGAAATTTTCCAAAGTTGATTTTCTTGGGGATCCAATTCAGTTAGGAACTGGTCCCATTGACTATTTTTGTGTTCATTTATCTGTCTTTTTATAACATTTGTTAGTTGGTTAGCCTGGTGCGTAAAGATTGGATTGAGGGTTGCTTTTGCACGTCTTCTGAGTCTATTTCTCAGAGTTATGTTATTTCTGATCTCAGGTGGTAAGTTATAAGGATTATGGAAATTGTGTTCAGTAATCTGAGTGGCCTGCTCTAGGGCAGTTTTGATCTTTTCAGTGATAGTATTTACTGATTGATCTAGTTTTTCTGGATTCCTTATATTTGTTGTATCAATGTTACCATTATCAGATAGAAATAATTTAAATTTTTGCCAATCCGTTTTTTTAGAGAATTTGATATTTTTTGGCTCATAGAAGAGTCCAATAGTGAAGGAAACTGGCTGGTGATCGGAGCTTAGATAATTTATTACATTTGTTGCTATATTGTAGTGTAGGTTTTTTGACAGTCCTATATCTAGGATATCACTCCCGTGGTTACCACTGTGAGTGGCTTCTGGGGGAGCATGAATGGATATAAGATGTTGGTGGAGATATTGCAGTAGGAAATTTCCATTCGGATTAGTATTTCTGCACCCCCATTGCCTATGCTTGGCGTTAAGGTCGCCAGCTATTAGGGTAGGGGCATTATTATTAAATAGTTCATCCAGATCATCTGGGATAAAAGCTCTTTGGGGTGGTCGATATACTGAAGAGATAATTAAGGGGCCATCATGCATCTCAACCTGGATGCTGGTTGCTTCCAGAGTTTGGTATTGTGGCTGGTTTGAAGCATGATGTTTGATATTATTTTTTATAATGATAGCTGTTCCTCCCCCTTGGCGGTCCAGTCTATCTTGTCTATGTGTTATATAATTCATGATATTGAAGTTGTGTCCTGGCCGGAGGAAAGTCTCCTGTACCAGGGCAATATCGACGTTATTTTCGTGGAGAAAATCGCCGAATTCTTGTTTTTTATGGATAATGGAGTTTGCATTCCAGGAAATTATATATAGGGATTTTGGTTTTATTGTATTAGCCATTATAGTTCAGCAGTTTAAGGAGAATTGGATTTTTGGAAACTGTGTTTGAGATTTTTAATAATTAATTTTGATTCAATCTCCTCGGGGGAAGCCGCTAATAGCGTACTTAGGAGATTGTTGTTATTTCCTAGAGAAGCTAGGCCTATATTTGTATTTTGTTTTTGAATGGGGGGATTGGTATTTTTTTTTGTTTGGGCTGTCGTATTAGAACTTGTTACGACGTTGGCAAAAGATACCTGCGCTGTAACTTTTTTAGCCGGGGCCCTGTGATTGGGATTTTTGGGACACCCTGTATAATTCGCCGGGTGTTCCCCATTACAGTTAACACACTTTGCAGGTGATTCCATGGATTTTTTGCAATCTTTATAATGGTGACTGCCAGCGCACTTGTGGCATTTTGGTGCCACTTGGCAGCAGGATTGGGAATGGCCAAATTGTTGGCAGCGGTGGCATTGAGCAACATGATTTTGTTTTGAATTTTGGGTTTCCACCGTGACGGCTAAGTACATTAAATGGGTAATGTTATAGATATGATTCTCAGATCTTGGTAATAACACCTTTATTAGGGGAGAGACTTTACGGTATTTACCCGTTTTTAATCTGTACACTTCTTGGGGGTGAAAACCCAGAGCTAGAAGCTCTTCTTTTATTTCCTCAATCGGAATATTGAGGTCTACGCCTCTGATTATTACATTTAGGAGTTTTTGTTCGGGTAGTAAATAGGTGTGGAATTCTATATTGTTTTCTTTGAAAAGAGTCGTGATGGCTCTGTGCCCATCTGGGTTTTTAGGCGTGAATGAAATGCCATAAAATGTTGATTTAATATTTTCGATATCCAGGTTTAATGATTGTAACATTTGGAGAATTGGTTTCCATTTTGATGTGGAGTGTACCACAATTGGTACTATATCTGGATTTCTTGGGGGTTTTAATTGATTTTTATTTTTGTCAGAATTAGATTGTTGAGCGATTTTAGGATTTCCCTCCTTTGATGTGGAGGGTGATTGATCGTCTACTTTCGTATTGTATTTTATACCGTTATTTATGTAATTTCTAATCTTAGGATTAGTGGTTTTTGGGATATTTGGTTGTATGATGTCTGTCTGTTCAGAAATAACCGGGGAGATATTATTTACCTCGGTTTCCAATTCAGACGTTTCGATTTGCATACTGAGTTCATCATCAGCTATTTTTTGATTGAAGTGAGCACTTAATTGATGGGTTAGTGACTCGATTTGTTGAGATAATTTCAAGTTTTGTTCTTGCATGAGTTTGTTTTGATCTTGTGTGACTTGATTCTGTTGTTGAAGTTTCTCTAACATATTTTGGAGAGCGATGTTTTGCTCTTTTTGTTCTGTGAGTTGTTTGATCACTTCTTTATGCTTATTTTTAAGTTCAATGTATTTTGAACTATTATCGGTGTTGATGGAGGTTTTTAGCCTCTTTGGGATATTGGCTACTGGCGGCGCCATGGCTACCTAGTAACTATTATTCAGGGGACACAATCGAAAATTGGGAATGTGCTAGCTGCACAGATAGTGGCTGGTGAATATACATTTGAGGGCAGAACCTCGCGGACCCTGGTATACGAGATACCAGGGAGAATCCAAAAAAAAATATGTACACACTTAATAAAAAATTATAAAAGGTAAAAAGTAATAATAGAAAAAATATTTACAAAATGTACATTAATGTACAAATCTGATTATGTGCTTTTGTTTTGGATAGCCTAGGCTATTTTGGTAGAGCCTCCGGAGAACAGCCAAGGCTGTTTCCGGGGGAGGCTTGTTGCTTATTACTGGTTCTCCTGCATTGGTATCACAGAGCACATAGATTTTTGAAAAAATGTTTTTGCTTGGTTGGCTGCAAAAACTTGCGAGAAGCGCCGCCGCTAGGAGAGGGTTACTAAGTTCACCCTCACCATGACGCCTTGGCTAACTTCTCGGACGGAGATGTGATATTACTGTTGCACACTTGTTTATGAACACTGCACTTTTGATTTTGACATATGCACAAAGCTGGTGTGCAGAGATATGCCGCAGCAGATCAGGTTACTAAGTTCGCCTGATCTTTTTTTGCTTTGGCACACTCTGTTGAATAAAAGATTTTTAGACTTTCACTGAGAATACTTCGGAGAACACACTTTCAACGCTTCTGAACAGCTCGACTGCTTGAGCTCGACTGATACGAATACGACTGATACCTGAAAATGTCCCAATTCACTAAAATACTCGTTTACCCCACCCCATTCACACGTTTTGCCGCTCAACAGCAACGCCCATAGCGTTGACTTCGTGGACTCATTTTCGACGCTCCGAAATACCGCTATTTGCGACTAGCCGCTTGAAGCGGGGCGAATTTTTCATGGCCTGGCCATTAGGCGTTGCTTTAAAACGCTAAGCGGCGTTATTTTTTACTGAAGTTTGGATTTTAAAACGCTGGCTGCTAATATCCGAACAATATTTCTATTCCTACACTTAAGAACTTATAGGAAATTTTTAATTTAAGATTTTTACATTAAGAAATACCTACAGGTAATTTTATATAATATTATACTATAATTTATTTCAAAAATTTCGAGAATTTTCTATTTTGTCTGGTGCATAAAAATGAAAATACAAATATAGTGTCATATAGATAACTACGGAAGCGTAGAAGGGCCACCAGCTATTTTTTTTAAATTTTTTCGACTTCTAAGTCGATTTTATCGAGTTACAAGTCGAAATTATATTTTTCTGACTTACAAGTCGGTTTTATCGACTTCTAAGTCGGTTTTATCGACTTCTAAGTCGGTTTGATCGAGTTACAAGTCAAAATTATATTTTTCTGACTTACAAGTCGGTTTTATCGACTTCTAAGTCGATTTTATCGAGTTTCAAGTCGAAATTATAGTTTTCTGACTTACAAGTCGGTTTTATCGACTTAGAAGTCGACATTATCGGTCTAAAAGTTGCAATTATGCTTTTCAGAGTTGTAAATCCAAATTAGTATATCTGCAGGTATTGCCTTATTTCTTACAGTATATAGCAAAGATTTAACACTGGAAAATGCAGGAAGGCTACTAACAAACTCCAATTCAGCATCCCTAAGGGGGGCCATTTCTTGCTCGAAAATTTGTGTAACTGGCGCTTCTTCTTATCTTAATCTGTTTTTAGCTTTATCTCAACAGACACTTATATCATTGTCGGCAACATTAGAGACACACTGATTAATAGCTCGTCGCACAATTTCGTTTTTTGGTGAAGTAGTTACACTACCAGAACAGGTTTTTTATTCTTGCAGATCCAAAAAACCGTCGAATTTTTGTTCTTCCTTTTAAAGTAGTATAGGTAACCAGATTCCAATAAAATATTACCACCTTTTGTACTTTCAATGATTTGATACTCCATGGCAAAAGCGAAAATAGTAAAACCAATCACTAGTAAAATGAACTGGAACTAATGTTACCAAAAAATTTCAGCATGCATTTTATATTATAAGTTTGGTTCCTTAATTAACAGTTTCCCTGAAATGTATAGTAATTAAAGTATTTTTGCATGCATAATAAGGTTTTAATACACCCTATACACTCTAAGAAAACGGATTAAAATAATGATTACGAATTATAGGTAATATAGGTAAAAAGGGGTCAAGTAAGAAATCGAAGGGTTCATAGAAAGGTATGAAAATAATTGCGGGGCGAAATAAGAATAGTTTTAAGTTTAGCAGGTAGAGTCTCTAAGTAAGCAGTCCCCATTAAAGACGACACCATAAAATCAACTTATAAGTCGATAAAACCGAGCTCTAAGTTAGAAATAGTATATTATTAACCAAGGTTTAGACAGCCATCATTATTGCCCGAGCGTCAAGTTTAAATCACGAGGAGCGGAGCGACGAGGGATTTAGGGCGTGAGGGCTATAGGCTGTCTAAACCGTGGTTAATATAATTTTTTTTCCACTACTAACACTTTTATTTTGTACAGTATTAATAAATTATAAAAAATATTAGGTAGGTATAAATATATATTTTAATCAAGTTACCTGCTTTGGCATATTGGCAAGATAATTTGTTTTCTTGTCAGTTGGCTTGGCGTCACCTTTCATGTTATTTATTGGGGAATTAACAAATCAAGTTACCTGGTTTTAAATAGATCGGTCAATAATGAATTTCAATGCTTTATTATTGACCGTCGTCAATAGCAACTGAGAAGGGAGAGAAAAACGATTTCTGGCGTTAATTAATCGGTCAATAATGGCGATGTTATAGGTTAGTAGTGGAAAAAAGATAATTTCGACTTGTAACTCGATAAAATCGACTTCTAAGTCGATAAAACCGACTTGTAAGTCGGAAAAATATAATTTCGACTTGTAACTCGATAAAATCGACTTCTAAGTCGTTAAAACCGACTTGTAAGTCGAAAAAATCGACTTCTACGTCGATAAAACCGACTTGTAAGTCAGAAAAATATAATTTCGACTTGTAAATTGATAAAATCGACTTAGAAGTCGGAAAAATCAAAAAAATTAGTTGGTGGCCCTTCTACACTTCCGAAGATAACCTTATGGGACAAAAAATTTGTAAATTTAAGGGCTGTTCCTTAAATAAAATATATATATTTTCATTGCACTGTTTTTCTGGACCACAATATTTACAATTTTTGTACGAACTTTTTTTTGGATACTAAAGAGAGATGACTAGTATAGCCGATATATTATTTTCTCACACAAGTGGGCAACCCTGCAGCTATGAAAAGGTATATAATCTGTGGCAAAATTAATAATTAAACTGCACGAAGACGCAGCTTAAACGTCTACGTCCCGGACTATTGGATAATCTCATCTTTTTGTTTTTTTTTCTTAAAGAAAAAAAACTAAAATTATAAACACATAGTCTTATAAGGACCGTTGTGGTACCACACATGTTCCGCGGAACCTATTTGCGCGATCGTAGAAGAATCTTGACAGCTCATTCAAACCAGCCACTGCTGTTAATGAACTTAGTAAATCGACCCAGTTGCAGGCTGCTTTCTTCCTCCAGATAGTTAAAAAATGGTTCGCCCAGTGCATTAAACCTTCTTCTCGCAAGGCCGGGGCATTCACACAAGAAATGCTGCCTCCTTTTCTTTACCTCTGCAACTTCTACAAAAGTCGTTAGTTGTTATTTGCATACGTTCCGCGTGTCTACCGAACAGGTAAAGTCCGGTGACTTTGCCTGGAGATGCTACAAGTTGTAAGCCCTGTCCATCTGCTTTGCGCAACTTGTTTAGTCCCAGTGGTCTAGCCACAGTATTCTCTATTAGTATCGACAGACATGCTTGCGCTGCTCCCTGGCGAGCGCATCAGCGCAGTCTCGTTGCCATATATGTTGCTGTGTCCAGGAACCCAACACAAGGTGAATCGGTATTGAGCACCAAGTGTGCAGAGATTGTTGCGACAGCGCCTTACTAATTTTGACTTTTAACACTAAGGTTGCTATTCTGTAGTTCTTATTTTTCGAAGGCGCAAAGCAGTAAAGTCGAGCTTTCGACTTTAAAGTCAAAATTTGGACATAAAAGTAAAATTATCATTATTCCGGGTGTTCAAATAAGAATCATATCTCAGGAACTGTTTGTTACAAAGTTTGAAACGAAAAATTGTCCAGAAAGTGTATATTTTCCGGTCGGTCTTGAAAAAAATTATTGACTAACAGCAAAAAAGCCCGGCCGACCCGAAAAGTAATTGAACAAATAATTTACCTTGACATTTATGACATCTAAACAATAGACTAAACGTCACAAGTTTTTCAAGCGACGTTTAATCTATTGTTTAACCGATAAAGTGACATACCAAAACATGAAACATGAAGCCTAAACTATTAGAATCTATGATGTATTGGCTTCGGCCTATCAACTGTTGCGTATTACCTACATATAAAACGTAAAAAGACCAGCCGGCCCGAAAAGCCCGGTCGGCCCGAAACTTTATCGGTTAAGTGGTCCGACCCGACCCGAACCCTAGAGTCGGGCCGGGCCGCGTAAAGGCCCGAGATAAAAATTCGGCCCGTGCAGAGCTCTAATCTATTTTAATGTTTTATTGGTAAAAAATCAAATTAACGCGGAAACGTTATATGGTGTAAGTACTGAATTAATGACACGGTGAAATTATAAAGCCGGGGTTAAGGGGGTAAAAACGAACAAAAACTACATAAAAATTCGTTTATGACTTATTAAGGCGTTAGATACGCCCCTGGCGTAATATCAGTACGTGTTTTTGCATAAGAGACCGTAATAAATTCCTAAAGTCAATAATGCCGATGATAAAGTGAGCAAAAACGGACAAAAACTACATAAAAATCCGTTCATGACCTTTTAGACGAAATTCCTTGAATACCTAACCTCAGTTTTTTTCCTAGAGGTAAATTGTATATTTGCATAAGCTATCGTAAATAAACTCCGATAGGTAATAAAGCCAAAGATAAAGGGGGGAAGACGGACAAAAACAAAATAAAAATTAGTTAATGAAGTATTACGTCGACAACTTTCCTTGTATAACCTCAGTTTTTTCGCCAAAATTGTATTTTGACATACCCTTTCTATCTATACATATTATTTAAAGCCGAATGTAACAAAAAAAACTGTTCCAAAATATAAAATTGACTTCCAAATGAGATGAGAAGTTTAAATTTTCCACACATCCCGATAATGTTACCAATATGTAAGAAAAAATCTGAAATTACAAAAGTATTAACCATCAGCCAAGTTATAGAAGTTAGAACATGCAATAGGTATATTTCCTAGCAAATAGTGATGGAAGGGCCAGCGCCAGCGGCAAAGGCCGGCACTAAAGCCACGGGAACCGTCTCGAGTCGATGGAACGGGAAAGCGTGGTCCTGCGAAGCGGTCGGGACCTGCAAGTCGTTAATAAATCTCAATAGTATCAGGTATAAGGGGATAAAACCGGACAATAACTAAATTGACAAAATAATCTGCAAAAAATGCATATACAGGGTGGCGCACCGAAAACTTTTCTCCCAGGTTTATTTTCTTGTTAATTAATAAATCAAAATTCGCTCGAACACGGAACCCCCCCCCCTGCTGGAGCTTCCACCCTTAAAATCTTAAATGGAATTGAATTGCCTTCCAAACGTGACCTTGCTCGTTTAAATCGAGCCAATAGTTCATAGGAAATAGGGCTAAAAAAAAAATTTAAAAGTAATAAAATTTATTACCGCTTGTATCAATCAAGTAAATGTTGAAAATGTCCACCTCCAACCTCCATGAAATTGTAAAGGCACTGTTCAAAGGGTTCGCGAACATTATGGAGCATTGCGGGAGTTATTTGTCGGCACTCGTACACTATTCGTTGTCGCAAGTCTTCCAAAGAATTGGGTTGGGTTGCATAAAGTTTAGACTTTAAATCTCCTTACAAAAAAAATCCAGTGGCGTCAAATCAGGAGATCTGGCAGGCCATTCAATGGGACCTCTTCTTCCAATCCATTTTCCTGGAAAATTTTCATCCAGAAACTGTCTAACATGGAACGCATAATGCAGGGGTGCTCCGTCTTGCTGAAAGTAAATATTTTCTGGCCGATAACGGTCATTTTCTTCTATGGCATTCGTTAAAGCAGGGTTAATAGTGGTTTCCAACAGGTTCAGGTAAATTTTACTTGTTAAATTTCCAGATATAAAATACGGCCCAATAATACGGTCTCCAAAAATTCCAGCCCACACATTTAATTTTTCGAGATGTTGAGTATGCACTTCTCTAAAAATTCTAGAGTTGGACTCCGACCAATACCTGCAATTCTGTCGATTGGACATCGGAAAACCAAATGTAAAAAATAATCATTTCACCAATTAACTCTCAAAATTGCAAACGGCGATCGTCATCGTCTTCATTAAGTTCATGAACCAGTTTTATTTTATGCGTTTTTAAAGTACGCTTAATCGTTCTACGCGAAACACCCGATACATCTGACAAAGTGTATCATGCTTAGTGTGAGATCGATGCCAATATGACCCAAAACGACAGCTTCATTTCTTACAGGATTTTTAACAATCCTTTTTTTTAAATATGAGACAAGTGTGCATTTAGATGCAATGTATTATAAGCTCGAGCACAATCGTTACTTTTAAAGAAAAATGAAATAATTTCAACCCTTTCCTGAAAAGTATACGTCATTTTAATCAGTTATTAAACACACTGAAATGTAAAGCAAAATGAATTTTTATTCTTACTATGAATTTGATCGATGCCAAAAACAAACTGAGTTTTCTTGACTGAACAAGTGAAATTCCAAATCCCTTTTGTTAAGATTGTATCATTTTTTCTGTATTTTATACCATTTAATTTGTTTACACTTAAGCACAAATTTGTTTACCATATTATGCTGATTTTGAGACAATTTAATTCCTTTTAAAATAAGTTATCGCTCGACCTTCCTTTTCATTTAAGATTTTAAGGGTGAAAGCCACCCCATATGCTCCATAATGTTCGCGAACATTTTGAACAGTGCCTTTGCAATTGCATGGAGGTTGGAAGTGGACAACATTTACTTGATTGATACAAGCGGTAATAAATTTTATTACTTTTAAATTTTCTTTTCTTTTTAGCCCTATTTATCAGTAACTTTTCACTCGATTTAAACGAGCAAGGTCGCGTTTGGAAGGCAATTCAATTCTCTTTAAAATAAGGTATCACTCGACCCCCCCTTTCCATTGAAGATTTTAAGGGTGGAAGCCACCCCGTCGTAGGGGTTACAGCAAGAGGAGTGAAAATAGCAAAAAAAAATTGTCCCTCTATCTAAGGTTCCCGTGTTCGAGCGAATTTTGATTTATTTATTAACAAGAAAATAAACCTGGTTGGACAGTTTTCGGTGCGCCACCCTGTATAATATGCATTTTGAATAAATTCCGCCCTTTATATATAACCACAACCACCTTGAAAAGAAGCCATGAGGTGACATCGGGCAACGCCGCATCAGCAGGGAGTTGCGGATCCACAAGCTATTATTATTACGCGCGGCAACGGGCGAGTTTTTTTTATTATTTCTGATATTTTTTGTGTTTTTTTGGCTCTGTTGCCACTATATTGATATCGATATCGAAAAATGTGCAAAAAAGTAATAAATAGTTTTGGATAACAAGAACAACTTACCTATAACTATTAAATAATAGTAATATTGCGTTGAGAAGCTGTTTTTGTTTCATTACGAGTAAATTTATTGGATCGATCAAAAGTAATACTCTATTATACATTTTATTATACTTCTGAAGTCTCAAAATTTAGTAAGCTTTGTTTAAGAAATCTACGCTTGTCTTAACAAAGTCACCTACTATCTGGGTAACTTCGTTACAATAAGTTTTCAAGCTGAGACCACCTGCTGAGTTTCATTTCAAAGGGTAAAATCCATTTCAAATCATTGTAAGCCAATTCATTACCTTTTAAAAAAACCTTTACCTTCATATCAATGTCCACTGAAACCTAATTCACAATATTTACACAGTCATTGGTCATATTTAAACTATAAAAATATATTACACTCTCTTTACCTGCTTTTAAAACACTTTTATAGTTAGAGTTAGTGCGCTTGTACACAAACCGATATTTATCGGAGTGTCGGGGGTCTCTTGTACACCTAGTTTCACAACCAACTTCCAGGTGAATTAAAATCGCTGCAATTTCTAGCCGCAACGGCTTATATATTTTTACGTCGGGACACTTCGTCTTTTAGCCTCATTACCGTGCATAAGACAAAGAAAGAAACGCCTTTTATTACTATCGAACAAGTTAGTTTGATTTAATGCTTTGCAATGACTTAAATAGACTCGAAGATACGAGAATACGGGAAGAAAGAGGAGGGGGGGGGGGGGGGGGTTTCAACTGTTAGAGTATGAAATTAATTAAAATTTATTTATTTATTTTGATTGGAGGAGTGATGGGTGACGTCCCGCGAAAAAAAAGTTATTTTATTGCTTGTCCTTTTAGTAATATACAGGGGGTGGCGCACTATTGCATGGGCGTCCGAACAAACTTTTTCATTGGGGGGCCAACAGATAATCGACTAAATAACGATTAAAAATATTTAAACCAATTAAAATAATATCCAGTAAATTTGCTAGGTGCTATCAATGTCAAATTGTAAGGATAAGCGTTATTGATAAAAATATAGACGCATGAGATGATGACTGGAAGTTTTTGAGAGAAGTAAATTTTACTGTCAAAAATTTAGCGCGTAAGTGATGTTGATAAAACAAACTATATGGAAGAATAGACTGTGCCCAGGTGATTTTGGGAAACATGCGCAAAAAAATACAACGTAAAAGTTTGACAGGTGCTGCATATTGATACTATGGGATCAAATACGGTGAATGAGTTACTTCAGAATATTAACAAAAACTTCTGTTAACAAAATTTAATAGGTGCTGTCAATGTCAAAAGACTGTGACCGGAAAAGTTAGAAGAAAGAAATATGAATTTTTTTTGCAGCTCAATATCAAATTTCGATAATATTTTATTTCGATTTATTATGTCAACAAACATGAAAATAATCTCATACCAAGCGGGGTGCAGAGTCTATTTTCACACATACAGTGCTTGCATAAGGTCCACCCCCTCCCTTTTGATAATTTGGGAATGGTTTCAGATATATTTAAAGTCGGTATGCGTAAATGATAGATAAAAAATTTACTTTTGAGGAAAATTTGTTTGTTTTTTTTTGTTCAAAATGGCGGACATTCGCCATCTTGGAAAACATTTTTAAATGGAAAGGGGATCGAGTAATACTTCAGTTAAAGGTATTTTTATGCTTGCTATAGATAACCTTGTAAATTTTTAATGTTCTAAAATGTGCCGTTTCAAAATGACGATTCCGAAAAATATGAGAAAACAACCATGCATATTTTTGGAAGATCTCATCATCTTGAAACACAAAACAATAATTTTATAAGTGTAAATTATAAGTAAGCTACTTAATTTTTTTGAAATATTGTTGCTCTGGGAGCGAAGGAAAAACAAGTCTTCCCAAAAATTTTATTTTTGTTTTTCTTTCACTCCCATATTTGCAACTCCATTTTAAGCATGGACTGTTACTTCCAATTAATGTTGTTTTGTTATTCAACACGGCGGAGTTCGTCAAATATATATGTTTCCTTGCATAATTTCCGATTCGCCATGTTAAAGCGGAACATTTTGGAACACTAAGTATAAAAATTGTAAGGTTAAATTGGATGTGAAGTACCTTTAAAATAAAGTATCACCCGACCGTCTTTTCCAGTTAAAAATATGTTCCATTTTTCCGCCACCTTGAATAACAAAACAATTCTCCTTAAAAGTAAGTATTTTGCCTATTATTTACGCCTACCGAATTTAAACAATATATCTCAAGCCGTTTATACAAGGAGAGGGGGGGGGGAGAGGACTTTGTGCAATCACCGTATAATTAAAAAAAACGTTTATTAAACAGATATATGCAGAAATTGGCACGAAAATACAAATCTACCGCTACAGAGAAAATTAGTTGTCACAAAAAAAACTGTCGAAATGGTCTTTGTGCACCAAAGGCCATTTCGATAGTTTTGCAGATGAACTCTGCACCCCATAGGTATTATAATACTTAAAATGCTGTTATCTGTAAAATATTCCTATTTTTTCAATAGTATTCAAACTTCTAGAAAAAAAATTAAAATTTGCTACAAACATGGAAAGTTCTATTCGCGCAGCTACAAAATTTGTTCAGGGTGGAAAAATCACAAGTTGGAAAAACAAGGTCTTAACCAAGGCCAGCATAAAAATAGCACGGCAGACGATCGCGCAAGAACGTCTAGGCAAGACGAGACAATTTGTTGGCCAGCGCAAACATCGGGGCAGTGTTGCCAGACTGGCCAACGAATTATTCTGCCGAGTGTGTCAAAAAATCTGCTGAATTCTGCACCAAGGTCGTTGTATCAGAAATATTTGTATTTATCTGTTGCCCCTACTTCGACCTCCAATAGGTATATATCAACATTTTTGTAAAAAAACGCTCTTTTTAACTTTATTTTTGGTTTGTTATTTTTTTTATATTTTCATTGAATATTATATTTTTTAAATCTATTTGGTAAATACATAATTCCTTATTTATTAAAAATTCTTTAAATGTCTGCAAATTACGAAATTATTTTGCAACTTTGCACAAAATACGCTTTCAAAAATTTTGCTAAATGCAGAAAAGACTGCTGTTCTGGCAATACTGAATCGGGGTAAATTAATATATTATTAGTGTTGCCAGGTCAAAAATAAGGAAAGCAGTCTGATATAAAAAAGCGATAGATTTAAAAATATTACGCTAAATATATTATATTGAAAACAATTAATAAATTATTTTATTAGTTAAAAAAGTATACATATTTTCAAACAATGGCCAATAATCTTCACTTTAAACGGATGATAATTAGACATATTATTATATAATATTACAGCACAGCTACCAGAAATATTGAAAAGAAGAGTACGCGTCCAAAATGTCAAACCTAATCAGAGAATGGAGAAGAGAGAGAGAGAAGATTAGCATGCTTATTTTAAAAGCGTAAACTAAATCGAGTGTAATGTTAAGCGGAAGAAATTGTTAGCATAGCGATAAAACGGTAGTTCATCCATCAAAATAGTGAATCAACCGCAAAAACGATATACCTGGCAACATTGCACATTATCAATATTAAAAACATCATTGACTCGCTGCCAGTGTTGCCAAAACTTACGATTAATCGTGAGATTACACGGGTTTGGGAATTATCTCACGATTTCACGAATCACGTCGCGTTTCTCCCGATTTTTTATCGTATGTCAAACATAAGTAACTAAAAATAATTTTTATTCATAACAAACGTCACAAATTTATTGCATTTACATAAAAATCCTCGTATGATTTTCTACGTTACGACTTTCGCTACTATTACTGCCGCTACTGGAGTCATATTAGCATAGAAAAGATGATTCCAGCAATTCGGATTCTGATTAACTACCTACTACATTTTTTAATACTACATAATAACGCAAGTTTTTTTTTTACTTTTTAAGTTTGGTTTTTAAATACAGAAAATAAATATATATTTGTTGTTTATAAGCTTTCATTCTTTTCTTTAAACTAGGTAGTTTGACCATTTTTAAAGAATTTTTAAAAATATTACGAATCTCACGATTTTAAGTATCCGATTCTTACGATTTATCTTAGAACATTTTGGCAACACTGCTCGCTGCATTCCGTTCTGATCTTCCAAGAATTAATATTCGGTATTAGGTTACACTCGGCAGTATATGGTGCGTTTTATATGAACAATCCAATTAAAAAATCCAATAAAAATATTTTCAATATTTCACCTGGAAGTTGGTCGTGAAACTAGGTGTACATTGCGTATGATTTTTTTGGAGGTTGCGCCATTTTCGTGTGTAAAGTGACAATTGTATTTAACAATTTTATCAGCTAGTTTAGCGAATATGTGTGTATCATTAAAAAAAAGGAAAAATTATTGTTATTTTGTATTGGATGTATGTACTTGCAAAAGTGTAGAAATAACAGACGCTTTTGGATTCATCCACTAATAACCGAACGATATGTGGAAGGTGCGTTTTATACAATGTTTTACAAACTACGAGAAGATGAGGACTACACACACTTGCTTTTCGACAACTTTGACTTTGGCGCCAAGCAACTGTATATTTATCGGTCCGGTTTAGCAGACCGTCCGACAATGCAAAATGTCGGAGAGCCTTTTTGTCGGATCCGATAATATCGGACGTTCGTGTGCAAGCTACTCATATATAACAATGTAATTTGAAAGTGTCCGACCCGACATCCGATAATTATCGGTGTGTGTACAAATGCCCTTACACCCACGAATACAGCAGGGGCTTGGCATGTTGATAAATAAACAAACTAAAAAAAAAATAGCACTTACCTAAGTACTTAGGTATTTAGAGGTATCCTACCTACCTACTAGTGATATTTTAAACTAATTCACATATACCTTCAAGTTAAATAAACACTTCAATATTTAATAAATTAACTGTAGCCACAAAACAATAAAGTATCTCCCTAAGAGCTAACTAGAATACAAAAAACACAATTTTTAAATTAAAACAAATAAAATTTGTGTATGTAAATTACATACTAAACCATGGCTAACCTTAAAAAAGTCACGTGACACATGGATCTTCAAGCAGTGTTGTCGATGTTTCTGTTTCACGACTTCTTTCAAGGTGGTTGTGATATAACCTAGAAGCAAATACATTTTATACATAATATAGATATACTGTAGCGCGAGTAGAAAATTCCCAAGGGTTATCATGGATTTTTAAGTGCGAATACGCCGATGTATTTTGTAATTTTTTTTTTTTATTTACTTTACTTTTATATATTAAGACTAAACCAACGCCGTGAATTTTATCAGCTGAATAGAAAAATAACTAAGATGCAATTGCACCAACACTAATATTGACGTGTAAGTGTGATATACTGTAGCGCGAGTAGAAAATTCCCAAGGGTTATCATGAATTTTTAAGTGCGAATACGCCGATGTATTTTGTAAATTTTGTTTTTATTTACTTTACTTTTATATATTAAGACTAAACCAACGCCGTGAATTTTATCAGCTGAATAGAAAAATAACTAAGAGGCAATTGCACCAACACTAATATTGACGTTTAAGTGACTTCTCTCTTTAAGCATAGTTATGAAACTTATAGGACCTAGAATTTATAATTATTAAGATATATTTCTATTTTTTAGCTCAAAAGTGCAAAGGCATATACGCTATTTCTGTATCAGGAAGATTACCCAGTGGCATTATAAGAGATCTTAAGAGCCAAGACATTATTTACAGACCCAGGGATACCAGTCAAAGATAAAGGCATGCTTCCTATCACCAGTCTGTGAAGTAATAAACATCTGCAATGAGGATATAGCCGAGTTTTATTTAATTATATGCCTATCAATTAATTTTTGTTAGTAGGTTTATGGTCAAAATATGAAGTACCATAATATTTGCAACATATTAATAGTATAAGACAATCAATTATATTGACCAAGAAAGCAGAACAATATTCTACTCTATCTTTTCTTGATGTTCTAGCAAACGAAGTGCTGAAAGCACAAAAACTTCTATGTACCGGATGAACAATTAAGAATGGTCGTCGGCTATATCTCAAAAACTAGCAGTCATGGAGCTTCGAGGTAAAATATTTTTTGGTAAAAGTGCCTATGCAAAAATGCTGGAAATTATTTTCGAGTTTGTTAAACGTCCGGAAGGGGGCGTTACAGTCACGACCAATGTTAATATTCAGGATTTCTTCGTGTTTTGATTGAGTGAGAGGTACCAAAAATATATTTGTTTTAATCTTTACCCATTTCCTAATAATATTTGTTAAGGACAAAATTTTCTATCTATTAAAATAAAGTGGTGGTAGTAAAATTCTGTCCGTAACAAATATTATTAGGAAATAGGTAAATATTAAAACAAATATATTTTTGGTACCTCTCACTTAGTCAAAACACGAAGAAATCCTGAATATTAACATTGGTCATGACTGTAACGCCCCCTTCCGGACGTTTTACAAACTCGAAAATAATTTCCAGCATTTTCTTTTAGGCACTTTTACCAAAAAATATTTTACCTCGAAGCTCCATGACTGCTAGTTTTTCAGATATAGCCGACGACCATTCTTAGTTGTTCACCCAGTACAGGAAACCACTCACACATGCAAGGGCGTCCATAGGGGGGGGGGGGGGGCAAAACGGGCACTTGCCCCCCCCCTAGGCGCCCACATTACTATTTTATTTCATAATTCATAATTCAGTATAAATATTGAATAGTACAGTGGTTAGTTTAGTAGACCAACAAATCACTAAACTGAACAATTACATAATCAAAACATATCAATAAATTAATACATTAGGAATAAGTTCAATAAATAGTCTTATACAGTGTCACCAGTAAAGTCCACATCATATGGGATTTTTTTTTATTAAGGGGATTCTATACCTATCATTATTTTATTTCCAAATTTTCTTCGTTAATATGCATAATATCAAAAAATTATTGTATATAAAATTAGCATAAAATTACTTTATCTAGGGCGCTATAGAGCCCAAAACTATATTTTTTTTTTTCTGAATTTATATTTTTTAAAATAAAATATATTTTAAAAAACAGGCTCTATAGCGCCCTAGTGGGTGTTAATTTAGACATGTTGGTAAAAAAATGAAAAATTAAAAGTAAATAGTTTGTTCAAAATCCTGGAAAAACGATTTTGCGGAAAATGTCCTCCGCCCTAAGTTCTTTTTTAGAGACAAGCCCACTAATCATATCTTGGCGAAACGCTGGCAACGCGATTGACCTTGTCAATATTCGGTGCCCGACCGAAGAAAATAGTAGGAACTATGAATTTATTATTAGCAGGTGCATAATTTTCCATGTAAAGAATAATAATTATCCGTACACATTTTATTAGGGGTTCTTATTTTTGTTGAGGTTGATGCATAGTTTATTGTTAGGTAGATTAATAATAATTATGGGATTATCTCATAAATTTCATTACACCTTTATAATGTATTATTGTAAATAAGTACCTAATATTGTTAGGTTACTTAAATAATTATTATTAGTAATAAAATTACATTACCTTTTTTCATCCGAGGATCTGTAAGTAGGTATTCTCATTTCAAAATATATTCTTATGAATCTTATATATGTGTGTTCTATTTTTTGTGATTTACTTAGTGCGATCGGTGGTATACATACGGATTAATTATTATTTATTATATTTTATTTTCCTATCAATATGGGAAAAAAGAAACAAAAAGAACAATTTCAATCCAAAAGGAAAAGTCTTCGACAAAAAATGTTAATTGTTAGAAAGTTAAAGGGAGAAAAGAATCCATCAAAAACCATTCACCGTTACAAGGTAAGATGCCGATCCGACGCCACGGCCTTTGGGCAATTTTACAATTTCCAGGGTTGCAGGGCATGGGCAACTGCTCATCATTTTAGGGAAGTGTCCACTATTTTGGTTCTTTTACATTTACAGGAAAACATTTCGACATTTTTTGAAAGTATTTAAGTACCCCTAATTTTTTAAGAATAAGGAATATGCAGGATGTCCCACTAAGCTCGGCGAGGTAGGATAGGTATTATGGAAGCCACTAATATGTCTTTGAAAAAAATTTTTATTGACTAAATCGACCAAGAAAAATTGACGGAAAATATTTTCAACGTTCCAAATGGCTGCTAGGGGATGCATTTACTATGATATAACTAAAAATTCAATTTATCTCTGAATAAGCGCTATTGCGGTTATTATTTAATAACGGAAATAGAAAGATCGATAATTTTTGCAATTATTTGTTTTGTAGACTAATAATTTATATCGTCGATAATAAGGGCGGGGGAATCCTGTAAAAAATTGCTGTATCTTCTATACCCTCTATCCAAATTTAATCAACTTAGTCTTGTTTTAGAGGTAATTTTACCCTTTTTAAAATACTGAATGCCGTCGGGATGGGGAGTTGATGTTGATACTGCGTTGATTTCCCAATATTTGTTTTTTTACAGTTTTCTTCATAAAAGTAAACTTGCAACACTACAACCCTGGAAATTAATATTTTTATATGCTTAAAGAGAATGACAATAGCTAAATTCTGGTGCAACTATAATTTGATATCTTTATTCCTTCTCAAGTTATTTACAAATAACAATTTTATTCATGTTATTTACTTTAATCAAGATATACATGCAAAACAAAATTGCCAACTAATAGGGATTGCTAGGCAACTTTGCCATTAAGTTACTTAATTTTGACATCATTTGGCTATTTAAAAATTTGTTAATTATTTATGAAGTAAGAAACCTTAGTGGGACAGTTTGTCCCCGGCTTATGCCAGCCCGGTAGCGTTTATTAGGATAAGTACCTAGTCATTTTTAGATGTATTTTGCAAATTAGAAAAATATTATACCTATAGCTATCAAAGCATTTGAGACTAAAGAACAAATCTAAAAGTCGAGCCTTGTGGTTTGTTTGTCCATAAAGAACATTGCTTCTTGGCAGCTAGTCCAGATGGACTTATTCAAGACAAAGGGATAATAGAAGTAAAGTCTCCTTCAACAGCGAAAATGTGAACACCAGAAGAGGCCATTCAACAGAAAAAAAAACTTTTGCTACAATAAATAATGGCATATTACAATTAAAGAAAAACCATAATTATTATTATCAAATATACAAGGACTGTTCCAAGTAACCAATAATTCATATTGCTATTTTCTGTTGTGGACTACATTAGGATTCCTTGTAGAAAAGGTATGATATTGTGCCATACTTTTATACAATATCTGTAATTTAAAAAATACCTAATTTGTAAAATGTAATGTATTGTTCTGTTGTATCTATATAGCATAGATATTTACCTTTAGATAAGCAAACAATAATCATGAAAGTAGCAGATTTATGGCCTCGCGCATGTAAGCAAAGCTACACCCGATTAGACATGCGCACTGCAACATTATCATTTGACGAATGGGAAAATAAAATAGACAGGTCCGGGCTTTCAAATTTAAATTTTTGCCAAAAAAATTGGAATTTCTTCTCAATTTTTGATCAAGTTGGGAAAAAAGGTAGTGATTTCTGGCATTTTGAGTATAGTAGCAAACATGATTTTAAGTATAGAAAATTGTTTTTAAGGTTTTGTTTTTAAAATTTGTTTAAAAATGTTGTTGGTTCAAAAAGGAAGAGAACAAGTTAATTAAACTATAAAACTTACAAAATCGAATATAAAAAACAAACAAAACCAGCAAAATAACGAATCTACAGTGTTGTCGCGTACGCAACCTCAAGTCAAATATTAGTTGGTATATTTGTATTGATTTTTACAATTTGGCAAAAACTTGTTTTGTTCAAGAATTTGAAAAAGGGTTTGCCCGAGAACTTGACTCATAAAATACTTTCACATTAATATAAACATACCTAGGTATTTACTTTTTTCTTTGCATGCATCGGCATAATAATATGTTTTGGTGTGTGTTTCTCATTATTTTCATACCTTATTTGTGTAGCCTAGGCCTAGTTAGATGTGTTTAAATTGCTCATAATAAAATAAAGTTATATATCAAGATACATCACTACTCCATACTTACTAAAAATATGAAATACCCGATATTTTACACCTATTTCGGCATAACAAAATAACACAACGGCTCTTATTGTCATTGTTTATATTCCAATTGGAGTCATTAAAAGCACAAACACAATTCACTAAACTCCACAAAAACTAGAAATCCGTAAATATTAAACACCCACAATCCACGTCATCTAAGAAAACTACAACGAATCCACAGAGAAACCTTAAAACACAACAACAAAAATGGCGGCCGAGCCGGTTCTGGAGAGTATCTTGAGCATATCGATTATTGTCGATAAAGTAGGACAGGCCGATAACACGAGGTTTGTGCGCATGCACGAAGGTGTCCAGAAGGAAGGCAGCTGACCGGCGAGTCATGCGCTCGGACGTATTTTTTCACCCATAAAACGTAACTTTTGTTTGCGCAGGAGATAAGCTGTACGTATCTAGAGGTAAATTGTGTATCCTATAATATAGTGCAGAAAACCGTTGAAACTGACTTAAAATGTTTAAATTTACACAATTTTTTTAGATTGAAAGAAATTATGTGTTTTGGACAGACAAAATGGAGCCATATTTAATAAGGTTTTATTTAAAATGCTTATCACCTAAAATTATCGATATACAAAAAGACTACAGATTAGGAATCTCCCTCGGGATGATTAATATATTATTATCAAATTATTTAAGTTTTTTTTATTTTTTTTTTCTTATTACTTATTTTGTGTGGAATAATTTAATCATGTTGCAAATTACTAATAGATACATTTGTTTAAATTGGATTTATTAAGAAAATCACAATTTTTTCAGTTAATTAGTTCATCTTAACAGTTGAAATTTGGTAGGTAGGTAATTAACAAAGTATTTGTTAATGCAAAAAAGTTTTGTCCGTTTCCTTCCGCCAAACTCATCCCCAGACGCGTTTCGCCGTTTACGGCTCATCAGTGAGGTTCAGTTTGGCAGAAGGAAACAGGGCTCGAAGACAAATCACTTGTCAGGATCGATTATCGACGGGAATTATAGAACCCGGTGCGACATCTTGCGTCCCAGTACGGTACTTTAGAAAAGGTCGGTCGTAACCCCCTTTACGACTGACCTTTTCTAAGGTACCGTACTGGGACGCAAGATGTCGCACCGGGTTCTATAATTCCCGTCGATAAAGTATTTGTTGTTGTTTGTAAAGAAACTTTAATATTCAACAGATACTGTACATATTATAAGAACACTGGCAGTAAAAATGTCGAAAATATATCTTTATATACATGAGCATACAAATTAAAATAATATTTTCCTGGACTAATAATTTTCCTGGACTATTAGTCGTAATTGAATAAATACAAAAATAAACTGTTTTGGCCGAGATTTTGGCCCTTGGAGCGGTCTAGTTCTGCGAATTGTTCATGCCCGGTGAAATTAAACAGCGATGATGCCGGTGCAAAAATATTAGTCAGCGGGTGAACGGGTTTAGATAGAAATATGCCTGCAGATTTCCTCCGGACACCGAAATTTCTGTTCGGTGATGTATCGCCCTAATATCTTTATTCAAAATTTGACATTGGCATCAAGTTCTGCATCGATCAAGATGAAAATTAGGCAAATAAATAGTAGTCACGTGATTCGCATTATCTGTCAAATTTTAATTTTTTTTCAAAAAATAAAACATAAACAAAACATAAAACATATGGCAGCAAAAAAAACAACATATTTCGTTCCAAAAAACCGCTAGAAAGATTTTAAAATGCCCCAAAATTCAAATTATTCCAAGCGGGTAAAAACGTGCTGCTAAAGTTGATGCACTCAGTAAACCTGCAAGATGGCCGACATGTCATATGACAAAAGTCATTGAAAATGCAAAAATTTATTTTATTTAGCTGGAATATGACTTTTGTCATATGACATGTCGGCCATCTTGCAGGTTTACTGAGTGAATCGACTCTAGTAGTCGTGACGTCAAGGGGTATTATTTGCCAGATTTGTGTATGACATCCACGAAATAGGTTATAGGTTTTCAATAAATTCGATGATTTGTCAGATTTGACATCCACGCGTCAAGCGACACGACCTTATATTAAAACAACAATACAATAACAATAACACACGGCAATCCAAATGCAAATTGGGTCGCTCGGCACCTGTCAAGATGACGGATGACCAAAAGTCATACCCCCTGACGTCATCGGGCTTCGCGCGCTTTAGAGATCGTTTGAAATGTTTTCGACACGCGCGAAACTTTAAAGAATTTTTACCAAGTTATTTTTGATTTTTAAGGAGTAATAATTGGGGAATACTTTTTTCAGGCCTAACTAAATCATATTATTAAAAAAAAAATTGGAAAGTTCCCTAATCACACAACTCCTTTTATCACCGAGGGTCTTACATTAAATTTGTAACAATCCAGAAGACTTTAATTTTGAAATTTCAAATATCAAAAAAGATTTTTAACATAATTGTTAACCTGAACCTCTGGCAACTAATGCTATCTCTAAACTTACAAATCGCCAAGTCAAAACTAGTACAGAAACGACAGAGGAGCAGGCAGGCATTTCTTACAATTTCTATAAAGATTAAATGGATAATCAAAAACTATAACATCAAAACAGTCTTCAAATCCGGAAATAAGCTTAAAAGCTTTCTTACAAAAGTAAAACCATGTAGTAATAAAAAATTGCAACTATCGGATCCCTTGCAAGTGTGGCAAATCGTACATTGGGGAAACAAAAAGACGTCTTCCCGTATGACTTTAAGAACATCTGAAATATACCCAAAGAGGTGAAACTTCGAGATCAGGTATAGCGGAACGTATATGGACCAACCAACATTATATACAGTGGTCAGAAGCCAAGGTTTTGGACACGGAACAGCACTGGCGAAAACGCAAACTCAAAGAAGCAGCCTTTATGAATCAAAATACCCATATATTTACTAAACCAATTATAGATATCCTCAATATCTGAAAGCATCTCCTTGTCCAAAACAAATAGCTCAACCTTCACACTCCAATAAGCACGTAGGTGAAGTCATCGAGCTTCATTGCACATGAAGAGTATTTAAGACAGTAGCCTTAGAATTATAATTTAGTTTACATTTGAAAACGGTTAGAGATACTAAATAACCGAACAACTAATAAACATACAGTTGAATTTTAAAAGCATACCCGATGATCGTAGCCAAAAGACGAAACATCAGAGTCAATATCTGATAGCGGCATGTTATAAAAATTGCTTTAAAATTATCACACCCTGATTTTCACAAAAAAAACCTCTACCGATAAACCTACCATTTCAGAGATATTTATCCACACAAACGAAGTAAAACCAAACAAAACATAATTATCTACAATATAACACAATACAGGGTGTTTCAGTAAGGGTGGCCACCGGCCATATCTCGGAAACTACTAAGCATAGAAACTTGGAAAAAAATTAATTTTAAAGCGGTCATGAGAAAATTCTGGAAAAAAACTAATTATTGCTAATCCAACCTACACACCTATGGCACGCCTATGGAACTAGCTTTAAAAATTATTGTTTTGGCAATAACTCTGGAACGAACAAAGATATCGAACTGCAGTCTACACATTTTTTCTTGCATATTTATTCTACTTTCCGATTATGATGTCATAGTTATACCGTATGATTTGAATTTTCGAGATAAAATCAAAAAATATGTTATTATTACAAATTGCGCCCTCTAGCAATTTTATTAGAAACTATCGTGTACCATTGGATACAACTTTTAAGGGAACTGACCTTTCTATTCCAAACAAGCTTAAATTTAGTAAAATCGGATAAGTCGTTTAGAAGTTACAGCGATTTTAATGTTTACACTTTCTATAGCTTCCCCCACTCTTATCAAGGTTCGTACGCCAATGAGCCTTAAACCAAAATGATACAGCATGTCTTAGCTTTCTAATGATGTAATCAGAGTTACATCTTAATATGGGAATTTTCGGAGAAATTTGAAATTAAAAAAAATAATTTTCAATTGTGCCCCCTTGCGGCGAAATGAGGAACTTAAAAGTAATTTTCAGAATTTTGTCATGACCGCTTTAATAATATTTTTTTCCCAAGTTTCTATGCTTGGTAGTTTCCGAGATATGGCCGGTGGCCACCCTTAATGAAATACCATGTATACATATGGAAAAAAACTCTTCAAAATTACCATTTCGGGAAAACACAGCAACGACTTGGTTACCTTTCAAAAACGAAAACACTTAATAAAACTTTAAACATCAATTCCTAAAGATTCAGAAAGTAATGTCGTTTATAAAATTATTAATAATAAGTTAGTATACAGGGTGTTTTTTAAGGTCTTATGCTCATTGGCGTACCGACTTTAATAACAGTGGGGGAAGCTGTTGACAGTGTGATCATTTAAATCGCTGTAACTTATAAACGACTTATCTAATTTTAGCAAACTAAAGACTATTTGGAAGAGAAATGTATGCACTTTCACCAGTCGTATTTAGTTGTCCATAACAGTTCTCAAAAAAAAAATGCTAGAGGGCGCAATTTGTAATAATAACAGTTGTTTCGATTTTATCCCGAAAATACAAATCATACGGTATAACTATGACATCATAATCGAAAAGTAGATGAAATTTGCAAGAAAAGATGTGAAGACCGCAGTTCAATATCTTTGTTCGTTTCAGAGTTATTGCCAAAATTATAATTTTTAATATAAATTGCGCCCTCTAGCAATTTTATTAGAAACTATTGTGTACCAATAGATACGACAATTGAAGGAACTTCCAAACAAGCTTAAATTTAGTAAAATCGAATAAGTCGTTTAGAAGTTACAGCGATTTTAATGTTTACACTTTCAATAGATTCTCCCACTCTTATCAAGTGAAAGTGTAAACATTAAAATCGCTGTAACTTCTAAACGACTTAACCGATTTTACTAAATTTAAGCTTGTTTGGAAGAAAAAGGTAAGTTACCTTCAATTGTCGTATCCAATGATACAAGATAGTTTCTAATAAAATTGCTAGAGGGCGCAAAGTAGAAGAGTAGAAAAAGGTAACAAATGTCTTTCATACATCTTTGAAAAGTAAAACGGAATAAACAAAATAATGCAAAGAAGAGCATAAAATATTTATATTTAACTTCAATGGTACTTTCAAAGGGTTTACAAACTAATAAAAACTAGACGCTTGAAGAAAGTTGCGAGAAATTTTTCATACCTCAGGCCGTCTGGATATATACTAAATATCACGAATAGTCTCGTTTTAAAACAGATGACAGCGGTTATTTGTCATCGATCAGCTGATATTGGGACATAATAATATCCCTAGATTTGTAGCGGACCGTAATGAGCCCAAACACCGAGTTATAAATTGCGTTTTTGTTACATTTAATTGTAAGTACCTACAATTATTATTCCTTTGACCAAAAATTTAGATACAGGTTAAAATTTTTTAATTCTTTTTTTTTTAATTAGTAATGTGTGCCTTGCTCGTTAGTTGATTTCATCGATAAGTAATAAGTTTTATTACATCTGAACGCCGTTTTTGTCGAAAAGTTAGTTTGAAAAATTTTTGTTTTTAAAATGTTTGTTCGTTAAGGTTAGGTTTCTAATGTATAATTTTTGCATTTTACATTATCTAGATATCCTTTTCTGTTTCAAGAAAAATAAGTAGAAATTAAGTATTTCCCTGACTTAGGTAGGTAGGGAAGAGTTGGACAAAACCGGGTAGGTTGATAAAACCGGGTATCGCCTAGTTCTACCAAATGCCAAAACAGCTTTCCATATTATTAACCTTTAAAAAGCAGCTATTTGATTTTGAAGGAATTATTTTTATTATTGTTATTAGTAAATTAAATATTATTATTGTTTGGCAATAGTAAGGTAATAGTAAGTAAAATTATATTACTATAATAGTTAAAATAGCTAACCATATTAGTATGTAATAGGATAGCGAACAAATATATAATTCTATTTTCTGTGTCTACGTACCTTACATAGGTGAAATTATTATTTGATATTACTATTATTATTGTTTGTATGACAATAAAATAAAGTTTTTAACATAAAGTTAGCCTACATACAAGTTTAGAAATGTAACTGTATCAATAAATTGCATTTTAACAAACAAATTCCATAAAAACCACTTTTGGGTCTACGTACCTTACGTAAGTCAAAAACTGTTAAAGTAGGGTTTCCTCTGACAGAAAAATGTAATCCCTGGCTAAAGTAAAGCTTTTAACTTTATGTTAGCCTACATACAAGTTTAGGAATGTAACTGTATCATAACCAACAAATTCTATAAAAACCGTATTTGGGACTTCGTACCTTACGTTAAGTCAAACACTGTTAAATTAGGGTTTCCATTGACAGAAAAATTAAATCCCTAGCTATATTGAATCTTTTAACTTTATGTTAGCCCACATACAAGTTTAGAAATAATGTAATTGTACCATAGCCAACAAATTCTATAAAAATCATATTTGGGTCTACGTACCTTACGTAAGTCATATATGGGGATTTTCTTGACAGTGAATGTAATAACTTGAATTCAATTAGTTTATGTTGAACTGTAGGTATTTTACCTATAGGTATAATCTGAACAAATAAAACAAAAAAAAATCTGTTCTAAATATGAGTGACAGAATCCTATTTTAAGTTGTGTTTCAGTTAGTTTAGTATTTTTAAGGTTTGGATATTTATAATATTATAAACTTTTTAAATCTAATTTGACACTTTATCTTTAAACCATATAGAAATGCATGCTTATTATTACCTACCTTAAATTATAATATTTATAAAACAAAACTTTCAAAAGAAATTATTAGGTACCTATTACTTATTATTTGGCAATATTAAAGCGGTAGAACCGATGAGGCTATTGCATAAATTGTTTTAGAAGGTATCACATGTATAATTTTCAATTCCGGTCCTGTAATTCATGCCAACTTATAAAAATTTAATAAAACAAAATTGACAGAGTGTCACGTGACTTTGCCCCCAACTTGCGAGAGTATTCAAGATTTTTACTATAGCGAGCGTTTAAGCGGTTCGGGATTGGCTCTGAGCATCAAGCAATGGAAATAATGTATTTTCAAACAATGGTCTTTATACAGGGTCAATCTTTTAACTGAAATAAATTCTATATGGGTAGTTACAAGAATTTTGGCCGATTCGAGCTGTACTACATTAAAAAAAATGTATGATATATTGACCTTATTTTTATATTTTTTAGAAAAGTCATTATATATTTATATTGGTCCATATGTGGCCATGAAACAAAGTATTTAAATTAGTAGAAGTAAGAATGTTTTATATTGTACGGTAAATTGTCAATTCCGCAACGATACTAAATTATGAAAGTATTTAACAAAAGCAGACAGTTGTCTTAATTAAAAAAAAAATGTAGTAATTGCTCTGTTTTATATAATATTTAATAATAAGTCATAAATTTTACACTTTAAACGTAACAACGTTCAAAAATTGCTACTAATTTTTTAAAATTGAATATTTTATAAATATTCTCTACATGTGAACGCTATTCGGCTGATTCTGTATGTTGTAAATTTTTAACTCCATTGGAACATGCGTACATCCCCTAATTTGGACATTTAGTTTAATTATTTTTTAGTGATACTCTTAAATTTTGTTTATTTACCGTGTTACTGAAAGGAACAAAAATGTTGCGGAAATGACAATTTTCTGAAATTCCTAATCAAAAACACAGTACTTTATTTAGGTAGAGCGCTTTATTGCAGCTTAAAGTTCATTTGGGGAATCACATATGTAGCTAGGTTGCAACACATACTGCCAGTCCCACCAGAAAAATAACTATCTATGTACATTTATGCCATTGTAGCAACAAAACCCGTGTTGCCGAAATGTCCGTTGCGAAAATGACAAAATTCGAATATAAATCACATAACATATAAAAACTTCAAAATAATTACAAAAATTTTAGGTGAGAATAATAAGACATGACCACTTTATCGAGTAATTGACACAACTGGCTTTTATAGTAAAACAGTTTTGCTTACCTAATGTTACAGAACTGACACACAATAAAAACACACTTCAAATTCACGACTTAAATGTGGAATTAATAAAAAATTGAAAATTTATAACCAACCGACTAGTCGACACAAGTTTATTTATAATAATATAATAAATGCAGGTTTTTACTTTACCAATTGTCAAGAAAAATTGATATAGGATCTTAAATGAAACAAGTTGTAGTTTATTAAATGAAGAGTGGTCAAGCGAAGTGATCTAAGTGCCATAATCGAAAACTACCAGAAAATGTAAAAAACTGTTTTAAAGCTAAGAATAATACAATAGTATATTTTTTTATTGATATTGTGTTAATAAACATACACAAAAACATTCGTAGGAGAAAATTTTAATATCAGTTAATCGAAAAAACGTTTGTACATAAATTGAACAAAAAAATATAGAAAAGGTCTAAGGCTCCTTTTATACTGGGATTCTGTATGCGAGATACAGTATCTGAGATTCAGATTCTCGCCATCTATGAATGCTTTTTATAACGAATAGGATGAAATTGGCACTTAGATCTTCTAGTAGGACATTGGCATAGGTATATAGATCATATAAATAGAAAATTTTTTTTTTTTGAATTTTGGCACAAAGATCACTTAGCTTGACCACTCTTCAAATATGAATTCTTGATTGGGGACATGTTGCGGAAATGACATTCGTAGTATATAAATAATTCTGGAAGTATGTCCTTGTTAAATATAAGCCATTTAACATTTTTTAATAGTAATAAAAAACCTTATTTATATCTTCCATTTAAAATCAATGGGATCCGAATGACCTGAATATGGATAAAAAGCCAGGGACATGTTTGGCCAAAATTCTTGTAACTACCCATATATAGGGGAGACCTGGGAGGCTTGAGACAAAAAATGCATTTTATTTCTTTTTACTTTTACTATTTGTAATTTAAAGATAGTAAATAGTGCAAGTGAATTGTAAGCCTTTTTTGTAAACTTTCTATATTTTTTTATGCCTCCGCAATATTATTTTAATTTTTTAAGTTAATTTTAAAAACATGGTGTATTTTGTCTCGACGCTCCCTACACACGGGAGGGTTGAGACAGGTAATAGGGAGCATTGAGATGTTGTAAACTTATAAAACATATTTATTTATCAACGAGAAAAATAAAGATAAAGGTTTTTTTTTCTTCCCCTGTTTATTTGGTTGGTTTAGACCCCATTTACTAAATTCTCACATACTCAGTAGGTATGTTTTAACTATCATCAATTTCTTTATATTATGTTTATTTTACACATCAAATTTTTAATTCCATAAAAGCTCCATTAAGGTTCTACACCATATTCTCTTCTGCTAAAACTATCAGCACCAAATATATTTTCTGTCTCCTGATGATGAACGTTTCTACGTTCAAAACATATGTAGAGACTCTTCAACAGGTGGATAAACAAATTTCCAATTAATTCCTTGACGACGCAAGAATTTAATTTTGTAACTATCTTGGGGCATATTATATCTAAAACAATATTATTAATTTTTTTTTTTTTAATGTTTTAAATTAAATATTATTAAATTATATTTTCATCTTTTTAACATTTTTTTTAAAATTGAAAATATAAAATAGGGAGGGTTGAGACGTCTCAGGGCTCCCTAAAACAATTGCCTCGTCCCTCCCAATGTAACGCTTGACCAGTTAATGTAACCTAAAATTTTTGTTAAATAATGAATTCACTTAATAACTACATGCTTAATTTAAAACATACCTGTGGTCAATATGCTGGAAGAATTAACTCGAATTCGCACTTTTATTTACGAAAAACTGCAACAATAGCGACAAATTTAACTTTAGTTTTACCAGCAATTTTACACGTGGTCCAACAAAAACGTTTAACCAACGATTAATGTAACTTTGCTAATAGGGTAGTAATAGATTCGAATAAGGAGATGAACTAGTAGTCAACAGATGGCGCTACGTAGCTAATTTTAAGAAATAAATGCAACGTCTCATGCCTCCCTTGTCTCAAGTCTCCCTGGTCTCCCCTACACGGTACTTTACGGTTGATGGTACGTTAGAAGTCTATGACGAACCAGCTAACGAATCGTTCCGAAAATTTACATAAACGGACATGCTCTATCACAACCACCTTGAAAGAAAAGCCCTAAAACCGAAACATCGACAACACTGCTTGAAGCTCCATGTGTCACGTGACTTTTTTGAGGTTAGCCATGCTTTAGTATGTAATTTACTCGCGAAGTAAGTGTTAACCTTGAACTTTGCGGTTTTTCGTGTTAATTTGTATTTTTTTCCGGGTTTCGATTGATATCTAATAGAAAATTTAAGTGACATGATTGCTAAGAACCTCTACAAAATATTAGTACAAATTTTTCTGTAATAGCATTAATAAAGTGAGAAATCAAATAGCCTGGCCTGCCAGGGCGGTTTGTTTACGGGCCTTATAATGGTGGCAGAATTTTATTTAAAGAAATAGTCCGTACTTTAAGTGGATTGTATATTTGAAAGGAGAGAAATAAGACACTTTAAGTCTTCCTCCACTGGTAGGTATATTAAAATAAAGGTTTAATAAAGGGTAAATTCTCTACATGTTTCGTCATTCAGGAGAATAGAATAAGGAATATAAGAAATACAATAGGTGCGAACAGTTCAAACACAAGATGATGGAAAGGTTTACAAAGAAATAATTTTGTGTGAGGTCACATATTAGTGAAACAACACCGTAAGTGTGAGAACGCTGTTGTTTCACTAATATGTGACCTTACACAAATATTTCTTTATTAGTCCAATAAAATTTACAATTTTCAAATTTTTTATATAAAATTTTCTCTCCTCTCACTTACAGTGTTATTTTACTAATATGTGACCTCACACAAAATTATTTCTTTATCAGTACCATAACATGTACAATTTTTAAATTCTATATATAATTTTCTCTTCTCACACTGACGGTGTTGTTTCACTAATATGTAACCTCACACAAAATGATTTCTTTGTTTGAAGTTTCTTCAAATACCTAACTTTACCTTTCTATCATCTTGTAGCTCCGTTTGGACTATTCGCACCTATTGCATTTCTTATATTCCTTATTCTATTCTCCTGATGATGAATGTATATATGTCGTAGGCTGATAGTGAAATCCGTCATTTCATGAAACGCCTAGTCATATTATGAAGCGTTGCTAAAAGGTATATTGCAACTGGTTTGTTCGTTGTTCCCCAAAGCATTTTTTTAAATTTTTTCAACTTATATTATTTTATAAAAATAAAATTTAAATTAAGTTAAAAAAAAATTGAAAAAAGGAGAACAACGAACAAACCAGTTGCAAATATACCTTTTAGCGTGCAGCATGATATGACTAGGCTTTTCATGAAATGACGGATTTCACTATCAGCCTACGACATATACATTCCAAACATGTAGATAATTTACCCTTTATTAAAACTTTATTTTAATATAGGTACTAGTGGAGGAAGACTTAAAGTGTCTTATTTCTCTCCTTTCAGGATTTTATTTGTTTTTAATTATAAGTTGTGTTTTTGTATTCTAGTCAGCTCTTTGGGATAAACTTTATTGTTTTGTGGCTACAGTTAATTTATTAAATATTAAAGTGTTTATTTAGTTAAAGGTATATGTGAATTAGTTTAAAAATATCACCAGAAGAGATAGTTCGTAAGTAGGTAGGATACCTCTAGATACCTAGTTACTTATGTAAATATCTACTATTTTTTTTCTTTTAGTTTGTTTATTTATCAACATGCCAAGCCCCTGCTGTATTCCTAGGTGTAACTCTAACTATAAAAGTGTTTTAAAAGCAGGTGAAGAGAGTGTATCAGTTTTTCACTTCCCAGAAAATGAAAATCTGAAAATTCTATATCTGATTCCTAGAAAAAGTCCAGCGGAGAAAAACGAGGAACAACAAGAGCGTACCTCTCAACTTAATCAAACTTTCGAGCAATCAGATTTTATAAAAAATTTTGACGATCTCAGTAATTATTCACAAAAAATTAATATTTCTGAATTTTGGGAAGTAAAAATTGTAAGTGACTCAAAATAGTTATTTTTGTATTAAGTGCGCAAAATAGGTGTTTTTTTAATGGCACATGAGATTGTAAATTTTTACCGAGACCGTTAGGTCGAGGTTAAAAATTCAATCAAATGTGCCATAAAAACACTTTTGCGCGCGAAATAAAAACTACATTTTTTCTACAACTGTTTGTTGTTAACTATTTTTTATCGTGTTTAGAAAAAAATCTATAATCATAATTCATTTAAGGTATTATTTCTTACACCTGTTCCCATTACTATGGAAACCTAAAATTGTTTAAATTTTATTGATTGTCAAATCTATCGTTTTTCGTGTCAAAAGTTTATAGTTGTTTGCTCAAGTTTGATACCATTTAAATGTCTGAAAGTGATAGTGAGACGCCTCACGAAATTACGGATGCGGCAGAAATCGTTATATCAAATCTTTTGCCCGTGAAATCAAGAATAAAATATGAGAAAGTGTACACTCAGCTTCGCGAATGGTGCAATATAAAGAAAGTAAAAACAGTAACAGAAAATGTTTTGCTCTGTTATTTGGAGGAAAAGTCGAAAATTTTAAAGCCACCTACACTATGGAGTACCTATTCGATGCTTAAAAGTACCCTAAACATAAAGGAAAATAATGATCTGCAGCGGTTTACTAAATTGGTTCCATTTTTAAAGAGCAAATCCATTGGATATAGAGGAAAGAAGTCTAAAGTATTGATGTAGCAAGATTTATAAAGGAATTTGATGATGAAATACATTTACTTATGAAGGTATACAACATTTACAAGCAAATATTTAAGTAATTTAAAGACTCATTTTACTATTTTATTGTAGGTTGTTTTAATCTTCGGGATAAGTGGCGCTTGCCGTCGCGAAGAATTAACCAAGATGACCATTGACAACATTGAAGATGTTGGAACTATATTAGTTGTAAAAATACCAGATACAAAAACCGAACCTTTAATATCCAATTTGGAATATATCGATAGAGTCGATTCACTCAGTAAACCTGCAAGATGGCCGACATGTCATATGACAAAAGTCATATTCCAGCTAAATAAAATAAATTTTTGCATTTTCAATGACTTTTGTCATATGACATGTCGGCCATCTTGCAGGTATACTGAGTGAATCGACTTTATCTACAGAAGGTATACATCTCTGCGACCGTCCCACACTTCAAGTAACCGATTATTTCTAAAATATGCTAAAGGAAAATGTGTAAATCAACATGTTGGAGTCAATAAAATAGAAGAAATGTCAAATCTTATTGCAAAATGGCTCGGCAAAGAAATGTTCAAAAGTTATACAGGCCCACTGTTTCAGAAGAAGTTCTGCGACACTACTAGCTAATGCAGGGGCGACCTGATTTCTATCAAACGTCACGGAGATTGGAAATCTAGTTCAGTGGCGGAGGGTTACATAGAGGATAGTTTGGTGAACAAAGTTGAGATTTCCAATAAAATTTTAGAAAGTTCTTCCAATAAAATCTTAGAAAGTTCATCTGCAGTAAATGTATCGCACAAAATATCTAATAGTTCTTGCGTTTCCGACCAACAATGTGTAACATCGCCTACTGGAATTAATATAGGGAACAATTGCTCTAACTTCACCGTTAATTATCATTCTAATAAAGATTGTTAATTTGATTCACTTTAATAATATATTTTTTTAAAAAAGTGTTTTGGAAATTAATTTTTGCATTTTTATACGAAAACATCAATCAGCTGAGCTTGCCGTGAAAAAATATCATCTTTTCACGGTGAAAAAATGACATTTTTTGACGGTGAAAGAAAGCGACGTTTTGTGCATCCATAGTAACCAAAAAAGTCATCTTTTTTGACAGTTGTAGAAAAATATATTTTTATGGTTTAGATTTGACCAATGACTATATAAATATTGTTAATAAGGTTTCAGTGGACATTGATATGAAGGTAAAGGTTTTTTTAAAAGGTAATAAATTGGCTTACAATGATTTGAAATAGAGTTTACCCTTTGATAGAATAAAAAACTCGCCCGTTGCTGCGCGTCATAATAATAGCTTGTGGATCCGCAACTCCCAGCTGATGCGGCGTTGCCCGATGTCACTTCATGGCTTCTCTCTAAGGTGATTGCAACGATATAAGAATACAAAGGAAGTAGGGTATGGTAGATTGACAGTTGTCCGGGATGGGGTCTGATGGCGGCAACATTTGACGCATGCGCGTTTCCGGTCCACCTGTGGCGTATCATTAAAATGGTAATAACAAAATGATTAATGAAATTTTATTTGGATGAAAAAAATAGAAAAAATGTTTAGATTCATATATACCTATAAGATACGTTAAGGTTGGTGTAATAAAACAATACAACTATTTCTTTTAATTATTTATTTAAATAAGGTAACGGAGGTGAAAGGGTCCTTAATGTAAATATCTGGTTAAATAACTAAAAAAACATCTGTTATTATACATTAAAAAAAATAGCAGAAAACAAATTGTTTCAGATAATAAATACTGATGAAGGCAAAATTATTGCCAAAACGTCTACGTTAAAAAATAAAATTTTAAAAAAACCTTACTATTTCTTCATGAACCAAATCACAAGAAAATAATAAAATATATTATAATATAGTCCTGTTTATTATATATATGTACCTAAATAATATTAATGAGATTTCTAGTATACAAGAAAATTGTCAAAAAGTAAGCAGATGATACAAACATTTTATTTATTTATAGTGCCCACAAAAACTTAACAAGTTAATTATAGATACATAAACCCCATTTCTAAAAGCTTATACCTAAGCTATAATAAATATTCAATTAGCATTTGCCTAAGCAGTTCATTCCTTAATTTTAATGTTTCATAGTTTAAATTATATATTATGTCAATGTCTCCACAACATTTATTAAAATAGAGCACAGTGGTGAGTTTTTGTATAGATTTGACCTCGGTGTAGGAATATAAAATATATGTGCGGATCTAGTATTGACTAAGCCTATTCTAAACGGAAGCAGTCCTAAGAACTCTTTATTATCTATTTTGTCTCTAAGAAAATCATTCGTGCTTCTATACGCAATAGTCTTAAAGAAGGGAAATTAAACAAATTACACAAAAGCCCTTGATCTGTACCTCTTGGCGGATAAACTGAAAATGACTTGTAGCACAAAAATTTTAAAAATGTACTCTGAATAGATTTTAAAAGAGCAATTTTATTGGCATACTGAGGATCCCCAATAGTGCATGCATACTAAAGTGTTGTAACTACCAGGGATTTATATAAAGTTATTATGGCGTTAACATTTTTAAAGTATTTACAAGTTCTTATAATAAATCCTAGCTTATAAAGACCTTGAGCTTCTCGAGCAACATATTTAACAATTTATGATTGAAGTAAATAATTATTGTTTTTTTAAAGATAAACTTATATTAAATAAATCAAAGACCGTTATCACCTTGTTTAAGACTAACCGATACACTTTGAAGAATCCGGAAACCGTAACCATTAATGATTGTCATATACGATTAAAGGAAGATACTAAAATCTTAGGTGTGTTGTTGGATAGTAAAATGTCCTGGAAGAGCCATGTCCAATATATGTTGTAACCAGAAGGTGTTCCAGTTGGATTCACAGTAGGATAATTATCTTCAGGCAGGTTTTGACATGGTGTCTTATAAGATATTGTATAGGAACGTACCTGCCAAAAAAATATAAGTTTTTTAATTACATATCTGTTTGGCACCTTTACCAAATGACACAAAAGTACCTATAACATGATACTACCTCTCTTTGTAAAATTTTTTTTTATATTTTGATATGAATTTCTTTGAATGATAGAAGGTTTGGGACTTGCTTTAAATTTATTTTTTTAATCAATGGTATGTCCAGTTGTCCTCAGGTGAATATTGGGAAAACGTTTCTATCATCCTAGAAACATCATTGTCTTCAATCTTTAAATATGAATTTCTTTGCTTATCGTACCTACAGTCCCATATTTTATTACATTCTTTATCCATGGGTTTAAAATTTTAAAAATAGATTAAACCAATAAAACATCTTAGAACTTTTATCGATACATAATTTATGAAAAAGTTACAAAGCAGCTTCCTCAGAAGCATAAATAATGCAGAATTATTTGTATTCATATTCTTAAGTACCTACCTAGGTACCAACATATTTTCCAATACCTATATTATGTAATGACCCGATAAAATAGTTTCAAAACTTACATTTTTTAAGCTGGCTACTTCAAAAGTAGGCACTACTGCAGTTGGGACCAATCTAACTTTCAATCTTGAAGTTCTGTCAAAGCGATCTTCAGGAAAAATGCTCCGAGCAAAGAACTCTATTTCGTGTAGGATCCCAATCACTTCGGTTTACAATTCTCAACCATGCCTTTTTTCTTAGGTAATTATTTGGAAAACTAAAAACCAATGGGTATTTTTAATTTGCTTTTCTATAGAAATGGGGTAACCCAGTCGATTAATAAATAAATAATATTTTTCTGGTTTTATAAGACGAACGCCCATGAATGACATGCGAGGTTCGGAGGTTATGTGTACTTTGATATTAAATTAAAATAACATTTTTGTCTCTGCACATTAAAAAAGTTTATATATCTAAACATAAACTTACCGATGAAATATAATGCCCAGTTTTTTACTTCTTAGCGTTCGGGAGCACCCACAAGCAGCACAACTAACCATATTTATAGCTTATTAATTAACCCAGAATACCAACTAACTAAAATGTTTTAATCGCTGTCCAGCGCTAAAAGTATACTCCACTGTCACAATAAAGTAATTATAAGTTTACTAGAATTCGTTAAATATGGTTGTTAACTAATTAAAATGCGAAATAACTCAAAAACAGCAAAGAAAGCAGAAATCACAGCTCGACCTGTCAACCACGGTCAACCACCAAAACAAACATGGAGTCATATTGTGGAGTCTCAAAATGGCCGACTTCCGTCGGTCGGTTTGTTAGGCGGTTTATGCAAAATCCTACTTCCCTTGTATTCTTATTTCGTTGAGTGATTGTGGCTATCATCTAAAATATTTTTAACGATACAGTGTTGCCACTTCTACCAAAAAAATAGTAATAATTTCGATATTTTAAATGATTTGTATTTTATTTTATTTTGCAAACCACCTTAATATCTTAATAACTTTCTTTAACATCATCCTATACTATTTCTAAAATAATAGTTAAATTCCAATTTTTTTGACGAAAAACGTTAACTAGTTTATTGTAATTTAATGTTGATATTTTTTAAATCTGCAATTATACCCAATTACAATATACAGGTTGGTTTAAAAATACAGTTAATTTGGTTACTTGAAAAGGTGACCCTAAGTAAATTTTTTAAATGTGACACCCTGTATATTATCACTGATTTAAAAAGCTACTTAAATTTAATTTTTGTATATCATATATACAGTGTCCGCGGAAAAGTCTGCACCATATGGAAAACAGTATTATGCGTTTTCTTTTGCAAATCTGTTTCTGGTATTAGGTTCTGCATTAGGCAGGTACTCAAAACAAAACAAATGGTGTAACGCACGTTACAAGTCAAAAGTTTAAAACTTTTATTTTGTTTTGGATCATGCCAAAAACAGATTTGCAAAAAACTGACTTATAAGCGATTATTTGTGAAATTTTCCCGACAATTTAATTTCCATTAGGTTTTTAGTAACTATGCTGTCCGCCATGTCCGCTATCGTTATTGTTGTGGTATTTTGTTAATTTATTACTAAATAGCACATGAAAGAAAACTATTCAAATACAATTATCAGGAATTTATTTATTTTATTTGGACAGTGTAATAGAATTATCGCTAGAATATTAACAGCCGTGTTCACTAAAGGGGTTTTAATTTAAATCTATCGTTCTAGGCTAAAATAGTTCTATAATGGTATTAACCAAAGAGAATTTATAGGGTGTAACAACCAAGTCGTGCTTGTTACAACTAATTGTGTCAGTTTCACAAATCTTTGGTCACTTTTGAAATTTAAAAATTTTAAATCGAAACAACCTGATTGAATTCCCTACTACACCCCTGATTGTTCACGTGAGTGGACGCCCATTGAGATAAACGGACTTTGGAGATGACTTGTAGGCAACTGGATATACATGCATGCATGATTGGTAGCCGTCCTCGCCGTGAGCAGCTGGAATTTTTCGATCGATATTCACCTTGTTTGATTTAGTGTGTTATTAGGTTTGTTTTCGCACGTTTGTTTTCAGAACGATCGTGAAAATGGGGTTAACTTTGTGATTTTCCGGTTAAAGTATGAATTTTCTTCATTCTGCTCCCCCTACGTCATAGTTTATCGGAGATCATGTGATTTGTGTTTCGGTTTGGTATTGGAGGCAATCCCCCCTTTTTTGCAAGGTCATTTTAATAAAAGTGATAGCGGAGGGTCAACTCGCTCCTTTTTCCCACCTGAAGCCAGCCCAGAAAGGCGATGCTGAGTGAAAGTGTGTACTGATTTTAAGTGAAGAGGCATTCTATGCCACAGGAGGTCCTGGATTAAAAGTTTATATCAGTATACTACTCTTCGAGTGTCCAATGGCGATTAATTTCACCTTCAAGGGCTGAAGGAAACCGAACACCAGGTATTTCATAAGACAAAAAATGTACTTTGACCATGGCACGCTAACGGCATCCATTTTTGTTTCAGGTTTCATTTTTATTCTGGTTCATTTCAATTCAAGTACACAAATTTTATAACTCCACGTTCAATCTGCACGTCGCTTGCATTTAAAATGTGAGGTCGACTAATTTAATTTTCACTTCAATCCAAGTTCAATTTTCCATTCTAAATTTCATCCTCAAGTTCAATATAAAGTTGAAATCTCCACGTTTACAAGAATGCCCTGATGTGCTGACTGCATTTGCTGTTTACGATCCCAAGTTTGTCAGGGAGGAGTTAGTGTTTGTATGACCATTCCGGGACTATAGCTTGAAGCCAATCCCAGATGTCATTAGTGGTATAGCCACTGTCCTGCTCCTACCTGAGGTTTTGGTGGAATTCCAGTTCGCTTGCCGTGTGGTGTGGACAAGGGATTTCTACAGGAGGGACCCACAGTGGAATGTAATGCACCCCTACATCGAAGGTTTTAAAGATGAGTATTTTTTCTTGAATATTAACTTGTTGCTTTTTGGTAATTTTTACAGAATATTTTTTATTAACCGCATATGATTGCAAAACCCGTGCTTTATATTAATCTTTGCTTTTGCTTATCTCTTTTCAACATAACATTAACCCTAATTTAAATTTTCATAGAACCAGAGTATTATCAAGAGGTAGTACTAGTAAAATAAACCCTGAGTATAGACTCATACTCTTTTAGTATTATTCTACATAATTTTGTTACATGACTCGAGAGAGTAGGTAACTTTAATTTTTGGCTTTCACTTCGATCATTCGATCTAGCTGGCATTTTAATTTGTTGTGTGTAGCGTAGATATGTTATTTTAAGTGTAACCTACTGCAGTATACGTTATTGGTGGAAATAGCAATACCCTCTTTCATTCTTTTCGTACTACTATATTAATTGTGCGTCAGGCTCTATGCTTTAGTGTAATTTTAGTTCTAAAAAAAAAAACTTTAAAGGTCTTTACCTTGTTATACCTTTCATACTAACTTATTGTACTATTTTTGTATTAAGGGCTTTGAGCTTTAATGTAACTTAAGTTCTAAAAAGGCTTTATGGTATTTACTTTGCTACACCTTTCTTTCTCACCTATTGTACTATTTATGTATTAAGGGCTCCAAGCTTTACTGTAGCTTGATTTATAATATACTTGGTTATAAGTACTTACTCTATCATTAAACTTTTAATGACAACTTTCGCCTAATAGCTTTGAGCTTTAATAAATTTCAATCTCCAATGCGACCGATTGCATCTGAATTTCCCCCCTCTTTTATTGCCTTTTGACCATGAATTTATATTAACTATTTATTGAAACCATGCCTAAGAGCTTTGAGCTTTGAAATATTTGGATTCATGGTATAGGTACCTCATCCCATTTAACTTTCACAGATTATTGGTTAATTTCTCAATGAGCCTTAATGCATAAATTTACATTTCCTAGTTATTGGAGCTTTGCATGATAGCTTTGAGCTTTAATACATTTTAATTTATTTACAAAAGGTTTCGCCTCGATTCTTGGTAAGCCTTTGAACATAGTTTTGCCTGTAGTATTTTAGGAGACCATACCTAGTCGCTTTAAGCTTATGTAGTTTTAACATAATGCATAATACGCTTTATTGTATTTAGTTTTAATAGGGTAGTCGCCCCATTTTAAGTTATCTCTATTTGAGTATGTTTATAATTACTGTTTACTAAAGCATTGAATTTTAATAGAGTTTATTTATTACCCGTACTTTACAGTGTTTTATTTAGATACTTCATGTACATTTAATATTGGTCTCACTTATAATTCTTCATTCTCTCTTTATTTCTCTACTTTTCTCTTTATCGAGATCTTCTCTCGATTGGCGCCCAAATAATCTGGAAAATAAAATAAAAATAAGAACCTCACGGCCTTTGGCTCTCGAAAAGAATCCACCTGAGTTTCTGGAGCACCCAAGTAACGTGAAATCAAAAAAATAAATAAAAAATATAACAATAACTTATAACGTTACAAATGACGCCCAAGTGTGGGGCCTAAAAAAAACGTTGATTGAGCTAAGTCGCAATTTCTCACAATTTAATTTATTCCAACATTTTCCAGATTATAATTTTCTCCTATTTTACGTATTGCATTTCCACTTTGACCTTTTAGTGTCTTTGATTGTATCAAGGATACTCTACCTTGATAAAATTTTAATTGTACTTGGAAAGTTTTTAGGTACATTGGTATTGTAAGAATATGTCAAAAATGAATCCTGACTACCTTTGGAAGGACGAAATAGTTTTTGAACTGGGAGTAAGAGGACTCGAGATAGACCCAAACTCTAATGTCAGGACGTTGAAGTCTCTTCTGCGAGAACTTTTGAAGGCAGAAAAGGATAATTCCATCATTTCTCATCCAGTATCCTCCTTGGATTTTCAACAAAATGCTGACATCTGTCGCCGAAAACTGATCATAGTTAAGGATTTGGTAAATATTTTCAATTCTGACAAACGCCATATTGATTTTAAAAAAGCAATGTCAAGATTATATCATATTAAAAATCGTTTGAATTGTGTTTCTCCTTGCACTGAAGAGGAACAGGATTCAAAAACTGAATTACTATCTCAAACTATGTCTCTGATTGCTGAATTAAAGCAAAAAGCTCAGAATAATGAGGTCAATTTAATACAAGTAAGAAATTCTGAAAGTTCTTCGGACAGTTCCCCTGAGAACGATTTTGAAGGTTCAGTTAGAAATAGCCCTCCTCGACGAGTTTCTTTTGCCGAAGATGAGCAACTGCCGCGTCCCAGTGGTAGTGCTGGAAGAGTGGTGCAAACTGATGCGATTGTCCATCACTCGGCTGAGGAACCTATACCCCAACTACCCCAACATACCCCTCGAAATTCATTACTCAGAAATAACAGTAATTTTCAGAATTCAAATCCACCTACCTCTTCTCTTGATAGATCCCCAATTAGGGAAAGCACTGTCCAGGAAAATTTTCAAATAAATAATCCGTGTAATGTAACCCGAAATTTGACACCTCAATATTTAGACCCAACTCACCATAATAGAAACCTGAGTTTCTCAGAAAATTGTTCACGTACAGCAGTACAAGGTTCAATACTCCAAGATATTGACGATCTTCTAGGGCCTTTGCCAATAAATTCAACAATTCCCCAACTTACTCAGGATTTTTCAAATTTACCTCGACCTGAAGTAGCTAATTTGATTCCCCAACTACAGCCTACCTCTTTCCCCGCTAATGCCAGACCAAATGTCAGTGAAAATCACACATTTCCTTGGTACAATGGTCAGAATTACCAAAATTTCAATCATAGTCTCCAAAATTTTCAAATACCCCCCAATATATCTCAAAATACTGGGATTGCAAATAGCTTTGCAAATTGTTTAAACCCTAATCAATATTCTTCATATTTTCAACACACCCCCTATAACAGTAACAATCAAAGTTTTCCACAACCTCATAATTCCACAATTTTTGTTAATCAGGATAATTACAGATCACCCCCTCTTAATCGCCTAAATTTTAAATTCAATGGTAAAAATCAAAGCTTACACAGTTTTCTAGAGAAAGTTGAAGAATATTGCTCGGCTTACAGAATCTCTAACGAAAATTTATTAAACTTCTCCCATGAATTATTTGAAGGGGATGCCCTCATTTGGTACCGATCCATTAGAAATACAGTATCCACTTGGAACGAACTAGTCTTTCATTTAAGATTGAATTTTTTGCCCATTGATTATGAAGTTGCATTATGGGACGAGATCAGATCTAGAACCCAAGGTGTTGCTGAAAGACCCTTGATTTACATAGCTGTAATGGAAAATTTATTTAAGAGATTTATTAACCCCATAGATCCCAGTGTCCAATTAAGACTAATTACCAGAAATTTACTTCCCTATTATCAAGAGCATTTAGCCCTGAGACAGCCCTTGTCATTACTTGAACTCAAAAGCTTATGTAGAGTGTTGGAAGACACCAGGTTGAGAAGTAACAATTTTCAAGCGCCCCCTTTTTGTACAGCTTCAACTTTAGAGCCTGAGCTAGTCTACAGGAAGCCCATAAATAAAACATTTCAAAATAATAAACATGTATCTGAATTGGCGAACCCACCATTTTGTCAAGATAATCAATTCCTGCCATACGGTAGTTCAAATGCACCAGACTCCAACTTAAGTATTCCTGTTAACGCAAACCCAAGTTTAAATTCACCAGTGCATTATGAGAACCCTGTTAACTCCTCATCAACCCCTAACGTCTCAGCCTTAAGCAAAGTCACTTGTTATAACTGTGATCAAATTGGACATACCTTTCAGGAATGTACACTGAAAAGAAAAATATTTTGCTATCATTGTGGACAGAAAAATGTCATTAGGCCCAAATGTAATAAATGTAATTCAAAAAACGTAGCAAGCGCCCTTCCAAATTCGGCAGGAAGAGAGCCAAATCGAAATTAAAGTCCGAAACATTTTATTTATCAAATAATTGGTCCCACTGGTTGAACAAAGTCAAATACTTCTTTAAATTTAATGAAATTTCACCCTTATTCTCTCGAGAGTCCCTTAGTGACCGACGACCTTACTTGGATATTTCTATTCACAATAAAATGATAACCGCCTTGTTAGATACCGGGGCAATGCAAAGTGTGTTAGGAAAGAGAGGTTATGAACTTATTTCAAATCTAGGATTTCAAACAAATATAAAACCTTGTAAAAATTCAATTACCACAGCTGATGGTAAACCACAAGAAGTTCTAGGCGTTGCAACTATCCCTCTTAGGGTACACAATAAATCTGTTGATTTAGAAGTCCTTATTGCCCCTAGTATTCGACAAACCCTTATTTTAGGCGTCGATTTTTGTCAAAAGGTTAATTTAAAGTTAAACTTTCAAAATAATTCTTATGATCTCTTGAATTTAGAAGAAATAATTGTCAAAGAAAAATTCGAAAAAATTTCCATTCAATCAGAAAATGATTTAACACCTGTCCAACAAGTAAGATTAGATAAAACTATAAATAAATTTCAGGAGTTAGTTTCAGACTCCCTGGGCTTCACCACCTTAGTAGAGCATAAGATTGAACTTACCAGTGATGTACCTTTTCGTAAGAGACCCTTTCTTTTGTCACCTTATATGCAAAAACATATGAATGACGAAATTGATAGATTACTTAAGTTAGGTGTAATCAAACCTTCAACTAGCCCCTATTCTGCTAATGTTTTACTAGTAAAAAAGGATTCTGGCGAGTATCGCCTATGCTACGATGGCAGACCGATTAACGCCCTGTCCATCAAGGACCCGTACGCCTTACCCCATTTATCCAGGACCCTGGACAAGGTCAGGGATGCACAATTTCTGACTTCAATAGATTTAAAACACGCTTTTTGGCAAATAAAACTTAGCGACGATTCTTGCGCTAAAACAGCTTTCACTGTCATCAATAGAGGACATTTTGAGTTTGTGCGCATGCCCTTTGGAGCTTTAAATAGTTCTGCTACCCTTCAAAGATTGATGGACCGCCTTTTTGACCCCTCCATCGAGAAAAATATCTTTGTATACCTGGACGACTTGATCATTGTAAATAGTAGTTTTGATGAACACCTTGAAACTTTAGATAGAGTCTTTAACATCCTAAAGAAAGCTAATCTTACAATCAATGCAAAAAAATGTAAATTTTGCCAGCCTAACCTCGCTTTTCTAGGGTATGTGGTTGATAAAAATGGCCTTCATGCCAATCCTGATAAAATCTCTGCTATTTCCAATTATCAAAAACCCCGAGATGTCACGGGCATAAAACGCTTTGTTGGTATGGCTTCATGGTATCGTAAATTCATTAAAAACTTCTCTGAACTCATTGTACCCCTAAATAATCTAACTAAGGGTAAAAAGAAAAAACAAGTAGTCTCTTGGAATCCCGAAGCTGAGTTAGCCTTTGAAAATATTAAGTCAAGATTAATTTCCACCCCTGTGTTAAGAAATCCTGATTTTTCTAAACCTTTCACTATTCAAACAGACGCCTCGAATGCGGCTGTAGGTTCTGTTCTTACCCAATTAGACGGTGAGGATGAGTACGTCATAGCCTATGCCTCACGTACTTTAACCAAATCAGAAATTAACATGACCGTCACAGAAAAAGAATTACTAGCCATAGTTCATGCAGTCTTAAAATTCAGGTCTTACGTTGAAGGTGGCCCAAAATTCACTATTTTAACAGATCATTATTCTTTACAATGGCTCTTTCGTTTAGATAATCCTACCGGCAGATTGGCTAGAATGTCAATTTTTCTTTCTCAATTTAAGTTTGATATAAAACATAGGTCTGGCATAACCAATGTAGTCGCTGACGCACTAAGTCGCAGTTTTCCTGAGATCTCTACCCTGTCTAATCATATTCCAGACAAATGGTACTCTGACTTAATTGCTAAAGTGCAAAAACAACCCCATAAATATCCTTTATTTCGAGTAGAAAATAACACGTTATATAAGCATTTTCATTCTGACCACAATGTCGATATCAATCAGAAAAATTGGAAGACCGTAGTTTCAAAAAATAATCGCAAAGAAATTCTAAAAACATATCATGACAGTCCCTTAGGAAGCCACTTTGGCGTTAGAAAATGCCTTGACAAAATATTTGAACAGTTTTGGTGGCCTGGTATGAGATCAGACATCAAAAAATACATTTCACGTTGTCAAGTTTGTAATGAGCAAAAAGTATCGCAATTTGCGCGCGCAGGTCTTATGGGAGCCCCTAAGAATGTTTCTGTACCCTTTAAATTACTCTCTATCGATATTCAGGGACCATTTCCAAAATCAAAATCAGGTCATTGTTATCTTCTAGTTGTTATTGATTGGTTCACAAAGTATACTTTTATTCACAAGATGAAAAGAGCTGTAGCAAAAGAAATTTGCACTTTTCTTGACGAAATTGTTTTTATGTATTTTGGTGTTCCCCAAACCATCATAGTGGATAATGGTAGCCAATTTAAGTCCCAAGAATTCTCTAATCTCTTAAAGTCCTATAAAGTGGAAAATATTTGGTATAATGCAAGATATCATCCCCAAACGAACAACGTAGAACGTGCTAATCGAGTCATAGGCACTGCCATTAGATCTTTCATTAAAGCAAACAATCATCGCGAATGGGATAAGTACATCCATCATATCTGTAATGCTATAAATACCACTACCCACCTATCCACGGCTTTTTCACCTGCTTTTTTGACCTTTGGACGTAATTTGCCCACTAGTGGAGATTATTATGGCCATATCGAAAGTAAAAATCTTTCCCCATATCATTTTGACGATAGAAACAACCTTATTGAGTTTGTGGCAAGGTATCATTGTATGACTTGGAGAATGAAAGTTATAAAAACATAAGAGTAAAGGACAAAAATTGGAAGAAAATAGGTTCGGAATTAGAAATAGACGGTAATTTTTATATTTAATTTATTTTACCTTATTTCATCAAAAGTGGCTAGGGTTTTGCTAAATACTTTGCAATAAAATATTTTAACATAACGTAAGATGATGCACAGTTTTATATTAACTATTAAAGTAAGTCACAAAACTTTCACGTGTTTCAAATGCTAGAGATGTTGCCCGTCTAGGATCTCTAAAGTCTTGAAAAGCATTTAGAGATGGTTCTGGTTTCTCGAAATTTTCAAAATATCACATTTTTCTTCTCTTAACAAATTATGTAATATACAAGCTGTTTTCACTATTAACTTAGTATTTTCTACAGGTAGTTGGTGTCGCTTTTGCGTAATATATGTCTCTTTTAACAAAATTTAATATATTGTCAAAACAATTAGGCATCATTCTAAAATAAATGTAAAATCTCTTCTCATCTTCATGCAATTGTGACATTAAAGTATGGTATTCGCCATGACTTTTGCGAAATTTATTAATTTCATGAACCCATATGGTCTATGTCGTAGTCATACCTTAATAAACCTTAAATACACGAAAAAATCACGTGAGTGTGAAACTAAAAGTTTCGCTGTCGTACCGCTTGCGAATGTTCCGCTGATAAAAATTCGCAACGCGAATGTTTCGCGTCGGTGTGGGGATCCTGCAGTCTTCGGTCTTAATGTCCGATTGCTACGAGATCTTTTTTTCGATCGTCGCAACAAAAAAGGTCCTCGTAGCGTCGGTGAAGAGAGGGTTAGGACATATCGTTGTCATCACACCAAATTATTTATGGCAATTTAAAATTACCCTCACGTTTTAATTATTTATTTAAAACTACTTCCCATCCCTCAATCAAATGTTAAAACCCAGTGTTATATTTTTACGAACAGAACAGGAAGAGGGAACAGAGTCAACATGGCAAAGAAAAAATATATTTGAATTTGATTTCGATGGCGCTTACGAAGTATTATCAAAGCAATCACGTTTTCGTCCTTTATAAAAGTTTGAAGTTTTTTTTACCAACAAGGCACTTGAATAAAGGATTAGTTTTTATTTAAGAATTGTTTGATTTTATTCTCTCTACTGTGTATTCTTTGTACCGTGTGGTGCGAGAATTTGTAAACGTTGGGGGCGAATAAAGAAAAATTTTACTTTCATGTTTTGTGCTAGCACATGTGTGTGTTTCGAGTAAATAATTATATCTTTGTGAGGATCTAACGTTTTTAAATTTTAGAGAATGCATGCACGTGGTTTGTCCTCCTACACAGAAAGAAAATTGTCTTAGAAGCGAACATATTTCTTTAATAGATGATATTAGTGTCCGCGAAAATAATTAAAAGAGCATATTGTGGCATATCGGACAACTATTTTTTATATTGGAATATACAGAGATCCAAGTTTAATGAATAACCTGGGGCTGGTAGACCACGACGGTCGTTTTGTCCTTGTTAGAACTCTACAGGCAGCCATAACCCAAGCAATTCCAAGAACGAAGGTAAAATGTACTAAAAGCCTCTTGGCAAAATCAAAGCGGCCATCAATACACCGTAGCGCCATCCCAGCGGAACTAACTCCAATATAAAAGGCAGTGACACTGGTAATAATCGAAAGGTAGACAACTAAATAAACCACGAAGTGCATCACAATCCAGTATAGGGAACGCTATTTGCGTTTTTACCGAAAACATCTGCCATTTTGCAGACCAGAAAACAGATCAACGCAGGCACCCACTAGAATGCGCGCGCGCAATCCGTTTAAGTTTTGAGCCATAAAAATGTTTAGAAGATGATATAGTGTCTGCGAAAATAATTAGAAGAGAATATTGTGGCATATCGGACAAGTGTGTAACTATTTTTTATATTGGAATACACAGGGATCCATGTTTAATGGATACCCTGCGGGTAGATTACGAAACGCAAAATGGCAGATGTTTTCGGTGAAAACGCGTTCCCTATACTGGATTGTGATGCACTTCGTGGTTTATTTAGTTGTCCACCTTTCGATTATTACCAGCGTGACTGCTTTTATATTAGAGTTAATTCCGGTGTATTGAAGGCCGCTTTGATTTTGCAAAGAGGTTTTTAGTACATTTTATCGTCGTACCTGAAATTGCTTGGGTTATGGCTGCCCGTAGAGTCCTAACAAGAACGAAACTGCCGTTGTGGTCTACCCGCCCCAGGGTATCCATTAAACTTGGATCCCTATGTATTCCAATATAAAAAATAGTTACACACTTGTCCGATATGCCACAATATTCTCTTTAAATATTTCTTTAATTTTTATTCAAATTTACATAGTGTTGTTTGTTAAAAAATAAAGTTTTTATAAAGAAATTATTCTTCACAAATTCAAAATGGTTCTTCCCAACAAACATTTAAATCCTTAACGACCTCTAATTTGGAGAAAATGACCTATTTAAGTTAAAAATAGCCGATTTTTTACTTCCAAATCGGCTTTTGGACGAACTGTTTGTTCGGGTTTGTTCGGGTATATTGGCTATATTTTAATTTTTTTATATTTTAAATTTTAACTTACCGTGTTTTTTTTTAATTAAATGCTTATTTTTGGGGCGCGGTCAGTTTTTCAAGGTAAAATTGTAATCTTTACGAAGATTTTTTACGCGCACCTAATTTTTCATCTCATGTCGATGAAATAGTGATTTTATAAGTAGGTACCTATCTATAAACTTAAACCCCATTTTAAAAAAATCAATAGCGTCTGACGTGACATGTTCTGATTTAAGAAAACTCCTGCCTCCTGGGCTTCCATATAAATAAAAACAACATATTATTTTCTTTTTTTTTCTAAAATTGTGGTTATGGTTTTCAATAAACTTCATAGCCCATAATGGGCCCAACATAGGCCCACAAAAGTTAAACACAGGTAAAAAACACCCCTCTACTACCACGAAGAAGACTACTTCTTGGCCTTGTCTATGAAGCCCAATTCTCCTAATATCAGGTGTTTTTTAAAAGTTTATTGCCTTGGTTTTATTCCCCACTAGGTGATTAAGTGGTTAATATTACTAACCTCTGACTATGTAAAGCGACCTGTCGGGCACCTCGGGCCTTATAGTAAACACATTAGGTAAAAATCACCTTTTTTATACTGTAACTGTTTGTTTGGTAGAATATTTCCAATGACAATGTTTATTCGTATACGGGCAATATAACTATAAAACAACACCAATGACTGGTACTATTACCTTTTTACCTATATTTACATAAAACAATTCATTATCCTCAATTATGATTGCTCTGTTTCTGCGCTGCGCATCTGCACAAGGAGGGCAACTATAACAGCTGGAAAATTCGAAACTCCCCACCCGATTCTTTAAATGCAAATTAAGTAAATACGTACTTGACATTTTCTAACTCCTAAATCAAGATTTTCGAATCACTGAAAAAACTAGTATTTTTACCAAATTGTTCGTGGTTCTGGAAATTTTTAATATTAAAATCAGAATATTTGCAATACTTAATCTAAACGTATTTTTTTCTTTAGCTTTTATTCAATATTTCTAAAGAACAAGTATGTCACCATTTTTGCTTGAGCTTAATGTCGTGGAATCTGATATAGTCACGTCGAAATATTCGTTTTCATTGAGTCCGCCAATTAAATTACCAGATATTAATCGGAGTAGAACAGCAGTCTTACAAGAAGTTATTATTTGGGACCATATCGACTTTCTGAAAAATTATTTACGCGGTGAAACGTAACACGAGGTTCAGTATAGAGATGTTATAAAGTACTTACATTATAGTTTATTTACAATGCACGACCAATAACAGGTTTTTTTTCTTGTCATTTTTAAATACCAAAAATGTTTGTAGGTTGCCCTAGATTATACACATCGAATAATGCTCAAAATGTTTACAAAATTTTATGATTTACCTACTAATTATTAAATTAAAGGGTTATCATATCTTGGGGAATTACTGTTCTCGGAATAAAACTCATCTAAACAGAAATTCTAACAATTTGAATATGGATCTGCTAGCAAGAATTGGTTTAGTAAAATGTTACAATGTAATTATTATAATTTTGATTGCAGTAACGCAGCAATGAAGTTTAGTGCATAGTTTGGCCAAGAAATAATAAAACTGTAATATTTCTTGGACTGTTGAAGTCATTGTTCTGCAATTTTTATAGAAGTCACAAGTACAAGTACAAACACAAACTTACAGAACTACATAAAGGGTTAACGACATACAGGCGATCCGGCATCGGCAAACCTAATCATCATAGGAAACAAAACTGTTTATGCAAATGTTGCAAATACAATTCGCATATTTGGTTTTTCTTTGTCTCCGACAAAGTTTTACTAGCAATAATAATAATTTACGGAGCGATTCGACTGTGTTACCATAAATTCCGATTGAACCGCCTTTGACCGAGCACGAAACAACCCGAGATCAGGCGAAGTTGACGGCCGGCGAGTGTCCATGGAGGAAATGTGATTTACTATTTGAGTTCTTGATACAAAAAAACTGATAAAAATATAGCTGGTATTATTTATCCAAACTCACTTTGAGGACATTCCAATCATTCCATACGGCGGTAAACAGTCTCAAAGAGACCGACCTCACAACCAGGGTTGTCCGATCTTTCTTCTTCAATTCTTTAAGTTTTTTTTATTAAAGATGTTTCATTTATATCAGTATTCAATTGTTAGTCAGTAACTTTCTTTGAAAGCTAGTTTACAAATATACTTTAAACCGAGGAGTTTTGAGTGTGACAGAAAAAAATAACAAGCCATTCATTGTTATAATAATACATTCTTTATTCCTTAAGAAACAATATAACTGAAATCAAGACAAAAAGTGTTTTCAGTGTTTAAAAACAACTAATTAACAAACCCTTGTTTCTCGTATATACTTACATTGTGCTTAAAAATCCGAAAATTTTGAAGAATTGGCAACAGCATATAATTTGTTGCGGTTGCAAGCGCCAGTTAAAGCGGCTGGTGTAAGCTGAAGCGGTACGCAGCCCGTCTAACAATCGACTCTGTCAGACAGAGATAGGCCAGTGACCGCCGATGGCGTGAAAGAGACGGAGATAAAATATACGTGGTTATGAACTGATGGAAGGAGAATGGAGTTCTGGTAAAAAAATTAAAGCATTTTCTGAGCAGTGTCGTGCCGTGTCAGGTTTATTTTTCTGATTTTAGTTTTGTGTATAGAATTTTTGAGTTACCTTATATTTATTATTTTAATATAATATTATTATATATACAGTGGGTTTATGAAGTGTAGTATAAACAAACGCCCAAGGTAAAACAAACTTATAAGTGTGTGCATTTTAATTATTTGTTTGGGACGCCTATGGTTAGGAAATTCCCACAGTTTAATGTCATTAAATTGACCTAAGAAACACTAAAAAGCCTCGGAGTTTATATTTTTTCTACACCATAGAGATATGAATAAACCTAAAATTATTTATTTTAAAAAGTACTGCGCTTAGTAGATTAGACCTATGACTTTTTAGAATGAATTAATTTTAATGAAACTTGCATTTGGCTTAAACACAAAAGGCCAGTTTCACAAATTGTCCCCAATCTGTGGAAATAACCATGTAACTAGAATAAGAGATGTTAAGGAGAAGGGCGTAGAAACCCCCATCTATAACTACTAAAAATCATGCTTTTCTAAACAAAGTGTATTTTATTTTTAAGTAGGTACCTGTCATCTAGCATACGTATACATATTTAACCTATTTTTTCGAGAAAAGCGTTCTTATGCAAAGAATATCTCAGTGGAGGCCAAACATAGCTCAGGGGGGAGCTGGCCCCCTAATCCCCTACTTGTTGTTTTGTACCGTGCGAGCAAAATTTATTTGCATCAAAGAGGGCCTTGCATCTAAGGACGTAATGCTTAGCCGTAGAGCTTAATACCTATTGGGTGTCAGTAACTACCTGAATTAACAATCAATCAGTTATTCCGTCATCTTTGACAGTCCTTACAAGTAATTTGATTCATCGCTAATTTTTCCAATTTCTTGAACAATTCACACAATGGGCTTAACGGAACAGTATAAAACATTCATGGTTGAAGCGTATTTTCGAAACGGGGTTAGAGTAAATGGTGAGTGGCAATACAATCCGGGTTTGTGCATGGACGATTTTCACGAACATTTTCCTAACGTTGCTTTTATCGCTGGGGATTTTTATAATTGCCTGAAAAGAACCGTGGCTGTGTTTAGGGAAACAGGTTCTATACAACACAAAAAAGGAGCAGGAAGACCATCTGTAAGAACAGAAGAACTTTTTGCAAACGTTCGTGAAATAATGAAAAATAAGCCAACAAATTGTATTTGATGCCTGTCCCAAGAAGTGGGAAGAGCAATGGCCAATTTCAGCAATTTATGTAATTACTTTTCTTTTTCTTTCTGATATTCTTACTTTGTTAATTTTGTAAACAACAAAAATAAATTTGTATTTATCTACTTATTTTATTGCTCATTAGTTTGACATAATATCATGTCATAATATGAATTTGAAAAATTTTTAACCTAGATTTGGTTCGATCAATCGTCCCCAAATCATTGTGATCTAAACCAGGCCCTACGTTTTTTAATCCAAGCCCTCTTTGATGCAATAATTGGTATTATTCGTCTCGTGTCCCTTTGATATAAGCATTTTGATACACATAAATAGATACATTTTATACACTATCGTACAAAACGTTAAACCAATAATAATTTTTTTTATTTGCTCAGTAAAATAATCAAAGGACCCTTTCAATGGATATCTGCTACAAACATTCTTTGAAAAGAGAACAAAGATCACTTTGTATTATTAACTATGTCGTTCTAAAATTTACGAATCTGATCAAAGAGTTTGAATTCCAATAATAAATCTTCGACCAGCATTCAGCAGAATCTGTTTCTGACAAGCCAATTAGGTACGCTTTGCTACTGTCCAATTTGTATAAATGAAAGCAAACATTTAAAATAAATTAGACATCAAACACATTTATGACTAATTTTATTTCTTTTATTCTACATATAAGTAATACTCTCATATAAATCAAAATCAGTCGGATTATCGATTACTTATAATAATACATCAATATAACAAACAGATTTTATTGACCCGAAAAAATAGTCTACAGTGTCACCAGTAAAGTCCGCATCATATTGAATTTTTTTTTATTAATAACTTTATTCGAAATTTGACTTTGGCATCAAATTCTGCTTCGATCGAGATGAAAATTAAGCAAAAAAATAGTAGTCACGTGATTCGCATTATCTGTCAAATTTTAATTTTTTCCAAAAAATAATTAAAAAGTGGGATAATTTCTGAAAATATCGAAAAAAGTTATTAGAAAAAGTGGCTTTTAATGCAGTTTCTAGCCCACTTGCAAAATTTCAGCTGCATAAGATAATTTTGATTTTTTACCTATATTTTGTAAATTGTACCACTTTTGCAAAATAAGACTCAACGCAACCTACATAAAACTTCTCAGTTTTGACGAGGCTTTATTTCAGATACATTTTCTTTAAAGTAGCGCCATATTAAATGTGTGTTTTTCTACAAAATCAAAATTGGGCTATTAAAATTTGGTCGCATGTGATGCAAAGTTTATTTGTTTTTGAGCCTGTAGCAGGTAACTTCATAAAATAAGTATTTTTGAAAACTTAGTTTGTGTCTTAAAGTAATACACTTTAATATTAAGACCAAAAAGAACACAGTGTCTTTGGTAAAGTGTTTTTTAAGAGGAAAATAAATTTTAGCTTAACAACGTAAATTTTATCTATTTTCAACGATTTAATGATCTGACACTGTGTTCTTTTTTGTCTTAATATTAAGGTGTATTACTTTCAGACACAAACTACGTTTTCAAAAATACATATTTTATGAAGTTACCTTATACAGGGTCAAAAACAAGTAAATTTTGCATCACATGCGACCAAATTTTAATAGCCCAATTTGAACTTTGTAGGAAAACACACATTTAATATGGCGCTACTTTAAAGAAGATAATATATCTGAAATAAAGCCTTGTCAAAACTGAGAAGTTTTATGTAGGTTGCGTTGAGTCTTATTTTGCAAAAGTGGTGCAATTTACAAAATATAGGTAAAAAATCAAAATTATCTTATGCAGCCGAAATTTTGCACGTGGGCTAGAAACTGCATTTAAAAAAACTTTTTCGTATAACTTTTTTAAATATTTTCAGAAATATACAGGGTGTCCATTTAGTGTGCCGGTGGACGATATATCGTAAACGGTCGACTTAAGGAATAAAACTTTTGTATTTTATTCCTTAAGTCGACCGTTTACGATATGACGATTTTTTTTTAATATGGCAAAACCATTTTTTATACTCTAATTTTTTAAAGTTTAGATATTAATATTTTTGTTATTTGCCTTACTTAACAAAGGTGTGAGGATAGATATTCGGGAATAAAATCAACAACTTTTTGTAAAATAAGGTCTCAAAACGCTATTTTGCTCAAAAAGGTCGATAATTTTGTCCATTCCGCACCTTAAAAACCAAGGCAATTTTTTATGCTAAAAAGTAAGAATAAATTATGTAAAATAAGGTCTCAAAACGCTATTTTGCTCAAAAAGGTCGATAATTTTGTCCATTCCGCACCTTAAAAACCAAGGCAATTTTTTATGCTAAAAAGTAAGAATAAATTATGCAAACAAAACTTAAATTACAACAGGACGTCCATTCTCGAAATAGGCGAATGATCATTTCAAGAGAAGTGATTACTTTTTCTCCTAAAAATGTTTAAACTGTATTCTTGAAATTTAAAATTACTATTCATTTCCATACGATGTGAGCATACGATGTGAATTGTCCCTTCTCGCGAGAGAGCGTTCACTTCTCTTAAATTGGAGAATAGACGTCCAGATCTTCAAAAAATATATCTTGTGTGAATAAAATTATATATCTTGAAAAAAACTAAGAGAAAAATTTATTGACCCAAATTTAAAAATAATATTTTGGGATATATTTTTCATCGGTAAATGCCCCTAGAATATTTTAAAGAAATTAAAATTAAAGAACGTTTCGAGTCTTTATAAAAAATAGACTAAAAATATTAATTGGGTGCCTCAACTTTTTTTTAACCGTTTTTACAAAAGGCGCGTACTTGACACTTAAGGTGCGGATTGGACATCGTATATGATTAAATTCGATTAAATCAATATAAAAAGGTAAAGAACTATTTATTAAAAACCAAAATGTAAATTTCAAATAAGTACTAAGAAAAGACAACATTACCATTAACCAACACCGATAAACACTTATTTATGTCAAATCTGCACCTAACTGTCCAATCCGCACCAACGTAAAACAGGCACGGAACAGACGGTGCCGAATGGACATTTTTGACTTTTTAATTTATTCACAAAATCTGGCAACGCTGATTCGAATTTAGGTTATATTTTGCCGACCTAAAAATGCATCATACCATAATCTATTTTTCTAAAAGAAACACGTAACGTAAACGGAAACTGCGGTGCAGAGAGGACACGCAAGAAAGTGAGCATTTTTTACTTTCTTTTTTTAATTAACTGTTTTGCCAATATATATAAAAAAACGGGTACTTACCAATATCTTTAAGCGGCGCACAACACTATAACAAAACCAGAAATGATAAAAACGCACTGATGCCAAACTGACGCTGTCATAATGTGTGGATTTCGTAGGTGCGGAATGGACATTTTTCCGAGGTGACAGTCCTAGAAAGCTAATAGTGCAATGACTATTGCGGGTTATCTCGGTTATGTCATTGAATATTTTAGTAGAAAGAATAATCAAATTTATGATATATTGTTTTTATTATAATTGTATTTTGATCAAACAATTAAATTGTATCCAATTTAGCAGTTGCTACGTAGGACAGGTGCGGAAGTGGACAAGAAGGCTCTTTTTTTGAGAAAATCATCGGGTTATTTCTTTTATTTTGCACTCTTAGTGTCCTTTTTATTGAAAACTAAATTAGTTTATTTATATAAATTATAGCTTGGGCTTTTATATGAATTATCTACTTTTTGAACAAGGAAGGACATTTGTATTTCCGTTTTGGCCATATTAAAAAAAAATCGTCATATATCGTCCACCGGCACACTAAATGGACACCCTGTATATTATAATATATAAATATATTGAATTATTTTTTGGAAAAATTTAAAATTTGACAGATAATGCGAATCACGTGACTACTATTTTTTTTGCGTAATATTTATCTCGATCGAAGCAGAACTTGAAACCGAAGTCAAATTTTGAATAAAGCTATTAATAAAAAAAAATCCCATATGATGCGGACTTTACTGGTGACATTGTATATTCAAATTTAAAAAAATGAAAAATGGTATCAATTTAACCAACCTAAGTTATTTTAAAAATAATTTTGTTTTTTTATTGGTAGTGTATACCAGGGGTTTCAGGAGGAACGCTTACCCCTAAAATTTGATTATTGTTTAAATTAAAGAAATAAAATTTGGTGGGTTTATATCATAGAGATTTACCTTTAGATAAGTACAGCTTATCTCGTGTGCAAACAAAAGTTAAGTTTTATGGGTGAAAAAATACACCTGAGCGCACAGCTCGCCGGTCAGATGCCTTCCCGCCCAGCAGCATTGAACATGCGCACAAACCTCTTGTTATCGACCTGTCCTTCTTTAGCGACATGCTCAAAATACACTTCAGAACCGGCTCGGCGCCATTTTTGTTGTAATGTTTTAAATTTTCTCTGTGGACTCCTTGTTGTTTATTATGGGTTTTTAATATTTACTGATTTCTAGTTTTTGTGTAGTTTAGTGAATTGCGAATGTGCTTTTAGTGACTTGGATACTGAGATTGAAATATAAACAATGACTAGTAACAGCCGTTGTATGATTTAATGATGCCCAAATATGGGTATTTCGTGTTTTCAATAAGTATGGAGTAGTGATGTATCTTAGGTTAGGTTAGGTTAGAGTGGCAGACCTCTGGCATTGTCCAAACAGTCACACGTAGTCATATAAGGACCGTTGTGGTACCACACATGTTCCGCGGAACCTATTTGCATCAGCTACCTGATTGTTAACGCGATCGTAAAAGAATCTTGACAGCTCAATCAAACCAGCCACTGCTGTTAATAAACTTAGTAAGTCGACCCAGTTGCAGGCTGCTCACTTCCTCCAGATCATAAAAAAATTAATTTTTTTTTTCTGTTATTTTCCATGTGTTTCTGTAATTTCCCAGATTCACTTGAGATCACTTTGACGGTAGTGGGGGAACAATGATTATTTGGTAATCGAAGACAGATCAGATCAGTTAGAATCAGTTAGATCGATCAAGATCGATCCAAACCAGCAAATCAAACACGCCTCAGGGCGACACAGTCCAGAATGTATGTTGATAATAATAATGATGAAAATTAAGTCAGGCGTGTAAATTCCTTTGATCCTTGTGCTGAGGAAACCTTCCTACTTCTTAGCCTTCTCTCTAATATTTAAAATAAAAATGGTTAAAATCGGTTAATACCATATTTTGTTGTCCCGATAGACTATACTTGTATTATATTCCATTTTAGAGTAATTTATTTTGTAAGCTTCTGTTTTTGAAACTTTCAAATTAAATACGAGTGCGATAAACCTTTAATGGAATTATTAATGAACACGTCAACACATAGTTTAAAATGTTTCCAAGTTTTCATTAGTGCACGTACACACACTTACTAGTCAGTATAATTATTTGCTTTTAATTATCCTATAATCTTAAAACTGAGGTAATGAAAATGCAATAATCTTGTAAAATAATTTTAAAGAAATCCATTAAAAATATCCTGTCTACCTATATCTATAATATTCAGGATGTCCGGAAAAAGGAGGCTAATCCGTCAACAGTATATTCCTGGAGCAAAAATAATATGAATTTAATAATGCATTTTTTCATTTTTGACCCTCATGGTCGAAGTTTGAAACTAAAAACTTATTTTTTTAAATAATTCGAGTTTTAAAGCAGATATTGATTTCAAATTTGGTACATTGCTTCAGCATAAAGAGTTACATTGTTTCAGAAAAACATAAAACAATGGTCAAATATTCAAAATAGGGAGGTCCAGTAACCTCTGACCCCCTAATACCGTGCGAGCAAAAATTATTTGCATCAAAGAGGGCCTTGCATCTAAGGGCGTAATGCTTAGCCGTAGAGCTTAATACCTTTTGGGTGTCAGTAACTACCTAAACTAACAATCAATCAGTTATTCCGTTATCTTTGACAGTCGTTACAAGTAATTTAATTCATCGCTAATTTTTCCAATTTCTTGAACAATTCATACAATGGGCTATACGGAACAGCACAAAACATTTATGGTTGAAGCGTATTTTCGAAACGGGGTTAGAGTAAATGGTGAGTGACAATACAATCCGGGTTTGTGCATGGAAGATTTTCAAGAACATTTTCCTATCGTTTCTTTTTATGCTGGGAATTTTTATCATTGCCTGAAAAGAACCGTGGCTGTGTTTAGGGAAACAGGTTCTATACAACACAAAAAAGGAGCAGGAAGACCATCTGTGAGAACAGAAGAAGTGGTTGCAAACGTTCGTGAAATAATGCAAAATACGCCAACAAATTGTATAAGACGCCTGTCCCAAGAAGCGGGAAGTTCTTATGGAACATGCAGGACTATTCTTAAGAAGCAGCTAAATTTATTTGCTTATAAAGTGCAAGTATTCCAAGAAATACAAGTCGCAGATTTTGAAAGACACCGGAATTACTCTCAATGGTTTACCCAAAATTTATTGGAAAGAAATTAAAATACCTTATTAGACCTGACATTTTTTTCGGATGAAGCCTGGTTCCACCTCTCTGGTTATGTGAATTCTCTTTTTCTTTCTGTATATTCTTACTTTGTTAATTTTGTAAACAAAAAATAGTTATTTTTGTATTAAGTGCGCAAAATAGGTGTTTTTTTAATGGCACATTAGATTGTAAATTTCTACCGAGACCGTTAGGTCGAGGTTAAAAATTTAATCAAATGTGCCATAAAAGCACTTTTGCGCGCGAATTAAAAACAACAATTTTTCTTCAACTCTTTGTTGTTAACTATTTTTTATCGTGTTTAGAAAAAAAATCTAAAACCATAATTCATTTAAGGTATTATTTCTTACACCTGTTCCCATTACTATGGAAACCTAAAATTGTTTAAATTTTATTGATTGTCAAATCTATCGTTTTTCGTGTAAACAGTTTATAGTTGTTTGCTCAAGTTTGATACCATTTAAATGTCTGAAAGTGCTAGTGAGACGCCTCACGGATGGATGCGGCAGAAATCGTTATATCAAATCTTTTGCACTCAGTTTCGCAAATGGTGCAATATAAAGAAAGTAAAAACAGTAACAGAAATGTTTTGCTCTGTTATTTGGAGGAAAAGTCGAAAATTTTAAAGCCACCTACACTATGGAGTACCTATTCGATGCTTAAAAGTACCCTAAACATAAAGGAAAATATTGATCTGCAGCGGTTTACTAAATTGGTTCCATTTTTAAAGAGCAAATCCATTGGATATAGAGGAAAGAAGTCTAAAGTATTAACAAAGGAGGATGTAGCAAGATTTATAAAGGAATCCGATGATGAAATACATTTACTTATGAAGGTATACAACATTTACAAGCAAATATTTAAGTAATTTAAATACTCATTTAACTATTTTATTATAGGTTGTTTTAATCTTCGGGATAAGTGGCGCTTGCCGTCGCAAAGAATTAACCAAGATGACCATTGATAACATTGAAGATGTTGGAACTATATTAATTGTAAAAATACCAGATACAAAAACCTACTGTGAACGAACCTTTACTATATTTAATTTGGAATATATCGATATCTACAGAAGGTATAAATCTCTGCGACCGTCCCACACTTCAAGTACCTAACCGATTAATTCTAAAATATGCTAAAGGAAAATATGTAAATCAACATGTTGGAGTCAATAAAATAGGAGAAATGTCAAGTCTTATTGCAAAATGGCTCGGCAAAGAAATGTTCAAAACGTATACAGTTATACATACAGGCCACTGTTTCAGAAGAAGTTCTGCGACGCTACTAGCTAATGCAGGGGGCGACCTGATTTCTATCAAACGTCACGGAGGTTGGAAATCTAGTTCAGTGGCGGAGGGTTACATAGAGGATAGTTTGGTGAACAAAGTTGAGATTTCCAATAAAATTTTAGAAAGTTCTTCCAATAAAATCTTAGAAAGTTCTTGCGTTTCCGACCAACAATGTGTAACATCGCCTACTGGAATTAATATAGGGAACAATTGCTCTAACTTCACCGTTAATTACTATTCTAATAAAGATTGTTGATTTAATTCACTTTAATAATAAATTTTTTTATAAAAAATGTTTTGGAAATTAATTTTTAACATTTTAAACATTTTTCTAAATTGGTGTATTCCTACTACCTGTTTACATCCTTTTCCGTTTTGGCACTTAAAGTAAAATCGGATATTATTCATGTCTCCTGGTCTTAAAGCCACATACTTGCGGTAAATATTTAAGTACATTTTATTTACTACAAATGATCTTGATGTATTCATTTTAGAGTCTGGTATTTTTACTAGAAACTTGGATTGTAGGTCTTCTATATCTTGTAAAGTCATTTTAACTAACTCGTCCATTCTACAAGCTCCGGAAATACCAAATATTACAGCAACCTAAAATAATAAATAAATATGTAAATAACCCGAATAAAAATTGAAGTTATGGGACTTACCTTAATCATTAAATATTTTTAATCTGAAGCTTCCTGTATAAATGTGTTGATTTATTCTTTAGTTAAAATCTTGGATTTTTTGGCCTATAGCCTTCACCCTTCCGTTTCAATAATGAACGAAGTTTTGGATATTTCGATATATCCACATTATGTCTAATTGCAAGGGTTGCTTTCAACATTGAATAGTTCGACTATAAAGTTGAAGATTTCATCTTGGCACCAAACTCCAAAAAGTATGCCATAACAACATTTTCTGAGAAAGAACATGCATTTTTATTCGTCCGATATTCCATAAAATCATTGTATGAATAATTATATTTTTCATCAACGGGATTTATAAAACCCAGTGCGACATCTTGCGTCCCAGTACGGTACCTTAGAAAAGGTCAGTCGTAAAGGGTTATTCTGTAAAAACAGAAAATTATGCAAGATGCCCTCAAAACCGGTATAAGTGCCGACCACAGATATTAATTCGAAATGCCGGACCACAGATATTAATTCGAAACAGAAAAACCTTTTTCGAATTAATTATATTTTTCTTTGGATTTTTTTGGCAATAAATCCAATGAGGCAGTATTTACTGCTTCTGTAAGTTCTGGGGGAGTTCCGGAAATGGAACAGTCATCATCACTCATCATTTTAAACGACAAACTTTTCCTGCGTCAAGTTTGACAATTCAATATTACTTTATTTCCATAGTTACAAAACCAATACCTATTTCCTTGTTGGGAATAAAATAATTACAATAATGTTTATTTTAAAAATTATAACAAGTTGATTGTATCTAATAAGTTCCTATCGATTTTAGGAAAAATAGTATGTTTACCTCGTAGAAAAAGCACATTCCCGGACTCCCTATTGCCAGTCTCGGCTTGCGCCTCGACAGGCAATCTTTACGGTCGTCCGGGAATGTTCAGCTTTTCCTACTAAGTATACAATGTACTATTTATTACTCATTAGTTTGGCATAATATCATGTCATAATATGAATTTGACAAAATTTTAACTTAGATTTGGTTAGATAATATATCGTCCCCATATCATTGTGATCTAAACCAAGCCCTCTTTGATGCAAACAATTTTTGCTCGCACGGTACTAATTAGTACGTGCGCCAGTGACTTCCGAATTATATTCTTCCAGGTAATCATTTAATTTGGATTATTATTTTTCTCTAATAAAATTTCGATAAAATGATAATAATGATATAATAATTTGAAAATTATGGGTTTTTTAACTGATGCCAACGCAAATCTCATAACTTTCAAAATGCTAAATCAAGTAAGCTACACTTAGGAAAATGATCTAATACAACAGGTTTGCTAAGATAGTTTGTATTGATAGCTTATTTTCTATTAACCCATGCATATTAAATAAACTGATGCTATAGTGTATCAAACCCGCTTTAGTGTTGTATCAATTCCAGATTTGCTAGAACAGTGTTTTTATTGGTAGTAATCAGTTCTATTAGCTTGTTGAATAATGAACTACTTTTAATACAGCAATTTTGTTAAGAAATAAATTGTATCTTCTCAATGCGACGTATTTTGTTTCCAGAAAAGTACTTTCTCTACAATTAGGAAAGCAGATCAGCGTCCCCAAAAATGAATTGTATCCGTTAGAACCTATTCTCCACCAAGACGTTGATGGGAGTTTCGTAGCGATCAGCAATCGACGCGCGCCGTAGTATTAGGTGCGCAGGTTACATCGTTGTTCAGAGTCTTCTAACTGTCCTGTCTGAATTTGAATTCTATTGATATTACCAATCCTGTTTCAATTAATTTACTTTTACTTTGTATACAGTGTCCGCAAGAAAGTTCGCATCAAATGGGATTTTTTTTATTATTAGGTATAGGTAAAAATTGAAAAAGCAGTTAGTTTTTGCTTACCTAAAAATCAAAAACGACGTATACTGAAGCAGCTGCACGACTTGCGTTACCTGTCAAATTTGACATTTTCAATAAAATAGGTTCAAAAATGCCCTTATTTATCAAAATATCGAAAAACTTTATTCGAGAAAGTTGTTTATTTAGGCATTTTTAGCCTCTGTACGAATTTTGATGTTCTAATAAAATTTTTATTTTTTGCCAGGTTCTTGAAAATTTTGATCAACCCTCGTAAATAAACTTTTATACATCGATGTAAAACCATTTGCCTTTACTTCATTTGTAATCTAAATGCAATTTTGTGTAAAATTTTTGTTTCCAATTATTTATTTTGCTTCAAAAACTGAAATTGTTATTGTAAGTATGTAATGTTTGATGCAAATTTTATCTAATTACATCAGTTTTGCCAAAACCGACGTTTCTCATTTTTCTTAAGTTAGTAAACAGATGTACAAAAAGAAAATATTGGGAAGCTTTCGTTGAAATTTTACTTAATTAATATTGGATCAAAAAGAATAAATATTAATCGCTCGAAACATTTTATTCCACAAAAATATAGTTTACAAGTAGGCGTATATAAAATAAAATATTTCAACGGAAGCTTCCTAATATTTTCTTTTGTACATCTGTTAACTAACTTAAGAAAAATGAGAAACGTCGGTTTTGGCAAAACTGATGTAATTAGATAACCTTTGCATCAAACATTACATACTGATCAATAACAATTTCAGTTTTTAAAGCAAAATAAATAATTGGAAACAAAAATTTTACACAAAATTGCATTAAGATTACAAATGAAGTAAAGGCAAATGGTTTTCCATCGATGTATAAAAGTTAATCTACGAGGGTTGATCAAAATTTTCAAGTACCAGACAAAAATAAAAATTTTATTAGACTGTCAAAATTTCTTATAGAGGCTAAAAATGCCAAAATAAACAACTTTCTTGAATACAGTTTTTCGATATTTTGATAAATAAATGCATTTTTGAACCTATTTTATTAAAAATGTCAAATTTGATAGGTAACGCAAGTCGTGCAGCTGCTTCAGTATACGTCATTTTTGGTTTTTAGATAAGCAAAATCTAACTGCTTTTTCAATTTTTACCTATACCTAATAATAAAAAAAAATCCCATTTGATGCGGACTTTCTTGCGGACACTGTATAAGTTTTTTAAAACTTTGCGTGCTATCTATCTGATCGATTCTTATTTCGCCAGATCCATCAGTAGTATTGAACTTTATAATCTATGGACGAATTTTACGATCTTAGTAAACCATGTTGCATAATAGATAATCGTATGCAATGTTAAGCGATAAGAACAATACCACACTAGAAGCTATTAAAATTATTGAGAACTACAGTACTAGTGTTGCCGCCGAGACGAGAGATTCTCGTCTCTCGTCTCGTCTGGCCCTCTCTCGACGAGACGAGAGAAATATTTTCTCTTGAATAAAGCTCCGAGATGAGACGAGAAATTCTCGTCTCTCTCGATCTCTCTCGATCTCTCTCGATCTCTCTCGATCTCTCTCGAGCAAAAAAAGTTACTTTTTTGAACTTTTTTTAAAATTCCTCTTTGCAAAAATATACCTACATAATGTCTATATTTGGACTAGCGGTTTTCGAGTTATTTAACTGCAAATAGTTTCATCTAGTTAGCCGTGCCTGGCCATTCAGAATATAGTCATTTACGTTACAAGACCGGAAAGTAGGTAGTGTTTTCAGCACAGAATATTAACAGTTCAGGTCGAGACAAGCATTTCCAAGGCGAGCCGTAGGCGAGTCCTGGAAGCTTGGAGAGACCTGCACAACACTAATTTTCGGTTGCGTGACGTACAATATTTTTTTTAAGACCGACACTTTGATATACTTACATTAAATTATTTTATTTTATATTATTTTTAAATGCGTCGTATGACTTCTCGTAACGGGCTTTTGATTTTACTGGCAATATATCGTAAGTCGCTTTCCTTGCTGCTTCCAAAATTTCTTCTGAAATCTCATTTTCCGTGTCGGATAATTCAAAATCTGAATTCATATTATTAAATTTGCGCACTCGCGAAACAAGTTTATATATTTTCTGGTCAGTTTTAAAAAAACATATTATTATGACGTTTTATTGGGTTTTTAGGAACAAAACGATGCAAAACTTTCCAACTTTTATTACATCGACGGGGCATTTTAAATAATATATACCTTGTTGTTTTGTTATTATCTGAATCTATCTTTCTCATATTTGATATACAGGATGGCCCATTAGTGCGACAAAGGTCAATATCTCCGGTACCATTAAAGATAGCGGAAAACTTTTGACCAAGCTTATAAAGGGTTCTTTTAAAATTATTTTCGTCGTGCTCCAAAAAACCGTCACGGTAAAAATTTTCTATTTTTTAAATAAAAAACGCTGTATATTTTTAAAATTTTCAGATTCTACATAAATTTATAATTACTTTTATTAAATGCATTATTAGTCTATAGTTTTCAAGATATTGACTTTTAAAAAATTATATTTTTGAGTTTCGACAGCCTATAGCTTTCTAACAGTACATCTTACAGCAAAACGACGCATATGTCTATATCTTCCATTTTCACTATCTTCCCAAATTAATCAAACTTCCGGCTATACCGGATGTAACTCGAAAGCAGGAAATATAGTTCTTCCTTTTTAACCGGAAGGTGATTTTTTTGGGAAGATAATAAAAATGGAAGATAAGGACATGTGAGCCGTTTTGCTCTAAGACGTACTGTTAGATCTGTCAAAACTCAAAAATGACATTTTTTAAAAGTTAATATCTTGGAAATGGAAACTTCTTACCGTGCTGGTGTTTTGGAGCACCCTGTATAGACAAAAATAATTTTATAAGAGGCACCTCTTAACCCTTAATAAGCATTGTCAAAAGTTTTCCGCTATCTTAGTGGTACAGGAGATATTGACTTTTGGCGCATTAATGGGCCACCCTGTAGTAAATACCAAGAAAAGTTTTAACGCATTTAGGTTAGGTTCTGTCATATTTGACATATATTGCACACAATTTGTGTCAAATATGATAGACCCAAACCTAACCGCGTTAAAATTTTGCTTGGGTTTTACTATATTTGGTTTAAATCACGAGAGAAGCGAGACGAGACGAGAGAAGGTCGTCTCTCGTCTCGTCTCACCCTCTCTCGACGAGACGAGAGACCCATTTTATCTCGTCTCGCGGCAACACTATACAGTACTAATTTTTAGAGGTAAGTATATTCCTTCTTAACCGTAGCAAGCCGATTTATTATGAATAATGTCAAGTTTCATGACAACTGCCAGTCGGAACTAATACAGTAAATAAAACCAGATTACACAACCAATAGAACTTGATAATTACTGTGAGTATTCAGATCAATAATGGCTATAAGCCATTCTATGGTAGCATTAACTCCTATTTCCTATTGGTTAAATGACCGTGATATTATCACTACACAGCGGTCTAGCAATTTTCATTGTTACGGAACAATAATGGCTATAAGCCATTCTATGGTAGCATTAACTTCTATTTCCCATTGGTTAAATTACCGTGATATTATCACTACATAGCGGTCTAGCAATTTTCATTGTTACGGAAGTAGTCCATTATCTCAAAGTGTAGCTGTAGAGATATAGGGAAAAAAAAACCACAGTCGTCTTTACAAATATATTTAAAAAAACGGTCAACGTTTCTATGTACGGGAAAGAAAAAGGAGGAAACTCCTTTCGAATTTTAATACCGATTTTTAATTTCTTAACACTTTTTTAAATTTTTTAAATTTGTTTTCGTCCAAGTATACAATATGTTCTTGTCCGTTTTATGTTTTTAATATTTGTTTACATTCCTTCGTAAAAGTGGCCATTGGGGTAAGTACATTATTCTGATTTGTCCTTCCTTTTTCTATTCATAATTTATTTTAGCCCTTCGGTGCTGATGATGGTACTGTCTAGTACCGAAACATGTACACCACATTAATATATTTGTGGAGACGACTGTGGGTTTTTTCCCTATAATTTTCATTGTGTCACAGTAGGAAAACGCGTTGCTGTCAAATATAGTATTAAGCAGTTGTATAAAGAATAATATGTGAATTCTTACAAGGACTAGAAGGCTTTTTTCTCAGTGTACTACTATTTAGAGAATTATTTTCATCACATTTATTCCTCGACGCGTCGCGACGGCAGGTTTCTCTTTTAATTATTGCTTTATTAGTCATAATCCGTGTCTCAATCATTGTTTCTGTTCGATATCATTGAATATCAAACTATATAAGAATGACGGATGTCCGAGAAAAGTTGACAACCCTTTTTTTGACGTATTGGAGCTGGTTTGGCAGCCATTGTGGAGCTGATCGTAACTCTAACCTTAAATCTGTCGCCTGTCTGTCGTTATAATGCAGCGCCTCGGCAACTGATGTCTCAAATTTACTGATGTGATGTCGTGGTGTTGCCGCATATCGTATTTTATTGGAATTTTTAAGAATTCAAGCATTTTTAACAGACAATAAAATAGGAGGTTCTCAATTCCAGCCGAATGTATGTTTTTGATAATAATATGTACGCTGATTACTCCGGGGTAATTGGACCGACTTTCATAATGATTTTACCGTTGCATTAGGTGTTAAATGTTAAACAAGTTAAAGTAGATAAAAAGCGACAGCAAGTATAACTAAAATAGATTTTATTTCGTCGAAAAATAGCAAAATAAGTAATAGACTAATACAAACAAACTGAATGTTTCTTAAGTAAGAAAGTAAAACCTACTTATTTTAACCATTTGGAAAAGTAGTAATAATTGCAAATAAAAACCAAGTTATACAAACCGCACATCATTAATATTTTACCCAACATATACGTTGTAGCCTAGGTAGGTATTGAATAGTGAGAGTCGTAATTTAGTTCTGTTAGAAATAGAATACATGGCGGTCAATATGTTTTTATGTAATTAACGTTGGGACGTCAAAAGGTTGAAAATATTATATGCTACAAAGCAATTAAAAATAGGTACATTTTTAGGTCTAGAAGTGGATAGGTGTAGGTACTTATGTAAAATCAAGTTTTACGATAAGCTATAAAAATAAATTTAAAAAACTCATGCAGCAAGTCAAACAGACAGGCGGCAACAATGTTTTAATTTAGCGGTGAAAAGGTCAGTCGCTTTCTTGTTGGTGAACTCATTGTGCCATCTATGAATTTGACGTAGCAGATTTAGGAAATCGGCTCATATGGCCTTCTTATAGTTTGATATTCAATGTCGATATTCTTGTATAAACATGGCTTTTTTATTCATAAATCCGAATTGGGCAATAGCTTATATTTTATTTCAATTATTGGGAATCGAATTATTATTCTGTATTTGGGAAACGTTACTTTCTTACCTACCTAATTCTTACCTACCTAAGTAAAAGTCCATATTTTTTAAAGCCCACGTTTAACATGTGACGTTAAACATTGGTTACCAATAAAGATTACGAAAGTTTATTTTATAAAAAAAAACTCTAAAGATACTTTATTAACTTTGAAGTGCAAAAGTAAATACACGGCGTGAGAGCTTATCTCAAAGGCTAAATGTTATTTTTCTTTTCTTTCCTTACTAAAGCCAATTCCATTCTGATTTATTTTTTAGGGACAATAACTTTTCTTATGGATTAAAGGAAATTCGGCAGAAAAGGAAAAGGGATATTTCTGGATTTGTCGTAATTAATTACGACTTGGAAGTTTGGATTTTTTTTACTTTATTATTTGCTTTCTTCGATACATTTTACTTATGTCGAAATTATAGGGTTGCACAAGATTTATTAGAAGCCCACTTGTATGTAAACGCTTACACGAAGTAGTATATTATACTACAGAACATGGTACACTTACACTCGTAATAACCACACATCCGGAATAAACCTTGCGTAGGCATTTGCCCGTATAATGTAACCATAAAATATATTTCATTCCTGCACAGGAGAGAATAAATCAGTGTTCCTTAAGATAGTTTTTAAAAAAGGTGGTTGGCAAAGAAAAGTCCTTTCTACCTTCTTATACAGTAGGACCAGTAAAGTCCGCTTCATATGGGATTTTTTTTTTATTAATAGCTTTATTCAAAATTTGACTTTGGCTCAAGTTCTCCTTCGATCGAGATGAAAATTAAGCAAAAAAAATAGTAGTCACCTAATTCGGATTATCTGTCAAATTTTAATTTTTTCCAAAAATAATTCAAAAGGGGTTCTTTCTGAAAATATCAAAAAAAGTTATTAGAAAAAGTTTTTTAAATGCAGTTTCTAGGCCACATGCAAAATTTCAGCTCCATAAGATAAGTTTGATTTTTTAGCCACCACTAAAATGTATTTTCCACTTACCGCAGTGACGGCTCGTCAGGTGAAGTGACTGAGGTGCGACTTTACCTATATTTTAAAGAAAAATAACCTATATAATATTTTGCTTATTATATATACTGAACTTTTTATTATAATTATTGTATCTCACACTCACTTACATTGTTACGTAGGTGTTTGTTGTCGATAAATTGTTGTTAAATGACCATGCCCAACTTAAAAATATTACCTTTGCGTCCATACTACAACAATATGAACAATAACACCTTACTCCTTCTTCGGTCGGCACCGCGCATTGATATCGCGACTATGGAGGACTTGAGGTAGGAGGCCGATCGCAATGCATTGGATTCGGTCCCAAATGAGCATCGGTAATTCAGCTTTACGAGTCGCCGTAAGATGGCGCTCGTGTTCGAAGTGGGCTATCAAATAAATGGTTTCTTATGGAGGCAATAACTATTTTTATTTAAATTAGTTTTTTAAGGAACAAATAAGGACTTTTATATGAATTTACACTTACTTTGTTATACTTATTAGTAAACTCGGCCTGTATAAAGTTCCAACGATGCTTCGTTTTTAAAATACAGGAACATTCTAGCTAGAGGGTTTTACCTTTGGAGCTAGAAAGAGACTTATTTGGCTGCGTTTCATCTCTGAAGAAGATCCTGTCTTACACCCTGACACAAAGCAAACTCTACTTTTATAAATTGTACCATTATTCATTATAAATATGGAAATTTATTACAATACAACGTTATTTGTCTTGTCTTGCCTTCAAACGTTATTTGTTATTTCGAAAAATAAAATGTCAATTGTCAAAAGTAAAATTTAAAAACTATGGAGGATCTGTTTTCCATATTAAAAACGAAGAAGAAGAAGACAACATCAGCCCACTTCGGACGCGAGAGCCATCTATCGGCCAATAGCGAACTAACCAAAAAACCGGGACATAATTTGAAAATGCTGCCATTGTCGATCGACCTCCTACCCTCTAGTTCTCCATAATCGCGACTCATCGTGTCAGGCGCAGTGTTGCAACGTTTAAATGCCAACTGTGTTATGAACTGAAGTCGAAAATGCGGGAACAAAAAACGCTTCATATCAGAGTATTAAACGGAAATTTGAAATGCGATAAATAATAATCGTTTTAAAACATTGTTACCCCTTAATAATTTTGTATATACATAATATATAGGTTGCTGTTTATTAGTTTAGTTTTCCTGTTCCTGCCTATAATTTTCTTAAGCCAATAATTATAAAATTCATGGCGATACCTAATTTTAAATCGAGCCGAAGTGCCGCTCCATATGCAATGCTCTGGCACTTCATCTAGATAATTAGCAAATTTTACAACAATGTAAGTATTGTAGTATGGTGTATTGGTGTATTGTTTCGGGAATTTCGACGGTTTGGGACGGTTTGTTTACTATTGTGAATTTTTAAAGTTAAAAGTGACTAATAATAATAAAAATAATAATTACTTCTGTTGGGGGTGGTTTCGTGATTATTAAAAAGGGGTGTATTTTTGTATGTATATATTTGTATTGTGTGATCGTAATCGTAATCTTATAAAATGAATCCCCAGACTGATTTGGTATGTGCCATTTTAGGGACTGGCATTTTAAGATGGAAAGATGAAGATAGAGGCGGATATATTAAAGTGTGGAAGACCCACTCCAGACTTGTCGGTGTCGGTAAGAAAACCCGTTAAAAGTGTGGGCAAGTCTTATACCTTGAGATTTCAATCGTCATGGTACAATATTTATTCGGTTGACGGGTAGTATTTTTTTAAATAAACTTTATTGTTGGCCGTGTCTGTTAATGGGGATAAAAAAAGGTAGTGTGTAAAATGTAGTACCGAGCAATGTACTGACTAATGAAAAATAAATTGGCCTTTTTTATTTTTTTTATCTTACCTATTTCATTTTCAATAAAATAACTCGTAAAATAAGTAAGTAATCATAAATTTTAAAAATATTTACTAAAAATTATTGACCAAATTTGGGCGTGGTCTTAAAAATTTTGGGGGCTTTTTCTTTCCCGAACACTTCACCTGTTTCACAACTCACGAGCCGTTACTGACTTATCGAACACTTTACTGATGGCACTGTGTTCTTTTTTGTCCTAATATTAAAGTGTATACTTTCAGACACAAACTACGTTCAAAAATACTTATTTTATGAAGTTACCTTATACAGGGTGAAAACAAATAAACTTTGCATCACATGCGACCAAATTTTAATATCCCAAATTTGATTTTGTAGAAAAACACACATTTAATATAGCGCTACTTTAAAGAAAATGTATCTGAAATAAAGCATTGTCAAAACTAAGAAGTTTTATGTAGGTTGCGTTGAGTCTTATTTTGCAAAAGTGGTGAAATTTACAAAATATGGGTAAAAAATCAAAATTATCTTATGCAGCTAAAATTTTGCATGTGAGCTAAAAACTGCATTAAAAAAAACTTTTTCTAATAACTTTTTTCAATTCTTTTAGAAATAACCCACTATTGAATTATTTTTTGGAAAAAATTAAAATTTGACAGATAATGCGAATCACGTGACTACTATTTTTTTGTTAAATTTTCATCTTGATCGAAGCAAAACTAGATGCCAAAGTCAAATTTCGAATAAAGTTATTAATAAAAAAAAATCCCATATGATGCGGACTTTACTGGTCACATAGTAGGTATATAATATTATAATTGCCTACGCGTTTCGGCTTATATAAGCCATCTGCAGGGCGTAGAGATTATGAAAATTCACATATAGGGTCACATAGCGAGACGCACCCAGTCAACACACAAATAAATAACATTAAAATTAAAAATTACGTCACAAACGAAAAGGTACTGAATGTTGTCAGCGGTAAAAACTATCTTAACAATGACCCTTCTAGAAAGCAGGTATAACTTTGTTATACAGTGTTCCTTAGGTTGCACTTTTCTTGATTCGGGAAATTTCCGAGGAAATTTCATTGTCTTGGGGGATGGTTTTTAAAGTTATTGTAACATTATTAGTGTTTCACCCTCGTATCTCGGGAGAACCAGACGAGAGTGGTCCGGTTTCCTCCGAGACGAGACGAGAGATTTTTCTGCGAGAATCTTATGAGACGAGACAAAAATATGCGAAAGCGAGTAATCTTGCAAAATCTGATTGGGATTAGAGATAAACTTTAAAAAGAATCCCGTTAGAATCTCTCGAAAAAAAAGCTATCTTTATTACCGATATTGCAAGGTCGCCAGGGAAAAATCGGGACACGTTGACGAAAAACAATAATAGAAAAAAGGGCAAAAACAAGAAATAAACTTTTTTTTATAACTTCTATAGTTTTTGTCAAAATTTTTGAAACATAGACCCATTTGAGAGAAGATAAGCGTCGCCGCAAATTAAGTATAATATTATGATGGTCTCCAGTTGTCTCTGGAAATCGCTTTTAACCATTTTTTTTCTATAAATCATAACTTTCCGGAAATTTAAAGGTTGATAAAGTTTGATTTACACCCTGGAACACTGCAAGTTAATACTGTTGTCAATCAAAATAATCTAGCTTTATTTGCACTATTTACATACAGGCAATAATATTATCACAAACTAATATTATATCACCAATATTGTTTTTTGCTATTAGGTGATAACAGACCACATACGACATGAAAATTACAACGACCACTAAAAACTTTAATTTCCACAATGGTTTATAAAAGAAAACATCCCGGTTTATTAATTATCCAGGTAAAATAACATTAAACTATAATTTCCACTACATTTAAAACTATTACACACATTATTTAACCCAAAAAAGACAGATAAAGAAAACAGACACGTGTCTTTAAAAGTCTGACGCCGATAACTGATATATTTTTGCACTTGCGTGCATTCTGTTTCGCTACGTGATTCTGCAGGCAACCAGCGTTTCCGTTCTGTGCCTTAAATAGACAAAAAGGTGTATCTTACTTTTAGTATTCTAAAATTTGAACCACGTGTGGCGGCTCCCATCAAGGGTTCATGCATGCTAAGCTACCATTTTTTTAGTAGTAGCTTAGCTATCTATCATTATTTAATAGTGTAACTTAGCTAGGAAATGCAAGCTACTTAAAATTTAAGTACTTAGTTAAGCTACCATAATTTAAAAGTTGCTTAGCTACAGGTAGCTTAACACTAAAAATATAGGTAGTAAAAGAATGCAACACAATGATGATAAAAAGGCAAATTCTATATTTTGTCGGTAAAGTTAGTTATTTATAACAGGTAGCTTAAATTATTTAAGGCTTAAGCTACCGAAAGTAGCTTAAACTAATGAGCTGTCGAGAATAGCTTAAGCTACCGAAAGTAGCCAAAACTATCAAACAGCCGAGAGTAGCTTAAACTACCGAGCTGCTAAGAGTAGCTTAAGCTACCGAAAGTAGCCTAAACTAGGGAGCTGCCGAGAGTATCTTAAACTTCCGAGGTGCCGAGAGTAGCTTAAACTACCGAAACTAGCTTATACTACCGAGCTGTCAAGAGTAGCTTAAGCTTCCGAAAGTAGCCTAAAGTACCGAACTGCCGAGAGTAGCTTAAACTATACCAAGCTTCTAAGAGTCGCTTAAACTACCGAAAGTAGCCGAAATTACGGAGCTGCTGAGAGTAGCTTAAACTACCGAGCTGTCAAGAGTAGCTTAAGCTACCGAAAGTAGCTTTCTCGAGTAACTAGTTACTTTTTAAAGGAGCTTCATGAATACATAAAAAAAATGTAAAAGCTGCAGCTACAAGTTATTTGGTTTAGAAGTAGCTTGAACAAAGCTATTAGCTATCAAAAAAATAGCTAGCTAGTAGTTTAGTTACTTTGTAGTTAGTTACTTAGTAGCTAGCTACTGCTCAGCTTTGTCCACTAACGGGACAATCCTTTGGAAATTCGATCGCAAGCGAGTAGATTGTCAAATTGGTTATTCGATAATCACCTAGAGAGTGTGTCCCTTAAACTATGTAAATTAAAATGTGATTAAACTAAGCAATACCGACTGCCAATCAAAATTAAATGTAATGTTTTATGATACTCACACTGTATAATAGCAAACCCAAACTATACTCGGTTTTGAAAAGGGTTAATGCCTAATTAAGATACAAAATTTCATCATTCCTCGTCAAGTTGTTTTTAAGCTTTCGAGCTAACAAGCAGACTAGTGGAAATGGGAAACATGTTTTTCCTACGACCACCTATGAAAATGAGAATAAAAGCACGCCTAACTTGGCTAGAAAGTCCTTTATATCACACGCGTGTTGAAATATTATCTTTCAATACGTATGTTGAAATATACAACAACTGATGGCCGACGAATTCGACAACAAAACTATTTAAAAAATAACAAACTTACGGGACCCGTGGAGCGAATTGGGGTGCTGGGTGGGGTAAAGTATACTAGGGCATTACTGCAAATAAAAAAAAAATCCTTATTTTTTTTCGTTATTTTTGGGAACCTAAAAGTATGTATGATAAAAATAATAATATATCAAAAAGGATAAATATGTCAGGCAACCCACCAAACATGTCACATGAGTTGAACCACAGAAAAAAAAGGGGCAGCTATAGAGCAGAAATAGAATACCCTAGGAAATACCGATTTATAATTTCACAATAATTATCTTGGATAAAAATATCCATACAATGTTAAGGATATGGGACAAGTGAATGTGCTTTATGTAAGTAAATTTATTTTAGCAATATTTAAAACAAATCGAATATAGATAAAAATTTCATAATTAACAAGCTATCGATATTTAACTCCATCTCTATCTATCTATAATGTTGAGGTTATGTTTTAGTTTTGTGTTTTGTTGTTTTTGTATGCATATTTAGGTATATTATTTTTTTATTAAAAGAACGCAAGCAGCTCAAAAATTAGAAACGACATTTATTCACTGTACATAGATATTAGGTATGATGTGCGTAAGCAAATAGGAGAAAAAGCTATTTTTTTATTTAAATCTAGGTAAGTTAAAATGTGTAAGAGGGCACTGTTTTTATTTTGCTTTAATATAGAAAAATTTATTTCAACTCTAGTGTTAAAAAAAATTGTTTCGCACAATGGTGATACCTACAAACTATTAAAAGCAAATCAAACTCTTTTTGATTTGTGTGGTCGTAGGAAAAATTGTGTACAGGGTGTCCAGTTTTCGATGGTTTTACGGGGTATCTCGGTTATTAGTAAAGATAGAAGGATACGGTTTTCGCGGCACTGTGATACTTTTTTATGAAACAAAAGATGCCCCAATCAGAATTTTCCTAGTCCTTCTTGTTTTTGATATACGGGATGTTTTTGATAATTTTACATTTTGGGACACCCCCCATATTTAGGTTACCCTGTAGCTTATCGAAGAGAAAACAAATGTTGTTTATGTAGTTTTTTACGTAGAATCCAGTGACGTACTCAGATTTTTTCTACGTTCAATAGTTTCCAAAAAAATACCAAACTTTTTTTTTTAAATGGGACACCCTATATATTTTTAAATAATATAATTCAGTTCATAACAAGCTTCTCAAAAATATATAATACCCTATTTTTATTTTTAATATTAAGCACGAAATTTACGTTTTATTAAAAAATATATAATTTTAGTTAGTAGGCCATGACGGGTATTGAAAAAAAGAAAAGAACACAGTCGTTTATGTCATATTAATAACTTCTTTAGTTTCTGTCAGAATATTCAGGTTCTCTAAGTTGTTTTATAAAATACCTATCTAATTAATAGTAAAGGATCAGTTTGACCTAATTATGGCAGAATATGTGAAATTTGAAAATAATTAAAAATACGACATGCTCGTTTGTTATGTTCATTGTAATGAAAATGCAGATGTAGCATTAGAAGAGTATTTCAATAGGTAAATATACGCCTTTGTGTAGTATCTCTATGAAGATTTAGTAATTTTTTTAAATTACTTGTAGATATCCCGAAAGACGACAGCCGAATAAAAGAATTTTTTTAAGGATGAAATCAAATTTAATTGAACACGGTTTATTTATTAAACCTCGTCCTAAAATCTACAACAAGGAAAACCGCGAGACTGATGAAATACATGTTTTAGCTTCGATTGAAACAAATCCAACTAGTTCTTGCAGAACGGTTGAAGGTTCGGTCGGAGTAGTTAAATCAAGAGTTCAAACAATCCTAAAAAACACAATTTCAAGCCATATAAATTTCACCTAGTACAAAACTTACATCCTGGTGATGCACAACGCCGAACAGAATTCTGTTATTGGTATTTACAAAATATCAACAGGGGAAATAATTTTGAAAAAACCGTTGTATGGTCCGATGAAGCTCATTTTACCAGTGCTGGTATATTTAATCGACACAATACGAGGTTTTGGTCTCAGGAAAATCAGCATCTAATATTTCCACTCGAACGGCAAGGAAGGTTTGGCTTTAACGTTTCATGTTTTGTACTAGGAAGCAAAATAATTTATAATATATTTGAAGGCAGCCTTAATGCCAATAAATATTTGGAAATTCTGGAAAACGTTGTGCCGGAAGTAATAGAAGACGTGCCCTTAGCGGGTATCAATAACTTATATCTGCAACAAGATGGAGCACCCGCTCACAATGCGCTAATTATCAGGGCCTACTTAAATAATAATTCTCCAGGCCACTGGATTGGAACTAATGGACCTGTAAGATGGCCACCAAGGTCACCCGACTTGTCGGTTTTGGATTTCTTCTTGTGGGGATACCTTGAAAATAAAATTTATTCTATTCAATACCAAACAATTGCAGAATTAAGAAATGCTACTGAAAGAGCATTTAGGGAGTTACGGACACGGCCTCTTATTATTTTAAATTCATTAAGGCGGATAAGAACTATGTGTGAAACATGTCTAAGGCATAATGGAGAACAATTTGAGCAATATTTATGAGTAAGTTCTATTAATATTCAGCTTCTCTTTGTAATGTTTTGCGTAGTAAAATACAACTCGATTTGTGCATTGTTATTATTTGTACTGAAATATTACTGCTAATTAGATTAAGGAGTCCAAAATATATTTTTCCTGCAGTAATTATCATACCAGTAATAGTTTTTTTTCAATACCCGTCATGGCCTACTAACTAAAATTATATATTTTTTAATAAAACGTAAATTTCGTGCTTAATATTAAAAATAAAAATAGGGTATTATATATTTTTGAGAAGCTTGTTATGAACTGAATTATATTATTTAAAAATATATAGGGTGTCCCATTTAAAAAAAAAAAAGTTTGGTATTTTTCTCGGAAACTATTAAACGTAGAAAAAATCTGAGTACTTCACTGGATTCTACGTAAAAAACTACACAAATAACATTTATTTTCTCTTTGATAAGCTACAGGGTAACCTAAATATGGGGGGTGTCCCAAAATGTAAAATTATCAAAAACATCCCGTATATTAAAAACAAGGAGGACTAGAAAAATTCTGATTAGGGAATCTCTTGTTTCATAAAAAAGTAGCACAGTGCCGCGAAAACCGTATCCTTCTATCTTTACTAATAACCGAGATACCCCGTAAAACCATCGAAAACTGGACTCCCTGTACATTACTCGTGTGAAAGTGATTTTCTCAAACTCGGAGAATTTCCGCACTCGGCTAACGCCTCGTGCTAAATACCTCCTCGTTTAACGAATACCACTTTCAACACTTGTAATTGTAATTTTTCGCAATTACAATACTTTCCTTTGTGGGAAAAATCAAAATAGCAAACATTCTCATTATATTATTTTATATTCATTATTAACTCAAATTCAGCATATTCTCAAATTTCTAGTATAATAGTTTTATTAATATTAAATAAGTCTTCTATTTCTTGTGTTTGTGTGATTAAGTCCAGTTTTATAAAATTAAACGGTTACATTTTGTGCGAAAACACGCGAGTAATATTATTCCATCCAACGTTGGCAACCCTAAATTGAAAGGCTTTTTACCAGTAACAGTGAGAGTGCAATGTTGGTTTACCGGTTAATTTGCTCTATCTCGACATAGTGGTATAACCGACATAATGGTCAGTTCATAAAGAACCTAAACCAATACGTAATGCACACATTATAATCCAACTACTTAAGTAATCTGATTCCAGAATATTGACTCAAAAGCTTTATAAGTATTTCGTTCGGTTATAAAAGCAAATATTTACTATCTAAACTAGCTCAATCTACACAACAAAAAACTCTTAACAATAATTCAAACTAAAAAATGAAAAATAAATATAGTTTAAAAAAAAACTAAAAAAACACGCTTTAATAATTAATCAGACTAAAAAGTGGAAAATAAATATAGTTTAAAATAATTCTTGAAATTCTTAATATCGGCAGAAAATAATAATGAACGATAAACATTCGTATTATTGTGAAAAAAGCGTGGGGCGCTTTGTGCTATATTTTTCGTATATCGAGCACCCCTCGCTTTTTTCACAATAATTCTAATATTTATAGTTCATTATTATTTTCTGCCTATATTAAGAATTTCAACAATTATTTTAAACTACATTTATTTTCCGCTTCTGAATAATTATTAAATCGTGGTTTTTAGTTTTTTAAACTATATTTATTTTTCCTTTTTTAGTTTGAATTATTGTTAAGAGTTTTTTGTTGAGTAGATTGAGCTAGTCTACAAAAGTCTACAAAATTTAAATTAAATCTGACCGTTTAAAGTGGGTCAAAATCGGGTTCAAGAAGTCGGTTACAAACAAACATACATACAAACCCGAACAAATCCGATCGTTTATGCCGAATTATAAGAAAAGAACGATATTTGCAAATTTTTGAAAATGATGACATATTGACAGGTGCCAAATTTGAACAAGATAATTTTTTGCTTATTTTTTCCGAAGTCTTCGCTTCGAATACTATACGACCCCATAATTTGTTTCATCAAAATCGCTTCTTCGTTTTATACCTGACAGCTGTCAAAATTTAACAGGAGAATTTCTTGCGTATTTTTTCAACTTTGCATCATTAATATGCATACGACCTTATAGTTTTTTCATTAATTCCATTTTTTTAAACGATTTGACATATTGACAGCTGTCAAATTTTGACAGGAGAATTTTTTGCTTATTTTTCCCGAAGTCTCAGGATCGAATACTTTACAACCCCATAATTTATTTCGTCACAATCGCTTCTTCTATATTTCCCATATGATTATACGAAATTGTTCGCAAAGCGTTCCTTTAACAACTTGGCTAAGCAAGGATTTTTACTTTGCTTTGCTGTTTCAAAGAAAGCAAAAGGAAAGTGTCTAATTTTCATCTAATTCACCCATTTGTCATAAATCCGCTTCTTTAAACTATTTTTTTTACACAATTCATTGTTTAAACTGCCTCTGTCTAGAAATGCTTTTAAGACTGAACGAAATATTATTAAACATTTGGCCATAAATAACGGGTTTGTATTAAATACCGTAAAGAAAATTTATTTTAAATTTGTAAAAAAATTATTTCACAACTGTTTAATACTATATGTGACAGCAACGCGCGTTTTTACTGTAATACAACGAAAATTGCTAGACCGTTGTGTAATTTAGCTAATAGGAAATAGGAGTTAATGCTATTATAGAATGGTTTATAGCCCTTATTGCTCTGAATACTCACAGTAAATATCAAGTTCTATTGGGGGTGTAATATAGTTTTATATACTGTATTAGTTCCGACTGGCAGTTGTAATGAAACTTTACATTAATCATAATAATATTTGCTTGCGGTTAACAAAGCATATACTTATCACTAAAAATCAGTATCTACTGTAGTTCTCAAAAATTTAAATAGCTTGTGCATATTGTTCTTGTCGTTTAACATTGCATATGATTATCTATTATGGAACATGATTTACTAAGATGGTAAAATTCGTCCATAGATCATAAAGTCCAATACACACATTCCATACAATGGATTGTGCAAAATTAAAATCTTCTATTGCTTTATTTGACATACAAAGTTTAAAAATACTTAAATACAAAGTAAAACGCATAAGATCAATAAAATAAAAATTCACACAATACAGCTAGAAGACTCCGAACAACGATTGGACCTGCGCAACAAATACGTTAAAACTAATACGACGCGCGGCGATTGCCGATCACTACTAACCCTCACCAACGTCTTGGTGGATTATAGATTCTAACGGATACAATTTGTTTTTGTGGACGCTGTTCTGCTTTCTTAATTGTAGAAAAAGCGCTTTACTGGGAAAAAATGCGTCGCATTCAGAAGATACAATTAATTTTTTAACAAAATTGTATTAACAAGACTATGATGCTAATGGAACTAATTAGTATCAGTAAAAACACTCTTCTGGCAAATCTGGAATTGATAGAATACTGAAGCGTGTTTGATACACTAGCAATTTATTTAATATGGGTTAAGAAAAAATAAGCTACCAATACAAACTATGTCTTAGCAAACCGGTTGTACTTATTAGATCATTTTCCTCAGTGCACACCGACAAAAGTAATGTAAGAAATCTGATTTGAATATTATCTCTTTTGGCAATTTTACACCAAATGAGATGAATTGTCTATTATGTATACATATTGTAACGAAAGCTTGCCTTATTTTACAGTATGTTCTTTTGCAACTTCACCGGCTTGTTTGCAAGATATTACTAGTATATTACAATATAAGTACCGTGTGCATGATTTTTAACAAAACGAGCCGAAAGCGAGTTTGGTAAATCACGCAATAGCGGTAAAGACACCTACCGTAAGAGTATTGTACGATATTTTATCTACAAGCATGTTTTAGGGCACCAATATTAAAAACTAAAAGAGCACTGTTTTAATTTACCCAGTAGGTGCCTCGTAAGTCGTTATCAACAATGCATTAATATCAGATTGCTAGGGAAATAAATGATAAAAATTTAATAGTTGGCTTTTATATGATGATGTAAATCTTGACAATGGAATAAACGATAATTATTTTTGTAACAATTTCGTAAAAGTGTGTTTTACGTCCCTTAAATGGAAGTCAGTAGCAGCAGTGATAATGAAATGCTGAAGGAAGGTTTGGACATTGCTATAAAAACTTGTTTTTATAGTATGTAATTACTTACAGCACTAGTGCGGTAAAGTGATACTTACCGCACTCAAATCAGTTCCTTAAGGAGTTACTTACCGCACGCTTGTAGATAAAGATATTTTTAAATCATAGTTTTTTTTTTTTCCTTGTATTCATTTAATATAACTCCTGGAAATTCTCGAAAAGCCCCTATACGTAGCCTTAACCCCAATTCACGAAAAAATAATACCACGTTAACTCGCTAGAATTTATAGGTTTCTATAATACACAAGAAAACCTATAATACTTCGGAAACGAAACACGAATAGTAGTTTTATTACTGCCAAATTGAAAGAGATTTGTCGGAGCACTGAAGTCGATTGATTCAAATAGCCAGCTATTGTAACCGTTTATAGCTACACTGTAGCAAATCATGACGAAATAGGAAAAGTATAGGTAAGACTAAAAATGCAAAAATAAAATATAATGGAACTCTTGCCAACATTGCAAACATTAATCGACAGAAGTTAATACACATTGAGCCTAATGAATAAAAATGTAGCGATTGCTTTTTCTTATAAAATCAAAGTAATTTCTTGAAAGCCAATGAATAAAAACTAAAGTAATTGCTTTTGCGTCCAACAATTGCTTAAAAGTGCAGGAATTGCTTCTAGTCAACGCTTTTTCTTAAAAAATAGAAGCAATTGCTATCGTTTGCGTAAAATGTGATGAATAAATTAAGGAATTGCCTTTTCTAGTGTAGCGATCGCTTTCAACTTTTTAAGGTAGGTCGACCACTGCATTATTTGCTTGGTAGCAGTCAACTTTAGTTCTCAGCGGCATACACGTGCGTTGCTCTTAATTTGTGTTGTCAATTATGGCTGAATATATGAACGTCCGTAAAAGAAAAAACTACAGTGTACGTAAAAATTGCAGATATGATGATTTCAGAAAGTTATATTGATTTGACTGCGAAAATGGTTGGCAAATTATTTTTTGACTGATACTGGTAAAAGGCGAGGGGGTGCACTATCGCCTTTAAATAAGATTAAAGTCTTTCTGCGGAAATTGTCGGATCCGGGCCTTCAAAATTCTATAGATGAAGAACTCGGCGTTCACCAAACTACTGTCTGTAAGACATACACTTCTGTAATGGATGCAGTTTTGGAGAGGGCCAATATTTTCATTAAATTTCCTACAAGTATTGAAACTGTTTTGGAAGCTAAATGGTTGTGGTCGAGAGATTTATTTATGTTCCTTCAATTTGTGAACAAATATCAATTGCTTGTCTTTAATTTCTTCATCACTACTATCACTTTCCTCATTTTCACTGAAATCTGCCAAATCACAAATATAAGTTTCCTATTTTCCACAAAAACGTAACAGATTACTATTGTACTAAATAAATAGACCAACGTTGTTGTATTTACGTCAACAAATTAGGCACCAAACTAATTACATGAAATCTATAATCTGAACAAGTACACGGAAAAAAAGGTTTCTTTCAATCAAAGCAAACCGCCATAATTTAAGGACCTCTTGACTTCGATATGAGTCGAAGAACTGTGGCTTTGTATGTACTAAATAATTTCTTTGATTGAAAATAATGTCATACATTAAGGAAATAGGTATTTAAAACAATATATTTAGATTTCAATTGGATAAGCTAATCCGGCTTTATACGAAGGTTCCCATGTCCTTGTACTATGAACTGAAACTCTTGTGTGAGCATGAATTAAAGCACTTGGTTACACTCAAGAAGTCTTTCAAGTCCTTAATGTAAAGAACGGTAATTTAGTTTCTATCATTTAAAGTCTTTAATTCAACCTTTAGAAAATTTCAAATAAACTTTTAAAATATTTACTTTAAAAACTATAGATTATCAAATTAAGAGCTTGGAATCCTTCATGAAAGTTTATATAAATCCTTAGCTCTAGGTTTGAATTATTTTAATTGAGGATATTGCTTTTTTAAAACAATGATTCGGAGACTTTCTTTTAAAGGATGCGTGGTTCCTTCGTTACAGGATTTGGAGTCTTTCTTTTAAGAGCAAACCCTAGTAACGCCTTTGCCGTTTAGTATTTTGATCAATATTTCGTTTATTTTTCGTTTTTTCCAAAAAGCGGCCTAATACCCCTCTTTGGGTAGCAATTATCAACAGTTTAAAGTTAAGAAAAATTTAAATGATAAGTAAAAGAAAAAAAAAAAGAAATTTTGTCAAATTTCCGCATATATAAGTCTTTTTCTGCTTTTATTAATTTATAAATTCAACTTTTTTAACGTACAACTGTAGGTAATTGTACTCCAAAGACGAGTATTTGGGCAATTTTTGGATAAAACGAAGATGTAACGAAATATTAATGAAAAAACAAAACGGCAAAGGCGTCACTAGTGTTTGCTCTTAAAGGATGAGTGATTCCTTCATTATTTCATTTTCCATAATTATTGCATACTACACATTAACTACACGAAAAATGATATATCCACTGAAACAGCATTCCTTAAAAGTTAGGGACCAATTTAAATCAAATTACAAAATACATAAAAGTATATAAGCAAATTCTACAGTAATTTAGGCAAGTATATCACCATTTAGGATAGGTCAATAAATAAAAAAAATTGTTACTAAAATAATTATCCTATATTTGTCAAAAAAGTGTAAAACGAACAAAAAAAAAAGCTAGTTATGATATAACAACAAACAACAACGTCGATATTTTAAATTTATTGAATTTACTTTTTTATCGTATTTAATTTACCACTGAACAAAACAGGTTTAATTTACAACAATCTAAGGTTCATCGTGGCTTAGTAATGTAATAAGTTTTATTATAGCCCTAGTGTTGAAATAGATCCTATTACAAAACCCTTTTTTAAACTGTAATATATGTACTTAACATTAAAAGTAGATAAAAATAATGTATACATACAAAATAACTATTAATAAACATGTTCTTGTGGAACCAAACTTTTTTTATATTTTGAAGAAAGCAAAATTGAAAGAAATAAATGTCCATCAGTTTTTCATCAAGAGATGCAAAATACTTCGTCCTTCCAACAAACATGAGTTATTTTGGCCACATGAATTTTTCTCCGTTGGTCGAACTATATGGGAGAGCATTTTACTATATTTAGCAAATAAAGTAGTGCTGGTATATTATCATCTGTAATTAAAAAAAAATAATTAAGCCAGTGGCACCAGAACAACTTTCCTTTAGGGGAGTGCTTGAAAAATAAACTTTACAGGAGGCACCTACTAATTTTTTTTCTAGTCACTTGTGGTAGTTATTTACAGCCAAAAGAGAATGCGGCAAAACAATAATTATTGTTTTAAATTCTAATATTATATAGGAATTAAAAAAATGGTACAAATTTAACCTGAGATGGAGAGGTGACAATAAAGGCTTCTTTAGTAAGTGCAAAAATACATGTTCATAAAAAAATATATATGAGCTGCTGGCAATTTTTTTTACCAAAAATGTTGCAAAGTAAAAAGGGTATTGCTTATTGTATAGCTCGCTTCATGGCAGCACGGCGCGTTCGCTCTATCCTCCCGTTGTATCCGCTGTTTATGATGATGATGACATTGGAAAATAAAATACTATAAAAAGAAGTACCGAAAATTTTCGAAAACAAAAATAGTTCGAAAACATTTTTTCGAAACAACAAATTACGAGTTTTTTTTCCAATACCAAAAAATAATATGTCATTGTAATGATAGGTAATTTTTTTTCGGAAAATTTTTTTGATAATTTTTGTTTTTGAATTTTTTTTGTTTTAAAGTAATATTTTAAAAAGGCCATTTTCATTTCTCCAGCAGCCGGGACACCAGCGCAAGGTTTAAAAATACAATCAATGCAATATAATCTATAAATCATACACCACTAATAAATAGAACTATGCTTACCTTACTTTATTGCGTATTCACCCATATCCCAACTTTGTAATACATTTTCCATTTCCATACTTATTTTTATTAATTCACAATTCACACCCACCCCGACACAGTGCCAAATCTACTTTAAGCGTAGATTTTTATATTAAGTACTTAATTATTTTTAAAGTCTTAAAATGTCTTATTTCAAGATATATTTTTTTTCTGTGTATATAAGTCACGTCTGAACTTGTGTTGAATAAGCATTTGCTACAGAGGTGTAAGAAAAACAGCAATTGCTTCAAAATTTTATTCATATCCAGATCTAGCAATTGCTTCTACTTATAGCATTTGCTAATCAAGCAATTGCTTTCACTAAAAAGTAATTGCTTCAAGTAATTGCTTAACTTTTATTCATTAGGCTCATTATCTATATTTATTATTTTAAGAAGAATCAGACAATAAAACAAACTGTATTTACCGCACTTGCTTTGTCTTTATTTTATTCTTGAATTTGGTGACTAAATAAATTAAAAATTGTCTTAAATACAACCATGCGCAGTGGTGCTTAACAACCCTGCCTCTGTGCTTTTACCGAAGGGGAAAATATTAGCAGTTTGTATTGAGCAGGAAGAGGCTTGCAAATAAAACAAATGTCAATGCAACGTTTTCTAAAAATATCAGTGTTATTACTAAAAAAGTATCTTGTTGAGTTAACTTTTTTTTAAAACAAAGCGTCTTGACAGAAGACAACGACATTTGACATTAACAGCTGATCTGGTTTCGTCGTTAAATTTCCCAGATCAGCAGTGGGCCGTCGCAAGCTCACGGGTCAGATTGCGTCATATTATTTTCTCCCAATTTTGGTGTTTTTTAATTGTTTCCGTGGCTGTTATGTATGTAGTGTGTTTTAAATACTTTACTTTTGTATTTTATATATTTCCGAGACAGATTTTTTCGGTTTTTATTTTTTAAGTTTTTTTTTTTTTGAAAACTATTTATTAACAAAATAATTATAACAATATATAATTTTACAAAATTCTCCAATCAGTGCTTGAAAGCTCTGGCCTCGAGAATACTAAGCTATTAGTAAAAGAAAACAGTGTGAGTATGTTTCCTCTTTCTAACCTTTCTGAATATTAGCAAAGTGATTATTGACATTTTTTATGAACAATGCACACCTTTCTATCCTTTTTAGATTATTTGGCAATTGATTAAAAACCTTAGATGCATGTACAATGGGATTATAAAGACCCATATTTGTTCTAGTGTTTATTTGATATATATCATTAATAATTCGCGTTTCATAATTGTGAACTTGATTTGACAATATGATATTAATGTTAGATTTTTGGTGCCTATGTAGTACTTTGTAGACAAGCTTGCATTGCTCAATCTTCAAGAGGGTGTCTAATTTAAAAGTATTTAGTTCTTTATACAACCTGTCAGTATGAGTAAGCCTATCATAGTTATACAATACTTTAAGAATTTTATTTTGTAAAGTTTGCATTTTATTAAAATTTGTTTTACCACACATTCCCCATATGGGCAGTAGATATCTTATATGAGAAAGAAAAAAAGCATTATAAACCATTGTCTTGGTTTTCTTTGATAGATAATTTCTACATTTAAAAATAGCTGCCATCATGGGCACGATTTTATCAGAGATGTGATTTATATGGTCATTCCAACACAGCTTATCATCTATAATTAAACCCAAATACTTAATTTTTTTAACCTGTTCTAGTATCACATTATTTATTTGGATATGAATATTACCTATTTCTTTATTTTTCTGCTTAAACACCATAAATTTTGTTTTATCAATATTGATCTTAAGGTTATTAGAATAGAGCCAATCAACGTACCTCTCAAGATCACTGTTGACCTCCCTGCATAAATCCTGTTCATTTGCCCCCGTGAACACTAAGGCAGTATCATCTGCAAAGGTGAAATAACGAGATCGAAGCCCCGCACGTTTCAGGCTCAGAACATACAGGGAGTACAACAGCGGACCCAGTACCGATCCCTGTGGGACACCATATGTATTACCGGTTAGGTCACTATTCACATTATTAACTTTTACATACTGCCTCCTACCCTGAAGAAAAGATTTGATTAACTTAAGCATTGCACCTGTAAACCCTAGATTTTCCAATTTTTTCAGTAATATATCGAAATCTACTACATCAAACGCCTTCTTTAAATCGACATATACTACCACCACCAACAATTTATTATCCAGTGCCCTAGAAATGTAGTTAACGAAGTCAACTGTAGCACTCAAAGTACTACTGTTTTTAAGTTCAATAGGGAATACAAACACCATCTTGGTTAACTCATCTAATATGAAATTAATAAAGTGTCTAGTTAAACAACAACAAAATATAGCAACAGAAGATAGTAGACTTGAAAATGTGTCATTAATGCTTAAGTCTTGTCATCTAGCATTTAAACGCAATTATCTCAAAAACTAATTAAAATATAGAGATTAATGAAATACAACGTTTTTACGTACAAAAGATCCCTCTTCCATAATTTGAGGTAAAGCGGTCAGAAATGTGGGAGACAAAAAATATATGCGAAAATTGATCAAATTCATATTTTGTAACTAGCTTCCTCTCTACGAGGTATCTTAAATAATTTTTTTTTAATGGCCAAAGTTGTGATGTATTTATAAAGGGTGTTTTTTTAAGTATGTAGCCAAACTCCAAGAAGGACTTTCGTGTAATTTTAATTGCTTAATAGTTTGGTAGGTAAGTAGTTAAAATTTTTTACTCTTATTGTCCCGGGGACATGCAATAAGGAGGTTTTTATTTTTTTTTCGCGAAAACAAAGCAAGAAATGAAATAAACCCAAGAGATAAAATAGTTGTATTTGTAGTTGCTTAATTCGAAAAAAATACATAATTTTAAAAAAAGTTAGTGGCGCGCAATTTTTTTGTAAAAAACATTAGTTAGACTGTATTCCGGGACGCCACTGGACTTAATAATTTTAATCTAAGTAAGGCTAAATTATCCTCTTGTTATGTGAAACAGAATTGCCAATTTTCAACAGAATCGAATAAAATATATTGAGATATTTAAAACTATGCATTTTCGGACCAATGTTTATAAACACTTTTCTACTTAAAATCATTTAAAGAAGCACCCTTTGGAGTTTGGCTACATACCTAAATAGTACTCTGTATATTGATTTGATGACCTACTGCCTCATTTTAATTTTTGCTATATGACTGTATTTGTAATTTGAATTTTATTCGCATTAATTTATTGTAATTGTCTTCTCTTTCTCTTTTCAGACCCTTTAAAAAGTTTTTATAGAAATCGAAACGTTGGGATAAATACAATTGTGTCATTTCATTCCTGCTATACTTATTCAAATACATTTTTAAATTACCCTGTATATGGCAACTAAGATTTGGGTTAAAAGCACCCTGGTATTATTTAACTGTTCACCAAATTTTAGGGTCTTAATATTTCAGAGTTAAAAAATATCAACATTTTTGAAGTTAACGTTTTCCGTTAAAAAAATTGAAATTTAATTATTATTTTAGAAACGGTAAGAGATAGGTATAGGACAATGTTATAGGAAGCTGTTAGGAAATTAATATGGGGTTCGAAAATAAAATAAAAACATGGTATTTTATTGAAAATATCGAAGTTGCTACTAATATTTAGTATAAGTGGCAAAACTATATCGCCAAAAATATGTTAGATAAATAGGGCATTTAATGTCCCCGTTTAAGTAAATCACCTAGTTTTCAGATCGGTTTATTATCTGGTTCATCATATACGTCTAACGAACTATCGTGAACCGTGAACCACCCTGTATAGACCGACTATATTCTTAAGTGTCTAGACTAAACGGCTTCTTAACATTTATGATACATATTAATTAATGATCATACCTTAATTTTTTGCCATCGATTAAGCTAATTATATTCTCTTATTTAAATATAATTAGCAAAAGTAAGTAGCAATGCATGAAGAATTAGGCTAAAATCGAGGCTAAAATGTAACAGTTAAAATTATTTACCTATACGACCTAAGTGCAGTGCTTTAGTTGACTTACGTGTTAAAACAGTGATAACATCAATAAAATTCGTTATCTGTTATATTATGATACATTTTTATCAATCAGTAAGTTCATTTTTATTATAATACATACAGTTCGATAGCTTAACTTATTAAATTATTTCTAACATACTAAATATGGACAAGACAAAATTTATAGCTGAAGTTGGTGAGAACATTTCGGAGTCTCCTCCGTGGCGCAATTGGTGAAGCGATCGACTAGTGATCAAGAGGTTCTGGGTTTAAACCCAAGCAGAGACGTAAAACTTTTTTTTAAACCGACCAGAAAATATACACTTTCTGGACAATTTTTCGTCCAGAAAATAACGTTTTGTCGATCAAGACCGGAAAATTGACGTTAGAGACCGGAAAAGATTTTTCCGGTCACTGTTTTTTGTTTTTCCAATCGCCCTTTGATAATACAAGCTACCTTGATTTCGTTACTATGACAACAACATTTCGATGTATTGTCGAGTGACAGTTCGTTGATTTTTAATTTGTTGTTTATGTCAAACTTGTTTCGCGAGTGCGCAAATTTAACAATATGAATTCAGATTTTGAATTATCCGACACGGAAAATGAGATTTCAGAAGAAATTTGGAAGCAGCAAGGAAAGCGACTTACGATATTTTGCCAGTAAAATCAAAAGCCCGTTACGAGAAGTCATACGACGCATTTAAAGATAATATAAAATAAAATAATTTAATGTAAGTATATTGAAGTGTCGGTCTTAAAAAAAATATTGTACGTCACGCAGCCGAAAATTAGTGTTGTGCAGGTCTCTCTAAGCTTCCAGGGCGAGCCGTAGCCTCGACCTGGAAATGCTTGTCTCGACCTGAAATACACTACTTTCCGGCCTTGTAACGTAAATTACTATTTCGGGGGTAATATCATAAGTGCATCTAATTTTTCCAAAAAAATTTGGAAAAACGAGCTGACAAATTACTTGTCAACGAGATATTTGAATTTTTTCATAGGAAAAATTAGATGCACGAATGATGTTTGGTAAGATTATTTCCTGACTGAATAAAAAAAGCCTATTTACTAGTAATATGATTATTTTTATCAATCAAAGCAACGTACAAAGCATTTTGCTGGGTACTATTACTAAAGTTACAATTTACGTAACATTAAAATTTATTATTTTGACAGTACCTATCAAACATTTTTCCGGAAAAATTACTGACAGGAGCTGTCATGCAATTTTTCTACTTGAAAATGAAATATGACATATGAATTCTTGTCAGTGATTGGTCAAAATTGATAGGAAGGAAATAATCAATTCTAAAAATTTGTCTGTACCTACGCCACTAAACATTTTTCAGTTACAAATTTAATACAGACACTAAAAAAATTCCAACATTTATTTAGTTTAGAAGAAGTCACAGAATAGAAATGCGAATTATTTTTCAAATTGCATGTTCTCATCTGAGTGGTTCATGTTATATTGTATGTATTATACTATGAGAAACACAAGGGAACAAATTATTAATCTTTGGTAATCAATCAGCCAGGTGGGGTATTTTTAAAAAAAATGTGAACCTAAAGTGACTTATTTTTTCTTTTTTTTCAGGTTAGTAACTTTTTTGGTGTTTCTACATTATAAATGCCAGTAAAGCGAACGAATTTTCAAATATAATATCGGTAGGTAAGTCATATTTGTTATTAGTAAAGGGCCGATTATATGCACTTAAATTCAACCAAAATATGCGCATATGTATATCTTTAAAATATGCAGTTATTTGCGTTTTTTTACCAAATATGCATAATGGTATATAATATTTCTTAATTTGATATAGTAAAATGAGGTATAGAAACACGGGTTTAAAAAAATATGTTTATTTAAAAAAAAATGCAAAAAAAAACAAAGAAAAATAAAAGTAAACAATTTTTTAACTTTAAATTGTATAAAAGGCATTTATTACTAAATATTTTTCAAAATTTTCAACTAAAAAGGATTGACTTCTATTAGTAAAAAAATGTTTATACCAAGAGAAACTTCTTTCAACATCTACTGATGTAATCGGACAATACTGCAACTTAGATAGCAAAATATAAGGCGGAGATACAACTTCGTTGGATGGTTTACCCTCGTAAGTGGTTTTTACTGCAGTTAAGTATTTAAATCCTTCATTCTTTTTTACAGTTACATCCAATTTGTTTCTTACTTGACCTCTTAGTTTATGGGGAATGTTGTTATATTTAGCGAAAAAAGTTTCAACAATACTAATTGAGTCTTTAAACTTAAATTTCAAATCGATATAAATACAGTTAGTTACGCGGGTAATAATAACGCATTATTAAGTGACAATAAACAGCCCTAACCAATATACCTGCAAACCCCGGAAACCCCCAATAAATACCTAGTGCATAACCAAAATGTAAATATAATTATTATAATCTTTAGATTGGAAAAGCCCTGAAATAAGTACCGAACTGGACATTAAAACTTTAACGTTTTAAATTTTTTGATAAAGACGAAAACATAAAAACATGCTCATAAATGCTATAATAATTTATTTAAAAATATGCATGTTATTATAAAATTTATTTGCATTTTGCATATATTCCGCACTTTAGTTATCAGTAAAATAATTTTTAAATACAATATGTTTACCTTTAAATCACTTCCGGTTATACCGGAAGTTATAGACAACTATGGAATTTCAAATGTCCTGTATATTTTAGCTTTTTTGGATACCTTATTAACACATAGGAAACTTTTATTAATTAATAGTCTATACCTTTTACCTTTATGAATTAATTATAAAAGCAATTTTTATTGTAAACACATATTTATTGAGAAGAAACCTCAGGAACTAAACTAAAAATTTGGCTTTTTTATCTTTGACTACTTAGGTAAATAAACTGGAAAAAAATGTAAATTTTCTATTTCATTTTGTGGTATCTACAGGGTGGCCCTTTAGTGTGGCAAAGTACAATAGCTCCGTTACTATTTCAAATACATTAAAAATATTAATACAAAAGCTGAAGGGCAGTAAGTGACTTATAACGTAAAATTATTTTTAACTCTATAGGGTGGCTCAAAAAAGCGGAACAAGAAAAAATGTACTTTTTTCAAATGGAACACCCTGTATATTTTTACATTTTTAAATTCCACATAAAATTACAATTATTTTTTATCAAATACATTATTAGTCTATACTTTATAGTTTCCGAGATATTGACTCTTGAAAAGTGACATTTTTGAACTTTGACAGCTTCTAACTTTCTAACAGTACGTCTTAGAGCAAAACGGCTTACATGTCCCTATCTTCAATTTTTATTATCTTCCCAAAAAAATCAACTTCCAGTTAAACCGGAACAACTATATTTCCTGCTTTCGAGTAACATCCGGTTTAACCGGAAGTTGATTTTTTTGGGAAGATAATAAAAATTGAAGATAGGGACATGTAAGCCGTTTTGCTCTAAGACGTACTGTTAGAAAGTTAGAAGCTGTCAAAGTTCAAAAATGTCACTTTTCAAGAGTCAATATCTCGGAAACTATAAAGTATAGACTAATAATGTATTTAATAAAAAATAATTATAATTTTATCTAGAATTTAAAAATGAAAAAATATACAGGGTGTTCCATTTAAAAAAAGTACATTTTTTATTGTTCCGCTTTTTTGAGCCACCCTATAGAGTTAAAAATAATTTTACGTTATAAGTCACTAACTGCCCTTCAACTTTTGTATCAACATTTTTAATGTATTTGAAATAGTAACGGAGCTATTGTACTTTGCCACACTAAAAGGCCACCCTGTATATTAAGAGATTCAATTCAAAAAGCCAATGAATAAATACATCCAGTACCTTTATTTATTGATAAATATTAATTTGTTTATTTAAACAAATAGTTATTTATGCAACTAGTGCAAAAATTGTACGTTTATTGCACACGGCATAGAAGTTATTCACCGTGACGTAGTCGAGGTGAATAATATGCCATGTGCAATAAACACACTTTTTGAACATGTTACATGCACTATTTTACCTCTCCTTTGTGTGCAAAAGTTGTAATTCAAATTTGACAATGGATCATAGATTCCTCTGACTTCAATAAAATTATGGCGCCCGGTCAACGTGAATTCTATTTCGATAGGGTATCGACGGTGTGCAACACACAATACACATACTATAAACAAATTGTTCGTTTCCTAGATAATTTCCTTTATTGCACTAGGGCAAAAAGTACTTTATTGCATAGTATGCAATAAAGACCTACTTTTGTCATTAGAAATTTATACACAAAATGACATTTTTTGAACGATAGTAGAAAAATTATATTACAATCTGCAGAAGAAAAACGGAAACATTAATATTTTATTGCAGAACCTTCATTCTCAATAGTTAAATTTAAATGTTTTTGCATGGATACCACCAACGTTTGGGCTTGCTAATTATTAAGATTGTTTCATATTACCACAAACTTTTCCACAAGCCTTCACTATTTTCTAGATGGAAATCATTTTTTTTATTGAATTCTTTTACGATAGAGCGTCATATAATATTTTCAAGACTCCTTGAGAGCCAAGGTACTAAAGAAATATTGTTGTCTTGCATCCAATCCAAAACCCTTCTTGTCGTGTGAACAGGGCTGCTATCGTGTTGATAAATCAAATTTTTCTGATGAAAGATATTAGGTACTCATACACCAGTGATCATTCCTGTCGCTTTTTCCCCTTCCCCAATTCCCTGTTTATTGGGGTACGAAATATATTATATAAATATATTTAAATTACAATTAAAAATAAAATATGATATCTTATGCTGTACTTAGAGATTTAATGTTAAAATTTTCACACAGGTGTAATAGTGCATTGAAAATATACTCAAAAGCAGTGGTATTTTTACATTTTAAATTCTTGTCACACAATGGGTTTTTCACTAAATTTAAATTTTTATAATTTTGAATTATTTACTGAGAAAATAAATAAACACGATACGCCATAGTGCGTAAAGTGTTTTGTTTCTTATAAAAATTAAATTAAATTATGCAAAATAAATATTACATTTTTGATATCACAATTCAAACCTATTAAAATCTTCAATAATCCAAAATAAGTTCTTAAAATGATACCTACATAGACTTTCTATAGTGCGTAAAGTTAGTATTTTAAGCACGTAGTAGAAAAATAACTAGTGTTTTCCTCTCGTTTCGGGAGTGGGGTCCGGTCTCCTGCGAGACGAGACGAGAGTTTTTCTGCGAGAATCTCGTGAGACGAGACAAAAATATACGAGAACGAGGAATCTCGCAAAATCCTAAGATTTTGAATATGATTTGCGATAAACTTTAAAAAGAATCCATTTAATATCACTCGATAAACAAGCTATCTTTATTCCCGATATTGCAAGGTGGCCAGGGAAAAATCGGGACACGTTGACGAAAAACAATATGTTTATAACAAGGACCAAAAGAAAAAATGAACCTTTTTTTTATAATGTTTATAGTTTTTGTCGAAATGTTTGATACAGAGAACAGTTTTAAGTATAATATTATGCCACTTCAGCAAAATGTTGTACAGGGTGGCCCATTAATAAGGGAGGCTGGCTTTATCTCGGAAACCATTAATCGTACAGCTTTCGGAAAAAAAAATTTATCAGTAAAGCGGTCATGATAAAATTCTGAAAATTACTTTCAAGTTGCTCATTTCGCCGCAAGGGGGCACAATTGAAAATTAGTTTTTTAAATTTTAAATTTCTATGAAAATTCCCTTATTAAGGTATAACTCTGTTTATATCATTGGAAATCATAGACAATTTTGCATCATTTTGGTTTAAGGCTTGTTGGCGTACCGACCTTGATAAACGACTTATTCGATTTTACTAAATTTGAGCTTGTTTGGAAGTACCTTTAATTGTCGTATCCAATGGTACACAATAGTTTCTAATAAAATTGCTAGAGGGCGCAATTTGTATTAAAAATTATTGTTCTGGCAATAACACTGAAACGAACAAAGATATCGAACTGCGGTTTTCACATCTTTTTTTGTAAATTCCATCTACTTTCCGATTATGATGTCATAGGTATACCGTATGATTTGAATTTTCGGGATAAAATCAAAAAAACTGTTATTATTGCAAATTGCGCCCTCTAGCAATTTTATTAGAAACTATCGTGTACCATTGGATACAATGATTGAAGGTACTTACCTTTCCCTTCCAAACAAGCTTAAATTTAGTAAAATCGGATAAGTCGTTCAGAAGTTACGGCGATTTTAATGTTTACACATTCAATAGCTTCCCCCACTCTTATCAAGGTCGATACGCCAACGAGCCTTAAACCAAAATAATGCAGAATTGTCTAAGGTTTACAATGATATAATCAGAATTATACCTTAATATGGGAATTTTCGGAGAAATTTAAAAAACTAATTTTCAATTGTGCCCCCTTGCGGCGAAATGAGGATCTTAAAAGTAATTTCCAGAATTTTCTCATGACCGCTTTACTCATAAAAATTTTTTTCCGAAAGCTGTACGATTAATGGTTTCCGAGATATAGGCGGCGTCCCTTATTAATGGGCCACCCTGTACACACTATTTTGAAGGTGTCCAGTTGTCTCTGGGAATTTCTTTCAATTCTTTTTTTTCTATCAATCATAACTGGCCGGAAATTCTACTAAAGTTTCTTACCTCGTTTTAACGAGCTATGGCAATTTGATTTGCACCCTAGAACAGTGCAAGTTTTGTTTTCGGTATGATCATTTTAAAATAATGCCGTTGTCAATCAAAACAATCTAGCTTCATTTTTACTATTTACATACAGACAATAATATTATCGCAAACTACAAGAGTATAACACTGACATGGTTTTTTGCTGTTTTATCACACACACGAATACGAAAGAAATAATACAGCGAGCAATAAAAACTTAAATTTCCAAAGTGGGTTTATTTAAAAAATACAAGAAAACATCCCGGTTTATTAATTATCCAGTTTAAACAATAATAAGCTATGCTTGAAGGTCGTAGACAATGATGTTTCTTGAATGATGAAAGAGTTTTGGACTTCCATTGTCTTTATTTGTTTAAAATCACAACGTTTCAACTGGTAAGTATCTCCAGTCGTCTTCAGGTGAATACTAAATAAGTAAAGTAACTACAAGACTATTTATACTAGCTAGGTGCACCGAAGCACAACTGAGGTGGGTGCAGTCATGCGTTCAGTTAGCACGCGGCTTACATCTATCTATAAGCTATGTTTTACACTATATTTAAAACATATTACACACATTGTTTACCAAAAAAAGACAGATAAACAAAATGGACACATGTTTTTAGAACTCTTACGCTGGTAACTGACCTATTTTTGCACTTGCGTGCATTCAGTTCCCCCATGTGCAGGCAACCAGCGAAACCGTTTGTGCCTTAAATTCTTAAAAAGGGTCTATCTTACTTCAAATATTCTAAAATTTTATTTTTGTATACTATATTACGCAACACTAAAAACATGATTCAAATTTAAAGGCAACGGCGCGAACCTCAAAGAGCACCGTAGTTGTTCATTTTAGTTTAAATTCGGTTCCAGTGACGCATACATATTTGTTAGGTAATATAAATACTATTATTTTGGTCATCTGTGAGTTTAGTCTTAGCAACACTGTGCCAGAACTGCCAGATTTTAACTTTGGAAACACTTTTGATAATCTTTTCAGAGCGATGCAATTATAATCCTTACATGGTACCTAATGGTAATAATAAAAACCCGTATATACTTGGAGCTTTTTCAGAATTTTTTTTATAACGTTATATTGCAAAAACGAGAAATTACTTGTCTCTCGCGAAACCAGACAAAAAAACATCTTGCGAGATGTCAGCGAGGCGAGATTTGGAAAATTTTCAAAAAGTGCGAGATTTCTCGTCTCGTAAAGCACCAAAAATAACTATTTTTCCCCCGTCAAACTTAAATTTTGTTTGCGCACGACGCGATTTGAATCCGTCTAACTTTTTTTTCTTTAGAAATTTGAAATGTATCTCAAATGACCTAAATTACAATAAAACGTACCTAAATCATCTTTACACTGAGCCTAATGAATAAAAATTAGCAACTGCTTTTTCTTATAAAATCGAAGTAATTTCTTGAAAGCCAATGAATTAAAAATAAATTAATTGGGTTTGCGTCCAGCAATTGCTTAAAAGTGCAGGTATTGCTTCTAGTCAATGCTTTTTAGTCAGTTTTGGGGAAGGCCAATATTTTTATTAAATTTCCTACAAGTGCTGAAACTGTTGTGGAAGCTAAACGGTTGTGGTCAGAGAGATTTATTTATGTTCCTTCGTTATTTGTAAACGAATATCAATTGCTTGTCTTTAATTTCTTCATCACTACTATCACTTTCCTCATTTGCACTGAAATCTGCTATATAACAAATATAAGTTTCCTATTTTCCACAAAAACGTAACAAATTACCATTGTACTAAATAAATAGACCAACGTTGTTGTATTTACATCAACTCTTTTGCAAATTAAGCACCAAACTAATTACATGAAATCTATAATCTCAACAAAGCCACGTCTGAACTTGTGTTGAATAAGCTATTCATTAGGCTCAATGGCCAGGTAAAAAAATAATATCAGAACAAGCTATTATTACAGTGTAAGAGTGCAAACAAGTGTTCTTTGCAGTATCATGATACCAAATTTTATTATTGAATCCATTTATTGTAAGTGTTTGGTTTAAAATTGTTTGGATTAAAAGCATTTGGATTAAAACCATTTGGATTAATTGTATTTGGATTAAATCCGTTTGGGTCAAAAGTGTTTGGATTAAAAGCGTTTGGATTAAAAGCATTTGGATTAATAGTATTTGAATTAAATCCATTTGAATTGAAATTATGCGAATAGTTAGTATTTAAATTTAGATTATTGGGATTTGAATTGAAATTATTTGGATTTAAATTATTAAGACGTCTCTGTCGAGCTCTTAGTTTGACATACAAAGTGTGCTTATTCTTCCATAGCGTTTCCAGGGTCACTAAAACCACTCCAAGAATAATGCCTATCCCAAGAAGTATAAAAGAAGTTGATAAATCATTTATCCTGGCACTCTGATAGGTTTGAGGTTTGTCACATTTAGGAAGGTTCGGTTTAATCAGAAATCCTATATAATCATGGATTCCTGTCTCTGTCATCTTAATTAAACTGAAATAAATTAAAATATGTGTTAAGAATAAAGATAAATAAAATTGATTTGTGTTAATAAATATTTAAATTAAATTAAATTATACTGGCTTACTAAAAATCTACATAGAAATTAAAACAAATATTCACTGCCACTGTTTAAGAGCATGTGATTTTATATTTTAATAGAATTAAATTTAGAATATTTTTTATATTTTAAATATGATCGTCCTTTTGACGATAGGTACTGTTTTTCATATTTTCTTTTTATAGTATACAACAATAAAGTAAGGTTCAAGTCAAATATTATTTTGTAGCAAGTTAATTTAAAAACTGTCTATATTTATACATTCAATATCAAACTATAAGAATAGCGGATCTTCGAGAAAACTTGACAACCCTGTTTTAGACTGTATTGGAGATGGTTTGGCCGCCATTGTGGAGTTGATCGGAAATCTAAAGTTATAAATGCAGCGCCTCGGCAACAGATGTCTCAAATTCACTGATGTGATGCCGCATATCGTATTTTATTGAAATTTTTAAGGATTTAAGCATTTTTAACATACAATAAAATAGAAAGTTCTCAATTCCAGCCGGATGTATATTTTTGATAATAATATGTACGCTGATTACTCCGGGGTAATTGGACCGATTTTTATAATGATTTTACCGTTGCATTAGGTGTCAAAAGTTATACAAATAAAAGTAGATAAAAAGCAACAGCAAGTATAACTAAAATAGGTTTTATTTCATCGAAGAATTGCAAAATACGTAATACACTAATACAAACAAACTGGATGTTTCTTAAGTAAGAAAGTATAAAACCTATACTTATTTTACCCATTTTGAAAAGTAGTAATAATTGCAAATAAAACCCAAGTTAATTATATACAAACCGCACATCATACATATTTTACCCATCATATGTATACGTTGTAGCCTAGGTATGTATTGAATAGTGAGAATAGTTTTTTAATTCTGTTTGAAATAGAAAACATGGTAGTCAATATGTTGTCATGTAATTAACGTTGAAACTTCAAAAGCTTGAAAATAATATATGCTAAAAAGCAATTAAAAATAGGGACATTTTTAGGTCTAGACTATATTAAGTATAGGTAGGAAAATAAATGTAAGCTACTTAAATCTAGGATAGGTGTAGGTACTTATGTGAAATCAAGTTTAAAAGTTATAAAAATAAATTTAAAAACTCAATGACTCAGGGGCCAATTAAAAGTTATGTTTGTGCAAACAGACAGCCGGCAACAATGTTTTAATTTAGCAGTGAAAAGGCTTGTCGTTAGTGGCTGCATCAACACGCTTTATTGTTGGTGATTTAGAAAATCTGCTTATATGGCCTTCTTATAGTTTGACATTCAATGATTTATATTAGAAAAATAAATGTTTTGGCAGCTTCGCCAAAAATTTAATTAAAAATTATTGTCACTGTTTTTGTAAAAAATATTTTTTGCCTTTATTATACTGTACCGGATGGTAAACTAAGAATGGCCGCCGACTATATTTCAGAAACCATTTACCATACGACTTGCGGAAAAAATATTTATTACAAAAGTGACTTAAGTTAAATTACCACAGACATGTTAGCAACGGCATATTTGGCGACGCAAGAATTATGCGATCCGTTCAATCCCGTGCGCCGACTATGGGGGCCTGGACCATCTGCACTGTGATCGTATTTGAAGGGTACAGGGTAAAAAAGATGAATGTCACAAAACACAGTTATCGAGAAAATCGAATTTTGGTGTTTAGAGACTCCTACACTATTTATATGAAAATATTTCAAATTCTTTTTTTTTTGGCCAATATAGCATATGGTCTCCCTTTAATTATTTAAAGCTGCATATATGTAGGTTGATGTCATAGACGTGCAATATTCTTTTTTATGGGTAAAACTTACATAATTAATGCAAAAACGATGAATGTCACATAACTATTGTGGAAAAGTCTGCAATAAGCGGAACTTCTTGGAAAAGGAAAATAAAAAATAATTGGATGATAAAAGAGGCCAACCAACAGTGGATCACACACTGGGGTTGGGAGGAAGAGTTGAGGTAGCTGAACCCTTCTCCCCCTCCCGATAATATGGACATTCATCCTTTTTTCTCTAAACGCCAGGACATTGATCTTTTTTCCCCTTTACTGCGATATTTAATCTTGATGTAGTGTCTATGTCTCATTGTTTTTGCTCGGTTTACATAGTAAATTAAATTCTACCGTTATTAAGCTACACATTCCAGCCTTAACCTTAAATTCGATTTTTTTGGACATTCTTTTTTTTTACCCTGTACCCTTCATTTGTAAAATTTTATAATATTTCTATTATACAGTGTGTGTCAGCCAAATGGAATAAATTCGATAATAAATACATGGGGGCGTGTCCGAAAAAAGCTCGGACACGTCGATTCGTATTTCTAGTTGCGCATTTTTTTCAATAAAAACTTTTTATACTGGGTGTGTCATGTAACAGTGGCCAATACCGACTTTCTTATTTTAAAAGCAACACCATGTATATTATTCAATTTTTGGATTCTTCAGAACATTTCAGACATATTTTATGTACAATATTCTATACCTATCTTCTACTGTTTCGAAAATATTAGATGTTTCCTGGTTTATTGCATTTCAGCGTTTCTTTTTACTGATATGAAATTAAAAAAAGTATGTTTTGTTTACTTTTGTTTAAAACTCCTGACCTTAGCAAATTGTTGTCTGTCTTCATGACAGTAGTTGTCAGTGTTATAGTGGTTTAAAGTTCGTTAACTGCATATCAGAAAAATGGTTTATTTAACAGAAATGCAAAATAACAATTCTGCAGATATCCAATAGTATACTTTATAGATATACGAAGTTTAAAAAAAATTAAATGAGAGCAACGATGTTTTTTTTATGACGCAAAAGTCCCTAGGCGCGCGTTAATTTGTATTACTATATTTTTCCTAGGACGTAGTTGAAAAATTTTACTGAAACTATGTTTCCAATAGTATATACTCTATACCTACATATACGAACTTAAAAAAAAAATGACGGCAACCATGTTTTCTATGCCAAATTTCATAGACCCGCGTTAGCTTGTATTGCTATATTTTTCCTAGGATAACCCCTATTATTGACGTATTTCTGTGGGCTCTTCCGTATATTAGCAAAAATTGATGTTGCGATAAGTGTTCTTTAATATAAACCCCTAAAATCGATCGATCGTATATGATAGAAGCCGGTCTCGCGCTTCCTTGTCTTTCCTGACCCGTTGCTTGTTTTGTTCTTATATCATCCATCTCATTTCTGCATGCGGTCGTATATGGTTAGAGGCCCGGCCTCCCGCTTCCTTGTCTAGCGTATTAGTGAAAATATCTAATGTCTTGTATGATACCGTAATAGTCCAGTCGAATCTAGCTTTAAATAGCGCATAAAAATATTCTTTTGAGGCCAGCCTCAAATCTCTACGTAAATTTAATGCGAGCGCGAGGGGACTAATCTAATCTATTAGATGAATTTGGAGAAATGCTATTATTAGATTAACAGGTTGTTTGTCCCTTGTCCGTTGAAAGTTTAGAGTTTAGAGAGAGTACATAGTGCATAGTGAATTTGACTTACACCTGCATTTTTTATTTTATTATAGTTTTCGGTAAATACTTTTGTGGTTTTCCGTACTGATTTTTGTTTTGCTTTTTTTCCAACAGTGGGCAGTGATTTTTCTAAAATATTAATATTACATTACTTTTATTACTTATTAGTTTATTTATTTTGTGCTTATTAGCGAAAAATGGATTCAGCGGGACCTAGCACAGCGTCACAACTTCCCCAGGTAAATGTAAACATTCGCAATCCTACTTGTGAGCTTGTTAATTTTTTAGTAAATGAGCAGAATTTTTCAGGTTTTAATTCCTATGAAGATAAATTGTACATAGTAAAAGAAGTAAAGCGACCTGTTCCAGATTTGAGTAAAGGTCTTGTTACTATCGGTGGGGTGGGGAAATCAAATCGGAGCTTTTAAAACAATTGGTCGAAAAGTACGACTGGCTTACTGGTAGTGTAACGTTAAACACATTATTTTGCTGGCCGTGTATTCTGTTTGCAACAAATAATAGCGACAAAGTTTGGTTAAAATGTGGTTATATCGATTTAAAAAACTTGTCTTGTGGTCTTTTACTACACAATAAAAGTACCCATATATTTCCATAGGAACAAACTGTTAGATAACATAGCCCTAGCTTTACAAGCTATATTCCAATTTTTGAAATTGAATGTAACAATTTTTTTTACAAAAGGTACCTATTACACAACTGACGAAGTAGAGTGACCACTAGACTAACTTTAAAATCTAACTTTGCTAAAAAAAAATTTTCAACTGTGCCTTACCACTTTCAAATACCACGAGCCGCCCCTGTGGAGATGCTACAAGTTGTAAGCCCTGTCCATCTGCTTTGCGCAAGTTGTTTAGCTGTTCGATCGATTCAAAATTTTAAATAAATTAAATTAAATTACAGCACCGGTGTTTTTTTTTTGCAAATTTATTAAAAAGATATATAAGCTTTTTTTTAGAATTTCTATATAGACATTTTTCCACTGTTAATAACTAAAAGCATCCGTGTTAATATTTATATAAGTAAATATGATACTTTACTATACGATCACAGTGCAGATGGTCCAGGCCCCTGTAGCCGTCTTCGTCGAAATATTCTTGCGTCGCCAAAGGCCGTTATTAACATGTCTTCGTTAGATAAATCGCTTGAAATTATTCTAAAATTTCTATGTTGGCCGCTAGGAGGCATAACTATAGTGACAGATCAAAAAACGGGATTTACTTAAAAACCCTCATAGTACCTACAGTGTGACCAGTAAAGTCCGCATCATATGGGATTTTTTTTTATTAATAACTTTATTCGAAATTTGACTTTGGCATCAAGTTCTGCTTCGATCGAGATAAAAATTAAGCCAAAAAATATGAGTCACTTGATTTGCATTATCTGTCAACTTTAAATTTTTTCAAAAAAATAATTCAAAAGTAGGGTCATTTCTGAAAGTATCGAAAAAAGTTATTAGAAAAAGTTTTTTAAAAGCAGTTTCTAGCCCACATTCAATTTTAGCTGCATAAGATAATTTTTATTTTTTACCCATATTTTGTAAATTGCACCACTTTTGCAAAATAAGACTCAACGCAACCTACATAAAACTTCTTAGTTTTGACAATGTTTTATTTCAGATACATTTTCTTTAAAGTAGCGCCATATTAAATGTGTGTTTTTCTACAAATTCATAATTGGGCTATTAAAATTTGATCGCAGGTGATGCAAAATTTACTTGTTTTTGACCCTGTATAAGGTAACTTCATAAAATAAGTATTTTTGAAAACGTAGTTTGTGTCTGAAAGTAATACACCTTAATGTTAAGACAAAAAAAGAACACAGTGTCATCAGGAAAGTGTTCATTAGGTGGAAAGTAAATTTTAGAGGTGGGTAAAAAATCAAAATTATCTTATGCAGCTGAAATTTTTCATGTGGGCTGCAAAATGGATTTAAAAATAACTTTTCCCATACCTTTTTTCGATATTTTCAGAAATAAACCCACTTTTGAATTGCTTAATTTTCATCTCGATCAAAGCAGAACTTAATGCCAAAGTCAAATTTCAAATAAAGCTATTAGAGACCGACCGAAGGTTCGGTTTCGGCTAGTTTCGGCCAAAAAATCTAGTTTCGGATACAGTTTCGGTTTCAGCCAAAAACCGGCCGAACATTCCGTCTTCTATAGCTCACTTAGTAATTAAGTTAGAATTTTTATATTTTGCAGACCTTTAATGTATCATGGGGCGCATTTCAGGAAAATATTTTTTTTCATACAGGGTGTTCCAAAAAAAGTGTGACGTCATAATGGTGTATTTTTTTAAATTACATCCTATATATTTTCTTACATTTTTGGGTGCCTCCTATAGTTACCTACATACCCCTAAAATTTTATTAAAATTGATTCAGTATTATAGACGAAAAAAAATAAAAACTAAAAAATATCAGTTTTGCGCCACTGGTATTAAAAATAAATAAAAAAATAAAAATAATGCCTCGGTAATAAATTTATACAAACAATATCGTTAACCAAGTTTGGTTAACACGAATTGTACAGGGTGTCCAAAGTTTAGTGTCAAAATTTGCAAACGTTAAAGCAATTTATTTTTCTTATTTCAAATGGGAACCCCTGTATATTTTTATGTCATTCGATGCAGAATTAAAAATCAAACTTTTTTCCTAATTGCAACCCTATCGAAATTTCTAACGCATTAAGAGTTATTTGCAGAAAACTAATTTCATCAACTATTCCAACAGTCATTATTATGAATAAATATCGAAGATGGCTTTGAAAAACAATTTATTGGTATTAAAGTTTATTAAAGTGACCAGAGACCATTTTGACTTTAGTAATCTAAAAGTTTTAAATACTGTTAAATTGTTAGTAATTATTTAAGCTGTTATAATTACTTTATATTGTTTTTTGTGATGGACTACAACCAAGAAGAGCTCGTAGATATGATTTTTATATTAGGAGCATGCGAAAAGAACTCTTTTTTGGTAAGCCGAGTTTACGCACAGTGTTATCCGGAACGACGACATCCAGACAAAAGGAGCCTGCAAAACATATTAGAGAGGTTTGTACAAACGGGAAATGTAAACTACCCAAAACCAGTGAGAAATAAACCGGTCCGAACTGAACAAAATCAATTGGCTGTGCTATTATCTGTTATAGAAAATCCTTCAGTTACTCAACAAGCAGTCGCTGATGCTGTAGATGTAATAGAAAGAACAGTTCAACGAATTTTCAAAGATAACCATATTCACGATTATCATTTCCAGTTAATAATTACTAACAATTTAACAATATTTGAAACATTTAGATTACTAAAGTCAAAATGGTCTATGGTGACTTTAATAAACTTTATTACCAATAAAATGTTTTTCAAAGACACCTTCGATTATTATTCATAATAATGACTGTTGGAATAGTTGATAAAATTAGTTTTCTGCAAATAACTCTTGATGCGTTAGAAAGTTCGATAGGGTTGCAATTAGGAAAAAAGTTTGATTTTTAATTCTGCATCGAATGACATAAAAATATACAGGGATTCCCATTTGAAATAAGAAAAATAAATTGCTTTAAAGTTTGCAAAGTTTGACACTGAACTTTGTACACCCTGTACAATTCGTGTTAACCAAACTTGGTTAACAAAATTGTTATACCTTATTTAATAAGTTCCTTTGTATAAATTTATTAATGAGGCATTATTTTTATTTTTTATCTATTTTTAATACCTGTGGCGCAAAACTGATATTTTTTAGTTTTTATTTTTTTTCGTCTATAATACTGAATCAATTTTAATAAAATTTTAGGGGTATGTAGGTAACTATAGGAAGCACTCAAAAATGTAAGAAAATATATGGCATGTAATTTAAAAAAATACACCCTTATGACGTCACACTTTTTTGGAACACCCTTTATGAAAAAAAATATTTTTCTAAAATGCGCCCTAAGATACAGATAAGGTCTGCAAAATATGAAAATTCTAACTTAATTACTAAGTGAGCTATAGAAGACGGGAGGTGAGGTGCAGGACCCTGTATATCTTGATAAATATCAGGATATTTATACGACGATATTTATTCTGATACCTACAGATCAATATTTTTTTTCTAAAATTTTATTCATCAGTATAAAAATATGGTCCCGCTGCCGCTGAGCCGGCAACAGGGTATTATGTTGCTTACGATGCGGTGATTCCCCATCTTTCCGAGACGTTGACCACCTGTTGTTCTTTGCCGCGTGGCATTTTAATTTAGTTCCGATTTCTGATTGAACGGAGCAATAATTTGCTGTTTGTTTTTGAAATAAAAATTTTACAATGCCAAAAATTCAAAATCGAGTTTGGGTTCATCTTGATTTGATTAAGAAGTCCAGTAATTCTGGGTTTAAGTTAAACCATAGTTAAAAGCAAAAATATATGATGTGTTCATATTCATAAACTTGCATTTTTTACCTTCATTTTACATTCCTAACATAGGAGTACTAAAAAACTTGTTATTGTGATAGCAGCTATAATTGAATATAATTGAAATACAAATTTACAGGTCTATAACATGTTTATATTAAATTAAGTAATTTTGAATTTTTAAAATATATCTGTACCGAAAACAGATGAAATAATTTAAAAATATAAATAAATATCCAAATTAGGATATATTGGATATATAGATATCGATATATGTATATCGGATATTTGGATATTTATATAAAATATTTGCCAACCCTGCCATTTATACACCTTCACTATGACGATTTTTGAGGAAATTTCCCTAGTGTCAATTTAACTGAAAATTTTACACGAAAATTTTCAAAAATTGATAAGTGGAAATTTCATCCGTTTTGAAAATTGCATCTGAAAATATCCCGGGGATAATTATTGTAATTTTTGACATATATATTTTCAAAACATCAAAACAGTCGATGTGTCAAAATTTTAAATCAGCATAAACTTAGTGTAGTAGGCTATTATAATTAGTTGCTATGAAGCTAAAACAAAATTGCTACAGTAAATAAAGTACCTGCTGTTTCGATTTGGTCGTCGTTTTCACAGTCATTTTGAACTTTTTAAACAAAAAACAGAAATGGCCCGTTTCGGTAATGTTTCTTTAAATGACATCAACGAAATTGCGGAAAATAGTACTCCCGTCAATACTATAAAAGACGATTTTTTTTTTAATATGGCCAAAACGGAAATACAACTGTCCTTCCTTGTTCAAAAAGTCGAGAATTTATATAAAAGCCCAAGCTATTATTTATATAAATAAACTAATTTAGTTTTCAATAAAAAGGACACTTAGAGTACAAAATAAAAGAAATAACCCGATAATTTTCTCAAAAAAAGAGCCTTCTTGTCCACTTCCGCACCTGTCCTACGTATAGCAACTGCTAAATTGGATACAATTTAATTGTTTGATCAAAATACAATTATAATAAAAACAATATATCATAGATTTGGTTATTCTTTCTACTAAAATATTCAATGACATAACCGAGATAACCCGCAATAGTCTTTGCACTATTAGCTTTCTAGGACTGTCACCTCGGAAAAATGTCCATTCCGCACCTACGAAATCCACACATTAAGACAGCGTCAGTTTGGCATCAGTGCGTTTTTATCATTTCTGGTTTTGTTATAGTGTTGTGCGCCGCTTAAAGATATTGGTAAGTACCCGTTTTTTGATATATATTGGCAAAACAGTTAATTAAAAAAGAAAGTAAAAAATGCTCACTTTCTTGCGTGTCCTCTCTGCACCGCAGTTTGCGTTTACGTTACGTATTTCTTTTAGAAAAATAGATTATGGTATGGTGCATTTTTAGGTCGGCAAAACATAACCTAAGAATAATTCGAATCAGCGTTGCCAGATTTTGTGAATAAATTAAAAAGTCAAAAATGTCCATTCGGCACCGTCCGTTCCGTGCCTGTTTTACGTTGGTTCGGATTGGACAGTTAGGTGCGGATTTGACATAAATAAGTATTTATCGGTGTTGGTTAATGGTAATGTTGTCTTTTCTTAGTACTTATTTGAAATTTACATTTTGGTTTTAAATAAATAGTTCTTTACCTTATTTTTATATTGATTTAATCGAATTTAATCATATACGATGTCCAATCCGCACCTTAAGTGTCAAGTCCGCACCTTTTGTAAAAACGGTTAAAAAAAAATTGAAGCACCCACATTAATATTTTTAGTCTATTTTTTATAATGACTCGAAACGTTCTTTAATTTTAATTTCCTTAAAATATTCTAGGGGCATTTACCGATGAAAAATATATCCCAAAATATTATTTTTATATTTGGGTCAATAAATTGTCCTCTTAGGTTTTTTCAAGATAGTGTTTTATTCACACAAGATATATTTTTTGAAGATCTGGACGTCTATTCTCCAATTTAAGGGAAGTGAACGCTCTCTCGCGAGAAGGGACAATTAACATATGCTCACATCGTATGGAAATGAATGAATGAAATGAATTTTAAGTTTCAAGAATACAATTTAAACATTTTTAAGAGAAAAAGTAATCACTTCTCTTGAAATGATCATTCGCCTATTTCGAGAATAGACGTCCTGTTGTAATTTAAGTTTTGTTAATATATAATGCATAATTTATTCTTACTTTTTAGCATAAAAAATTGCCTTGGTTTTTAAGGTGCGGAATGGACAAAATTATCGACCTTTTTGAGCAAAATAGCGTTTTGAGACCTTATTTTACAAAAAGTTGTTGATTTTATTCCCGAATTTCTATCCTTACACCTTTGCTAAGTAAGGCAAATAACAAAAATATTAATATCTAAACTTAAAAAAATTAGGGTATAAAAAATGGTTTTGGCCATAAGTATTAAAAAAAAATCGTCAAAAAGCAGAAAATCGATTTGGCAACAGTTCCAGCAGTTCTGAAATCAAAAAGGATACTCCTTGGTGGAGGAAAAGTGCACAACCAACATACTAAACGACGCACTAAAGGACTGGGCCTTTAACATAAAGAAAGCCAATGGGGAAGACTACAAGAAGTCAGTAATAAAAGTTATATGGAACAACACTGCCAAGCAACTACAAGAGATCTATTTTACGAAATTTGGTACCAAGATTGATCCTTTTAAGGATATCGAGTTTGCAAGTTCCAGAAAGGCAAGAGATTCAATGAGGAGGAAACTGCAATCGCTTCCAGAAAAACGAAAAATGAGTGCAGCCGCTCTTACCAATAAAGAATACCAGGCCATTATATCATACTGGAAGGAGGACGCACCCGTTGGACTTCAAAGAAAATTCTACCATATAGCAGCGGTAGAACTAGCGTGGAGAGGGGGCGAAGCTAGCAACCTCCTTTTGTCTCACTTTCGCAAAGAAGTCCACAATAATGGAACCTTTAGAGGTTAGTTGGTTTAACTTATTAAGTTTCTATTTTTAAATCAAACTGTTTTCTCGTTATTTTTTTATGGAAATAAAACTTACATTGGGTTTTTGTTGTTTTAGGAAGAGTGGAGTACAATCCAATATTCCCAAAAACAGCCCAAGGAGGATCCCAGAAGTGCGCCGAGAGTAAATGGCTTGTGCAAAATAAAAAACAACCAAAGTTTTGTCCGGTACGTTTATACGAAAGCCTCATAGACAAAAGACCTCCAAACGCAACTACTGACAGATTTTTTTTTGACGCCCAATCAAAAATTTTTGCTTAACAATATATAGAACAAAACCGTCCCAATAGGAAGAAATACGATTTCTTCTTGGACTAGGGACTCTGCTGAACGTACAGGGCTTGACACTCAGATTAAAAAAATTACAAATCACTCGAACAGGTCCACTACAGTGAGCCAATTAGCAAAATCAGGAGTCCAAGAACAGCAGCTTATCAAAATAACAGGCCATGGAAACGTTAACTCAATAAAACCGTATCATCAACTAGATGAAGACCACCATGTGTTATTAATTCAAGGTTTGAGAAAAAATACTACTTCGTTGTCAACTGAATCTGAAGGTTGCAACACTGGAATGGGCAGTACTTCTGACATGGAAATTCAACGTCCATCAGAGTTTTCGGAATTTCATCAGCCCCAAACGACAGCTATGACCAGCAAGTTTATAAATCAGAAACACAATACTCCTGTTACTTATCAAAATTGTACATTTTATAGCAATTGAAGTTTTCAGAAGCAGGACTAAGTTTAAATTTTATTTTACTATTAGCATTAGAAAAAATATTAATTGTTATTAAAGTATGGTGTTATTTAAATAAATAAATATATCAAAATCAACTTTTTAGCAACTACCTAAATAAACTTTTATCAACTCGGGAAATTTCCGATCGAAACATAACACGTGCATAAAATATTTCCTTATGAAAATTTTTCAAAATTTGGTCTTTAGCCAATTTAAAAAAAGAAGTATTCGTGCATTGCACCAAAGAAAAATCCCTCACCCTGCGGGTTCTGGATTTTTTCAGGTGCAATGCACTCATGCTTTTATTAAAAAATTGGTTTCAGACAAAATTTTAAAAAATTTCAGGAAATATTTCATGCACTAGCTATATTTCTACTGGAAATCGCTCTTTTTGATTTATCACTATAGTTACGCCGCCTGTCAATTTAGAAATTTAAAAATAATTGTCAGCAATTTCTCTTAGTAACTTTTGTAATAATTTTTCTTTTCTTCAAGCCATAAAGTAAACTGTTTCCTAGATATAGCCGACGGCCATTCTTGTGCAATTTGAAAATTTTTCCTATACCTTGATTTTGTTTTCAATTAATTAGGAAATTTAACAAATCTTATTATTTTTTTAAATTTCATTTTTTAATGTTTTAGAAAGTTAAATATAAACCCCGCAAAAAAAACCGCCACCCTAAAAGTTTGGCAAAATTTGTTGCTTTGTAACTTTTTGAAGTGAAAACTTCTTTAGGCGCGTTTAGCACTTTTTGTGGGCACTGAATTAAACTGAGCCGTCACGCGTCGCCGTCACGTGTCAGGCGTCAGACTCGGGTGTGCTACGCTCGAATTCAACTGCTATATTCAATCCGAACTGACCCTGACCCGAATGAGCGTTATATGAAAGAGCATGCCGCCATCGGTCGCATTCAGTATCGACGTATCGGCGTGAAAACAGTCAGTGTGCGTTGTCTAGACACTCGTGTATTTGATATTGTTAATTTCACCTTGTTGAAGTTTTCACTTCTGTCGTGTGGTCTTAAGCACACACAATTTTTTTATTTTAAATCTGATTTTTATGATTTTTTTACAGATTTGTAGATAATTTTGTTAAGGATATACCATACTGCTCCAAAAATTAGTTCTATTTGCTGGAGTGGTATTATATAGCGGTAAAAATATTTATGTTTTTTGTACCAATTTTAAAATACCCTGTAGAAGATCCGAAACAACAACACAATAACAGCTTCTTCAAGAATTTCTTTGATGTATCTGTTAGCATTCAAAGCTCCATTTTCCACAAATATGAGATCAGTTCACGCTCCAGGACAAATACCTGCCCACACCATAACAGAACCGCCTTTATAAGATATGAGCTCTGTTATAGTGCAGTCAGCAAATCCCTCATTTGGTCTTCTGTACACTCGTTCACGACCATCAGGCGACCAAAGACAAATCCTTGATTCGTCAGTAAACAGAACATTACTCCACTGCTCCAATTCCTGTCAATATTACTTAATAATAATCAATAATAAAGTAAGCCTACTTACTTTTAAAATGAATGGTAGGCGAATCGTTGTGTGTAAATTTTGCCCATAAAAAAATCGTAGAAATTCGCATTTTATTTCAAAAATTGAATATTTCCTTTAAAAAATAAGATATCGATATCATTTAAAAACCTGTATTATTAGGAATAGATGAAACTTTGTCATAAAAGAAATGAGAATGAAACCAAATCTTTCGGATCTTTTACAGGGTGTTTTAAAGTTGGTACAAAAAACATAAATATTTTTACCCCTGTATAATACCACTCCAGCAAATAGAACTAATTTTTGGAGCAGCATGGTATATCCTTAACAAAATTATCTACAAATCTGTAAAAAACTGTTAAAAATCAGGTTAAAAATTACAAACGATCACAATTTTAATCCAGATACCAATAACAACTACCTTCATATTTGCAATAAAGGTAACAAATTGGATCTTCTGGAAATTTTAGAAATTAACAAATTATTTAATAATCCCAATTCAGTTTGCTTAAATGATCAAATTCAACATAACAGCACTCAGTTTTTTAATGCTCTAGATTTCTGAAAAGATTTCTGTCTCTCTCTTCTTCTGCTTTTGCGGTTTATCATAGGTTTTATTTCATAACTTCCCTAACAGTTCTTTACTTGTGTTATTATGCCTCCTTACCAATGAACTTTAACCCGCAGTGATTTGTTATTAGTGATATCACCTACGGCTTTTTTGATATTTCCCCTTTATATAAGTGTTAATCTTGATAATTTATTTAATTTTATTTCGAGTTTTACCTAGGCTTTCAGAGTGTGTGAATCTTTGTCTAATACCATTTTACCATTTTACTAACTTTTGGAAGATGAAGTTGGATTTTGCGACTCTTACGCCATAATCACTTCTCTATGCTGCCACAAAGAATACTTGGTGCGGTCTAACTTTTCTGTGTCGTTCACACGACGCACTCTCTTTACTCTAGAGTTGTGTAGTTCGCGAACGAACTAGTTCAAAAGATCGAATCTGACCACTGAACTAAAAGATTCAATCAGTAATTACTGAGAGATTGAAACAAGGCGAACTAAAGTCTAAACGGAATGAACTACGCAAGCGAGAGCGAGACGACCGAGATTATAGGTTTTGTCACCTGACCGACCGATGCATGCCGCGATGATTTCGGACTATTTCGGTATGGAAATGAATAAAAAATATTGTCGGTGTCTACTGTATTTTTTGTTAATTTAATATATAATTTAAATTTTAAAATATTTCTTTTACTTCACTATGCCAGTATAAATCAGTGAACCAAATGAACTAAACGAACTAGTCTTTTGAACTATTCACTTTATTGAACGAGAACGAAAGATTGAAATCGGCAAAATGAACTAAACTTCCCAGCACTACTTTACTCTGTGCCGTGTTCTTTTCAGCCCTCTTATACTATCATTTGTCACTTCCAAATCCTCAGCTGTCTGGCTCACTTGTTGATAATTATTCGGTTTTTTGAACTTTTCTTTTAATTATGCTGAACCTAAGACTTCGGGATTACTACTATTTTTATTCCTAAGAATTTTGGAGAGTAAGTTGCATACACACATATTATATTTTCGCTAACCTGAATTTTCTCTTTTACAGTAAAGTTAACCTACGACTCACATTATGACGACCCAATTTTAAATCTTAACGCTATCTTTTACTCTTAATTTTACTGTTTCATTCATCACTTTTTCCTCACACTTGATCACTTTTTCTTTCCTTTTCATCAGCATGTTTAAATTCAAATTTTACTTTTTTCTACGGCTGTACTAATGATTTCGCTTCACATATGGGCCTTGCTTCGTTTAATTTTACTATTATTACCCTATACCTGGCAAATTAATACTTCGGTACTTTGTTCTTTGGTGCTTTTATGACTTAGAATGTTAATGTGCCTTTCTCACTATCTTAAAGCCTAGCTTAGAACGTTAACACTAGTTATTTTTCTTTTTATAATATCCTAATTCTTCTGAAGATGAACATTCCTATGTTCGAAACATGTAGAGTTATCTTTAAATAGAGTTATTTTGAATATATTAGTGGAGGAAGACTTAGAGTTTTTTTTCCCTTTCAATCTTTTACTCCACTTGAAGTATGGACTATTTCTTCAATTTAAAAATAAAAACTTATAGCAACAAATTTTGCCAAAATTTTAGGATGGCGGTTTTTTTTTGCGGGGGAGTTTATTCAAAATATGATGATTATTATAATAGTTAAAAACGAAATAATTTTATGACGTGTGTAAGTAATACTCACCACATATTTATCAATTTTCTGTAAGGAGAATTTCGCGATACGGGAAATGCAACACTATGTTTGGTCGACTTCACTGGTATCTCCATAATGTCGAATCGACATTTGTACCCACTTATTTTTAAAATTTGTTTTCTTGCTATATGGCCTGTTACGAAAAATCCATAATTTCCTTCAGTTGCTTTTAAAAGACCATCTGTGACATTGTTAATATTATTGTGAAGATAGCCACGTAGGTATATTTGGTTTAATTGGGATTCATTGTTCATAGACTAAAATTAAAATTTAACGTTTAAGTACCGGGTGGTCAACTAAGAATGGCCGCCGGCTATATCTCAGAAACTACTAAACATAGAAGCTTGGGAAAAAAAAATTATTATTAAAGCGGACATGAGAAAATTCTGGAAATAACTTTCAAATTCCTCATTTCGCCGCAAGGGGGCACAATTGAAAATTATTTTTTTTAATTTTAAATTTCTCCGAAAATTCCCATATTAGGGTATAACTCTGATTACATTATTGGAAAGCTTAGACAATTCTGCATCATTTTAGTTTAAGATTCGTTGGCTTACCGAAATTGATAAGAGTGGGGGAAGCTATTGAATGTGTAAACATTAAAATCGCCGTAACTTCTAAACTCCTTATCCGATTTTACTAAATTTAAGCTTGGTTGGAAGGGAAAGGTAAGTACCAATTACCGTCGTATCCAATGATACACGATAGTTTCTAATAAAATTGCTAGAGGGCACAATTTGTAATAATAACAGTTTTTTTGATTTTATCCCGAAAATTCAAATCATACGGTATACTTATGACATCATAATCGGAAAGTAGATGAAATTTACAAGAAAAGATGTGCAAACCGCAGTTTTATATCTTTGTTCGTTTCAGAGTTATTGCCAAAACAATAATTTTTAATACAAAATGCGCCCTCTAGCAATTTTATTAGAAACTATCGTGTATCATTGGATACGACGATTGAAGGTACTTACCTTTCCCTTCCAAACAAGCTGAAATTTAGTAAAATCGGATAAGGCGTTTAGAAGTTACGGTGATTTTAATGTTTACACATTCAATAGCTTCCCCCCCTCTTATCAAGGTCGGTACGCCAACGAGCCTTAAACCAAAATGATGCAGAATTGTCTAAGCTTTCCAATGATGTAATCAGAGTTATACCTTAATATGGGAATTTTCAGAGAAATTTAAAATTTTAAATAATAATTTTCAATTGTGCCCCTTGCGGCGAAATGAGGAACTTGAAAGTAATTTCCAGAATTTTCTCATGTCCGCTTTAATAATAATTTTTTTTCCCCAAGTTTCTATGTTTAGTAGTTTCTGAGATATAGCCGGCGGCCATTCTTAGTTGACCACCCGGTACGTATCTACCTACTTAAATAAATATTTTTTTTAATTGTTAACGTCTCGGTTTATTTTACAACCACTTTCAGAAACACAAAGACGGCTGTCAGTTTTATTAAAAAAAATTTAAAAGGAAGTCTACTATTTTTAACAAAAACAATACATATATTTTAGCACTAGGTACACTATTTTTATTCTTATGACTAACATGTTTTTGCAGAAGTGAAACAAAGTTATTAGCTTTGTTATAAACGTTACTAAGATTGTCTGTATCAGTTCTAAAATTAAGGTTTTTTTTTATGTAAATCATTTCTGTGAATAGTACTAGCTTTTACTTGATGGAAATTCATTACAATTATTGCAATAAAGACTTTAGTCTAATTTCCACATAATATTTATTTTATAACCCGACGCGTTTCGCTACACTGTGCACTGTAGCTTTATCAAGGGATTTTTTTAATTGAGTGAGGTACTATAATATTAACCTAAATTTTTCTAAACAAGTAATTATATTAAGGGAATACCCACATAGCTGTTTTTAGAATATGTTCAGTTATTGAAAAGGTTTAATAAGGGCGATTTATTTATATCTGTTTGGTCATTCAAAAGTAGACCGGTGTTTTTATGACGGTTAATTTCCAAACTTTCCAACAAATTAAGTTTATGGCTTTTATTTTCTGTATGAAGAATTTTAAAATTATCTGCAAATTTATGGCTTTCTTCGGTAATATGATTGGAATAGGTTGAGTCTGTTTTTTGACTTAAAAAACTTCTTTGATGTTCAGCGATTCTGGTTTTGAATGTTCTACCTATCTGACCTATATACATTTTTGGACCCGATCCGCAATTTAATTGATAGACGCCAGATTTGTTCTCACTGTTGGTCTTTGTTTTAGACAATTGTTTTAGTGTAATCCGATTTGAGCTTTTAGCAATGTTTTGCAATTTTCCTTTTATTAAAAATTTTAAATCCTACAGAAATAGCTTTACTGGCTATATTTATTAGATTAGTCTTAGGCGTTTTAAAAAAATAAATTATGATATTTGGTTAACGATTTAGCTGTTCATCTAAAAAATACAATAATAATAAATGTTATATTTATTACCAATTACAAAATAAAATAAAAGAATAACCTTACTGTCGTTTCCCCTATAATAATATGTGACAGTTGTTGTTACTGTGGTGTCTAATTTTGTGAAATAAGTTTTATTTAAAAAAGGCCATAGATTTCACCATTCCAAAAAAGTTTTCCATGATTTTATCTATATCATTTATTTATTCCTTTTACGACCTAATGACCTAAAAAATAGAGTAATAACCAATGATTTCTGTTTTATCAACCGCTTGGAACTATGTTTAGTTTCGTATTTGTCCACGGCTGCTTTTACAAAAAATGTAACATTTGTATTATTATTGCGTTTTTGAGTTAAAAACTAAAATCAATAACAAAATAACATAATAATTTTTTTTAAACGCCAAAGACCAATAAATATATCCAGAAAAGCTATTTTTGTAGGATTTAAAATTTTCAATAAAAGGAAAATTGCAAATCATTGCTAAATGTCCAAATCGGATTACACTCTTCCACTATTTTTGCGATAACTTTTAAGTGAGAAAAGGAAACGACTCGCGGTTTTTGCAGTTCTCTTTACTAATTAGTTAGCCATTGAATAGAGTTAAAATGGTTTGATAGTTGCATTTAATTTTTTTAAAAATCAAAGCTAGAAATATATATTTCTAAATGCCCTCTGTTATTAATTTTTAATAATATTTACACAAACGTTCAAACAGGATAAAGCATTCTTTAAATAAGCGATAGTTTGTTGAATTCGGTTAACGCTTACCGAAGTTACAACCTTTTAAGTACTTTTAGTCGTTACCCTTCTCCACGCTGTTACCATGGTAACTACAAAAAAATTGCTATTACAAAATTTTACAATTTATTACAGAGCATATTAAAACTTAATTTCTGATCTACATTGTATTGCAGTTATTAGTAGAAATTGGGGATTTTGTATGTAACTACGCATCCTAGCGGATAAATTAGGAACTTAACATTTATTTCCAGTGATTTTTTTTGCTCATATTTCGTAATGAATTTTTTACCCAAAAGTCGTAGCATAATAATATACCGGGTGTAACAAGATCATGGTACACCCCCCGTATCTCCGTTAGTTTTAAAGGTAATTGATTAAAATTTGGGATATCTTATATACATAATAAGCTCCACTTTTTGACCTACAAATAATATTTTTTTCATTTCCGGTTTCGCCAGAAGTGATACCAACTTTCGATTTTTAAATGGAACACCCTGTATATTATTACATTTTTGAATTCTGCATACTTTTCTGAATCCAATGATACCACAAAAGTAACATTTCAAGCGTAAGAAATATTTATTATTTAATTTTTAATTTTCGATTTAAGTGTGCCATGACGGTTCCGATTTATTTCAATTGATCCGTCTAATGCTAGAAAAATCGAAGTCCCGTCAAAAATACTAAATTGCGTTTTTTATAAGCAAATAAAATTCATCGTAATCGTTTTGGGGTAAACTTCCAAATGAAACCATATTGGTACCGTGGTACCATTTCTTAGTACTATTAATAAGGAATTTATTCATACCTGGTAATAACATGTGCGATAAATACAATCAAAATTATAGCTAAAAGAAAATACAATAATTATTTTGTTCTAATTTAATGCTAAGACGTTACTAAGTTGACTTTAAAAACAATGAAATTATTCAGATTGCAAATAAGTATTCGGTGTTATTATTGTGTATTGGAAAAGTCTTTACATTTGTTGTTATTTTCGGTGAAACCGGAAGTGAAAAAAAAAATCATTTGTAGGTCAAAAAGTGCCGCTTATTATGTATATGGAATATCCCAAATTTCAATCAATTACCTTTAAAACTAACGGAGATACGGGGGGTGTACCATGATCCTGGTACACCCTGTATATGGTTTTGGAGATACAGCCGCTCGTCACCAGTCGTGGATCACCCTGTATTTAAAGAAATTATTCCCATTAAAAAACCAAAAATACATTCAGACAATCCTAGTAATGTTTATAACAACCTAATAACACTATTAATTGCAAATTTCTATACCCAACCCTAATACCGTGCGAGCAAAAATTATTTGCATCAAAGAGGGCCTTGCATCTAAGGACGTAATGCTTTGCCGTAAAGCTTAATACCTGTTGGGTGTCAGTATATAACTACCTGCATTAACAATCAATCAGTTATTCCGTCATCTTTGACAGTCGTTACAAGTAATTTGATTCATCGCTAATTTTTCCAATTTCTTGAACAATTCACACAATGGGCTTTACGGAACAGCACAAAACATTCATGGTTGAAGCGTATTTTCGAAACGGGGTTAGCGTAAATGGTGAGTGGCAATACAATCCGGGTTTGTGCATGGACGATTTTCACGAACATTTTCCTAACGTTGCTTTTATTGCTGGGGATTTTTATCATTGCCTGAAAAGAACCGAGGCTGCGTTTAGGAAAACACGTTCTATACAACACAAAAAGTTAGCAGGAAGACCATCTGTAAGAACAGATGAACTTGTTGCAAACGTTCGTGAAATAATGCAAAATACGCCAACAAATTGTATAAGGCGCCTGTCCCAAGAAGTGGGAAGATTTTATGGAACATGCAGGACTATTCTTAAGAAGCAGCTAAATTTATTTCCTTATAAAGTGCAAGTATTCCAAGAAATAGAAGCCGCAGATTTTGAAAAACGCAGTAATTACTCTCAATGGTTTACCCAAAATTTATTGGAAAGAAATGATTTATTAGACCTGACATTTTTTTCGGAAGAAGCCTGGTTCCACCTCTCCGGTTATGCGAATTCTCAGAATACAAGCATGTGGAGTAGTGAAAATCCCCATTTTTTTGTAGAGTCCACATTGTACCCTCAAAAAAATGGTGTCTGGTTAGCTGTTTCCCGAAAAAGAATTGTTGGTCCTATTTTTTTCCATGACACAGTTACAGCACAGCGGTATAGAGACAATATTTTGATTCCATTTGTGGAGCAATTACTTGACGACGAACTACGTTTTGGATATTTTCAACAGGACGGTGCAACCGCCCATACAACCACCGAAACTATTAACTACTTACGCAATTTTTTCGATGACAGATTGATCAGTTTTCGATCAGACATTGAATTCCCACCTAGATTACCTTGTTTAACGATTATGGATTACTTTGTTTTTCCTCATTTAAAGAACACTATTTTTAAAACACCAGTTGCAAATTTAGAACAATTCCAAGAAAGGATTATCCAAGAATGTGGTAACATTTCTCCAGAGATGCTGGTCAGCACTTTCGAAAATATGAAGAGACGTGTGAATTTATGCTTGGAGCTTGGTGGTGGCCAATTTCAGCAATTATTGATGTATTTCTTTTTCTTTCTGTATTTTCTTACTTTGTTAATTTTGTAAACAACAAGAACAAATTTGTATTTGTCTACTTATTTTATTACTCATTAGTTTGGCATATCGTGTCATAATATGAATTTGACAAAATTTTATCCTAGATTTGGTAAGATATATCGTCCCCATATCATTGTGATCTAAACCAAGCCCTACGTTTTTTTAATCCAAGCCCTCTTTGATGCAAATACGGTATGCAGGGTAATAACTTATTTTTAAAAAACTATTTAATTTTTACTTACTCTCAAGAAAACTTCATCCTGGCTATTTTTGGTGTATCCTATATCATAATCGCTTTCCAATAAATCATTAACACTTCGAATTCCAGTTAATTTAAACGATAATATGGACGTTATAAACGCAGAATAAGAATTATATATTATTACAGCAAATAATAATGAAACTACTATAATTAAGTTTCCTGAATAGGATTGTGAATGGACTACAGTACTACCTAAAAATTATTAATGGATGGAAATTTTATTTTTCACCAAGGTATCTATTGGAATAACTTTTTAAACTTTTTTGTTATTATACGGACGCGATAACTACTTTTTATTAGACACGGCGATGTAACGGATAGCACGCACCCTGATGGGTTGGTTGGTTGGTTAAAAGCAGGGGTCGGGTTCGACGTGTGGCCCAAGCTTCTTACACTGCAGCCTTCTGGCTTATTGTGCCCCCCAGTCTTGTTAGAAAAGGTTCGTTCCTTCTATGAGTGCCTAACAAGGACGAGACAGCTGTCTCTAGCCCCCCATACACCAGCGGATAACTTACCGAATTTGATATGGCACGAGCCAAATACGCCGATAAAATTTTACGTGTATGTGGCGAGCCGAGCTTCATCGGGCCGTGTAATATCTGCCACATATGAAATCAGCCGGTTTTAACCCGTCAGTAGATTCGCTAGGTTAACTTTTCATCATCATAAAAAGTCATCCAACTTGGTCTGAGGTTAAATTAAAATAATAATAACAAATAATATCTGCCGATTCACGTTACTTATCAAAAGAGTTTATAACGGAATTTATTAACATTTACCAAAGTTATCCATGTTTGTGGCAAGTAAAATGCAAAGATTAAAAGACCGAAAAATTTGAAAAATAAGGCATATAACCACACTTAACAAATGTCTGAAAGTAATTTTTTTAAGTCGACGAGCCAAATTCGGCTGCCCAAAAATGACGAGAGTTTTGGTAATTGCCGAGCCTAGTTCGCAGAGTAAATCCGAACGGATCAAATTAAAGTCCTAGCTGAGAATATCCTCGTTGATATTAGAGGTGGGAAGTTCGATTTTTTTTTTTGGTAAATCAATTGTTTTGATTCATTCAGTTAAAAAGAATCGTTCAGAAAGATTCGTTCTCAAATGATTCTTTTCCTTTTAAAATAAATCAATCGATATAATATCTAAACATCAACGCATGAAAAGACACAATGTGAAAGATCGTACCTATTATGTAAATTAAGGAATTGATGTTTAATCCGTCTCTGATCGTACTGTAAAATCATATTTTTATCCTCTCCTTGCTCATCCTATATATTTGTCTCTTTTCCTTCAACCGTACTCCGTGTAACTAATTAAACTGTTGTCTCCATCTCTGCCTACTCTAATACATCGTGTAAGCCGCAGTCGGTACCTGGCTCCTGAACGCGCATGTGCACGCTGCTGTCCACTAATACCAGCAACACTTGATCGAGCGTTTGCGAACGAGCGATTCACTGAACTGAAATTAATTTAATCGGGTTTTGGGTAAGGTATTTTTCACCCTAAATGGTATCAACTTGTTGACTGCAATAAAACTACCGGTTTAATCCCATTGTTATACACAATCAACAAGCAAATACACTACAGGCTAGGACTTTAGATATTTTCGTTATTAATAATATATTATTTAGATAGATAGCAGATGGTTAAATATTACCTGATATAATTACAAATTATAATCCGACCCTGACCGACAGTTTATTTGCATTTTTATGGCCGAGCTCTTGCAAAACGTCCCAGCTAGTTAAAAGGAGTCATCCATTTATTGTGAAAAATACTGTACCAGTGAACGAGTGAACGAAATACTAAGCCAACTCTTGAAATCATTCCTGAATTGGTGAATCAAAAAAGAATCGAATCTTTTTGGAACGATGAATTAATTCTTTCAATTCAGTGAAGTGACTCGTTCGTTTTAAACAAATCGTTCGCGAACGACACACCTCTAGTTCTAGTTGATATTATTATAATATGTTATTTTTAACTAAAATATTGAAATGCATAAATTTATTGAATTCGTAAATCTAGATCCATATTACCTTGCATACTAATGACTGAAAATGACCAAAGGACTGCATCGGAGATGGCTGTATAATGTGAACCACCTTTGTGTGTCTTGGTTTCTCTTTTATTAAGCGACGTTATGTATATTGACATGACAGTTGCAAATATCAGTCCAGTTGCAAGAACACACAACAAAAGCCGCGGTTTAAATGGTTGTAGATATATATCTCGGGCTGTGTGAGATTCCTCTGGTTTTAAATATATGTTTCGACTAAAAATTAAAATACAATTTTTAGTTCACTTTTTTATCTTACCTTTTATTAAATTCTGGTGGCTAATATACTGAACTACACGTATGTATAAAAGAAACAATAATTTGTGATCAAATTAAATGGATATGATTCAGGTTTTTTTGTTTGAAGGTTGTAGACAATGATGTTTCTTGAATGATGAAAGAGTTTTGGACTTCCATTGTCTTTATTTGTTTAAATCACAACGTTTCAACTGGTAAGTATCTCCAGTCGTCTTCAGGTGAATACTAAAATGTGAAATGATTTTAGTATTCACCTGAAGACGACTGGAGATACTTACCAGTTGAAACGTTGTGATTTAAACAAATAAAGACAATGGAAGTCCAAAACTCTTTCATCATTCATTCAGGTTTTTGTTTGACATCATGGGCGGAATGCCGATATTTACCTTTAGATACGTAAACTATGCGTGAAAAAATACGACAGAGCGCACGGCTCGCCGATCAGATGCAGGATTGAGCATGCGCACAAACCCCTTTTTATCGACCTGTCCTTCTTTAGCGACATGTTCAAAATATACTGCAGAACCGGCTCGGCGCCATTTTCGTTGTGTTTTAAGTTTTCTCTGTGTGTGTCCTTGTTATTTTCTTTGCTATTGTAGATTATGGGTGTTTAATATTTGCGGATTGCTAGTTCTTGAGTAGCTTAGTGAATTGTGTATGTGCTTTTAGTGACTCGGATACTCGGATTGGAATATAAACAATGACTATAGTCGGATCTGGTCTTATCGTGCGGGTCATACGATTCAAGAAAGACATACTCTCAGTTTTTGTTTTCTTTACTTGCGTTTAATTTTACCCTCTAAATAAAATACGTAAGATAAATGAGACAGACTTATTCCATTTTGACATGAAAAAGAAGGATATGTATTTACTTTCCAGCGATTCTAAAAAAGCTTATAAAAGCACCAGCTACGTTTTATTTTAAATATGCCAGTTTTGTGACTTTGACAGTTTGTGACAAAATGAAACAATTTTCTGGGTTTTTGCATCCCCAATCAAAAAAAAATGGTACTTAATCTGATAAACTATTTCGAAAATGAAAGAAAAAGTGGAAATTCGCCAACCAATATTCAGGAAACAGTAGCCAAAGCACTGGGAATTAGTTTAAGGACTGTGCAGAAAATTGTGCATGAAACAAAACATAACATAATACCCAAGAATACTAAAAAGTGTAAACGAAGAAAGCCAAAGACTGAGGATTTAAGCGAAAATATTAAAATGGGAGTTCGAAATGTGATTTACGATTTATACAAATCAAAAACCAATGTAACTCTTCCAGTTTTACAAAAAACATTAAAAATTCGGGGTGTTTTGGAAATTGGACTTGAAGCGTTATCAAAATTATTAAAAAATTTAGGTTTTCGCTATAAAAAAGACTGTAACCGAAGATTTTTATGTGAGCAGCCACAGATAGTGAGTCAGCGTGTTCAGTTTTTAAAAAAATATACGGACAATTACAAATCGAAATTTAGAAAAGTGGTATTTTTAGACGAAACGTGGATATTTTCGAATGGAAGTGGTTCAAATTCTTGGCAAGATGACTCTGTAAAAAGTGTTAAAAGGAAAAAGGGGTGCGGTACGGAAAAGCGTTTTATTATTTTGCATGCCGGTTCTGCAACAGGATATGTTGCAGGTGCGAGTTTAATTTTTTCTTCAACATCAAAAAGTGCTGACTATCATGATAATATGAATTGCGAAATGTTTGAAAAATGGTTAAAAGATGGTTAAAAGTTCAATTGATACCAAATTTGGATGCTCCGTCTTTAATTGTATTAGATAATGCATCATATCATTCAAGAATTTTAAATAAACAGCCTACTTCATCTTGGAGAAAAAGTGATATTTATAAGTGGCTGGAAAAACACAACCAAAATCCTTTACCAAATATGCTTAACTCGGAACTCCTATCAATAGCAAAGTCTCTTAAAAAACCCAAAATATACGCGGTAGATGAAATACTGCGTGAATATGGTCATAGTATATGGTTTTAGTAGTAAAATTGTTAAAATAAATTGCACTGTTTATTATTGTCGTACATAATTTTTACAAAACTAATAATATTAGGTATATGTGGCTATCTTCGAGATAGCTAAAATAATGAAACTATTTTTCCTTCCTTCGGTATATTTGTAAATAATCTCACAACATTTTGATAGCCTCTGTGTTGTCTGATTTGACACATATGATCAGTGACCTTTGGACCCGCACGTTAAGACCAGATCTGACTATAGTTAAAACCATTGTATGATTTTATTATACCCAAATAGGGGTAAAATACCGGGTATTTCGTATTTTCATTAAGTATGGGGTAGTGATGTATTTTGATATATAACTTTATTTTATTATGATCCATTTAAACACATGTAACTAGGCCTAAGCTACACAATTAAGGTATGAAAATAAAGAGAAACACACACCAAGGCAGACTATAGCGATGCATGTTTTGGTATATTTTATCTGCAGCCCTGCAATCTAATTAGGTACGCCTATTTTTTGGGCAATATATTGTTTTAAAAAGGTTAAAAGACCCTTTTCTCTATACCTACGTATATTATATAAAATAAAAAAGTAAATACCTAGGTATGTTAATATTAATCAAATAGTGAAAATATATTCCACGAATCATGTTCTTGGGCCAAAACCTTTTCGAATTCTTGAAGAATTTGTGCTTGAAAATGTTTTACACGTATCCAAGTTTTTGCCAAATTGTAAAAATTAATACAAGTTATATACCAACTAATATTTAACTTGAGGTTAGGTAGGCGATAACATCGAAGATTGGTTATTTTGCTGGTTTGTTTGTTTTTTATATTCGATTTTATAAGACTAGTTTAATTGACCTGTTCTCTTCCTTTTCGAACTAAAATGACGACGACGAATCATTTTTAAACAAATTTTAGTAACAAAACCTTAAAAACAATTTTCTATTCTAAAAATCTGATAGGTAGGCAACTAATAAAAATGCCAAAAATCACTACCTTTTTTCCCAACCTCATCAAAAATTAAGAAGAAAATCCAAAAGAAAAGAAAAAGAATTCAGCTATTTACACGTAAAAATAAATTAAGGGAAAATTTTAAAATTTATTAAGCAAGAAATTTTAAAGCCCGGACCTGTCTATTTTCCCATTTGTCAATGATAATGTTACAGTGCGCATGCCTATTCCTGTATGGCTTTGTTTACATGCGCAAGGCCATTAATTTGCCACTTTCGTGATTATTGTTTACTTATCTGAAGGCAGTGGCGTAGCTAGGATATTGTCTTGGGGGGGGGGGGGGGGCATATAGTTGCATAGAGGTGTAAAGCCCGCCGCAGGCAAAAAAATTTTTGGACCACGCCCAAACTTTGCTAAATTTTTCTATTATCTATAATTGTTACGTAATCGCCTAAGTACAATCCGCAACTGAAATAATCTAGAAGTCCTACAAACAAATCACAACCAAACGTAATTACCTAGGTTTTCCTGCGATGTTTATATCTTACTTTGTCTTATTTACGTAAATAAAAGAGAGAAAAGGAAATTTACACCACCAGACACCAGATCCGCAAATGTCACATAAAACAAGACGACGGGGATGTGATGACCAAAACAGACGCGCTGTTTCTCAAAGTAAGCCTACCTACGTTAAATTTAAAAGGGCAAAAAACTTAAATTTAAATATTGTTTTTGAAATATTGTTGATTATTCCTTTTTTTTATACGTATACGTATTATAATATAATTCCACAAGAAGGAATCCCTTATTTCATTCATACTTACATAGATATCATAATATCTTGAGTAAAGGACATATCGTTATAGCGTTCTGCTACTTTAATAACGCTATCTAAAGCCACGTCTACCTCCTGGTGTACCACAGCACCAAGAAGACCGGACCAATTACCAGTAGTACTTTTCGCACCAAGACTTGGATATAATTTGACTTCAGCCCTAAAATACAACAATACAAGAATAAAATACATTTAAAACTATTTCCAAAGATTTCTACCACTCCCTTTATTGGAATTATATTGGACTAATAGAATATAATAATGATGATGCGTGGTCGAAATGTCTCATCTTAAGGATGATCAGCTGTTTGAAACTACAAAACAAAATAAAGTTTGTGGTCACATTTTACGACGTAAAATATACTGTTACGATGGAAGGTGGAAAAAGAGGAATAGGAAATAAAAATATATTCATGGTTTCGTAAAATTCGCCAATAGAACAGAATACGCAACTGCCATTATCTTCAGAGGATGCAGAAGGAACAAAGGACTCTCGAAAAAGAAACATATGTTAACGATATTGTAAAGTGCGTTCATAACACAATGTTCTTACTATATGCAGATGACCTAAAAATATATCGCCCCATAAGGGGGCTGGATGACTGTCTGAAAATACAAGCGGATCTCAACCGATTATCCGAGTACTGTGATAGGAATAGTGTTTTCTTAAACGTAACACAGTGTTGTTTTATAATATTCACTAAAAAGATTTATACTTGGAAATACTCATATAGCATCAATAAATGCAAATTTATAGATGGTAAATCAAATAAAGGATTTAGGAGTCATTCTGGATACCAAATGGTTATTTCAAGAACACTTTAATAAAATCTTTACCGACTCAAACAGAATGCTGGGCTTCATTACCTACTAGAATCTGTAGAGACTTTCGAAATCCCAAAACAATGATCTTACTATATTTTGCTTTTGGTCATAGTAAGCTCTCTTTTGCCTCTGTCATCTGGAATCCTCAATACGTCACACATGTTAATAGGCTGGAAGCCGTACAAAACAGGTTTCTCAAAACCATTGCATTTAAAGCGCATTGCACAATAGATCTTGTAAAAGAAAAATATAAATTTATTCCTCTGTCTGACCGCAGAAAAATTTCTGACATTTATCTCATCTATATAAAATAATTAACTCGAATTTCAGCGTCCCAGAACTATTATCAGCACTAAGCTTTAACATTCCCACCAGAGAATTAAGACATACAACCTTATTTAATTTACCTTACAGACGAACTAACTTGGGTTTAAATATACCATTGGATAGACTACAAAAAACTTTTAATTCATACTGCCATGAATTTGACATTTTCAGTGCAACCTTGCCTAGTTTTAAAAGACTTTTAAAAGGACATTTTGTCCAACAAGTATTTGGACAGCCGTAGGTAGAGTTAGTTAGGTTAAGTTAATCAGCAAAATGTTTCCGCATAAACTGTTTATTGTATATAGTGGATGCTTCTTTGGATCTTCTAGTTTTGTCTGCATCCCAAATATAATAATAAATAAATAAATATGTTAGGTAAACGAGAATATTGTTTTAGATAATGACTAATGATGAAATAGTAGGTGCTTATCAAGTTTAAATGGGTTACATTTTGATTTATTTCCTTAAAATTTTAAGCACATCAAACTCCTCTTCGTTTGAGGTCGGCATTTTGACGCAGCACAAATTTTAAGGAAAGAAATACAAAATGTTCCTTATTTAAACTTTGACACTTACTATTTCATAATTTAAATCAAAGCCTTGTTCCCTTTTTTCTATTTCACAGCGCACTTCCAATTTTACTGCAATTTATTCCATTAATGCAACCATCATCCTTTATTATTTTTGTTGTAAATAAATGCAATTTACAGAACAATAATTTATTTCAAGAACTGTTGTGTGGATTATGGCTTTGTAAAAGACACAATGGTATAGCATTTGTAATATTGCCTACAAGTACCATATTAAAACGTCAGTTTGTTTTTATGGAGCTCTTTTTTATACTTACTTTATTTTCCATATCTTCGGTTTAAAAAAATATATTGACTTGCGGTTTTCACAGATATTATTCTATTTGCTTAAGGTAAACAAGATATATTGTTGAATTTAAACTTTTGCAGAAAAATGAAGAAATTGTTAATTCTGCTAAATAGCGCCCTCTAGCTGTCGCAACGGAATTCAGAACAACTTTGGTTTTTATAAAATTGATGAAACAAAAAAGGTAGAGTAAAAACTCAAAAACAAAAGTTAACCAAAATACGGTAACCAGGTTCCAAGATACAGCCGGCGTCCCTTTTTAGTTGTACACCCGATATATATAGGTATATTAGTCTAATTTATTTTCATTTCTTACGTTGCATTTAGATAGTCTGTAATAAGTTCTAATATTTTATCCATATTTTGTTCATCATTATCATCCTCAATATTTTCGTCAGCTGCGGTGGTTTCTTGAGCCAATTTCTTTTTACCAAAAATTATGGAATGTCCCATTAGGTCTTTTCTTGCTTCTATGCTTTGAAAGGGCTTTAAAGTTTGTGTACCAGATTCATAATGCCACTGACCTAGTAGGTAAAATTGGTTATAGATGGGTTAGGTAAGGATAACGATAATGATTGTTAAATTAAAGGTCAGATTTCAGCTATTTGGATAATTTTTTTTTTGTAAATCACTGCCAACGTTTCGGTGCAGTCCGCATCATCATCAGGGCTAATGCATGATGAAACAAAGGACTACTTGAAAATTACAAAATTATACATATGTATAAATAAAATAAGGCACAACATTGATTGTATAATCACATTCAGAGTAACTAAACATTAAATTAAATTTCCCCCAAAAGTGGGGCATCTTACAGCATGTGACTGACAAGTAATAGCTAGGAGGAAAAAACACAATGTCGCAACACGACATACGTGCCCCGACAATTCCAGAACCACTCCTGTATATCCTGTATGGATTAAAATTTAAAAAATATAAATCGAGGTGAGTGGAAACTCTGTTTCGTATAATTAAAATAATTTTAAGATGTATGCAGAGTTCAGGAGTGGTTTTGGCAATTGTCGGGGCACGTATGTGTTGCGTCATTGTGTTTTTTTCGCCTAGCTATTACTTGTCAGTCACATGCTGTAAGATATCCCTCTTTTGGGGGAAATTTTATTTAAAGTTACTCTGAATGTGACTATACAATCAATTTTGTGCCCTATTTTATTTATACATATTGTATAATTATGTAATTTTAAAGTAGTTCTTTGTTTCATTGTAATTAGCCCTGATGATGGTGCGGACTGCACCGAAACGTTGGCAGCGATTTGAACAATAAAAAATTGTCCAAATAGCTAAAATCTTACTTTTAGTTTAACAATAGAGTAGTGGACGAAACCAGGGTTGCCAGGTCTCATGATTTTTTATGAGATCTCATGATTTCGACACTTTTCTCATGATTCCATGATTTTCAACAAAAATCTCATGATTTTTGGCGCAATACACAATTACCCCTCTAATTCTATCATTTGTACCTAGAAAGTAGGTACCGATTGAACTTATTCGAAATGTCATTTGACTACGTAATTAATATAAAAAATTTTATAGTTACACTATTGGTAAGCATGCATCTCAAATAAAATGTCATTTTAAATTAATGCTTGGCAACATTGAAATTATTAAAAATTGTTCAGTTGACACACGTGCTTGTCAAGTCAAATGACATTTCGAATAAGGTATGATGTTTTGAATATAGTTTATTTTATTTTTTCTGTTATATTTTATGTTTTGTGTTTTTTTTTCAAGAAAAGTGATTTTTTAAGGTTCTGGTGTCATATAAGGTCGGTCGAATTTCTTTCTGTTTTTGGGTTTATTAGAAAGATAACATGAAATGAAACAAAAATGAGGGTAAAGCCATTTTTTTCAAATTAAAGCAATTTTTAATATTTAAACCTAAGGTATCGTATTACTTACTTATCTAATAAATACAATATCCACAATTATTTTATCAACTTATGGCCATAAAAGATCAATATATAATATAGTAGAATATATAATACCAGAAAAAATTAAAATTAAACTATTTTTTACTTTAGAATAATGATTACATGTTATAATATTCCAATTCCAGAGCAAACGTCAGCATAAAACATAAACATAACCCCATTTGTCTGGTTTTCGGTGTATTTTTAGTGGATTCATGAAGACACGAAGCTGTGTTGCCAAGTGTAATTTTAAATTTGTTTGGGTTTGTATATAAATGTAATAAATAAACTTTATGCCATTACAGCATAAAGGTGTTACTATTAAAAGGTGTAACTTAGGCCGCGGCAGCCTGCGTTCTATTGCGTAGCCCAAGGATGTTTATAATAGTAGAGGGGCGGGCGAAGCCCGCAACGCTAATGTACGATGATATTATCGCATAAAGGTGTAACTTAGGCCGCGGTAGCGGCCGTCGCGTAGCCGGCGTTCTATTGCGTAGCCCAAGGATGTTTATAATAGTTGCGGAGCGGGCGAAGCCCGCAACGCTAATGTACGATGTCATTACCGCATAAAGGTGTTACTCTATTAAAAGGTGTAACTTAGGCCGCGTAGCCGGCGTTCTATTGCGTAGCCCAAGGATGTTTATAATAGTTGCGGAGCGGGCGAAGCCCGCAACGCTAATGTATGATGCCATTACCGTATAAAGGTGTTACCATTAAAGGTGTAGCCGGCGTTCTATTGCGTAGCCCAAGGATGTTTATAAATAAAATAAAATAATAAATATCCTTATTATTTTAAAATATATTTTATTATAAATAAACTTAATTAGGTTTAAGACTTTTTGAAATACCTAACCAGCGTTAATGACTTCAAATCATGAAAATTGGTCCGACGTGGCAACACAGTAAGTATTGCGTCAAATAATGGAGACTTCTCGCATTGACATTTTCGGCACAGAAAAATAAAGGGTCTATATTTTTGGTAAAAATGTCAATTAATTAAAAGTTTATTATTAATTTTTCGCGTCAAAAGTGTATAATCCGCAATTTTTTTGCTTTTAACCTATTCTATACAGCTTAGGCTATATGTTAAAATTTTAAAACTACCAAAATTCGACCGACCTTATATGACACCAGACCCATTTTTTAATTCAATAAAAATTCATATTATTAAAATGGGTGCATTTTTTAAAATTCTTAATAAAATTAGTCATCTCATGATTTTTACTAAAAATATCATGATTTTTGTTGCGTTTTCTCATGAATTATTTTTTTTCGACCTGGCAACCCTGGACGAAATCTTAACAGACGATAATGATTGTTGTCCATGAAAGGACATGTTTATTCCTATAACATTTCTCCATAGATTACGAAAACTACGCGAGATAAAAAAGCTATGCGAGCTTTGGTGGTTTTTAATAATATTCAATTATTTTAAAACAAATGAAAAATAATGAGTTTTAAATCAGACTGTTTTTGAAACGAAAAGTTATTTCGTTATTTTTTTCAATGCATGCAACCAGAAGAGAACAGAAAGACATGACAGCTTTTACGAAAATATTCACTTTTGCTCCAGAATTTAATTAATTTAGAGCAAAAACATCCTTCCGTTTCTATAAATCTTTTGTAGTTATGCTATTTTCTCCAAAAATTATTCTACTGAAGCATTAAAAAGCCTGTTTATTTATAGAAATCAACTTTTAATAAATTTAATTATTATTGAAGGGTTACCATGTGGGTGTACATTAACGGCGTGAGTTTTTTTTTGAATAAACTTAATAAATCCATAGCAGTTTTTTTTAATGCTTAGGCACAGGTATTAATATTTTAAGTTAAGGTATTTTTCATAAGAAAATATTGATACAGTGTGTCCCAAATTAAAGATATGGCGACTACATTTATCAAAAAACGGTCATAGCAATAACGTGTTGTTGGTATTATCAGCTGAATATTAACGTCGTGACACGACTCGACGCTATTTTCCTACGACCATCTATAAAAATGAGAAAAAAAGGACGGATAACTTGGCTAAAAAGTGCTTTATATCACACGTGTGTTGAAATGAAAAACATCTGATGGCTGACGAATTTGACAACAAAACTATTTTAAAAATAACAAACTTACGGGACCCGTGGAGCTAATTGGGGTGCTGTGTGGGGTAAAGCACACTAGGGCATTACCGCAAATTAAAAAAAAAATCTTTTTTCGTTAATTCTGGAAACCATTATAAGTTTCTATGATAAAAATATAAAAGAAGAGAAAATGGGTTAGGCATGAGACAACTCACTTAAAATTATTTGCATCAAAGAGGGCCTTGCATCTAAGGACGTAATGCTTAGCCGTAGAGCTTAATACCTGTTGGGTGTTAGTAACTACCTGAATTAACAATCAATCAGTTATTCCGTCATCTTTAACAGACGTTACAATAACAAGACTTGAACAATTCACACAATGGGCTTTAAGGAACAGCACAAAACATTCATGATTAAAGCGTATTTTCGAAACGGGGTTAGAGTAAATTGTGAGTGGCAATACAATCCGGGTTTGTGCATAGACGATTTTCACGAACATTTTCCTAACGTTGCTTTTATTGCTGGGGATTTTTATCATTGCCTGAAAAGAACCGTGGCTGGCTGTGTTTAGGGAAACAGGTTCTATACAACACAAAAAAGGAGCAGGAAGATCATCTGTAAGAACAGAAGAACTTGTTGCAAACAACACAACACAACACTTTTGAAAATATGAAGAGACGTGTAAATTTATTCGTGGAGCATGGCGGTGGCCAATTTCAGCAATTTATGTAGGTAATTATTTTTATTTCTCTTTGCGTATATTCCTACTTTGTTAATTTTGTAAACAACAAAAATAAATTTGTATTTGTCTACTTATTTTATTACTCATGTCATAATATAAATTTGACAAAATTTTAACCCAGATTTGGTTAGATATATCGTTCCCATATCATTGTGATCTAAACCAAGCCATATGTTTTTTAATCCAAGCCCTCTTTGATGCAAACAATTTTTGCTCGAACGGTATATAAAATCAGTCGCATATAAATACTAAACCTAACTTGAACTCAACCTTAAACTCTTAGCATCCTAGTAAGTATTATTATTGTTATAGCTTATGTTTAATAAACATAATATCATCGTGTATGTGTCGTACCCTTAGTCAATGACAATATTGATCTATAACAATTATTATGATACATTAACTATTAAACATTAAATATAGCAATGTATAAGATTTAGGTAAAATAGGGTGAACCCCTTATTTTTACTCTACAACACATAGATTTTGCTTAAGCAAATAGGAGGAAAAGTTATTCTTTTTATTTAAAACTAGGCATAGCCCTAATAAAAAGTCTATAACCTCTATGAACTAGTTAAGTTAAAATGGGCATTGTTTTTAATATACCTAGACGCTACTGCTGGAATCCGCCTTGAAATAGCTTTAACATTTTTCAATGTTATTATTAAAATAATTTGTTTAACAAAATGGTGATGTACCTGCAAAATACCGTGCGACCAAAAATTATTTGCATCAAAGAGGGCTTAGATTAAAAAGCGTGGGGCTTGGTTTAGATCACAATGATATGGGGACGATATATCTAACCAAATCTAAGTTACAATTTTGTCAAATTCATAATATGACATGATATGCCAAACTAATGAGTAATAAAATAAGTAGACAAATCAAAATTTATTTTTGTTGTTTACAAAATTATATAATAATTTAATGTATAATAATGTATAGGTATAATAAATCATTTCTTTCCAATAAATTTTTGGTAAACCATTGAGAGTAATTCCTGCGTCTTTCAAAATCTGCGGCTTGTATTTCTTGGAATACTTGCACTTTATAAGGAAATAAATTTAGCTGCTTCCTAAGAATAGTCCTGCATGGTCCATAAGATCTTCCCATGCACTTCTTGGGACAGGCGTCTTATACAATTTGTTGGCGTATTTTGCATTATTTCACGAACGTTTGCAACAAGTTCTTCTGTTCTTACTGATGGTCTTTCTGCTCCTTTTTTGTTTTGTATAGAACCTGTTTCCCTAAACACAGCCACGGTTCTTTTCAGGCAATGATAAAAATCCCCAGCAACAAAAGCAACGTTAGGAAAATGTTCGTTAAAATCGTCCATGCACAAACCCCGATTGTATTGCCACTCACCATTTACTCTAACCCCGTTTCGAAAATACGCTTCAACCATGAATGTTTTGTGCTGTTCCGTAAAGCCCATTGTGTGAATTGTTCAAGAAATTGAAAAATTAGCGATGAATCAAATTACTTGTAACGACTGTCAAAGATGACGGAATAACTGATTGATTGTTCATTCAAGTAGTTACTGACTCCCAACGGGTAATAAGCTCTACGGATAAGCATTACGTCCTTAGATCCCTCTTTGATGCAAATAATTTTTGCTCCACGGTATTAAAAACAAATAAAACTATTTTTGATAATTTTTTATGGTCGTAGGAAAAATTGTGTAGATTACTCTCGTGAAAGTGATTTTCTCAAACTCGGAGAATTTCCGCACTCGGCTTACGCCTCGTGCTGAATACTAATTACATCTTCGTTTAGCGTGTACCACTTTCAACACTTGTTATGTAATATACTATGACGTCCTATTAATAGCTATTTATGCCATCAGTTACGAAATGCCTAATTTTGTGTAACGCGTGAGATTTTTGCGGAACGAACGAAGTGAGTTTCGCAAAAACTCCCAAGTTACACAAAATTTCATTTCGTAACGTATTGCATACAAGAATTTTTCTAATTTTGAAGAAAGTAATAAAAAAATAAAATTTAATATAATTGATAAAAATTTGGAAAATATAAATTTAGTTTTTCTAATTTTGACATATAACTGATGGCATAAATAGCTATTGTTGCTGTTACTTCATGTTAGTTGTCAGTTTGACATTTTGTAAAAAAGTCTAGACGGAAGGTTTTTAGCGAGATTGATATATTTTTAGTTTTATTTTAAAAAAATGAGTCATTCAAGTTCTGAAGAGCTACCAAGCGATATTGAAGAGGCAGCAGGTGATGCCCTATTATCAGTAATTCCCAAAAAGTCAAAGGCAGTTTATGATTTAGCATACGAAAAATTTGTTACGTGGTGTGATGAGAAGAAAATTAAACATGTTAATGAGAAAGTTTTACTTGCATATTTCGAGGGTAAGAAAGATCTAAAAGTTTCCACATTATGGACACTTTACTCAATGTTAAGGTCTGAACTAAATCTGAAAAGGAATATTGATATTAAAAAATATACAAATTTGGTAGCATATATTAAAAGGCAAGCGGACGGGTACAGTGCTAAAAAGTCAAAAGTTTTTATTAAAAAAGATTTTGCCAAATTTTTATTGGAAGCTGATGACAAAGAATACTTAATGGCTAAGGTTGCAATGATAATTGGAATGGCAGGAGCATGCAGAAAAGCAGAATTAACTTTTCTTCCAGTTGAAAATGTTATAGACGAAGGAAGCCATTTTCGTGTTCAAAAACAAAAGTTATACGGCAGTGTGCAATTACCACTGGAGACATTGAAAATACGAATCTTGTTGAAATATTAAGAAAATATATTAAGTTGCGTCCCCAGATTCTTAAACACAACAGATTTTTTGTAAAATATGCGAATGGAAAATGTACCACATTTAGCAGTCTGCCAAAAGTTATTGCACAATTTCTTGGTCTTTCAAATCCTGTTCTATATACTGGCCACTGCTTCAGAAGAAGCTCTGCCACTTTCCTAGCAGACAGTGGCGCTGATCTTTTAAAATTAAAGAGGCACGGAGGTTGGAAATTTAGTTCTGTTGCGGAGGGATATGTTGAAAATTCCATGAATAATAAAAAACTTATAGCGCAAGAAATATTTGGTGAAACATCTAATGCAATGTGCGTCGCTTCCCAAATAACAGCAAGTTCGAGCAATGAAAAAAATATGTCGTCGGGAATTAATTTGAATAATTGCAATAATTGTGTTATCAATATTTATAATAATTAATTAATTTATAATTTATGTTTTTAACTTGTATTATAACAGTTTAATAAATAGAATAATTCTTTTTGTCACTAATTTTGAAATACATTTTTCGTCACCAATTGCATAAAATTTTACTTTATGCAACTCGTTACAAAAAGTAAGACGTTTCATAATGTCAATCAGTTTTAAAAAGTGTTACTTTATATGTCAAAATTAGAAAAAATTACTTTAATAATAAATTAAATTAACAAAACAAACCTAAAGGACGCACTACCATCGATGCGTTTTCCGTTTTTCGAATTTTATATACTTGAAGAAAGCAGTAAGAAATGTCTGAAAGCGCACTTGTTGTCTTGCAATATTCTTCGAAATAATCACGTTGTGAACTGTTGGTTGTTTTACTGCTGCGATTAAAGGGTAAAATTGTTTCAACGTGTTTTTTCTCCAGACCTACTGATAAAGCCTGGTCTTTTCTTTTACATATAAGGACTTCTGGACTCTAAAAAAATTTCATTAAACAAAAACTTTCACAAAAAAATTGATTGTTTTTTCCATTAATATCAGTAAAATGTTATAAATACTCGTTTACGCCTATTCAACTTAATAACGTATAATGGAAATATAAAACATAGTTCTGTTTGTTAACTGGGCTATTGTTCTTTTTTACCGACAATAATGGATTAATATAAACTCCCGGACAAAAAAAAACGGCACCCTGAATTTTTTGCTAACTTTGATCCTTTATAACTTCTTTATCTTGAATCCGATTTTTTCAATTTTTTTGCCATTTTATAGATAATTTAACTAGGAATCTGCTGAACTTTTTTATTTATGGGTCAAGTTCGATAGGGCGATATTATACCGAGTGACCCAATGTGTGTTTTTTCGTCCCAAGTTTTATACACTCTGTGGAGTTATTGAGGATATTATTTTTCATACTCTCAATTTCAGAATAAAGTTACATGTATTCCTAACATTTTCTTTTTTTGACTCATTACGATATCTCTCTTTTTAAAAGAGATACGATTTTTTAAATGAAACTCTATTTATAAAGCCTTTTTTATTAAAACAATGATAAAGTTTAAACAAAATTAGTAACGTGTATGTCCTCCTCTAGCTTCAATAACAGAGCGCATTCTCCTAGGTAATGACTAAATAAGTTTCACGATTCTTCCATGAGAGATTACATTGTATTCTTGGGAAAGTGCTATCCCCAGCTCCTGTAAAGTACCTGGTTGCATAGGGCGACGACGAACAGCTCTTTTCAACTGATCCCAAAAATGTTCAATTGGGTTCAAATCCGGACTACATGTAGGCCAATCTAACCGTCGAATACAAACCTCATCCAAATATTCATTTACTATCCGTGAACATGTGGCCTAGCATTATCATGCATTAGTATAAATGATCACCGATTAATGGAGCAAATGGAAGTACTGCCTCTTGAAGAATATCTTCAATGTACCGATGTGCATTTAGTGCTCCATTATCCACAAATATCATTCCAGTTCGCGAATCAGCTGAAATACCCCCCCACACCATAACGGAACCACCATGATAAGATATTATCTCTGTTATGGTGCATTCAACAAATCTTTCGCGTTTGCTCTCCTATAAACACGCTCACGACCGAAGACAAACCCTCGACTCATCTGTGAAGAGAACATTACTCCACTGCTCGATAGTCCAGTTTAAATGTTCTCTGGCAAATCGTAGCCGCTCTCGTCGATGATGCCGAAGTAGTCGTGGTATTTTTGCCGGTCTACGTGAACGGAGCTCAGCTTCGTTTAACCTCCTTCTAACCGCTTTGTCACTAATATTAACTCAACGTGTCATTCGCAACTCATTTTTTAAAACCACGGCAGTGGCTCTTCGGTCCCTTAAGGATCTTACCACAAGGAAGCGATCTTCAGCTGCAATCGTTTTTCTCTTTCTGCCAGATCCCTGTCTTCTAGTGAAATTCCCTGTTTCCAAGAACCTATTCCAAGCATCTTGAACTGTGGCCCTTGGAAATCCCAACGTACGAGCCACATAACTTTTATTATGACCCGTTCCTATTAGCGCACCTATTTTTGCTACGTCTGTTGTCCATGCTGACACCAATAATTATTATAACTATTATGAAGGCTGGTGGTCTAATAAAATAATGTAATTTGCAGAGTTTCATTTAAAAAATCGTATCTCTTTTAAAAAGAGAGATATCGTAATGAGTCCTAAAAAGAAAATGTTAGCAATACATGTAACTTTATTCTGAAATTGATAGTATGAAAAATAATATCCTCAATAACTCCACAGAGTGTTTAAAACTTAGGACGAAAAAACACACATTGGTTCACTCGGTATAATATCGCCCCATCGAACATGACCCATAAATAAAAAAGTTCAGCAGATTCCTAATTAAATTATCTATAAAATGGCAAAAAACTGTAAAAATCGGATTCAAGATAAAGAAGTTATAAAGGATCAAAGTTAGCAAAAAATTCAGGGTGCCGGTTTTTTTTGTCCGGGAGTTTATTTTTAAATTTAGAAAAAAACACATGCACTTTCAACAACTTTGGGGCGTCTGATGAGCGACGAATACTTACACCAGGAAAAGGACAAACAAGCATGTTAATTGGTCGACGCACAAATGACATTAGGCAATGTCAAAACTGTTGAAAGCAAATTTTTGTTTAAAAATTTATGTTTTTTTTTTTGGAAAATCAAGTTATTGTCACTTTTTTTAGTCTTTTGTGTCAGTTTATTTAAAATAATTATTTTAAATCAGACTAACTGCATTTTAAAATTTAGATGGCGTAAACCCATTTTATAGCAAAAAAAAAATTTGAAGTCGCCTCTGAACTATTTCTCTTATATTCTATTATATTTATGTTATATATTTATTTTTATACAATAATATATTAAAACTGAAAAATACCGAAATAATGAATTTTACTTTGGAAAGACAAGTTTTTGATGGTAAAAAAGAAAAATGGCCCAACTGACTATTAGGAGATAAACTCGTTAAACTAGACTCTTTATAAAAAGGTATGCTTTTTAAGAAAATATTATAGGAAAGTGTTTTTAAAAATTAAGTCTAAGCAGTAGCGACTCGTGAGGTAAAGCCACAATGTCATGGCCCTATCTGTCCTACCCATAGACAATTTACCTTTAGATACGTACCGGGTGTCCCACTAAGAATAGTACTCGGCCGTATCTCAGAAAGGGTTAGTCGTATGGCTTGCGGAAAAAAAAATTTTTAGTAAAAGTGGCCCTGAGAAATTGCTGGAAATTATTTTTAAGTTCCTCATTTCGCCGCAAGAAGGCACATTTAAAAAAAAATTAGAAATTCTAAATTTCTCCGAAAATTCCCACATTAAGGTATAACTCTGATTATATTATCGAAAAGCTTAGACAATTCTGCATCATTTTGGTGTAAGGGTCGTTGGCGTACCGACCTTGTTAAGAGTGGGGGAAGCTATTGAATGTGTAAACATTAAAATCGCTGTAACTTCTAACCGACTTATCCGATTTTACTAAATTTAAGCTTGTTTGGAAGGGAAAGGTAAGTATCTTCAATCGCCATACCCAACAGTACACGAAAGTGTTTAATAAAATTGCTAGAGGGCGCAATTTGTAATAATAACAGTTTTTTCGATTTTATCCCGAAAATTTAAACCATACGGTATAACTATGACATCATAATCGGAAAGTAGATGAAATTTGCAAGAAAAGATGTGAAGACCGCTGTTCGCTATCCTTGTTCATTTCAGAGTTATCGCCAAAGTAATAATTATTAATACAAATAGCGCCCTCCAGCAATTTTATTAGAAAATATCGTGTACCATTGGATACGACAATTGAAGGTACTTCCAAACAAGCTTAAATTTAGCAAAATCGGAAAAGTCGTTTAGAAGTTACAGCGATTTTAATGTTTACACTTTCAATAGCTTCTCCCACTCTTATCAAGTGAAAGGGTAAACATTAAAATCGCTGTAACTTCTAAACGACTTATCCGATTTTACTAAATTTAAGCTTGTTTGAAAGTACCTTCAATTGTCGTATTCAATGGTACACGATACTTTCTACTAAAATTCCTAGAGGGCGCAATTTATATTAAAAATTATTATTTTGGCAATAACTCTGAAACGAACAAATATATCGAACTGCAGTCTCACATTTTTTCTTGCAAATTTCATCTACTTTCCGATTATGATGTCACAGTTATACCGTATGATTTGAATTTTCGGGATAAAATCGAAAAAACTGTTATTATATATTACAAATTGCGCCCTCTAGCAATTTTATTAAAAACTATCGTGTATCATTGGTTACGGCAATTGAAGTTACTTACCTTTCCCTTCTAAACAAGCTTAAATTTAGTAAAATCGGATAAGTCGTTTAGAAGTTACAGCGATTTTAATGTTTACACATTCAATAGCTTCCCCCACTCTTATCAAGGTCGGTACGCCAATGAGCCTTAAATGAAAATGATGCAGAATTGTCTAAGCTTTTCGACGATGTAATCAGAGTTATACCTTAATATGGGAATTTTCGGAGAAATTTTTGAATTAAAAAAAAAAAATTTAATTGTGCCCTCTTGCGGCGAAATGAGGAACTTAAAAATTATTTCCAGCAATTTCTCATGGCCACTTTTACTAAAAAAAAATGTTTTCCGCAAGCCCTACGACTAACCCTTTCTGAGATACGGCCGAGAGCTAGTCTTAGTGGGACACCCGGTACAGCTTATCTCCTGCGCAAACAAAAGTTACGTTTTATGGGTGAAAAAATACGTCCGAGCGCATGACTCGCCGGTCAGCTGCCTTTCCTCTGAGCACCATCGGGCATGCGCACAAACCTCGTGTTATCGGCCTGTCCTACTTTAGCGACATGCTCAAAATACACTCCGGAACCGGTTCGGCCGCCATTTTTGTTGTTTTGTACTAAGGTTTCTCTGTGGATTCCTTGTAGTTTTCTTAGCTATTGTGGATTGTGGGTGTTTAATATTTACGGATTTTTAGTTTTTGTGTAGTTTAGTGAATTGTGTCTGATTGTGAGAAAATTAATTGTGTCAAAGGTACTGGTTGGTTAATTTTTTGGTTAAAATCTGTACACCCCGACATTAAACGTTTAATAAAGCCAGTATTCCACGGGTCAAGTTCTCGGCCAAACACTTTTCAAATTCTTAAACAAGAAATTTTGCTTGAAAAAGTTTTACACGTACCCAAGTTTTTGCCAAATTGTAAAAATCAATACAAATTATATACCAACTAATATTTGACTTGAGGTTAGGCACTCGATAACACCGTAGATTGGTTATTTTGCTGGTTTTGTTTGTTTTTATATTTGATTTTATAAGACTAGTTTAATTCACTTTTTCTTGTTCTCTTCTTTTTCGAACTAAAAACACGACGACGAATTATTTTTAAACAAATTTTAAAAACAAAACCTTAAAAACAATTTTCTATCCTTAAAATCTGATAGGTTTGCTACTACTAAAAATGCCAGAAAACACTAACTTTCTTTCCAACTTGATCAAAAATTGATAAGAAAGTCCAATTTTTTGGCAAGAATTTAAATTTTAAAGCCCAGACCTGTCTATTTTCCCATTCGTCAAACGATAATGTTGCAGTGCGCATGTCTAATAGTGTCTAGCTTTGTTTACATGCGCGAGGCCATAAATCTGCCACTTTCGTGATTATTGTTTGATTATCTAAATCACTGCTAGAAGAAGGATGGTCAGAGAGACGGGTGACTCAAAGATTTCAAACGCCAAAAAGTACAGTTCATGATATCAAAATAAAATGGATGGAAACACATTCGCTGGAAAGAATAGAAGGAACATGCCTTAAAAGGGCATCGACAGAAGTACATGACAATACTCTAATTCAATACCTAAGGGAAAATCCTTTTAAAACGGCTGTTTTAGCTCACAATGTAACTGATTTTCCGGATTCCGTTAGAACTGCACAACGAAGAATAAGAGATGGTTCAAATCTTCGCAATCACCCTGCAGCTAAAAAGCCTTTCCTACCGGTAACCAACAAGGAGCAAAGAGTGGGTTATGCATTACAATATTACGGAGGTGGTATAAATGCTTGAGAAAATGTAATTTTCACAGACGAAAAGATTTTCCAATCATGTTACAGTGGGAGAGTAAGGGTATATAGACCACCCAATGCCCGGTTTGATAAACGCTACACTTAGAATATTTCAACAAGTGGCCGTTTCTCTGTCAACGTTTGGGGGTGGATGAGTGCACAGGGTATAGGAGTTTGTGCGCGCTTGGAAGATAGATTTAATGCACAAAATTACATACAAATATTGGAGAACGTGATGTTGCCATCGGTTAATGATATGTTTCCCAATAATAATTACATTTACCAACATGATAACTGCCCGGTTCATACTGCCCACGCAGTATCTGATTGGATGCAACAAAGGGACATTCAAGTATTACCCTGGCCTTCTAGGAGTCCAGATTTAAATCCGATGGAAAATGTTTGGGGTTACACTCAGACCAAGCACTATAGACAAAGTTATTTACATTGAGCCATAAAAACAGTTTTATGTTCACAGTATAAGAATTTACGCACTGTAGTAGCAATACCGGCTGTGATCGCAAGGCGATGTTGTCGACCTGCACTAAATTATATAAAAATGAGTATAAAACATAGAAAACATAATTATAGTAAATAATTTAGTTCCTCTCGCAAGATGGATTCCAAGTCACGTGACACCAGGTCAGTTCTGGTCTGTTGAATTTTTATAAGTTTGTATGAAAATTATACATGTGATCATTATGATCCCTTCTAAAACAATTGATGCAATAGTCTCATAGGCTCTACCGCTTATTATTGCCAAGCAACTTTCTCACGAACTTACGAACTAAACCAATTGGTTAATACAAGAGCAGTTATTCTAAAAGTATATATTATATAATATGCGGTCATCCTTATGGCAAAAAGAAACCACTATTTTTTACATCTAAACGTGACAACGTCGCCTTTGGTACGATGACGATATTCCGGTTGCGCACGCAGCTTACGCTATCTGAAGGTCTGTCAGTTCATTCACAAATTTCTGGCGATCAGGTGTTTATCGTTAGAACGTTCTGTATTTAAAGTGAGCTTTTGTGTTTTGTGAGTTTATTTCAAGTGTTTCATTACTAAATATCCTTTAAATTGGGGTTAGATGGTACGGCAGTGTGAAGTGTGCCAGAAATTGAGCCATATAAGCCCGGAAATAACATTTCACAGGTAAGATTAAAAACAGCCATGTTTTTTTAACAGGGGCGTAGCGCCGAGTCCTTTTTAAGGGTCTAATTACGATTTCCTGTAATATTTAGGAGGAAAGCATGAAAAAATAAATAAAATTGGGACATGCGAACAGAAAGGACTATAAGAAATGTCACTGAAACCGTAATAATAAACTTTATTTGTAGTTTTCCTACTAATCTCCAAAGAAGATGTATGTGGTTCTGCCTGTTGGAGCTGAAATATGTTCGAATCATTTTACTAAAAGTGATTTTGAGTATGGTATAGTAATGGAGTAAAATATTTAAAGAAGATGCTCTTCCAAAATCATTTCATCCAGAGCTTTTTTAAATCTTCATACTTAAGGTGAGTAGGTACCTATTTATTTATACCAAAAACTTGAAAATACCTAGCCGAAAGCTTTTGTAAAGTTATAGTGCCTTAAGAGTATAGTATTTTATTGCTGATTCAATAGCGTGGTATTTTTTAGTTCAAATTAGTTAGTCTAATTTGATCTTTGGGTCATTATATTTCAATACAATAATAAACTTTATAGTATTTTTGACGCACTTGGTTTATAGGTGACAAGGTATCATAGATTTTATTATATGCTTTTGTTTTAGCTCTGATTCTACAATTGGAGGAACTCCACCAAAGAAAAGGTATGTCTTAAATAACGATACATAATAATATATAAAGGATTTATTTTTATTACACTTTAAAGTTTCTACTAAGATTGTTATTTTTATCCTGACCTTGTATTCATAAATTATGTAACTTTTTTCTGGGTTTTAGGTTAATTGTTACCTACAAGCCTCTACATCGGCCTACTGTGCCTTACCACATTACCCACATTTTGGCGTAACGGCCAGATAAAAAATTTAATTATATTTTAACACACAAGGGATCTTTTCTGATTTTCAAACTTTTTACTTTTTAGATTGCCAAGCATGCAAGACAGTGTAGCTCTGGCGTACGATGCAGAAAATCAGCTTACATCAAGCATTCCCTGTGGTTCTCATTGTCGGTAAGTAAATAGAGGAAAATGTGCTATATTCACTAATATTGAGTGTCAGAACCAAAATTCTTTATTTTTAAAGGGTGCGGTAAAAACTTGCATTGCTGCCGACAACTTACATTTAAGCACCTTTTTTTGTAGAATATCAGAACCTACGAAAGAAATAAGGAGCGACGATTTTGGTACCCCAAAAAAGCGGAAAATGAATGTCCAGAAAGTTTACAGTACCATATTTGATTTCGAAGGAATTGTTTTTATTATTTTTATTATTATTATTATTGTTTGGCAATAGTAAGGGTAAAATAAACTATTTAACATTACTTATATTAGCCCATATAGTAGTTGTAAAGGGTAACGATATGAATATGTAATAGGATAGCGAACAAATATATAATTCTATTTTCTGGGTCTACGTACCTTATATAAGTGAAATTATTATTAGATATTACTATTATTATTGTTTGTATGACAATAAAATAACGTTTTTAACATTAAGTTAGCCTACGTACAACTTTAGAAATGTAACCTTATCAATAAATTACATTTTAACGAACACATTCCATAAAAACCACTTTTGGGTGTAGACGTACCTTACGTAAGTCAAAAACTATTAATTTTCACTGACAGAAAAAATTAATCCCTGGCTAAATTGAAGCTTTTAACTTTATGTTAGCCCACATACAAGTTTAGAAATGTAACTGTATCATTACCAACAAATTCCATAAAAACCACTTGTGGGACCCTACGTTTTAAAATTATTACGAAGTTAAGCTAGGAGGCCCAGCCTTAACTTCGCTTTTTGTAACTTTTCTATACAATAAAGTATTTTAAAAAGTTAAGGCACAGAACAAATTATTTTTTGAAATAAAACCATTTATTTTATAAGATTTTTGAATACTAGTGGATTAAACCATTAGTATGTTAAGTTGCTACGGCTTTTAAAATATTGATATTTGAAAATAACTAATAGCTAACCAATCATAAAACAGAAAAAGGGCTTGCAACTTCCTCTCGTAGCTTTTAATTCTCTATCGAAAAACTATTACGTCCAACCTTAAAAGTATAAACTTTTTGTTTATCCTAAAATAGATTTGCCAAGTTATTAATTTATTAAACCGAACTAGCACTTTTAAAACGAGAATGAAAACCTAAAATAGGAATGCGCATAATATTTGTTATACCGTAAAGACTGCCGCAGTCTTGTCAATTTTGGAAAAATATTGTCTATCTCACGGTTTTTGAAGTTTTATAAATATCGCACGCCTATGGACCGTTCGACACTCCTTGTCGAAGCGCTTTACAAGTCTTATCCCCTCCATTTCGTCCTCTTCTCCGCACGCCCCGATTGATCACTCCTTATAATGGTGGGGGACTTACTTGTATCGCTGTTGCATCGCAATGTGACTTGAAAATTGTCAACACAACAACCCCTCCTTTATGAATGGCAATGAATAGCATGCTTTGTCTATAGTGCTTGGTCTGAGGGGTTACATGATCAAGAGAATTAACAAATATAATGATTTTCGTCCAGAAAATAGAGAACAATTGTGGCTGAAAATACAAGAGACTTGGAATCAACTAACGCAAGAATACTGTAATGGTCTGGTGGCTTCAATGCCTAAAAGAATAACTTCAGTTATTCAAAGTATTGGAAGTGCAATAAAATATTAAATACTATTTATTTCCTTCTCAGTTTATTTAGATTGCCATAATGTTGCAGTAGTAGAATTATTACTTTACTTTCTTTTAAGCTATTTCTGTATTGAATAACAAGTTATTATTGTTTAGTTTACTTTACCAAAATGTCTTTACCATTACTTTTACCTTCCAATCTATGGTAGTAAAGGTAAAAGCCTAAATTACCAAAATTCAGGAAAAAAATTTTAGCTGTCAGATTTGTGCCCGGAATTTTGTGACGGTAACTGTACAATAATTACATATACACAACATTTTTGTATCTATAGCAAATCAACATTTAAACTTAGTTAAATTATGCATACCGTAACGAAATAATCAAGTAAAGCGAAAAAGTTGATAAAAACAGATATTTATTATATTTTAAATCAAATTATAAACTTCGTATTTGCTTCGAATAATTTTTGGGCCCACCTTAATAGAATGTCACGAGCCGCTACTGTGTCTAGACCTAAAGTCCCCTTTATATTAGGGAGCCATCATCACTATTGGCTGGTTTTCACTTCACTTAACACTTAAACATAATATTTAATTCTATAAAGCCCAGCTATTAAGAATCTAGCTTTCTTTTATTAATATTCTTTGGATCATACAATATACAGAGTGATTCACGGTGGGTGGTGCGTTAGACGTATATGACGAACTAGCTAATGAATCGCTCCGAAAATTTGGTCATTACTACCAAAAATTAGCAGCATTTTCAATAGAACACCCTGAATTTTATTTTATTTTTAAGACCACTTTTAGATTCTAAACAACTTTCTTTAACGGTATCCTATACCGATCTCTTACCGTGAATCACCCTGTATTATAAGAAACAATAAAGGATGAGATAGAAATTGCCAACGCTGTATTTGTTATCTCTCTCTGGGACATACAATATCTGTATTTGATATAAAACTTGTCTTCAGAACATGCGCATGCGAGCATGAAAAATTGTCGAACTTTTGGAAAAAACGGTCCTAGTAGGAAGCGGGCTTTACAAACGTCATTTATAGCTAATTCCTTTACGTAACCTACTTCCATGGTCGCTGATTTTGACATTTCAACAGCAATAACCATGTCGACTGCTAAGTTAATTTCACTCGAACGTAAAACATCCAAGGCATGCTTTTCTACTGTAACTGAAGAATTGTAGCCCTGATAAATATTTAGCCATAAGTAATATCCATCTGTTCGTGATATTGAGTTAACCTAGAAAAAGCAAATAAACATTAATTCTCAACAAACGATTGAAAATTAGTAGGGCGTTACGGAAGGAAAGGGCAGTTGATATTGATTTTATGTAAATTTTGTGTAAAAGCTAGAAAAAATAAATAAATCTACGCGACCTAGGTTATATAGGTTGGCCAGCATGTTAAAGCTCCAACCTTAACCTTTGATTGTGAAAAAGTGATTATGGTAATTGGCATACCGCAAAAATTATTTCCATCAAAGAGGGCCTTGCATCTAAGGACGTAATGCTTAGCCGTAGCGCTTAATACCTGTTGGGTGTCAGTAACTACCTGAATTAACAATCAATCAGTTATTCCGTCATCTTTGACAGTCGTTACAAGTAATTTGATTCATCGCTAATTTTTCCAATTTCTTGAACAATTCACACATTGGGCTTTACAGAACAGCACAAAATATTCATTGTTAAAGCGTATTTTTGAAACGGGGTTAGAGTAAATGGTGAGTGTCAATACAATCCGGGTTTGTGCATGGACGATTTTCACGAACATTTTCCTAACGTTTCTTTTATTGCTGGGGATTTTTATCATTGCCTAAAAAGAACCATGGCTGTGTTTAGGGAAACAGGTTCTATACAACACAAAAAAGGAGCAGGAAGACCATCTGTAAGAACAGATGAACTTGTTGCAAACGTTCGTGAAATAATGCAAAATACGCCAACAAATTGTATAAGACGCCTGTCCCAAGAAGTGGGAAGATCTTATTGAACATGCACGACTATTCTTAAGAAGCAGCTAAATTAATTTCCTTATAAAGTGCAAGTATTCCAAGAAATACAAGTCGCAGATCTTGAAAGACGCAGGAATTACTCTCAATGGTTTACCCAAAATTTATTGGAAATAAATGATTTATTAGACCTGACATTTTTTTCGGATGAAGCCCGGTTCCGCCTCTCCGGTTATGTGAATTCTCAGAATACACGCATGTGGAGTAGTGAAAATCCCCATTTTTTTGTAGGTCCACATTGCACCCTCAAAAAATTGGTGTCTGCTAAGCTGTTTCCCGAAGAAGAATTGTTGGTCCTATTTTTTTTCATGATACAGTTACAGCACAGCGGTATAGAGACAATATTTTGAACAGGACGGTGCAACCGCCCATACAGCCGCCGAAACTGTTAACTATTTACGCAATTTTTTCGACGACAGATCGATCAGTTTTCGATCAGACATTGACCAACCTAGATCACCTTGTTTAACGGTTATGGATTACTTCGTTTTTCCTCATTTAAAGAACACTATTTTTAAAACACCATTTGCAAATTTAGAACAATTACAAGAAAGGATTATCTAAGAATGTGGTAACATTTCTCCAGAGATGCTGGTCAACACTTTCGAAAATATGAAGAGACGTGTGAATTTATGCTTGGAGCATGGCGGTGGCCAATTTTAGCAATTGATGTAATTATTTTTCTTTTTCTTTCTGTATATTCTTACTTTGTTAATTTTGTAAACAACAAAAATAAATTTGTATTTGTCTACTTATTTTATTACTCATTAGTTTGGCATATCATGCCATAATATGAATTTGAGAAAATTTTAACCTAGATTTGGTTAGATATATCGTCCCTGTATCATTGGGATCTAAACCAAGCTCTAGGTTATTTAATCCAAGCCCTCTTTGATGCAAATAATTTTTGCTCGCACGGTATAAGTCCCAGTCATAGTTGCCTGATTAGTTAATTTTTAAAATCTTTGTGCGACAGTTTAGTATATTCGAAAATGCAAATTGTTTCATTTAAAAATGGACTTCCCAGTATATTTTCCAACAATTGTAAAATTGTCCCCTAAGAGCCTCGTAAATTTCTTCGATTTAATATTTCTTTATATCTCCAACCACGAGAAGTCATTTTACTTTTTCGCATTATTGTATTGTTGCATTGCACAGGAAGAAAAAATGATATTCCATAAACCAAAGCTATTTCAGGTTCAACGACAAATTCTACTTATAAAAGGAGGGACTACCGATGGGCTCCCCCTTATCACCTTTGTTAACTGAACTTTTTATGGCATATTTCGAAAACAAATTATTTAACATAAAAAATTCTCTAATTAAAAACATACATTTTTGGCGTAGGTATGTCGACGATGTATTTTGTGTTTGGACCGGTACGGATCGACAATTACACCAATTTCTCAATCTTCTTAATGGTCTAAAAGTCTAAACCATAGAATACAATTTACCATAGAAAAAGAAATTGACAACTCAATTAATTTCCTAGACATCACAATAATGAAAAAAAAAATCAATTAACCTACCAAATTTAAAGAAAATCAACTACCACAGATATAGCCATACCCGCAGATTCAAAGCACCCCTAATAAACAAAACTAGCTGCATTCAATAGCATGGTACATCGACTAGTTAACGTTCCTCTCTCAGACATCCAATACAAACAAGAATTAGATATCATAAAAACAATAGCCACAAATAACGGTTACCTAACAAAAATCATACACCAAATAATAAACAAAAAACACACAAAAAATTCTTAACAAAGAACATCCCACTCCAATTAAGGACAAATACTGCTTAATAAGATATACGGGGAACACAAGCCAACAAATCTCCAAATAACTTAAAAACCTTAATATCATTCCTATACAAGTCAATAAAAATAACTTACACAAACACATATTCTGCTAAAATTGGCTAAAATAGAAACAAAAAACAAACTTTTACAAAGTGGGGTCTATTAAATAGAATGCGACAACTGCGATACTATTGGACAAACAGGTAGAAATTTTGACACCAGGCTTAAAGAACACAAAACATCTATTTTAAAAACAAAATAAAACAGGGTTAGCTGATCACGGCATAAAAGACAATCACTCAATCTCTAATAACATAAATACATATACATACACAATAAAAACAGACAACTAAATCTACTAGAAAGAATAGCTATCAAAAAAGCCATAAAAAACAAATCTAATGTTGTTAATAATCAAACCGAAATACCTTCAGGTGCTTCCCTAATTCTTAATGGCACACTTTTCTAGGATTAAATAATATGTATCTGTACCTTTAAAATTTGGAAAACCCACAGTTGACCGTTCAATCTTTTAATCCTAATTTTAATTTTATGACATGTTTATAGTTACCATAATATGATATAAATTCCTTTGTAATGTCACATAGAATTTTTAGTATCTTCTTGTACTCCTTTGAAAATGACCCGTAAGGGCCGAAACACGTGTCAGGAAACTGAATAAATTTGTGAAACATAACAAGTATTTATCATTTTTTCTTCCTTTGCAATGGAACAACAGTTTCACCAAGCATGTAGCTCAACACAAATTAATTATCTATTTATTGTATTGTATCGTTTTATGGTAGGTAACAGTGTGAGTTTGTAACTTGGAATATATTCAGTAAATCCAGTAAAGTTTTTTTGTTGGAAAAATGCTTGGACATGTATTTTAACATTTATAGTGGTATTCTTTAGGAAAAAAATATTGGTACAGTGTTACCGAAGGAAAGCGACTTACGTTACTTTGATGGGTGATAGTTTTGTAATTTCGTTTCGAAAAACACATTTTATTGGTTCGTTAAAATAAATTTGATAGAGTATGCAATGTATGCATGCGCGCTCGGTTTTACCATCAGTAGACAAAACTCGAAAATAATTAGAAAACGGTACGTTATCATCTTTATTATATCGTTATAATATGCAGCAGCAAATAATTGGGTTATACAATAGAGTCTCCTTTACATACCTTTAAATTTTATAGATAATAATTGATGTCGTTTATACACTCCCGAAAGCCGAATGTCAACGCATTGTCCGATGAAGAAGATTATAGACGAGGAAACGAATTTGTCAGAGATGTCCCAACCTAAAGATATTGTTAGATCTTTTAAACTGCAGTTACCTTAGAAATCATAAACTCTGTGTGCAATTAAAAAGACGGGTTATTCTGCTACGGGGGCCATAGCAAGAAACACAATATATAACTGTCTCCTTTATTTCTGCATACGATAATGAATTAAAAGTTTCTATTGAACGCTACACTGATAATAATTCAGAGCAACCCATATACCTCAACCCAACGCCATTGAAAAATATATAAAATTTATGGGAGGAGTAGACCTCCACGATAATGGTATTGCCATTTTTGAATGCCGAGTTTTTGGGAGTGGAATGGGTTGCCAATACTGTAACTCTGGACAATATAGTTTTGTTGTGAATGCTTGGAAATTATATAATATTGTTGACAAGAAAAAATGTATCAATTAGATTTTAAATCATATAGCGCTACGCCTTATAAAAACTGAAACTAACAAAATGTTAGGAATATATCTCAACCAATGGAAGACGATATGATAATCAATTCCACGCTAATATCTCCCATCAAACTAGGGCATGAAGGAGATATAGAGTATGTCATAATCATACTAATTTTAGAAAACAAAGGAAAAAACACAGCATACAGTTCACGAACAAGAATCCAAATATACTAATTTACATAAAATGAAATAATTATTTTAATGGCAATAAATCACCGTCGGCATGAGAATACAAGCGTGTGAGGTATCTTTGCCCAAGACTGGCATCTTTTTCCCGACAACCAATGACGGCCTGACGGCCAGAACTTATGTGCTAAAGTGTCATTATATAAGCAAAATAAATTAATCCTTAAACTTTAATAAATCGATAATGTTAAAATTTAAGACGTTTCAAACACTATTTATATTTGTGGAAGGCGTGATGTACATTTGCACGTGTTGAGCCTTGAAAATTACCATCGCCGGTAAAAATAATGTAGGTATTGCATTTCGTACCAGTTAGTGCAGTGAAACAACCATCTTGAAAGAAGCCGTGAAACAGAAACATCGACAACACTGCTTGTAGATCCATGTGTCACGTGACTTTTTTGAGCTTAGCCATGGTTTAGTATGTAATTTACGCGCGAAGTAGGTGTAGGTGTCGTATTAATTTGTATTTTTATCCGGTTTTCGATTGATATCTAATAGAAAATTTAAGTGACATGATTGCTAAGAACGTCTACAAAATACTAGCGAAAATTTTTGGTGCGGGTTTGCTCTAATAGCATTAATAAAGTGAGAAATTGAACAGCCTGGCCGGCCAGCGGTTTGTTTACGGGTCTTATAATGGCGGCAGAATTTTATTTGTTTTAATTTAAACGTTGCGTTTTTTGTATTCTGGTGAGCTCTTTGTGATAAACTTTATTATTTTGTGGCTACAGTTTGTTAATTTATTACATATTGAAGTGTTTATTTAGCTTGAAGGTATATGTGAATTAGTTTAAAAATATCATTTGTTTAATTATCAACATGCCAAGTCCCTCCTGTATTCCTGGGTGTAACTCTAACTATAAAAGTGCTTTAAAAGCAGGTGAAGAGAGTGTATCAGTTTTTCACTTCCCAAAAGATAAAAATCTGAAAATTCTATGGCTAAAAGTAATTCTAAGAGCTAATTGGTCGCCCACACTGTATTCTGCAGTTTGTGCTAAGCATTTTGTCCCCTGTGATGTTTTGCCTGATGGCACCACAAAAAAATTCCAACTAAAATGAGACTAGATTTAACAGCTGTTCCGTGCCTTTAGAGCAATCAGTGACTGTCACACCAGTGTGACTGGTACCAGTGTGACTGTTTTTTATATTGGAGTTAATTCCGCTGTAATGGCACTACGGTGTATTGATGGCCGCTTTGATTTTGCAAGGAGGCTTTTAGTACATTTTACCCTCGTTCTTGGAATTGCTTGGATTTTGGCTGCCCGTAGAGCCCTAACAAGGACGAAACGGCCGTCGGGGTCTACCCGCCCCAGGGTATCCATTAAACTTGAATCCCTGTGTATTCCAATAAAATAAATAGTTACACACTTGTCCGATATGCCACAATATTCTCATTTAATTATTTTCGCGGACACTATATCATCTTCTTTTATTAAATAGAGTTATTTTTAACCTGCTAGAAACTTCACACTTTAATTACATAACTAGCTTACTTAACAGACACAACACGCGAGTGTAGTCAACACGCTAGCGTGAACCGAGTGCTTAGAATACAAGTGTACCTATGTTAAGCAGTCATTCTAACTCGTTATAAATAGTATTTTTCCCACAATTATTAAGAAAAAAAAAAATAAACTAGATATCTATATATCTATTGATTTTTTCGTAATACTTACCTATATACCTAATACCTATACCATATAATAGATTTACTGGCCAGAAAAGGTCAGAACATAACATTTTACTAGCCTATAGACTATAAAATGACAAGGGAGTCTGGTAATAGGATATTACAATCAGAAACGGTAAATTCATTACTGTCGAGAGATTAGGTGTTTTATCGCGACTCATATCGTCGATAAACTTAATTCCGACACCGTAATAAAATTTTCTGTCAAGGATTAGATACAACTTTATTTTCAACCATGAGTTATTGGCATACAATTTTTAGAAATAATATATGATTATTCAAAGTAGTCCATTTCTCCTGAGACCTGATTTTATAATTGAAAATCAAAATGCACAAATTCGACGTCTTATCAAATTCCTTGTCTTTATTATATGGTGTTGACCGTCCATTAGAATATTTCGAAAAGTAGTGTCAGATCAGCTGGTCATTTTTTAAAGCCATTTTTTAATAGCACCTTCTTCTAACTTATCTGAAACTTTGGAAGTGTGTATCATTGTAAACAACTAGTTTTTGATAAATGGAATGCTTTGTCTCCTTATGTCTGTGAAACCGACCGCTCTGACCGACCTTAAAATGAAAAATATCAGACGCAAATCAAATGAGCGGATATAACTGTAATTCTTGCAAATACTGAATAAGTGAAGGTGGTTTTAGGAAAGTTCAATAAAAAAGGAATATTTCTACTAACGGGGGAATCTATGGCAATAACCCAAAAACAGAACTAACTATCAGCCTAGAAACTATGACAACCATATTTCAAGCAGAGGTTTATTCAATTAAAAGACTGCACACAAGACTGCTGATAGATCGACGGTATGCACATAGGTCAATCAAGATATTCTCCGACAGTCAAGCTGCATTAAAAGCCCTTGAATCGATATTGTGTACCTCAAAAACGGTGTGGAACTGTCACGAAACACTATCCGAACTAAGTCTGAACAACAGAATAATCTTAATATGGATACCGGAACACATGGGTCTGGAGGTTAATGAGGCTGCCGACAAGCTCGCCAAGAAAGGTGCAGCACTAAAATTCACAGGACCCGAGCCGATTATAAGTATATCTCATGCTACGGCCAAAAAACAATACTAGCTGAAGCAGAAAGCAAATGGGAGAGACACTGGTTAAATTTTCCAGGTCTAACACACTCAAAAGCATTTATAAACAGCCAACAGCTAACTGACAAACTACTAGTGTTAAATAGGTCATGCCTTAAAGCACTAGTTGGATTGTACACCGGCAACTGCAGATTGCGACACCATATCGATGCTTGAAAGGCAAAAGGTCTTAAGCGCTTTCGTGAAATTTATATTTAAACGTCACTAAAGTTTTTTTGATTTTCCGCGTTGAATAAGCGAAGTTTGAGCTTCCTACTATGATATTTTTGTCGCTTGAGTCAACCGAAAAATAATAAATTGCAAGCCACTTTTTCCTACCAAGCGCCAAAATAAAGGATAATTTGAAACAACTGTCGTTTCGATTATTTGGGAAAACAATTAAATCTTCTTCTTTAAACCAATTTGCTATTCAATTTATTTTTAATATTGGTCGTTATCCTGTTTCGCTACAAAAAAAAATAAGCAAGTACTGTCGCTTGAGCTCTTTTACGAGAATGTTAAAACATTTAAACCTATTAGCCTATATTTACTAATCAGGTGGTTAAAACGTTTTCACTAATCATTTGTATTTAAAAGTAAGGTGATTAAAACGTTTAACCTAATTATTTGTATCTAAAAGTAAGGTGGTTAAAACGTTTTACTAAATCATATAAATCTAACGAGGTTCAAACGTTTTACCAAAATGCTAACATTTAATGTATGGTTTGTTACGACCTTTTACCCAAATGTAATTTGGTCAGTAAATTGATTAAGCGACAACAATTTTGTTATATAAGGCTATATTGTTGTGTATTTATAGTCATTACAACAAAAACGTCTTAGATTTTATTGTAGCAATTTTGAAATTAAAAAAATGCCCCTGATAATAAAAATATAAATAATTTAAAGTTAAAAAAAACTTTAAATCGTTCTACTGCGAAGTTATTAAACTGTCGCTTATGACCTTTTGCCTTTCAACAATCGATATGTATAACATTGGAATAGCCCCAATTGATGAATGCCGGCTTTTCATGGAAGATGCAGAAACAGAAGAACACGTAATGTGCGCTTGCCCCGCAGCAGGAAGAATTAGATTCGCCTTATTTGGCGAGGTGACTCTGCTGCCGGATGACATGAAAACTGTCTCTCCCAATACCATCATTAACTTCATCAAAAAGTTAGACCTATTGGGGGAAATATAAATAAGGTGGGAGCCACAATATACCGCATGTTCGCAGTGGAGGGTTAGCTGTAACCCACTCACATTTAACCAATCACCTACTAACGGGCGTAAAAGTACACTTTTTCAAACTCATTTACTTGTGAAATGTGTTTGTAAAAGTACACTTTTTCAAACTCATTTACGTGTGAAATGTGACACTTGACTGCTGACCAAGCACCGCTATGAGTCGTTGGGTGCATTGCTATCTCATATGGAAAAAAGACACTTTCCACACTAAATAGCTGTTAAAATACCAGACTTTCTTGTAATTTCTTGAATAAGCTGCTAAATACTTTTACATGCAAGTTTTGACTACAAATTTAATTTTTGAATAAAATTATAAAAATAAAATAAATAATAAACAATACCTGTTCCAAATAACTGTCATAATCCATTTCCTTGGCTTGTAAGAACGAAACTACCAATACCCTTTTCGCCTTATGATAGGTGTAAACATGTCTTCTAAATTTTTTCTGTAATGATATTGATATATCATTTGATAAAAAGCAGTCCAAGCTTCTTTTTACCGCTTTCATGTTGCATACTAAATAAATAATTAATATGTAAGTATTCAGTACTAGCAAGGAAACCGACAAAACTAATCGTCGCTAAGTTGAACAAAATTTGAAAGAAAAAACATTAAACAATAAAAAAATTAAGATCTGTTGCCTACTTTTTTCCTATTTGCGGGGTATAAATAAATCTTAAAATTTTTACCGAAACACAGCAATTGCGCAATTAGGGAGTTGATACAGTTCTGGTGGAAAATTTTGTTTTACTTACAATATTATTATAAAAATAATATCTAATAGACCTATTCTCAAGAGAAATCCATATCAATTAAGTATTATAGTGTAATAATAATAATAATAATAATAATAATAATAATAATAATAATAATAATAATAATAATAATAATAATAATAATAATAATAATAATAATAATAATAATAATAATAATAATAATAATAATAATAATAATAATAATAATAATAATAATAATAATAATAATAATAATAATAATAATAATAATAATAATAATAATAATAATAATAATAATAATAATAATAATAATAATAATAATAATAATAATAATAATAATAATAATAATAATAATAATAATAATAATAATAATAATAATAATAATAATAATAATAATAATAATAATAATAATAATAATAATAATAATAATAATAATAATAATAATAATAATAATAATAATAATAATAATAATAATAATAATAATAATAATAATAATAATAATAATAATAATAATAATAATAATAATAATAATAATAATAATAATAATAATAATAATAATAATAATAATAATCGACTTTTATTAAAGAAAATTAGGGATACAATCAGAGAGCTGTCTGTAATTGAATTAAAATAATTGAAAAATCTGTTCAATTACTTTTTAGTAATTGAATTACTGTAATTGAATTACTTTTTGAAAATAGTAATTGTAATAATTAATTTTCCAATTATTGTGATAAAGTAATTGTAATTGGTAAATGGTTTTAAGAAATCTAAGGTAATTAAATTACCTAAAAGTAATTCAATTATTTTCAAAAGTTTACTGATGAATTACTCCCAAATAATTCAATTACATAAAAAGTAATTTAATTACTCCCAAATAATTCAATTACATAAAAAGTAATTGAATTACTCCAAAATAATGACCCATCTATGGAAAATGAATCATTAAATAGATGTTTACCGACCCTCCTCTGCTCCGGTTCTTTTGCTGAGATCATTAATAGCCCATCATTAAACACATGCTTACCGACCCTCCTCTGCTCCGGTTCTTTTGCTGAGATCATTAATAGCCCCCGAAGACAAACATTTCGAAGAATTAGTTATTTTGAAAGCCAATAAAAAAACGTTTCGTAGGTATTTGTTTTTGTAAAAATTTCGCGTTTCTTTTTACCTATCTGTATATTATAGTACTATTAGTAGTAGTACCTACCTAGTTTCTTTTCAATTATTTTTTATTTTCCCTAATATTACGTTTGTTTTATTTCAACAAATAAATCATCTATATATATATAAAAATGAATGTTTGTCTGTCTGTATGTCCCGTATGCGTTCCTATACTATACCATTTATCCGATTACGATAAAAATTTGGTGAGTTGTTGTGTGCAGGCCGAGAAAGGCTTCGGCATAAAAAAAAAGTGGCGCAACGGATGCCGGGTACTAATAATAAGTAGAGTAGCAACGCGCGCAGAATATAGCTAGTAAGTATTATATAAAAAAGACAGTTGTTATTATTGGTCAATTTGTTTAATCAAAATTAGGAGATCAAGTTTAACTTTAAATTTCGAAATTTTTTAAATTTCTATAATAAAGTGTGATAGTAAGACCTACTGCTATTAAAAAAAAATAATACCTTACCAATACAACTCTTTTTTTGTAAAATATAAAAAAAGTAATTGATGCGTTTTTCGGAGGGTAATGGGTAATTGTAATTGAATTACTTTTTAAGAGTAATTGCGACAGCTCTAAACTATCAACTATTGTAGCACAGCAATGCGAAATTTAGCAGAGACCATGGGAATCTGCTATTCTTACATTGGTATGGAACACAACTGCTATAATTTCCACTTTATTTAAAAAAAAACCATTAGTGAAGTTAATAATAATATATGTACAATTTTTGCATGTTTCGCTTTAAAAAAAATATTCAAAAAAAAAGTATTACCTATAATAAATTTAAATAAAAAAATGTTAATCGGCTTGCAAGTTTTTAAAATTTTCTAAAACTTTTACGCCTCAGCTGGGATTTGAATCCAGAAAGTCTCGATGAACAGTCGGCTTTACCAATTGCGCCACAGAAACCCTGAGATTCTCCTTCCTAGGTATGTAATTCGACAATACAGATTTATCCAATTTTATTGTTAGTATATTATACTCGTATTACTTATATCAAAGAAATTAACTTGTCGGGATTCCATTGTCTTTATTTTGTTAATTACCACAACTTTTCGGTTAGTTAGTATCTCTAACCGTTTTCAAGTGTAAACTAAATTATAAGTCTAAGGCTACCTACTGTCTTAAATACTAACCATGTGCAATGAACCTTGTGACTCCGCCCACGTGCTTATTGTAGTGTGAAGTATGAGCTGTTGGTTTTAGACAGGTTTCGTACATTGGAGAAACAAAAAGACCTCTTCCCGTACGACCTAAAGAACATCTGAAACATACTAAAAGAGGTGAAACTTCGAGATTAGGTATAGCGGAACATGTATGGACCAACCAACATAATATACAGTGGTCAGAAGCCAAGGTTTTGGACACGGAACAGCACCGGAGAAAATGAAAATTCAAAGAAACAGTTGTCATGAATCAAAATACCCATATATTTAGTAAACCAAGTATAGATATCCCCAATATCTGGAAACCTCTTCTTGTCCAAAACCAACAGCTCAAACTTCACACTCCAATAAGCACGTAGGCGGAGTCATCAAGCTTCATTGCACATGGATAGTATTTAAGACAGTAGCCTTAGAATTATAATTTAGTTTACATTTGAAAACGGTTAGAGATACTAACTAACTGAAACGTTGTGTTAAGTAACAAAATAAAGACAATAGAAGTCCGACAAGGTAATTTTTTTGATAATACTTCATTGTCTACCACCTTCAAACAAATACTCGTATATAGTTTGAAATACCCTGTGATTTTAAACCCGGGTGGGGGTTATTAAGAGTCAGGAACGCACTCATAACCACTGATTATTAAGATATGTTTTATCATTCGTCCAAGTGCGTCATTGACGTTTAGCGACTTCTACAGTAATTTGATATTAAAGCTCTGAACAATGATATCTAGCAGTAATAACTTTGAGAAATGGCAGTTAAAGAAAAATGTTTCAAATAAATAATTTTTAAACCTAGTTGATTCTATATTTATTTAATGGAAATGCTTATTCTATATTGCATAAGTTTGTCTGAAAATTGGAATAACTATTTAAACTTCATTATTATTTTCCGGTTTTGTTGTAAATATTTTAGAAATTGTCCACAGTGTGATATAAATATTATTTTGTGTACCATGCGAGCAAAAATTATTTGCAATACAATCCGGGTTTGTGCATGGACGATTTTCACGAACATTTTCTTAACGTTGCTTTTATTGCTGGGGATTTTTATCATTGCCTGAAAAAAACCGTAGATGTGTTTAGGGAAACAGGTTCTATACAACACAACAAAGGAGCAGGAAGACCATCTGTAAGAACAGAAGAACTTGTTGCAAACGTTCGTAAAATAATGCAAAATACGCTAACAAATTGTATAAGATGCCTGTCCCTAAAAGTGGGAAGATCTTATGGAACATGCAGGACTATTCTTAAGAAGCAGCTAAATTTATTTCTTTATAAAGTGCAAGTATTCCAAAAAATACAAGTCGCAGATTTTGAAAGACGCAGGAATTCAATCTCAATGGTTTACCCAAAATTTATTGGAAAAAAATGATTTATTGGATCTGACAATTTCAGCAATTTATGTAATTATTTTTCTTGTTTTTTCTGTATATTCTTACTTTGTTAATTTTATAAACAACAAAAATAAATTTGTGGGAAAGAAAGAAAAACTCAAAGTCTTCCTCCACAAAGTTTAATAGAATAAAAATATTCAACAAAAGTCTCTACATGTTTCGAACGTAGCATCATCAGGAGACAGAAATTATATTTGGTGCTGATGGCTTTAGCAAAAAAAAGGTTTTTTCTTTCCCAGTTTATTTGGTTGGTTTAGACCCCATTTACTCACCTCTCACATACTCAGTATGGTTAAACTTTATTCAATTTTTTTTATATCATATTATCTACTTTAAACATCAAGTTTTAATTAAATAAAAGCTCCATTAAGGTTCTACACCATTTTCTCTTTTGCTAAAACCATCAGCACCAAATATATTTTCTGTCTCCTGATGATGGACGTTTCTACGTTCGAAACATGTAGACTTTTGTTGAAGATTTTTATTCTATTAAACTTTGTGGAGGAAGACTTTGAGTTTTTCTTTCTTTCCCATACTTTCAACTCCACTTTAAGCATGGACTATTTCTTCAAATTCAATTTGTATTTGTCCACGTATTTTATTAGTCATTAGTTTGGCATATCATGTTATAATATGAATTTGACAAAATTTTAACCTAGATTTGGTTAGATATATCGTCCCCATAATATCATTGTGATCTAAACCAAGCCCTACGTTTTTTAATCCAAGCCCTCTTTGATGCAAATAATTTTTGCTCGCACGGTACTAGCTATACAATGATTCCCCATTTAAGAAATTGCACTAATTCATCTGATTACCTGAGTTCACTGATTTATCAACAATGTACAACAATGCAACATTTCTCCACTGCGCGTAATCAATAATGAGCTGTAAAATTTCATTGGTAAATTTTGTGGAACAATTTAAGCTACTTCTCACATTTTTTGGCTGATAATCCCTTCTCAATTTCCAGTTTTGTGCCTGACATAGAACTAAAAAAATTGAAATTAAGATTATCCAGAAGCCGTGCTTACTGAAGGACATAACGATTGAAAATAACTAATTAGAACTTGTAAATCTGAAATACTAAATAATTTTATTGAATCAAAAATCGTTATCACGACAAAATCACATTAGGTCTTTGTAATTAAAAGTTATGTTGTTGGATAAAAGTTGGCCTTTTCAAATAATATGTATTAATTATACTTGCTGGGCATTAGTAGCAAGTTTAAATTAATGTAGGTACACAGGGTGTGCTACCAGCGCGGGATTTAGGATAAGCGCCGCCCAAAGCTAAACATTTTTTGCTGAAGTTGAAAAGTTGTATAAGTTTGCACAAGTTTGTGCCCGTTTGTACATAATATCTTTATTATAAACTTCTAAAAGCGTGTAAAGACATGTACAGATTTGTACACACTTGCTCAAACTTGTACAAGCTGGTACATCACTACCTGACATCCGCACTCTAGTTATGATACCTAGATATGTGTTAGTTTTTTTTATTGTGACTCATACATAGAAACAAAATAATTCATAAAAAGTATGCGTAACTACATGCATTTATTTAATGCAGAGTTGTGTTTTGACGAATGTCACGCATTTCCCAACATTTTAAAAATGTTTGTAAACATTTTTGTAGGTTTTAGTATTTGTTTTAAATTTATTCAAGTATGTGTTACTAATCAAGTCTGTTATAAATGTAATTTATGACTTTTAACACATTTTAGATTTTCATCCACCCAAAACAACAAAATAAATAGAAATTATAAAGTGCATTTAATTTTAAATTTACTCTTGAAAACCCTAGTCAATTAATTATTGTGATGTTAAATTTGTGTATACTCAGTGTTTTAAATAGTTAAACAGTGATATTTATTGGACGCTTTTAAGGAAAATATTTGCTACAAGAAAAATTTAACATAGAAGCGTAAGTAATATACTTCCACGGATAGAGTTTGGAAGAGGAAAAATTTGTATTAGTAGGTATGGAAGAAAAAGTCATTGTTTATAAAAACGTCTGCTTGTGCTAAAACAACAATTTCGAATATCAGATTTGCGATTACTATACAGGGTTCGTCACAAACAACATTTTTAGTTTTTTGGATCATTTTTTTACCAATTCCTTGATTTATTAAATGAATAATTTTGCTAGTGTGAAACTACAATTTCAACTATTAGATTTGCGATTACTACAACAACATTTTAACTTTTTAGGAAATTGTTTTCAATTCTTTGATTTATTAAATGAATTTTGCTTGTGCTGAAACTACAATTTCAAATATCACATTTGCGATTACTATACAGTGTTCGTCACAAACAACATTTTTAGTTTTTTGGATCTTTTTTTTCAATTCCTTGATTTATTAAATGAATTTTGCTAGTGTTAAAACTAGAATTTCAACTATTAGATTTGCGATTACTATACAGGGTTCGTCAAAAACAACAGTTTTTGTTTTCTGGCTTTTTTTCAATTCTAGTTTTCAATTCCTTTTGATTGGTAAATCATCACTTTGGGAACAAATGGATTGGAAGGTACCTATGGTCCAAATCAGTTGGCACGTAGGAGTCCCGATCTCACAATTATCGACTCAATAATACCTTAAGATCTCTTGAAAGAAAAAATAAGGATAGGGGAGAGGGAGGCAAGAGTGAACACTTAAGCTTTGCATTTTTTTTTATTATAAGGCATAACTTGAAATAAACTTGCTTAGCATAGAACAATCTTTGGTAAACCAGTAACACAAAAATATATGTATAAATGCTTTAAACTATAAAAAAGTAATTATACAAAAATATTTTGAAAACTGCAAAAGTTTACTCTTGCCCCTCTGGTATGAGGCAAGAGCAAACAACAAGAAAATCCTAGGGAGGACGACAAAAATCACAAGTAAAAAGTCATCAAAAGGTTCAACGTCTGTACAGTTTTCATATGACCATAGACCACATGTGACCCACCGAATCCAATTCTCATTTGACTGACTATATTTACCGCTACAATAAATACATTCGGAATAATCCTCCATCAGTTATTTTTATTTTCTTTACTACTTTCTTTTTTGTTTTTATACCAGATACACCAGCTGCTTTTCCATTACATACATTTAGTTCATCCTTTGTATCACTTATTATTTGTTTGTTTACCATTTTATTTTTTGTTTTTATATCCGATACACCTCCTAGTCCTTCATTACCTTCATCACATATTTTTCTTTTTACTATTTGTTTTTTTAGGATCTGCGTTTTTTTCTTTTTCCTTTGCTGTCAAATAATCCTTATACGGCGTAGTTGTTTTCACTTCCGACTTTTGCTGAACTAGGTTACTTTGTTTTTCAGCAACTTTACGTTGAGATTTTGGAAGTGGCAATAGTTCTGCCACAGAAACATTAGAATTATATGATTTGTTTAAACCATCTTCTGTTATAATCTCTGCGCTTTTCATGCTGCTATTTGTTGCTACTGCGTTTTTGACTGAACGTCGTTAATTGCTTTGTTCATATTCTCCTGCGTATATGCAGCTCTGTTGCTTTTCCAGATATAATTTCGCACTATCCTAATAAAAAAATGAATAACGTGACCAGCGAGGCAAGAGTGAACACATGTGTTCGCTTTTGCCCCAAAAAACAAATTTTTTTAAAAAGCCAGGCCTTTAAACAACGCGGCGCCACTGGCGACATTATATACCAATATGAATTTATAGATTAGGTTTTAAAGATTTCGTTAAAAAATGGTAGGAAGTAAAAATGAACTACCACAAGCGATTAAACGATCTAAATTATCAAATAATTGTTACATGGTATATTATTAAAAATAAATTTACCTTATTTTTGGCTTATTTTCCTAGTAAATTCAAACCAAAGTTGCACAGGGAACTGAAAGCACATGGTTTGCACTACTGTAACCATTGGCAGCGAAAAAATTATTAATTAGAAATGTTATTGCATTGTCTACTCTTGCCTACCTGTTTACTCTTGCCTTCCTCTCCCCTAGTTGTTACAAATAGGTATCCCAATACAGCAAGTTAGGAACTGTTATCGGGAATTCAGATGTCGGGTTGAACTATGCGCTGACTTGGTGGTACCACGTTTGAATAAAAGTTGTATACCTAATTATTTACGATTGAATGAATTGAAGACATAATATGACATGTAATAATAAAAATACTTCGAAAGTAGGTAAATGAAAAATGATTTTCTTACAACAAAATCGTTACTCGGCCAGATATAAAATCATATTCGAAGTAAGAAAGCAACAATACCTAGTTGTTTGATTTTACGTAAATTCATTTTAAACGACATCCAAAAAACTAAAAATGTTGTTTCTGACAAACCCTATATTAGTAATCGCAAATGTGATATTTGAAACTGTAGTTACAGCACAAGCAAAATTCATTTAATAAATCAAGTAATTGAAAAAAAAATCCAAAAAACTAAAAATGTTGTTTGTGACTAATCCTGTATAGTAATCGCAAATCAGATATTCAAAATTGTAGTTTCAGTACAAGCAATCGTTTTTAGTGGTTTTTATAAAGAATCACTTGTTCTTCTTTACCTACTACCTAATAAAAAAGTTTTTCCTCTTCCAAACTCTATCAGTGGACACACTGTATATTTTTGTTCCAAATGCAAACCTCATCATTAGTATATTGGAAACATAAGAGATACATGTTTGAAGGTGGTAGAGAATGAGGTATTATCAAAAAAAATATTACCTTATCGGACTTCCATTGTCTACATTATTTTGTTACTTAATACAATATTCCGGTTATAAGAGATACAGCTAATTGTACGACTTACGGTCGGTGGGTCGGGTCAAATTATGGTAAACCCTCCAGAATTTAGCACCTAAAAATATAGTAAAATCATAATTCTTAAAATTTTTGAAAAATAAATTAAAGTTTGGATATTTTTCTTTTATTTGCTTGACGCTTTTGTACCGCAACAGAAAAATATAGGATAACGTGATTAAGGCAACTTTTTCTCTTTATGCTCTATTGTATTTATATTATTCAATCCTTTATAGAGCCGTTTTGAAGTAGTTTTTTTATTTTATTGTGCAGTAAAATGCAGGTTCATAATAAAAATGTTAAAGTTGATCGTGGTTCGAAAGAAATTAAATATTGTAACAAAATTCAGTTGAAACGTTGTGATATGAAAAACTAAAGGCAATGGAAGTCCAAAACACATCTATTACTCAATGACAATGCTTATTTGTAGACCCAATTTAAAAAAAAATCAAAATATCGGTATGTTTATACATATTACTTTTTGAGATTATCTTAAGTTTTATTTATTTTTAAAAATTTAACTTCATAAGGTCGTAACTTATCTTCCACACTACTAATCATTCATTTAGAGCTGATAATGACCTTCCCTAATGTCGAAACATGTGCAACTTTTCCACTATGATGGCCGTTATTTCCCTCCCATTTCACATGGGTATGAATAATTTTGTGGTTTGGACAAAAAAAAATTTCCCTGCTTTATAATATTATTTAACCGAAATCTCTTGTTCCTGGTGTGTTTCATAGACTGTATTTAATTTTATATGGTCCTTACATTTTCTTTATGAAAAATTGTTTCTGAAATATTTTTAAATATCGACGTGTTGGGTGGCTCTAGCTCACAAAAGGAATGTTTTTCATTTTTGTACTGTATACATATACAGGCTGGTTTCATTAATTTAGTCTGTCTAATGCTGCAAACGACAGTAGGGGAGGCCGGGGCAAGAATATCCCCATAATAGTTTTGGCCTTAGATGTCCCATCCACTGAGAGTTAGGAGTTTGTCTTTTTGCAAGCATGTAGTTTTATATGTTGTTTATATTTTTATATTTTTTGATTTTAAAATTTCAGCCAGTAAAGTAGACATATGCAAAGTAATGATTTTACCCCGCTACTTGAGGCAAAATGATTCCCTATGCAAATTAAATGAATTTTTCTTGTTTTTTTTCTAAAGCTAAATTTGTGGATATAAAATTAACAAGCCGTTTTCTAAACATTTTTATTAAAGAAAAGATCCAAATGAACCGAATAAAATATAAAACTAACAAAACCCTAAAAGTTATCATTTTGCCCCGCTACCCGAGGAGGCATGACTGCCTCTCCGTTCGTCTTCTGACCATTGTTGCGATCTGAAACAAAATTATGGTAAATAATTCTTGTCCGAATGCGGAAAACATTAATAAAATTTTAATTTTAATAAAATTATCAACAATACATAAGTATTGCATATTATTTTCGAAACACGTGTTGGGTAAAACTATCCCTGTAATCATTTTGCCCCATTGTTTTAGGGGATCATTTTGCCCCATTGTTAACGGGATCCTTTTCCCCATTTATAAGCGGCATAATAAAGTTAACCTAACTTTTTTTAAACGTACTAAAATTTGCAAAACTATCGACCAGTTTGTTAACTACACTATACTTTCTCATAGCTACTATCGAATGTTTTTATACCTAACTGTTTTTTAGTAACGAACATGGATAATATGAAAAGATTACCTATTATCAAGTCGGCAAAAATCATAAAATGCTTTACACTGCCAAAACACTTGCACACTGATCGCTGTCATTTATTGTACTAACTCGCCGTATCGCCGTACTTAAAAGGCACTGTTGCCAAGTCTACGGATGCTCTTGTGCATACAGTGGCGACAAAAAGACGTGGGATCGTTTGACCTCAGGGGATCTTCTTGCCCCGGTCTCCCCTAGATGCGTTATAATCCCAAATACGAAAGTTAAGGGATAGTAAATGGAATACAACCTATAAATCTACGAGTGGCTCAAGATAGCTACATGAAAGAAAATTATTTTTAATAGAAAACCCTTCATTTTATAGCAATTTGAAATTCTAGGGACTAAACTAGGTAAACTTGCTAAACGTTTTTTATTCCTAAAACGAGATTAAAATACTGACATTTGAGGAAAAAATAATTTTTTGTATTTTGATAGGCATAGCTTAGTTAAGGTACAACTGGAAGAAAGCAAGCATGCACATTTCCATCTAAGTTTTTAATTTTTTAATCAAAAATGCCAACTTCTTGTTTAACTGTTTTACTGGTAAAACCCATAGACATTTACCTTTAGATAAGCAAACAATAATCACGAAAGTGTTAAATTTATGGCCTTGCGCATATAAACAAAGCCATACAGGAATAAATAGGCATGCGCACTGCAAAATTCTTATTTAACAAATGGGGAAAATAGCCAGGTCCGGGCTTTAAAATTTAAGTTCTTGCTCAAGAAATTGTAAAAGTTGACCTTCAATTTCTTTTCACGTGTAAACAGCTAAAATTTGTCCCTCAAGTTCTTGCCACAATTTATTGTCATGAAATTAGAACTTGTTCTAATTTTTTGTCTAAGTTGGGGGAAAAGGCAGTGATTTCTGTGGTTTTTAGTGGCTGCTAACCTTAGGCAATCGTTTTTAATATTATGTTTCTAAAATTTGTTTAAAGATGATTCGCCGACGTGTTTTTAGTTCGAAAAGCAAGAGAACAATAAGTTTAAACTTACCTTATCAAACAAAAATAAAAAAACAAACAAAACGGCAATCTTTGATGTTATCACGTACCTAACCTCCAGTCAAATATTAGTTGGTAACATTTCACAATTTGCCAAAAACTTGGGTACGTGTAAAACAACATTTTCAAGAACAATTCTTTGATTAAGAAGTTGAAAAAGTTTTCGGTACCAGCCCTTGTCTATAGCACAAACGCAATTCACTTAACTACAGAATACAAAAGTACACAAAAACTAGAAATCCGCAATATTAAACACGCACAATCAACAATAACCGAGTTCCTTATAGTTGGTTTTAAATAGCAAAGCCAACAGCTAACTTGAGTGTTCCCTTTAAAAATTTACCTTGGCTCAGTAATTCCTACTTACTTGTAGCTGTTAGGTATGCCCATCTATATTCGCATACCTACTATTATACGATTTGTTTGCACGCGTTCCTTTAACAACTTCGCTAAGCAAAGATTTTTACTTAGCTGTGCGTTTAAAAGAAGCAAAAGGAAAGTATACAAGAAATTCACAGAGGAAACGTAACAACAAAAATGGCGCCAATCCGGCTCTGGAGTGTCCCAGAGATACAGGGTGTCCCAAATGTAATGGGCCACAGAGCAACAGCAGACTCCTTAAGGCGAAATAATGAGATTTATTTAAACTTGCCTTATACCAAAATTGGTAACAACCAAGATACAGGGTGTCAAAGTTTTAATTTTGTTTTCGTTTCTTTGCGATCATTTCTTAACGAAACGACATAGCAGCACAAAATTAAGGATTTTGGGGTTTTTTGAGGTAAGGAATTCAAAATTATTTATAGTTTTTGTGTATCCAGTAGAGGGCGCTGCCTACGACATGGCCCACTCCTTTTAGCTGGCATAACTTTGTTTAGGCTTCTTATATCGATCCTACTATTGAAAAAATAAGTTACTTTACTTCTTTTACATGAAAACCGTATAACTTATTGAAGTTGCTAGGAGCAAACATTTTCGAGATATTCGCATTCGATATTTTTAATGCAAGAATGCTAAAATACTTAAAATAATTGTGTATTTGTATTAGTATTATTTATCACAGCTGGCCTTTATTAAAAACAACGTCGTTTCTAAGGGAACAACATGTTACACAAAGTATAATCTGTCAAAGTTATTAATTTGCTACTTACAATACGTAGATATTATAAATTTTTTAGTTATGCCTTGACATAATTTATTTTCCAATGCGGAAATGTGCAAAATTATCTAAATGAACAGTTCCCTAAACGTTGGATAGGCCGTGGTGGCCCCTTGCCCTGGCCGGCGCGAAGTCGGGATTTTAATCCAATGAACTTCTGCATTTAGGGTTATTTGAAAACCAATGTTTATAACGAGTTATAATGAGTAATTATAAATTCTCTTAATCTGCTCTGAAATGATAAAGATCTCTTGTTTAAAGTCCGACAGTCTTTTGTAAAACGTATAGCGAAATGTATTGAGGTCAATGGTGGCTATTTTGAACAATTGCTATCACGACGTTACCATTTTTATTTTAAACTAAGTATTAAATAAAATTTTTGATTAGAATAAAATTAGTAATTCCGTATACGAAAAAACGTTTTTATTAGAAAAAAAAGTCAACCTTAAGTACTTATCTACATTAACTTTGACACTTAGCAAATGTAGCTTATTTACAATAATTTTAAGTCAGAAATTCAACGTTGCTCGATTTTCCGTTGCTTTTGGACCACATACTTAGTTGCATTGGACATATGAAATGCGATTATCTCGAAAATGGTTGCTCCTAGCGACTTCAATAAGTTATACGTTTTTGATGTACAGGGTTATTCATTATAAATGGACCGCCCCCTTAACTTTGTTATTTCTAAAGATAGAGAGCTGATTTTTTTACCAAATTGTAGGAAATCTTTTGAATTTTTTTATGATTTATAAAAATATTATACAGGATGTTGAAAAACTTATAGTTTTTTTAATGAAACACCCTGTATATTATTACAGATTCGGATTCTACTTCAAATTCTGAGCAGATTTTATATAATATACCCTTTACCTAAGTTCAACTGTTTCCGAGCTAGAAACAATTAAAAATAGACTTTTTACCAAATTTTGCTAAATTATTGCCGCAAAACGGTCAGAGATGCAGCAAAATGATTATGATTTTCTTATATTAACTTTTTAAAAATTATCTGAATAAGTGCCATTTATTATTAATTTTTATTTGGCTCAATTTGTCAAGTTAGCTATGATTTTAGTAATTAAAACAAATTTGACAGTTACCCTTGCAAAGTAAAACATTACTTATTTAAGTCAGTTGACTTGATTAAAGAATGAACTTTTCTGGGGCAGAAAAACGTGATATATATGAACTATATATTATAAACGAATACAACAAAAGAAAAGCTAAACGAGAATATCAAAGAATATTTGAAGGAGAAAGAAGAATTCCTAGTTTAAATAATTTTCCTCGAATATACCATAAAGTTTCTACCGAAACTACATTGAAGCGTAAGAAATGAACATTAGCTGGGAACGAAAATTGTGAAAATGAAGAGTTAGAGATTCTTTTGTAGTTTGAAGGTATTTTTTTCCTTTAATAATTGGTATCTGCATGTTAATTCCCTTGCCTTGTAATTTTAGAATGTCCGGAGAAATCCATTATACCTGTGTCTGAAACACTAGGTAAATCCTATTCTAAGATACAGAGAACTCAACAAAAATATAAATACCACCCTTACAAAATTATGCCTGTGCAAAAATTGTCTGAAGAAAATAAAGCAGCTCGTTTACATTTTTGTTTGGAAATGATGGAACGTTTGGAGCAAGACGCACAATTACTTGGACAGACGAGTCTTCATTTTCAACCTCTGGCATTTTTAACAGGAAAAATATGCATTTTTGGTCGACTGAAAATACCAGAGCTTTTCGGGAAATAAAACATTCAGGCCGTCAATCTGTTCACGTATGGGCTGGTATTTTGAATAATAGAGTTATTGGTCCAATATTTTTTGTTGGTAATATGAATGGAAACCGATATTTGGAATTAATACATGAAATAGTTCCTGATTTAAGGAATCATAATCGAGTGATTTGGCAGCAGGATGGGGCTCCTGCTCACAATGTTGTTGCTGTCACGGAGTATTTGAACGAAAATTTTGATTTTTGGATTGGAAGATTTGGGTCCTGCAGATGGCCAGCGAACAGCCCAGATTTAACTGTTTTAGATTATTTTCTTTGGGGGTCTTTAAAAGAAAAATTAAATCATGAAAAACAACCGTCGGTGAATAGGATTAGGGAAACACTAACCGAAGAAATAGAAATATTAAATGGCAGAAATCAAGGAATCATTTTAGCTGCCATAGAGAGACAAAAACAAATTTATAGAAGATGTATTCAAGAAAATGGGAACATCTACTTCAATAATTTCTTTAAATTAAATTTGTTTTTCTTGTTATGTTAGTTTAGTTTTTAGTTGAAAATTTTTTACCATTACTTTTGAGAATAATATAGTCTCAGTAAAAACTTGGTGGTATTCATTTTTGTTATACCTTATATACTATTTCATTTAGGTATTTATTCTTCTCTCTAAGAGAAGTTAATTTTGCAGATCCATCAATTATTCAATTACCACTAAATAAATAATATTTTAGTCGATATTTAATTGTTTCTAGCTCGGAAACAGTTGAACTTAGGTAAAGGGTATATTATATAAAATCTGCTCAGAATTTGAAGTAGAATCCGAATCTGTAATTATATATAGGGTGTTTCATTAAAAAACCTATAAGTTTGTTCTGATACGCGTTTTTGGAACACCCAGTATAATATTTTTATAAATCATAAAAAAATTCAAAAGATTTCCTATAATTTGGTAGAAAAATCAGCTCTCTATCTTTAGAAATAACAAAGTTAAGGGGGCGGTCCATTTATAATGAATAACCCTGTACAGGGTGTTTCATTAAGGTCAAAGAGCGGCCATATCTCGGAAACTACTGGGCATAGAAACTCAGGAAAAGAAAAATGATAATAAAAGTGGCCATGAGAAAATTCTGGAAATAATTTTAAGTTCCGCATTTTGCCGCAAGAGGGCGTAATTGAAAAGTAAATTTTTAAATTTTGCATAACTCCGGAAATTCCACATTAAGGTATATGTTTGATAACACGATTTTAAAGCTTGGACACATATGCATCATTTTGGTCTTATGCTCATTGGCGTATCGACTTTAATAAGAGTGAGGGAAGCTGTTGAAAGTGTAATCATTTAAATCGCTGTAACTTATAAACGACTTATCCGATTTTAGCAAACTAAAGACTGTTTGGAAGAGAAATGTATGCATTTTGACCAATCGTATTCAGTTGTCCATAATAGTTCTCAAAACAAATGCTAGAGGACGCAATTTGCAATAACAATACATTTTTTGATTTTCCTCCGAAAAAATAAATCATACGGTATAATTATGTACCATGTACAAGTAGATAAAATTTGCTAGGAAAAATATTAAAACCGCAGCTCGATATCTCCGTTCGTTTCTGAGTTATTGCCAAAACAATAATTTTTAACACAAATTGCGCCCTCTAGCAATTTTATTAGAAACTATCCTGTACCATTAGATACGACAATTGAAGGTTCTTCCAAATAAGCTTAAATTTAGTAAAATTGGATAAGTCGTTTAGAAGTTACAGCGATTTTAATGTTTAAACTTTCAATAGCTTCTCCCACTCTTATCAAGTGAAACTGTAAACATTAAAATCGCTGTAACTTCTAAACGACTTAACCAATTTTACTAAATTTAAGCTTGTTTGGAAGTAAGTACCTTTAATTGTCGTATCCAATGTACAAGATAGTTTCTAATAAAATTGCTAGAGGGCGCAATTTGTCTTAAAAATGATTGTTTTGGCAATAACTCAGAAACGAACGGAGATATCGAGCTGCGGTTTTAATATTTTTCCTAGCAAATTTTATCCACTGGTACATGGTACATAATTATACCGTATGATTTATTTTTTCGGAGGAAAATCAAAAAATGTATTGTTATTGCAAATTGCGTCCTCTAGCATTGGTTTTGAGAACTATTATGGACAACTGAATACGATTGGTCAAAATGCATACATTTCTCTTCCAAACAGTCTTTAGTTTGCTAAAATCGGATAAGTCGTTTATAAGTTACAGCGATTTAAATGATTACACTTTCAACAGCTTCCCCCACTTTTATTAAAGTCGGTACGCCAATGAGCATAAGACCAAAATGATGCATACGTGTCCAAGCTTTAAAATGGTGTTATCAAACATATACCTTAATGTGGAATTTCCGGAGTTATGCAAAATTTAAAAATTTAACTTTCAATTACGCCCTCTTGCGGCAAAATGCGGAACTTGAAAACTATTTCCAGAATTTTCTCATGGCCACTTTTATTATCATTTTTCTTTTTGTGAGTTTCTATGCCCAGTAGTTTCCGAGATATGGCCGCTCTTCGACCTTAATGAAACACCCTGTACAAGAAGTAAAGTAACTTATTTTTTTAATAGTCGGATCGATATAAGAAGCCTAAACAAAGTTATGCCAGCTAAAAGAAGTGGGCCATGTTGTAGGCAACGCCCTCTACTAGTTACACAAAAACTCTGGATAATTTTGAATTCCTCACCTCAAAAAACCACAAAATTCTTAATTTTAAGCTGCTATGTTCTTTCGTTAAGAAATAATCGTAAAAAAAAGAAAACAAAATTAAAACTTTGCGTACGAACGTATTTTTTCACCCATAAAACTTAACTTTTGTATGCGCACCAGATAAGCTGGTACCGATCTAAAGGTAAATTTAACGTGTTTGCATTCTTACTTTCTTATAATCGAGGAGTTTATTATAAAATGTAATAAAATGTAATTTGTTACAAAGTATTGTCTAGTAAATTCTTATAAATTAATTTATTTTAATTAAAAGCCACACGATACACAAAAAAATTTTCTATAAGATGAACCTAAAACCTCAGAACCATTTTTGGGAAAAGTAATGTCCACTCTACAACTATGACTTCCCGATCAACAATCCCGTCTTTGCCGACATTATTTTTGATTTTTAATTTCTGATGTTTTTTACTTTTAATTTCCTTTTAGATATGCTCTTTTCAACTGATATAGAAATAAAAGGCCTGATGACAGGCATCGGCGAATCACAAAAATATGGTGTCGTTACTGACATTACAACTACAAGAACAAGACTGCGAAGAGTGGACGGCGGGGAATCTTCAAATAAGAAGTCTATGGTAAGTACCTACAAATTTTATTGTCATAGTCAAAAAATATATAGCTACACAATAGCTATATTATATTCTTCGTCATAGTCATGATTTATTTTCCAAGAAAATTACTCTTGCTTAAGTGAATTCTGTCAGGGATGGGACGGGAGGGAAAGTAATGATTGTAGATCGAGAAAATGGTAAATGAAAAAAAAAAGCGCACAGATCTTTTTTTCTTGGACAAAATTTTATCAGCAGCGAAAAACGATAGCATTGTATCTAATGAATGCAAAATATAGATTATATTAACCCGTTAATAGTAATTTTATTATTATACACTGTCACCAGTAAAGTCCGCATCATATGGGATTTTTTTTTATTAATACCTTTATTCAAAATTTGACTTTGGCATCAAGTTCCGCTTCGATCGAGATGAAAATTAAGTAAAAAAATAGTAGTCACGTGATTCGCATTATCTGTCAAATTTAAATTTTTTCCAAAAAATAATTCAAAAGTGGGGTTATTTCTGAAAAAATCGAAAAAAGTTATTAGAAAAAGTTTTTCTAAATGCAGTTTCTAGCCCACATGCAAACTTTCAGCTGCATAAGATTTTGATTTTTTACCTATATTTTGTAAATTGTACCACTTTTGCAAAATAAGACTCAACGCAACCTACATAAAACTTCTCAGTTTTGACAAGGCTTTATTTCAGATACATTTTCTTTAAAGTAGCACCATATTAAATGTGTGTTTTTCTACAAAACCGTTATTATGGTATAGCTTAATAATAAATTATAATATAGGGGTTTTAAATTAAATCTTTGAAAATAGATAAACTTTACGTTGTTAAACTAAAATTTATTTTCCACTTAAAAACACTTTACTGAAGACACGGTGTTCTTTTTTGTCTTAATATTAAGGTGTATTACTTTCAGACACAAACTACGTTTTCAAAAATACTTATTTTATGAAGTTACCTTATACAGACATGGTCAAAAACAAATAAACTTTGCATCACATGCGACCAAATTTTAACAGCCCAATTTCGATTTTGTAGAAAAACGCACATTTAATATGGCGCTACTTTAAAGAAAATGTATCTGAAATAAAGCATTGCCAAAACTAAGAAGTTTTATGTAGGTTGCGTTGAGTCTTATTTTGCAAAACTGGTGCAATTTACAAAATATAGGTAAAAAATCAAAACTATCTTAAGCAGCTGAAATTTTGCATGTGGGCTAGAAACTGCATTTAAAAATACCTTTTTCTAATCACTTTTTTCGATATTTTTAAAAATAACCCCACTTTTGAATTATTTTTTGGAAAAAATTAAAATTTGACAGATATTGCGAATCACGTGACTACTATTTTTTTGCTTAATTTTCATCTCGATCGAAACATATAGACAGAAAATAATAACAATCCAATGAGTAACGAATTAACGACACACTGTATAGTTATTTAAATATTTTAGGTTACTGATGAGAAGACAATGGATGTACTTAGTATAATAAGTAACTCAGATAAATTAAAGAGTAGAAGAATAGGAAATAAGAACTCTACAACTAACCCTAATAAGAGAAAAAATACCGTTCTAGATTTTCATGGACAAAAATACAAATGTTTCTTAGGAGAATTTCAAACACAAGTATATTGGAGTCATGTTTTTGGCATTGGGATATTATACATAGGAACTTTGTACGGAATTTTTTTATATAACATATTTCTTCGGGAGCCATGGACATTAATTTATGGTAACTTTTTATTATTTATTAAACTGATATTTCTCTAGGCTTAGTAGTACCTAAATTTAAGGTTGAGGTACTGCTGTGCTGTTTTGTATAAGAACAACAGATCCAAATAAGTTTTTGTACTTTTATTTTGAATACCTAGGTAAATAGTGGTTTTATTTTATTTGATATTGTATGGTTTTCTTGGGTGCAGTGATTAGATATCCCGGTATTGTTTGGCCTCTACTTGATAATATTTTAGTTACGACGTTTTGGTTTCTTGAAAACATCATCAATTTTATTTTTTCTTATAACCGCCATATAGGATTTTTCTTTATCGAAAAGTACTTAATTTTTCCTGTACTATGATACATGATACTAAACACTATTCCGACATATCGCATGATCCTTTTACTTTAGAATAAAGTTAACTTAATAACAATATCTATTTATACTAAGTATTCTTAATTAAGGTAAAACTGTGAACTATTTTACAAATGATAAATTTAATAACGTGAGGTTTCAGCAAGATGGTTGCCCCGCGCCTAATTCCAGAAAAGTACAAGCATTTTTAGCGGATACTTCCGGTGAAAAATTAAAAACCAACGGGTAGAACCATGCGCTGGTCAGCTAGGTCCCCGGATCTTACCCCATTAGAATTTTATTTCTGGGGAATTGTCAAAAATAAGGTATAAGAATTTAATCTTCTTGAAATCCGCCAAGTTTTTGAGCAACGAACTCAGGATATTTTTGGTCATATTAACCGTAATACCATTCATCTTGTATCCAAATCTGTCAAAAAAAAATGTCAACGGCGTATTAAAAAAATGGTCGACATGTTGAGCCTTAGTATTAGCTTAGCAATTTATTTATATATACAGGGTTAGTTAAAATAACCGGAAAGGCTAATTTTCTTCAAAACTACCAAGGCTAAATCAATGAATTTTGGTACAGCTGGATAACTTAAAAAATTGAATAGAAAATTGACAATTGCGACGTTGCCAGATTTTTTAGTTTTTTCTGTAACTAAATGAATGTTTTTTTTTCAAGTTAACACTACTTTTTTTTATTGAATTTAATTCCTCCCATCAACATTAACATTTCCTGATAGTATCAAATTTTTACCTCAAATAGTTCTATGGGAAAAAAGTTAATTAATTACAACTCTAACTCTAAAAAAATCCAATTTATTATCATTTAAAAACGTTTCAAATAATGTGAAAAGGAAGGTTGGTAGACATCGAGGGGGAAATCACTAAAAAAATTTGTACACTGAAATTCCCCTTTCAGAAAAAATTCCCCGATATTACCCAAAATTTTTTGAAATTCCCCGAAATACCCTAAATTTTAATACCTTGAAAATTCCTTTAATTTTTCTGCAATTCCCCAAAAGTTCCCCGAAATTCCCCGCAATTTCCCGAAATTCCCTGCAATTCCCCAAAGCGCTCTTGAAATTCCCAGCAAAATTCGGCCGATTACATTTACAACAACGTTGCCAAATTGTAGAAGATATTATTAAATACTAGCGACCCGCCCCGGCTTCTCACGCGGGTATAAAATGTGTTTATTTACGACATCACATTAGAAACCTCTAAATTTATCAGTGTTTCTCTACAATATTATGCATGTATTATACATATAAACATTCATCTTGAATCACTCTATCTATTAAAAAAAAAACGCTTCAAAATCCGTTGCGTAGTTTTAAAGATTTAAGCATACAGAGGGACGGACAGACAGCGACAGCGACTTTGTTTTATACTATGTAGTGATTATTAAAAATACGTTAGTGCCTCGAAATACCCCGAAATACCTTGAAATTCCCAAAAAATTCCCCGAAATACCTGTAATTTCTTACTTTGTACACTAAAATACCCCAGTGATTTCCCCCTCGGTAGACATAATGTACCTAATAGTATCGATAACGATAATAACAACTAACAACTACTAACAATAACATAGCTAGTAAAAATTACTATTAGTAGACATTATGTCTACCAGCCTTCCTTTTCACATTATTTGAAACGTTTTTAAATGGAAATAGTAGTAAGGTCGATTGGATTTTTTTAGAGTTGGAGTTGTAATTAACTTTTTTTCCCATAGAACTATTTGAGATAAAAATTTGATACTATCAGGAAATGGTAATGTTGATGGGAGGAATCAAAAAAAATAGTAGTGTTACATTTGAAAAAAAAAAATTCCTTGAGTTACAGAAAAAAATAAAAATCTGGCAACGTCGCAATTGTCCATTTTCAATTAAATATTTTAAGTTATCACCTTTACCAAAATTCATTGATTTAGCCTTGGTAGTTTTGAAGAAAATTAGCCGTTCCGGTTATTTCAACTAACCCTGTATATGTAATATATATAGTACTAGCGTGTACTAGGCATACATTGCAACCCGCTGGTATAAATACAAACCCGAACAAACCCGATATATTAGTACCCGGCATGCCACTTTCTGAAATTGCACCCGTGCGAAGCCGGGGCGGGTCGCTAGTTATACATAAAAACCTTCCTCTTGAATCACTCTATCTATTAAAAAAAACCGCTTCAAAATCCGTTGCGTAGTTTTAAAGATTTACTCACATAAGTGGACATGACGGGCGACAGCGACTTTGTTTTATACTATATTAAGAAGATAAATAGATATATCGGTGTTGCCAAATATATCAGAATTTTCCCTAAAAATGTTATCTTTAGTTATTTTGAGGTTATAAATTTTGTATGTAAAATAGTGTTTAGTATCATAATATTATAGGAAAAGTTAAGTACTTTTAGATAAAATCCAATACGCCGGTCATAAGAAAAAAGAAAATTGATTATGGTTCCAGAAAACAAAAACGTTGTAACTAAAATATTACCAAGTAAGTATATTTTATGTAATGAGTTGCTATGAAAATGTGTTTACAGATTTTTAAAATATTGGGATATAACATAGTTACAACCGATCTAAGGAAATGCAACATTTTAGTTTATTCAAAATATCTCAAAAGTCAAAAGAACCAGAATCAATCCGTAAGCACCAATAAACTGCTAACATAATTAACTAAGACTTTTCTTTTACAACCGTCTTTCTATATCCAAGAAACTTAAAACTAAATATTATACCAACACAAATAAATAAAAATAATATAGATAGACACATAATTGCGAAAATATAAAAGACAAACTACCGGCAAGTGGGGTTTATCAAATCAATTGTGACAACTGCGATGCAATTTATATTGGTCAGACAGGAGGAAATTTTAAAACAAGGCTAAAAAAACACATCAATTCAATCTTGAAGAGGCCAAACAATACCGGAATATTTAATCATTGCACTCAAGAAAACAATACAATATTAAATAAAATAAAACGACTACCTATTTATTTAAAATAAAAGCAGAAAACTTAACTTACTTAAATAACTATCAATTACTTAAATAAATATATTTTAAAAAACTAAAAAACACGCTTTAATAATTAATCAAACTAAAAAACACGCTTTAATAATTATTAATCAAACTAAAAAGCGGAAAATATAGTTTAAAATAATTCTTGCAACTCTTAATATAGGCAGAAAATATTAATGAACGATAAACATTAGTATTATTGTGAAAAAAGCGTGGGGTGATCGATATACGAAAAATATAGCACAAAGCGCCCCACGCTTTGTAATACGAAATATATAGCGCCCCACGCTTTGTAATACGAAAAATATAGCTCAAAGCGCCTCACGCTTTTTTCACAATAATACTTATGTTATATGTAATGTTAATAGTCATAGAGAGGTCCGGAGTAGAGATTGAATACTGTCACTAATTTAACAATGACTTTTTGGAATGGCTAGATTTAAAGCAGTGGATCCATTTTTTTTAAATGGCTAGATTCAAGGCATTGGATCCCCAAACCCGCTCAGCCAACGGACCAACGGATAGCGAAAGAATGTGCTAACACTATTAAGCCGAGTGCTCGAGCCGGAAAGTAGGTAGATAGTACGCATGCGCATACGGTGAGCTCTATCTCTCTCACTCTCATACAGAGGATCTGTAAGGAAATTATTTAATTCCGGCGATCCTGATCAGGATAATGAGATAAACTTATCAAATTATTGTATTGTCAGCGGTTCTTAATAAGTCTACAAAATTTTAATTAAATCTGACCGTTTAAAGTGGGTCAAAATCGGGTTCAAAGAAGTCGGTTACAAAAAAACATTCATACAAGCAAACAAACATACAGGTGAAGCTAATAAAAGGGTGTTAAAAAAGCAATAATTGTCAATAACTAGCGGGAATGCCTTCAATTGCGGCCACAATAATAAATAGTGTATTAGCATAAATATGGACAATATCAATTAAACAATAGGATATCTGTAACATCCCACCATTAAAACACCCATAGACTGTAATTAGTAAATATTGTAATGTCATTTTACCTTTATGACTATTATTCACCACATAAATGGCACTATTAATTTTAATCTAATCATCATTTACGCCTTTGAAAATGGCCCGAGAGGGCTAAAACACGTGTCAGACAACTGAATAAAATTTTTATGAAACTTTAAAAAATAAGAATTTACTTCTTTTTCTTTTTACAAGTTGGAAATACAGTTTCCTTGAGCAAGTAGCTCTACACACATTAACCTAATATTTAAAGTTTACATTTAAAGAAAATTCAAAATACGGAGCGGCGCCGAAGGCGATTATTTTTCCTTGGCGCCGTTGGGCATTGCCCCCCAACCTCTGCGCCACCCCAAAGGCTGTATAACTATAGTGCACTTAATACATAACTTTAAAAGCAGTTTTTGCTTATTATTTTATTTTACACTTCTTGTCAGTTGTCAATTCCTCGTTCGATAAACTGCGATCTCGTTCTTTGGAGATCCATTTTCCGCACTAGTTGTATAAATAACTATCATTGCTATTACTAATTGTTTATTATAATTGGCAAATATTATGCTTTATTTATTTAAGGTTTTCTCATTGGTGGATTAGGTGGATTTGGTATTACTGGAGGAGCACATAGATATTGGACGCATAAATGCTATAAAGCAAAACTTCCTTTAAAAATAATTTTGCTGGTTTGCTATTCAATTGCAGGGCAGGTAATATTTAAAATAGAAACTTAAATTATTTTAATGTTTTAGTTAATAAAAAATGAGATTTTGAAATTTTATTAAAGGGGAATCAAAATATATTTACGTCATATGACTTTTATCCAAAAAATCGGGTTTCTGTGTTTTACCCATATGTTTACCACCTCTTGTGTCTTGTTTGCCTAGGACAAATTTAATTAAAAAAAAACTATGTAATAAAAAATAAGCTATTATGTATCGAAAGAAAAAAAATTTAAACTTTTCCTTGAATAACGAAAGTTCTAATAAAAATATTAAATAATAAAATAATTTAATTTAACCACGTTAGCCGTGGAAAAATCAATATGACTGAAAAACCAATTTAAACTCGAATGTTAAAAGGTTTGTTGTTAAATTAATTTAGTTATATTAATAAGTAATTAATTTTAAGAAATAGTCCATACTTAAAGTGGAGTTGAAAGTATTAAAAGGAAAGAAAAACACAAAGTCTTCCTCCACAAAATTTAATAGAATAATTTATTACATAATTTTGTTTTTATTTTATGCTGATGTTGTTAGCAAAAGAGAAAATTGAAAATTATTTTCTCTTTTGCTAACATCAGCATAAAATAAAAAAAAAATTGCTGTCTCCTGAGGATGAACGTTTCTACGTTCGAAACATGTAGAGACCCTTGAACTTAAGAATTTTATTCTATTAAATTTTGTGGAGGAAGACTTTGTGTTTTACTTTCCTTTTAATAATAAGTAATTGTTTGCGAAAATGCTTACTAAAGAAGATAAAATTATTCATGGCGAAGATAAAACCAACCGGATGATTGCTGAAATTTTTAATACAACATATCCTGAAGAAAACCTTTCCCATACGACAGTAGGACGTATTTTGGAAAAATTGAAGGAGACAGGAGACTGGTTTCGGTGAAAATAAATTTAAAATACAACATGTCAACTGGTAAGTGAATGCGCACGAAGAAAATGTTGTAGAACATAAAGTAACATCGCTTTTAAACATTTCTAATAGGACCAGTGCAAAAGAAACAACTGTGTAAAATATTTTAAAGAAAAATAGGTTCCGCCTCTACAAACCAAATTAATCAATACTCTAAAAGAACGAGATTTTATTTCAAGATTTGATTTTTGCGCATGGGTACAGGGAGAAATAGAAGAAAATTATTCGTTTGCAAAACAAATTATGTATAGCGACGAAGCAACGTTTTCATCGAATGGCGTTGTAAGCTCACAAAATTGCAGATGGTGGCAAGGTGACAATCCCAACGTTATTACTGAAGCCAGACATTATACTCTTTCAAAACCAACGTTTTGTGTGGCATATTAAATGGAGATCTTTTTGGTTCATATTTTTTTTCGTGAAAATATGAATTCTGTAAGGTATTTAAATTTTATCGAAACGACAATCACAGCCATAGTTGATAATATGCCATCGTCCTTATGGTTCCAGCAAGATAGCGCTCCAGTCCATAGCACTATCGTGGTGAAAAATCTCCTTGGCATTACCTTTAGACTCTTTAGAGGCAGATGGATAGGCAGATTTTCTGGCCAGCGCGTTCTCCGGATTTGCCGCCTTTGAATTTTTTTCTACTTCTCTAAAGCAAACAGTTAGTACGAAAACTAGTTTAATTATTTTTATTTTGTTGACTTTTATTATCAAAACAGAATTATTAGTAATTACTTCGTTTTGCAACAGCTTTATCGCCAAGCCAACGCCCCTTTCGTGACTTAGATCACATGGAAAATACAATTAAAAATATTTGTGATCAAATTCCAAGAAGATTTTTAACAAACAGCATAAAAGGTTTCAAGAAGAACGATTATTTGTATGGAAAGGGAAGGAACGCATACCGAAATGTAGATGGATTTATGCAGCTAAATAATTATCTAACGGCTATTAGAAAGAAATATTGTTTCACGGAAAAGTTTAAATTTTGTTTCTTTCAATACATAATAGCTTTTATTTAGTACATAGTTTTGTTTAAATAGGCAAACAAGACAAATAGTCCAGAGGCGCCCTCAATAATAAAATTGGGATTGTCACCTTGCCACCATCTGAAATTTTGTGAGCTTACAACGCCATTTGATGAAAACGTTGCTTCGTCGCTAAATATAATTTCTTTTGCAAAGGAATAATTTTCTTCGGCGGAACCTATTTTTCTTTAAAATATTTCACACTGTTTCCTTTGCGCCAGTCCTATTAGAAATGTTTGAAAACTATGTTACTTTATGTCCTACAACATCAAACATCACATTTTCTTCATGCGCATTCACTTACCACCTAACATGTATTTTAAATTTATTTTCACCGGAACCAGTCTCCTGAAATTTTTCCAAAATACGTCATACTGTCGTATGGAACAATTGTTTATCAGGATATCTTGTATTAATGTCAGCAGCCATCCTGTTGGTTTTATCTTCGCCATGAATAACAATTATTTTAATTTCCTTTTTTTAGTAAGCATTTTCGCAAACAATTACTTATTAATATAACTGATTTAATTTGACAGCAAACCTTTTAACATCCGAGTTTAAATTGTTTTTTTAGCCATATGGATTTTTTCGCGGCTAACGTGATTAGTTTAAATTATTTTATTATTCAATATTTTTATTAAACCTTTCGTTTTTCACGGAAAAGTTCAATTTTTTGCTTTCAGTACATTAGCTTTTATTTAGTTCATAGTTTTGTTTAAATTTAAATTCGCCATAGGCAAACAAGACAAATAGTTCAGAGGCGCCTTAAAATTTTTAAAGAAATTTTTTTTTGCTATAAAATGGGTTTACACGATAACTAAATTTTAAAATGCAGATAGACTGATTCGAAAATAGTATATTCACGTACACATTTTATAAAGCATCATTTTATAGCATGCGTCCACGTTAAAAAACGAGCCGCTTGCGACGAGTTTTATAACAGGACAAGTGCTTAAAACTGCTTTATATAACAAGTAGGTACGTTATACTATTTTTTCTAATTTGTAGTTTTTTTCAATAAAAAAACAAATATTTAAAAAGAAAATAAATCCTTCAAATTTTGTAAATTTTTAAGTCTAAATTTTATGTTGGTAATACTATTTTTTATCATAGTAGCCTCTGGACAACAAAAATTATTTTGCAAACTGTAATTTTTTGATTTATTGACCCATTTTCACCACGAGATTCTAAAGGTATTTTAGCGATATGAGATTTGAAATTGGACGGAATACGTTGTGTGATCCTTGTACATTCGGTGCATATACAGAGCGTTCGAAAATTCGGGCGATTTTGCTACTTTTTTTCGAATTTCGAAAAACGTGATTTTACGTCACAGCATTGCAATTTAGAATAGGAAAGATGGAAAATTAAAATAAAGTTGAAGTTAAAATCGACATTGGAAGGTTAGTAGATTGAATTTTGGATAGGATTTGGCAGAAAATGATAGCTTGAAGCATCTACAAAAGATTGATTTATATATTTATGCAACCAACATACATGACGTTATCCACACAGAATAAAAAAGTAGGTTATCAAGTTATTTTTCCTCTGCAAAAATGGGTTTTCTCGTAAATCACAAAGGCCGCGCAAGTTAATGAAATAAAATATTTAAATGTTACCAACATCAAATAAAGAAAAAACGCGTATCTAACCTAGCTTCATTACGATACGCAGATGCGTATCGTAATAGATTTGTTATGATACAAAATTAGAAAAAGTATTTTTTCTATTTCACGTTCATAATAAGCTCAGTACGATACGCATTTGCGTATCGTAATGAAGCTATTTAGATACGCGTTTTTTCTTTATTTGATGTTGGTAACATTTAAATGTTTTATTTCATTGACTTGCGCGGCCTTTGTGATTTACGAGAAAACCCATTTTTCTCAGAGGAAAAATAGCTTGATAACTTACTTTTTTATTCTGTGTGGATAACAGTCATGTATGTTGGTTGCATAAACCTATAAATCAATTATTTGTAGATGCTTCAAGCTATCATTTTCTGCCAAATCCTATCCAAAATTCAATCTACTAACCTTCCAATGTCGATTTTAACTTCAACTTTATTTGAATTTTCCATCTTCCCTATACTAAATTGCAATGCCGTGACGTAAAATCACGTCTTTTGAAATTCGAAAGAAAGTTGCAAAATCTCCCGAATTTCCGAACGCTCTGTATATGTACCGAATGTACAAGGATCACACAACGTATTCCGTCCAATTTCAAATCTCATATCGCTAAAATAACTTTAGAATCTCGTGGTGAAAATGGGTCAATAAATCAAAAAATGACAGTATGCAAAATATTTTTTGTTGTCCAGAGGCTACTATGATAAAAAATAGTATTACCAACATAAAATTTAGACATAAAAATTTACAAAATTTGAAGGATTTATTTTCTTTTTAAATATGTGTTTTTTATTGAAAAAAATTCAAATTAGAAAAAATAGTATAACGTACGTGTTATATAAAGCAGTTTTAAGCACTTGTCCCGTTATAAAACTCGCCGCGAGCGGCTCGTTTTTTGACATGGGACGCGTGCTATAAAATGATGCTTTATAAAACGTGTACGTTAATATACTATTAAATAAACTGACACAAAATAAGATTGACATCTGTTAACCAAAAAAAGAGTTCCTGTTCGATCCCCTACGTTTCTTTTTAGAATAATCTATTAGCCTGGGTTAGAGATCATAGAGTACATCACAAATTTAGTGAAACTGATGCTGATCCGCATAACTCGAAAAGAGGTTTTTTATTTTCCCATGTTGGCTGGCTTTGCATGAAAAAACACCCAGAGGTCCGTAATAGGGGAAAATCAGTTGATGTGAGTGATATATCATCGGATCCTCTATTGGCATTTCATATAAGGTATGAAACTGAAACAAATTAAGTATGTTATAATGTTATATAATAGTCCATCTTCTCACAGTGAAGCAGTTATAGGGTGAGATTATAGAAAATGTATACCTGCAGAAATTTGACATTCCAAATACTATTTGCAAATCCACCATTTTTGCATAGTTAAACCCTTTTACTACTTCTGATTTATTGATATCGACTGCCAAATACGTGAGATATGGCGAAATTCATAGCAATAGTAGTAGTAGTAGTAGTAGTATGATCTTTATTGGTTTCCCAAAAGGCCATCGACCGAAGTCCTTCAGCCACAGTGTATTACATAATATGTATATTATCATTTACAATTTATAGCATTAGATAAAGTATAATGTTTACATGTAGTTTTAAAAGAAACGGAACAAAAAAAAAAAAAAAAAAAAACTTAATTATTTGAAGAATTTTTTCTTTGTAGATTTCTATCTGACTGTATTGTCTCTTAGGATCTCCAATATGGTTTGTTCTGGATACCGATATCTAGCTTCTTGGTAGTTTCTGGTGAGACACAGCTCTTCAATGAGTTCAAGATTTTTTGGTTTGGCCTTGAATTTTCCAGTCAGTTGTATTAGTCTTTGTTCGATGGGATGTATATTTGTTTTTTCGTAAAGTAGTTGGTTGCTGGGGTTGTGAAGTGAGTTTTGTGGGTGTCGAATTTTGGTTATAATTCTTAGGGCTGATGTTTCTGCCACTTTAATGTTTTTTATGGCCGTTGGTCTGGCATTGCTCAACAATATGTGCCCATAGTCTAATAATGGCCTGCAAATAGATTTGTAGATTTTTGTTGCTGTTTTAATGTTAATGCCTTCGTTCTTGAATGTTATTGACCTGAAGTGCTTGGCTCGATTTTTAACTTTGTATTTAATGGTACGAGTGTGTATATTAAAGTTCAATTTGGAGTCTAATTGTATGCCCAGGTACTTTGCAGTATTATTTGGCTTTACTTGTTGGTTTCCCAGAGTTATCTGCGGCGAGTGGCCTGTAATGTGGTGGTTAAAAAGAAGAAGTTGAGATTTTTTTGGGTTTGGTATGACTCCATTTTTTAAACCATTCTTCGATGCTTACAACTGCCTCCTGTAGTTCTTCTGTGGCTTTCCAAGTAGAATTCATGTGTGCTATAATACCTGTGTCGTCTGCAAATTGTAGCAAGTAGCAGTTGGCATTGTCTTTCATGTCCATACCCATGTCGTAGCAATATATATTGTATAAAGTTGGCGAGAGTGGAGAACCCTGTGGCACACCTTGTTCAGGGGTAAATTCTTCGGACACTATACCGTTAATTCTGACCGTTAATGTGCGCAAATTGAGAAATTCTCTTATGATGCATATTAAATATTTAGGCACCTCCAGTTGGTGTAGTTTGTATAACAGTCCCTCGTGCCAGACACTGTCAAATGCTTTCTTGATGTCCAAAAGAAGTGCAGCCGACTTAAGGTTCCGGTGTTTGGCTGTTTGTACATTAGAACAAAGTATTGTTAGTGGGTGGATTGTAGAGCAGCCCTCCCTAAAACCGAACTGGCACTTTGGAATCTTGTTTTGTACAGATTCCAGTAGTCTATTTCTAATAATTTTTTCGTATAGTTTTCCCAGCACCGGTAGTAGGGTAATCGGCCTATAGTTCTCTGGTAGTTTGTGGTCGCTGTGTGATTTGGGAATGTATATTATGGTTCCTCTTTTCCATACACTCGGAAATATCTGGTAATTTATGCAGTATTCAAATATTTTTATAATATATGCCTGAATGTTATCGGATAGTTGTTTGATGACATACCATGGAATGTTGTCCTGTCCTGGCGCACTGTTTTTTTGTGAATGAAGAATTGAATAGTATTCTTCTGGGTCAAGGACAACGTTTGGTGATTCGACAATTGTTTCAAAGTATGTTTGATTCCAGCGGTGGATATTTTCTTTGTGACGTGCATCGAAAATTGGAAGGTTTGTTTCGCTGAAGTGTTCTTTGTAGTGCTTTTGGAATAATTTAGCTTTTTCGTGGTCTAGGCTGTATGTAATGCCGTTTACTTCTAGCTCAGGTATTGTATTTGTTGTTTTATACTTAGACAGTTTTTTAATTTTTCCATAGAAGTTCCTTCCACGGTCGTCGTTGATTTCCTTGCATGTATTCAGCCAGGTGTGTTTCTTATATTCAAAAATCAATTTCTGTATGTTTTTGTTGAACTTGTTGATTTTTTCTTTAGCGTCTGGGTTTGGTGTTGCATAATAGTCTCTGTACATGCGTCTTTTTTGTTTGATCAAGGAGATAATATACGGTGGGAGTGGATATGCAAATTGGGGTTGTGTCGATCTTGGCGTGTATTGTTCTATTAGTGTTTGTAGTTTTTGATTAAATTGAGAAATATGGTTTTCGTTTATTGCGTGTTCCTGTACCTGTATGTATTCACTTAGTTTTCCATTAATTTTTTCTAAATTTGATTTAGCATAGTTCCACCTTTTCTGAATTTTTTCGGTAATAGGTTTTTGCTTTACATCTATTTCTATTTGTATGAATAGATGATCAGAACCAACATCTGATATTAGTTTTGTGTTTTTTATGCATTTTTTTAACGTTTTTGTGTATATAAATGCATCCGGTGTTGAGTCCATATTATTTGGCATGAGGAATGTGGGTGGAGTGGTAGCTTTGTCAAAATCTGCGTTTTTTTGGAAATCTTTTAGTTGTTTTTCTTTTCGTTTGTTAAAGTTCCAATCCCCAACAACTATTGCATACTTGTATGTTGAAGCCTTGATAAATATACTTTCGTCAATTTTTGCAGTTGGATGTATATAGATTAGGAATATATGGATTTGATCGTCTTGATATGGTATACTAAAATGCAAGCACTCGTTAAGTAGGTTATTGATTGCAGGAGGATTTTCCTTTTTTATTCTGATTTTGGGGTTTGCCTGCACCATGCTGCCACCTCTTGGGTAGTTGGTTATATGATTGCCAATTTTTTGTATGTTTTAACTTAATTATTAACGTAACTTTTAACGTTCCCTTTTTTCTTTTGTGCTGATATAAAAATCCTTAACATAAGAAACTAAACTGTTAATAATTATTCTAAGTTCGTTCTAAGAACGTTTTGTAATATTCTTAAAGTAATATTATTTATGGGATGTTTAAGGTGGGATTAACGACGCCATTTTCTAGCTTTTAACTGTCAATTCGATTTGCCTAACTATTGACGATTCGCATGCGCACTGCAGTGCTGTGTTAACCAGAGTAGTTATTTTCATGCTTTTGGCATATGAAGAAGATAGACAGACATATTCTGGAGCTGTTAGAGCAAGGCATATGTTACTCAGCCGGTCATAGTTCTGTTTACTTTTGTGTTTTGTGCAGTTACGACCACTTTTCTGTTAAAACAAACACATATTCTCTAGAATTCTTAAGATAAATGACATCTAGATATACTAGAAAATATCGTGTTACCAGTAAAAATTGTTGTTTTTACTTCAGTTCTGAAAATCGGCGTGTTTACTTTTAAGGATTTTAAGGTAAATTATGCCAATTTTAGTGGTTTCAAAAAACTGATTTTTTTAAAGTTTCTGTGCATTTATTTAAAAAAAACACCGGCGTACTATTCGGCAATGTCTCCCTGAACAGCCATTCCAAAATTAGATATTAATTATTTTTAATAGAATTGATTCCGCTTTTACTTGGTGGAAATCCATTATTAATAGTGTTAAATAAATGGTAAAAAAATAAAATTATAATTTTACACTTTCCACAGATTTTTATTTTTACTCGACATGTTTCGCAACACAGTTGCTTCTTCAAAGGAGTACTTAAAAATGGTATTTTAAAAGTTATAACTTAGGTGTAATAATAAAATTGCAGGTAATTTTCAGGTTGTTAAAATTGTTGGAAAAACCAATAATAATAATAATATTTACAGAGTAATTAAAGAGATTCAAAAGAGGTGATCCGTTTAAATCCAACTCATCATTAAGAAGAGTATTGTTATTTTTAAACCTATTTATTTCTAAAGATTCAAGCAAATTTAATTTTGTACTTTTGTTTTTAATGTGCAAGATATCGTAGTTATGATTTAATGTATGATTTGCTTCAAACAAATGATTAGAATAATTAGAATCTGTTTTGTTTTTATAAAACTAACATGATGTTCATTCTTTCGTTTTTCGAAGTTTCGACCTGTTTGTCCGATATAAACTTTAGAGCAATCATTACATTTTAATTTGTAAACACCAGATTTATTTCTTTTGTTTAATTTACTTTTATTGTTTTTAATGTGTTTCCCTAGAGTATTTTTTTTAATAATTGTAAGGTTCCGGAAGTTACCCCTGCATTCAAGCTATTTATAGGTCTCTTTTATACACGATTGACCTTGAGAACTGGGCCCTTAAAGTAGGTTTTCTTATATAAAATAATTTTTGGATAAAAGGAAGTAAATAAAAAATATTGATAAAAACATAAAATAATGTCGAATTAGTACTTACTGGTAAGTAATTCTAAATCTTTTTTGTAGGCATTGGATGTGGTTTAAGTTATGGTTTTGCTTTATTTTACCCACTATAATTCCGATGTATCTCTTTGGTGAGACATGGCCAACAGCCGTAATATCAAACTGCATCGTCCGTTATTGTTTACTTCTGAATTTTACATGGTCTGTTAATAGTTTTGCTCATATTTGGGGTAATAGACCATACAATAGGTAAGAAATTATTATATACAGTGTCACCAGTAAAGTCCGCATCATATGGAATTTTTTTTTATTAATAGCTTTATTCAAAATTTGACTTTGGCATCAAGTTTTGCTTCGATCGAAATGAAAATTAAGCAAAAAAATAGTAGTCACGTAATTCGCATTATCTGTCAAATTTTAATTTTTTCCAAAAAAGAATACAAAAGTACGGTTATTTCTGAAAATATCAAAAAAAGTTATTAGAAAAAGTTTTTTTAAATGCAGTTTCTAGCCCACATGCAATGCAAATTTCAGCTGCATAGGATAATTTTGATTTTTTACCTATATTTTGTAAATTGCACCACTTTTGCAAAATAATACTCAACGCAACCTACATAAAACTTCTCAGTTTTAACGAGGCTTTATTTCAGATACATTTTCTTTAAAGTAGCGCCATATTAAATGTGTGTTTTTCTACTAAATCAAAATTGGACTATTAAAATTTGGTCGCATGTGATGCAAAGTATATTTGTTTTTGACCCTGTATAAGGTAACTTCATAAAATAAGTATTTTTGAAATCGTAGTTTGTGCCTGAAAGTAAAAAAATAAAAAATAAAGTAACGGGGTTTTAAATTAAATCGTTGAAAATAGATAAACTTTACGTTAAGTTAAACTAAAATTTATTTTCCACTTAATGAACACTTTACTGATGACACTGTGTTCTTTTTTGTCTTAATATGTTGCTACGTTTTCAAAAATTCTTATTTTATGAAGTTACCTTAGGGTCAAAAACAAATAAACTTTGCATCACATGCGACCAAATTTTAATAGTCCAATTTTGATTTAGTAGAAAAACACACATTTAATATGGCGCTACTTTAAAGAAAATGTATCTGAAATAAAGCCTCGTTAAAACTGAGAAGTTTTATGTAGGTTGCGTTGAGTCTTATTTTGCAAAAGTGGTGCAATTTACAAAATATAGGTAAAAAATCAAAATTATCTTATGCAGCTGAAATTTGCATTGCATGTGGGCTAGAAACTGCATTTAAAAAAACTTATTCTAATAATTTTTTTTGATATTTTCAGAAATAACCCTACTTTTGTATTCTTTTTTGGAAAAAATTTAAATTTGACAGATAATGCGAATCACATTACTACTATTTTTTTGCTTAATATTCATCTCGATCGAAGCAGAACTTGACAAAGTCAAATTTTGAATAAAGCCATAATAAAAAAAAATCCCATATGATGCGGACTTTACTGGTGACACTATATATTATTTTGTCCAAACTTTTTACAATTAATAAATTTGTATAGGCTTTTCTTGATCAGTATTACTGACAGTACACATTGCAAGACCCAAAAAAAATCGTCCCTAAACTATGTCGTGGAATTGATCCCATGTGTCTTAAATTATTACACTTGAAAGGTAACTTATTATAGGCCAACGAAAAAAGGAATGAAAATATCTTTCTAAGCTTTTTATTTTTAATAAAATTATATTAGGTACTGCATAATTCCAAATTAAAAAAGAAACATCCAGCGTTATAATAAAGAAACGAGTAAGCCTCGAAATTATTTCTAAGTTTCTAGGTTGGCCGCTAGGGGGCGTAACTATAGTGACCAATCAAAAAGCCGGATTTTCTCAAAACTCCTCATAGGAAACATGTATCAAAGGTGGCAGTTTTTCAATTTAATGGAAATTCTGGATAACTTTTGTTGTTGAGTTTTTGCTCTACCTTTTTGTTTAAAAGGACAAATATTGTTATGCAAAAATACTCACAACTTTGGTTTGGCTTATCGGAATTTGACAAATTTGAACTAGCTAAATAGAGATTCTTTTGCTTAATAAATTTCATAAAGAACGAAGTCGCTTTGAATTCCGTTGCGACAGCTAGAGGGCGCTATTTAGCAGAATCAACAATTCCTTCATTTTTCATTAAAAATTTTAAATGCAACAATATCTTTTTTAACGTAAACAAAAAGAAGTATAAATAAGAATAATATATGTGAGATACTGACCTGTATGCGTAGGTTTTCTGTATACTGAAGTTTGGATGCTGTTGCCATTTTTCTTCACGTTGAAAAAAAATTGCAACAGCATCCAAACTTCAGTATACAGAAAACCTACGCATACACCTGTAGAGTCTCAATTTTACATCAAATCACTCAAACAATACGAAACATGGTTCAAACCCTCGTGAATAGAGCAATTACAATCTGTAACTCGGAAGAAGCACTTAAAAAAGAAACTCACCACATGAAGACCGACCTTAAGGCCAGAGAACAGGCCCCGCCGCTATTGAAAATGGGTATAAAATAGCATGCAAAACAGGGGTACTTGCTGTTCAACATTTCTCTTAAACTATGGGTTTTACATACCTAAAATTTTGGTGAGGTGTCACAGAAGGTTGGTGGATTATCATGAAGTCAATCGCTTTTCGAAAAAAGGTATAAATAATAAAGAAATTACACTTGAAAAATCATGTTTTTGCTTTTTATGACCTCGACAAGAAAATCACTTATATACAGAAGTCCACATAAAAAACACAAATTTAATATACTTCTTAATATTCACTACAACTTTCTGTGCCCCTAAAAACCTATTGTTTTGTTAAATGTTCGCACAATTTCGATAAATATAAAAAAAACTTGCTCACAGTAGTAACTTTTAGGGATATTTGGTTTTCACCAATATAAAATCTACAGAAACCTACCATTTAATCAGTTTGAGGGGTCTCCGCTAGGTGTCGGCACCGCGAATGTCCCATTCTATTATTTCATTCATAAAAATCCGTTATGTCGGCTTTACACCATAATAACGCAATTTTCTATATTGACCCAAGTCGATGTAACTGGAACATAGAATTGAACTTACGATAATTTAAAAGTTATGGCGTTTTTGTCGCTTTTAATTGGTAAAACGATGGTACCACTAAGCTTGTTATCTCGGTTTTAGTTATGTGAAAATAAGCTAATTTATTTTTTTTTAAATAAAAAAATTAAAAGTATAGAGTAAAAGTGTACTTTAATATTTTATTTTACGATAATAATTACACTAGATATATTTTTTGTTATGTTATCTTCATACTTCTTTAATTATTATTCTCTCATCCATTTTGTTTTGCCTCTGTCAGTCGTATGAGTTTTTAAACCATCGGCATGTAGATATGTGTTTCTGTAACTGATCCTAGAAAAATATAGGCATGTTTTAAATATAGGTAAAAAATACGTATAGCCAATCACACATTGCTGCCCTTTAACATTTTAATAGTTTGTTGAGAATAAGTAAAACAAAATGTATAAAACATTGATTCATGTGTCAATCAAGTCATTAATTCTTGACAAAATATGTATAAACTTACAAGAAATACCTATGCTGTACAGGACGTGGGACAGAATTATAAAGTACTTTAAGACTTTTTTTTTCACTGGATACCTCCTCGAGAGCAAAGTAAATCATCACCATTTTCAGATAATTGGTGTAAATTTTACAGGCACAAACACTGTCATTATCAATTTTTCTGTATTTCTATTCTTTGAAAAATTCCTCAAATAGGTAATACCTATTTAAGCCAAAAAAACTATTCAAAATCCCGTTAGTTGATTTTATATGTAGTAAAAATCAAATAGCAGGACTCTGAATAACCTTTTCGACTAAATATCACGTTAAAATAAAATACTCTATATTATTGTTTGTCTAGCCTCGAAGAAAATGAAAAATAAAACTCGGACATGCAAATGACATTTTCATTAAAATATTAAAAGGAAATTACAATTAAGTACCATTTGAGTCTGTCTTAGAATTCCTCGTAATCTGCTGATCGAGTGCCTCGTTTACTTGAAGCTTTCTCAGCAATGTGTGTATTTTCAATAAAAATATCTACTTCCATTGTCAGCCTGGAAAAGTGGAAAGGCCTGGGTAAAATAGCTAACCTAAAGGTGACAACAAAATCTTGTCTTCAAAATTCATTATTTCACATCACATAACGAACAGCTGATCTAAAACAAAAATACCACAATGCAAAAAACACTTCAGATTGGGTTAAAATAAAATTATTTCCACTTGAGTTTAGCAGAGAATCGACAAGGTTTAAAAAGATCAAAAAAATAGATCGTATAATATACATAGTAAGCAAGAATCAGCAAGATTTAAATTAGTATCGTAGGGTTAAGTAATTAAAATATGCGTGGGTATTTATACATTTACCAAAACTTAGGAAAAAATAATCAAACAAGTGTTGGCACATTTTGGTTAATAATGAGTTATAAGTATGGGATGACTTGTATAATCATAAAAATAATTAATCAAATTTAACAAACTTACCTTTAGCAGAACAAAATGAAAAGGCTCGTGTTCATAAACAATATTAGTAGTGTAGAAAAGATAAACAAACTCTTTGATAAAGTCTGTCAGCCATTATCACTTAGCTTAGGGCGAGGTTGGGCTGGGCGATTCCATTTTTGTGGCATTGTGGCCGAGTCCAATCCAAGAAGACTCTGAACAATGCAAAATAATGCTCGAGCCCTTCGTAGCCTATATTTGTCTCCGTCTGCATTAAATTACCTTCGCTACATATAAAGAGAGACATATATAGCTCGAACGAAGATAGGTCTCCTTGCTTAGTAAAGACGTTCAGATTTTACAAATAACGACGTAAGAGTTATATTAAGTCATACATGATGGGGACGGTAAACGTAGGGCGCCTACTAGCGGCAGAAGTCTGGCTCTGACGTCACAACATGTGCTTCCATTCCGCCAATCTTATTTTCACCTTGTCACGCTTGTCACTGTTTACAAGAAAATCACATCCAATAAAACTTTTTACCAAATAGCGTAAAAAGAATTCTAGAAGAAGTAAAATTTAAATTTTACCCTACAAAGTGCAATATTGCCAGAATGTTCTGCAGTGGCAGTTTATACTTTCAGGGTTTATTTCTGCGATTATTTTTTAAAATATGGTTAATAAGTACCTACCTAATTTCGCAAGTATGGATGCAAAAATCCTTATTTTAAACAATATTCAGGACTTATTATTTTATCATTTAGTCAGTTACCTACATAAATTGTATATTTACAAAAAATGCAAGTACGCTTTAGGTAAGTGAATGGGGAATCAAATCAAAAAAATAGTATTTAATTAATTACACAATAAATAATTGCAGGCAATTTCAGAGATTTTAAAACAGTGGTATTATTGTTTGTTTGAAGGTTATAGACAATGATGTATCTTGAGTAATAGATGTATTTTGGACTTCCATTGCCTTTAGTTTTTCATATCACAACCACAACGTTTCAACTGGAGATACTTACCGGTTGAAAGTTGAAACGTTTGTGATATGAAAAACTAAAGGCAATGGAAGTCCAAAACACATCTATATTACTCAAGTGGTATTTTATTATTATTATTATTACGCAAATATGAGAATATTTATTTAAAACGGCAACATTGCACTGCTTTTGGAGACAGAAAAATAGCAAAATACCTATAAAATAAAAGTCCATCAAAAATTATTTTAAAATTGGCATTCTATTTTAGGAGTACAATTCTCCGAAATCTTGAACTGACTGCGATTCCAATAGACCAGTAAATTACAGTATATTAAAAAGTGACCATCGGCGAGTAAAGAATAATTTGTCAACTAGCTGTTGCATTGTGTTCATAAAAAGCGCTATGTTGCCATTATAAATTACGTTCGCGGCTCGGTACAGCGCCATGTATTACAAACCGCTGATTAAATTCATAATAAGCGCAAGGTTTGGCAACATCCTAGCTTTGTAAGGAAAATCAAAATCACACAGCACTGCTATTATTGGAGAAGTAGCCTTAAATGAGATCATAGAATTTTACTATATTTTACAACTCCATTCAATATTTTAGGCAAGTAAAAATATATTGCAAATCGAAACGGTGGCGCCGTCTTATTAAGTTTTATGAAAGTATTTTGTGATGACGTCTGTGATCACATGATGTGTGGTGAAAAGCACGTGGATAATGTTCCCTTAACAAAAGTGGTTACCCCACAAGATTAGTTGACACAATATTGGAAAATAGTAAGAATCGACACGTATATTTTTCCTTTTTTTGACTCCATATGACATTTTAAATACAACGTTATGTCACTTGTCACTTTTTGTCACCAAAAAATATTTTTTTCCCAAATTTATTGTTTTATCTAGAGGGCTATGAATACCAAAAAATCACATATTTCAGTTCTATAATCTTGGGAAAAATACAATTTAACTATTTTTGGTCCAATACCATGTGCTATGTAAAATTTAATCTTTAAAGTTGTATAACTAATTTTTTTTTAAATGGCAACATGGTGGCTCGTCGGGTTAAGAAAAAAGAGTATTTTATTACGATTATTTTGGATCCATACACTATTAGGTTTTAGAAAAGCTGCCATTAAAAACTTTAAAAAGTTAACTTAAAACTTTCTTAAAATAAAGCATCTTTTAGGAATAAATTTAGATTTAAATGTATCAAGTAGCCTGTGTCCAGCAAAACTGATAAAACAAAATCATGCCTTGAAGAAAATTGAATTGCTGACAGCTTCTACCAAAGTAAATATTTTAACAAGAAGTGAAAAAGTTAATATGTCAAAAAATGCAACCCAAATTTTATTCCATTATCTTGAAAAACAAAAAAGTTAGAGGGGCGAACCACCTTCCATGGACACCCGGTATACAATAATAATAGCAATAATAGCAAAAACAAAAAGGTAGAGCAAAAACTCAAAAACAAAAGTTATCCAGAATTTTTATTAGATTGGAAAAACGCCATCTTCGATACAAGTTTACTATGAGGACTTTCGAGAAAATACAGGTTTTTGATTGGTGACTATAGTTACGACTAACCAAGAAGATTCTAGCAAGTTTTCTTAGTCACTTTTGTAATAAATATTTTTTTCCGCAAGCCGCACAATAAACTGTTTCCAAGATACAGCCCGGTACCCCGGTACAAAAAGCATTTTGCATGAATTAGACCTGTGTCGAAGCTAAATGTGGTTTTCTGATAAAGCTATATTAAACTCCGGAAAGTATTAAAACAGGAATTATTATATTAAATACTTATTCTAGGACAATTCAGCCAGTAGAAAATAAATTTGTATCCATTGTTTCAATGGGAGAAGGATGGCATAACTACCACCATTCATTTCCATGGGACTATAGAGCGGCAGAAATGGGAACATCCTTCAATATCACCACTCTGTGGATAAATATATTTGCGAAAATTGGTTGGGCCTATGATTTGAAAACGACATCATCCAAACTAGTTGAAAACATGATTAAGAATAAAGGTGATGGAACTTATGCATAAATACCTTATATATTATATATATGGCTTCTCCGGTGGATCATCTAGGATCTAAGTGCAAATTTCATTGCAAATTGGATCTAAGTGGAAAATTGCAATTTAAAAAAAATAATTCAATATCTCAGAAATAAATGTTTGTGGATTCAAATTGTTAACTTTGCTCTTGTCTAAGATTACATAAACCAGTAATTTTTTTTACAAAAAACGAAGGGTGTAGTGTATAGCCCTTTAAGGACAAATGCGTCATTGTTTTACCAAAAAATTAGGCATATTTTTATTACTAAAACAAAATCATACATTTTTATACTGACGAAACTGGAAAACATAAATGAAAAAATTAATATTTTGTTAAACAAAAAATAATGTATTATTCATACTAATGATAAATAATAACATATCGTCTGTAAAGTACTAATAGGTACCTCGTAACCCCAAAAATAAAATTGTTCAGGAGAAGTAAAAAACATTATTTTTTTATTAAAGTGTCATACTAAGAGAATCTTATTCTTCAGAAAAACGATTCTAAAAGTAAATGTTTACAGAAAATTACGGTTTTGTACTGATTTTTGTGTTTTTTTCCATTTTGGTTTTTCGAGTGGGATACGCACTTTCTTAACGCAACTGAAGTGACATACGCGGTACTGTAATAAATATAATAAGGATTATTTCTGGGATACGATATATTATAAATAATGCTGATAGTGGGTTAAGAGATATTACACGAAAACATTTGGGAATTTACAATACAAGGTATTAGAAATCCCAAATATGCAGCGAAGTAATTTTTTGTGGTATAAAATATATTGGCGACCTTGTAGAATTTGGTTTACGCTACCCAACGCCACCAAAAACGCAAATTTGATTTTTTGTGGGTTACGAGGTATTAGTACTTCACCAACGATATGAGGGTTAGTCACTTGTGTAAACTTTCACAGCTAAGACACAACCACAGAACACCAATAAAGAGAAACGTTATGAACGTGCTATTTTTTCGATGCTGCCGTGACTTTGAAATTACATCAGATGCGAATGCAACGCTCCCAACTAATCATGGCGGAAGGGGGGTAGGGGAAGCCGTCATATGTTTTTATTTTTTAAAGGTCAAATTAATATTTTGAAATTCAAAATTTGTTAAAAGTTATTTTATAAAAAATAGGTACGTGTTTATTATCAATAAATACAATTAACACTGCATAAACGTATTTTTATTAAAAATTATTTATAACAACATTTGAATGTCAAAATACTAAATTAATTTTAGTAAAAAAATTTTTTATGTAACTTTTTATTGCACAAAATCATTTAGGTACATGTAGGTATATTATATAAAATAATATTACATTTTTTTTTTATTTGTATGAATCGACACCTGAAATCAAAAAGAATAAAGAGTGGTATATTACATTAATAAAGAGAAATAAGTTCCACACCAGTTCATAGAAAGATTTTAAAGGAAAACTAGCTAACCAGACAACTTTGTAACTTTGTACAAATGTTATTTTGTTAGTTACAAAATTGTTCAGTTAGTCAATCAACGATGAGCTAACCGAATAACTTCAGTTGTAAAAAAGTAATTCCGGTCAACACATTGTTTTGATGAAATTTTTTTTTATGCGGTTTATTAAATCTGGCTCTTATCCAACCTCAGTACTTCGATTTTTTAGATTAAATAAATTTATTAAGAAAGGCGACTCGACACCACTTGAACTTGAACTTAAATTTTAACTTCTTTCGATAGTTACTTTAAAACCCTCTTCGCGCTGTTTTGCAAGCCCTCTAGTCTGTATACTCCAAATTATTTTTGGTTTTTAATTTTTCCCGTATTATTCTGAATCTGATTTTGTTGCTTTTTTGGGGAGAGTTCATCCAATATAGAAAATTTTAATTACTTTAGAATTTTAATTATTTAAAAAAAATGTACCTCAGTGAACACAATAGAGCACCAAAATTAAGGAAATTACGTAATCGACTATAGAAGAGCATTAAAAAAAAATACACTTGTATAGAAAACGGCACGCCTCCACCAAATGTCGGATATCAAAATGGTATGCGACTGGGTTGTGTAGCTTAGATGGTTTTGATTTACGCTTATTGTTTACTGTACCCTTATGGTGCTCTATTTAGTCACTGAAACACTTAGAATGTTTTAAGAGATTTCTTTGATGAACAGCAAAGCAATGAGACAATGAAAGATTACAATAAATGCGAATAAATTACAAATTAAATAGTTTTCTAATAAGGAAAGAGATTGTTCCTTTTATCTTGCTTTAGGAAGGTGTTATTCCAGTAAGTTTAAAGAAACAGTTTCCACTTAATAGATAACTGACAAAAACTAGAATAATACAAATTTTATACCATAAACAGTTAATTAAATTTCTCAAAGAACACTTACGCAATTTCAGCAAAGTAGACTGGTTCTGGTGCAGAACTCTTTATGACTTCAAACATTATTAAATTTAATCTTGAATTTAAACTTGACTAGACAAATGGGCAGAGGTTACCCTTACACTTGAATAATTGATATAACTCTCTAAGTAAATGTTCTTTCGAGTTTTTATACAGTTTTGCAACCCCCTACCAATTGAAAGAAGGGATTCCTTTTTCGCTGTGTCATGTCTTATCTTCCCAAACTCTAAAAGAGGGGATTGGAATCCTTTATCCCAACCAATTACAAATAAGTATTTTTTTATAAACATCCTAATTCTGACTCCTACTACTAAACTCAAATGTCACTGTCTCTCTTCACTACTAACTTCAAATGTCACTGTCTCTCTTCTACACACTAGTTTTTTTTTATCACACCTTTTTTGCGATAAGCTCCACCACCTAAGAGTCCTTACACTGCAGTTAAGTTACAACTATTTCATCTAGCCAATCCATATCCGACAATATTAATATATAATATAATATTATAATAAAGTCTTAGCTAGGTAGGTAGGGGAGATGTGTCTGAGATGGCATACTTTTTCTAGAAAGCTCTTATTATGTAATTAGTATATAGGGTTACCAATATAATAAATATTCATACTAATAACAATACTCTTTATAAATTGAACTATAGTAGGTAGGTAGTTGTTAGAACCTTCGAACGTATGTTTTTTTTAAATAAGAATTCTTGAAACCATTGCATGTGCCATCTGTCTCACCCTTATACGTATGGGTGAGCTGGCATATACATATATACAGCAGCATAATGTCAGAAATAAAAGTCTTGGCTCGACTAGGCAAACCAGCACATTCACAGTGGGACCATTTGTTACAAGTTTGGCACCTCATCCATTTTTCTCTGGAACGAGATAATGAAAATAATTCATTGCAATATAAGCATGCAGCATTATCTTTATCATCCGTTTCTTTTATGACTTTTGTGACTGGAGTGACCGTCTACCAACAAAAATACCATTTGGTTTACGGTTGCTTTCACAAACTTCACAAAATGTTTAAGCCATTTTAAAAATACTTTGTTGTTCATCCATCCTTTCTCTTGAATCAATCCAATTGATCCAGGTGGTGCATGGTCCATTAAGTCGTTCTTCATATTCTTACGTAAAAAAATTAATGCGGATGGTGCGAACATTCCAACCGCATACATGCAACATACTACGGTCAAATGCAGGGCTCTTTCAGCGCTGCTAAGTACCCCGACTTGTTTCCGTCCCTTAGTTGCAAAGATTTTAACATTTTTGGATGAAACTGTAGACAAGCCCGATCCAATCCCGAATCCAAACCTATTTTTTAATTGACATTGTGTGAGATGGCATACCATCTTAGCCGGGCGCATGGTATGCCATCTCAGCCAAGATCAAGACACAAAATGTTTTTATAACCTAAATATTTAAAACAAAACCGCCGTAGGTAGCCAAAAAACAAACAAATATTATAGTCACTTCAAGCTTACCTTAAGTATTATATTTTTCCAATAACAATGTGATCTTAAAGTTAAAGAAAATAGTTCGTGTACACTTGTTGAACGTTACTTAGCCTACTATCCACAAATTGAATGCGACTGATATTGTTTTAACAGGGTTGCCATTCGGGCGCGTACGAAACCGTGGTATCACCGAGCGCTTAATATACCATAGTTGACCGCATACTATTCCTTTTCTTTTTAGCCCTATTTCTCAGGAACTATTCACTCGATTTAAACGAGCAAAGTCCCGTTTGGAAGGCAATTCAATTCCATTTAAAATAAGGTATCACTCGACCCCCGTTTTCATTTAGGATTTTAAGGGTGGACGACACCCCGTCGTAGGAATTCCAGCACGGGGGGGGGGGGGGTGAAAATAGTAAAAAAGTACTAAGGTTCCCGTGAAAAAAAAATATGTCCCCTTGAGATCTAAGGTTCCCGTGTTCGAGCGAATTTTGATTTATTTATTAACAAGAAAATAAACCTGGGTTTAAAGTTTTCGGTGCGCCACCCTGTATATATATAATAACCCCAAATGCTAGATACTTACAAAAATATATTTATCCAATTCTCGAACTTCTTGCTATTACGAAAGAAAATTTGCTTATTTTACAAATAAAAAGTCTGCGAGATATACAACTTTGCGAAACACAAAACGAGGTTTATTAAGGCGGGGTTGAAAACGCTTTGTGAGTTAAAGTTAATAATTTCCATAATCTTGATATCACAGCCCAGGTTTATAGTCAGTGTTCAACTTGTCTCATATTAAATTTAATAACAATAATAACTTGTCAATTTTATTTAAAATAATATGCAGATTACGGATATTTTGTAAGTTTGCTCTTAGGTGCTAAATTACCAAAGTTGTAAGCACAGTAATAACTTAGACGAAATTTTTTTTTGTAAGCAGAGGAAGCATTAGCAAAAGTATCCTTTCCGCAGTCGCTAACTGCACACGAACAAACCCTCTATGTGGAACAGCATAATCGATTCTACTACTTTTTCTCTCTGAAATAACACTACTACTGATCACCTTTATTTCATTTATAGAGTTTTATTGATTTATTTGGCAAAGTTTTGAAGTTTTGGATAAAACTAGGTATCACTACTGTAGAACCTCATAAACTAATGTAGATGTTACGGTTAATACAAGAAAGTAGTTAATTCGCGAATTAACCGGCTAATACCCGAATTGGCAACCGGTTTGTTCGTTGTTACCCAGAGCATTTTTTTTAAATTTAACTTATTTATATTATATATATTTTATTTTTATAAAATAATATTAGTTTAAAAAATCGAATTAAAACAATGCCATGGGTAACAACGAACAAACCGGTTGCCAATTCGGGTATTAGCCGGATAATTCGCGAATTATTTCTTGTATTATCCGTAACATAGATACTAAACAGTATTTAAAATTTAGTGACTTTTATGGACATAAACAAAGTTTTTTTTATAATTATGTTCCACATGCGGAGCTGCAAATAACCTTTAACTTTCTTTGACAAAGAGACATCTCAAAATAGTTAGCTTCCTCTTTCATGTTAAAACTGTTCGTGATCCTAGTTTTATTTGTGATAGCCGAATCAACTTACGAAGTACAACTTCTACTACTTTTTAGTTAAGTTAGGGAATTTTTCAAGATACAATTTTTTTTTTGATATAGGTACCTGACAATAAAATCAATCTATCTAACATCTCTAGAAAATAATAGGGAAGAGATCGAGATATATCTCTATCGCAATTGTCCCATTGGCATAGAAAAAGTTTGAAAATTTAAATTTTTGTCAAAACTTGAACATATGACAGCTTTTCGATAAATATGCATCGAAAATCGTAAAACCCAAAAATAGCGAAGAAAATAAGCAAAATAACGGTTTTATGAATTTTTTTAAAAAAATACAAAAATTTCAAATTTTTTTGTAATTTTTGACATTTTCCTCAATACGTCTCTTATTATCGCTTTTAGAACAAAGGTCAATATAACATTTTATGTGGACAGTAGAAAAGGACAACTTTTTTATTTGAACAGTTTGTTTCTAAGTTCTATCAGTTCCGAGATATTTGCTATAATGTAAAACCCAAATTTCAGTCAATATATCAATAACTATAAGACTTACAAAAAATTCCTAAGATGTAAAAGTGAAGACCTCGTAAGGATGCAACTTAACAGTTTTATACATTATTGCCGTATCTTCTATACTTACCGAGAAAAAATGCTACTTTATGGATTTCATTAAATTCAGCCCAATGCCAGAATCTACAATGCATCAGCCAAAAGCCACCTGCTTACGAACAGCCCCGCAAAATATGGTCATCTATAAACAGAATACGCACCGGACACGGAAGGTGCGCAGACTCGCTCTACAAGTGGGACAAAATACCATCCGCCAGAATAGATCTGACTGCGGAGCGACCACACAAACCGTCCATCACAATACATCATCTCCAAATGCCAAAACAGGGCCTACGGAGGTAACTTCCTGATGGCGACCAACATGCATTGACCAACTAGATATTAGCTTATGAATATGTTTTGATTTTTGTTGTGTGCATGCGTTATTGTGCCATACGATAAATAAATAATAATTGTGACCTGTATAAGCTATTACAGTTTAATGCAATCACAGTTACATAATGTATCATTAGAAGTAAACACATTTCCCTACAGTGATTATTATTATGTTATTTTAACTCAACAAGTACAACCTAGCTTGAGAGTAATATTGTAGTTTATAACACAATGTGTGCAATACTTTAATAATTTGTTTAAACTCAACAATAAAACCAGACAGACATTTAAATTCATTTAATACTGTTATTTTAATTCTTGAACCACGCCGTATTTTTTGACCAATCATTATGGGTCACCCTTGGTATTATTGGAGTTATGCACTTTCCCCACAATACATAAATACTTTTAGACGGTTTTTTTCTAAATGTTTTTTTTTTGTTAATTTTAAGCATTAGTAACAATTTTATATTAAAATGTAGCTCGCGATGGAATGAAACTTGAACACGGACTCTTGGTCCTGAAATATGCGGGTTTCCTTTTACACTTTCTTTGCTTTTGATCAAGATATCTTACTGAAGTACAAAAGAATACCTTAGATATATTACACCTTATTGCTGGTTTAAAAAGTAATCCACCTTATTACGTAGTATAATATAAAAAAAAATATAAAGAATATTCCCACACAGCATTTTTCCGACATATGACTAATATTGTATTTTCTGTAACGTTATATTAGCTATAAATTATAATCACTATTTGACTATGACTAAATGACTTCGGCACTACGGTGATATTGCTCATATTTTATAACGTTGTAGTTTATACCAAATACAACGTTGTAACGATGACACTACCGAACTACTAAGGCTATGAAGTTTATAGAGAGCCATAACCACTATTTTAGCAAAAGATGAAAATAATATGTTATTAAAGAACGAAAATATTGTGGCATATCGGTCATATCATATCCGTCGTTCTTGGAATTGCTTGGGTTATGGCTGCCCGTCGAGTCCTAACAAGGACGAAACGGCCGTCGTGGTCTACCCGCCCCAGGGTATCCATTGAACTTGGATCCCTGTGTATTCCAATATAAAAGATAGTTGCACACTTGTCCGATATGCCACAATATTTTCGTTCTTTAATTATTTTCGCGGACATTATATCATCTTCTAAATAATATGTTATTTTTATTTTTTTTCTATAGCTGATGTTAAAATTAGTCAAACAAAAACAATACAACACAAAGTCGTCGGGTTTGTTATAGCAACTTTTTGAGTAGATAAAGTATCACTTTAACCGCAAGGGCAGATAAAGTAATACTTTAACAGCAAGGGTGGTTGAAATGCTTTAACTTTGTTTATTTAATTAAATTTACAAATTCAAACACATTAATTCGAAGGAATAACAACAAGTGTAATTTTACAATTAACATTATTAGAAACATCTATCTTTCTTCTTCTTGTGTTAATTATTTTCCGTACATTTCGTATTCACTTCGTACACAAAACGCAAAAATACTGAACACTCCACAAAAACCAGAATGTAAAATTGTTTGACATTTGTTGACAGAGTATAATTCATATCCCTAGTAACGGAGCAACAGAGTTGCGATTTTTGTGCCAAAACTTACAAATTTCTTTAAAATTTTATTTTTAAAATAAAATATACCATTTTTTACTTAAATAGGTCATTTTCTCCAAATTAGAGGTCGCTAAGGTTTTAAATGTTTGTTGGGTAAACCAATAAAATAAACGATCCTAACTAGATACTGTTTGATTAGTTAGTAACATGTGAATCTGTGTGTGTGTTTATGTCCTAGTTTATTTTAATTTTTTGTTTAAAAATATAAATGTAGTAGCAACCATGACTTTTGATTTGGAAAAATTGAAATAAAGACCCAATTCTTAAGGATTTAGAGCAATTATTGTCATTATTCATATACAGTGTTTCCACGGATAGAGTTCGGAAGAGGAAAAACTTTTTTATTTGTGGGTTTAGAAGAAAAAGTTATTCTTTATAAAAAAACGTTTGCTTGTGTTGAAACCACAATTTCTATTGTTGTTTCTATGTTTTACTATGCAGGGTACATCAAAAATAACATTTTTAATGATTTTGATTTCGATTTTTTTTTTAATTTTATGAAAATATTTTCAAAATTGTGATTTATTACACCAATTATTGTGCAAAAAAGTCCAATAAACATTTTTCTCAAAGTGGTTAATTTCAAAGCTACTATTAAAATAATAAAATATCAAGTAGCCTGTTCTAAATAAATAAAATGTTTTAGTTACTTTGCATCTTTCAAATTGTTGACAGTTGTGTCATAATTTTCTCGTAAATCTGTATAATAGTGAAATTAGAAAATGCTAACGTTAGAACAAAGAATTTATATTGTGCGAACTTATGGTTTAGGACATAGGGCAAGCTATATGGCAGTTCTTCGTCCATGAGATATGGCCTGATGTTCCTCTTACGGACAAGGGTTTAAAAAAAATTGTAATAAAATTCATGAGAACTGGTAGTGTTTTAAATAAAAAAAGGGAGAAAAAAAAGTATGATGAAGATGATGCTGTAACTGTAATGTCAATGGATTCAGTTAGAAATTTTCCCAAACTGTCTTTAAGAAAAAGATCTTCTCAAATTGGTACCTAATGTGAGTAAATCTCCTGTAGAAAAAGTATTAAAATTCAATAAAATTCGTCCGTACAAACCTAAATTTAATCATTTTCTGGAAGAAAATGACGACATAAAGCGTTTGGATTTTTGTTTGTTAATAGGGGAACATATTCTTAGACAAAGAAGTTTTGTTAATAATATTATTTTCTCGGACGAGGCAACTTTTACCACAAACGGGGTAGTTAGTTCGCAAAACTGTCGCTATTGGAGCCGCGACAATCCTAATTTTCGTATCCGCTCTAGAAGACAGTATTCACAAAAAGTTAACGTGTGGTGTGCTATTTCTTACAATGGAATCATTGGACCATATTTTATTGAAAACAATTTAAATCAACACACTTATTTGCATCTTCTGAACACTTTTTTTATGATCATTTGCAAGATATACCTTTAGCTGATCGAATAAAATTACATTTCCAACAAGACGGCTGTCCCGCTCATTCCACGATAATTGTTCGTGATTGGCTAAATCATCAGTTTGGGAACAAATGGTTTGGAAGGTATGGTCCGAATGAGTGGCCACCTAGGAGTCCAGATCTCACAATTATGGACTTTTATTTGTGGGGATATCTGAAGCAACATAATGTGTATAAAACCAATTTCAATAATAACTGAGATCTCTTGAAAGAAAAAATAAGAGAAGTCATTGCAAATATCCCAATACCTACAGCAAATTAGGAATTGTTATCGGAAATTCAGATATCGAGTTGAACTATGCGCTGAACTCGGTGGTACCACGTTCGAATAGAACGTAATTTATTTTAATATTTTATAATTTATGATTAACTAAAATGAAGAAATACTTATGACATGTATAATAATAAAAATACAATTAAGAAATAGTTTTCTCACAACAAAATCGTTATTCGGTCATATAAAATCATATTCTAAGTAGGAAAGCAACAATAGTTGTCTGTTCTTACGTAAATTTATTTTAAACGGAATCCAAATAACTAAAAATGTTGTTTCTGGCTAACCCTGTATAGTTGTAAAGTAATCGTAAATTTGGTATTCGAAATTGTAGTTTCAACACAAGCAGACGTTTTTATAAAGAATAACATTTTCTTCTAAACCCACAAATAAAAAAGTGTTTTCTCTTCCGAACTCTATCCGTGGACACGCTGTAGATGTAGTCAGTGTTGCCAGGTCCAAATTTTTTTTCCCCTAGATAATTTCTTAAAAATTCCCCAGATTTTCACCAGATCTTTTAATTTGAAAACGAAGAAAAAATATACTTGAAAACAAAACATATATATTATTAATAAAATTGTGTCTATAAATAAGCCACTTATGGTTCATTTTATGTTTAAAATAATACGTTGTTTATTCAACAATAAACAATAATACATATTTAATATAAGATAAATAGGTACATAGAAAATAAACTGGTCAAAGCTATTACTTATTTGAATTATTAAAATTAACGCAGAAAATTGAAAAAATGCGTGGTTCCTCTTGTGTGATTCCCCTTAAAATACCAGCAAACGGAGGCCTGGGATTTACCGAGTTTCTTGTTGTTTATATCTTTTTAGTAAATTCGACCTGCCTCAGATTCTGAGTTGCTAATAGTTAATCGGACTTAGAAAAGATAGCGTTTTTGCCATGGGTCAATCGATTTCTAATAATTTTTTAAGTGATTACTTAATATATTTTTTACAAATATCACAAAATCAAGGAAGAATAAAAATTTCCTAAATTATAGAAAATTTCCCTTTTTTCCTACTGATTGCAGATTTTCCACAGATTTAGGAAAATTTCCCCAGTAATGACAACCCTGGATGTAGTTACAACTATTTTATTCTTATGTTCTTAAAGACGTTTTCCAAATTGACTTGTTGTTTGTCCTGTAGGTCTTTCTCTTAAGAACCGCAAGGTATACAATAAACTACATTAGACTTATGTGTATAAAATTAGTGTTTTTTCTATTAGTTTTATGTTCTTTTATCATGATGAACCGATAATGTTAGGTACTTTATTACATCAGTATTATTTTTCTATGATGAAAAATGCACACATTTTTTTGTTATGCTGGTATACAGTATAAATATAATACCTACTTGTCCTATACAAATCTCCCCTTTTATTAGCTTTCTTGGCAGCAGAGAAAGTACAAAGGGGAAGAGCTTCTTAAATTTACAGGGACTGTTTGTGGTATCAAGATTGTTAAAATTATTAAGTTAAACTGAGAGATTGTTTAAAACTTTCGTTGAGTCAGCCTTGTTCTCTTTATCAGACTTTATCTCCCTATCGGCCTTGAATTTATCTTACGTTGGAACCAATTTTCTTTTAACGTTAACGTTGCTGGTAGGGGATAACAATATTTGCCAATATCAGCTATATACAGGGTGTTCCTTAATGACGTGCTAATATTTTAGGGTGTGATTCCTAAAGTCATTTTATGAAGAAAAGTTTATATAAGCATATGTCCTAAACGGCTTAACAGGGTGTTGCATTTTTTCTTTTTTAATGAGTTTTTTGTAATATCTTCGAAAGTACTTTAGATAATATTTTCAATTTTGGCATGTGCTAATACGACATAAAACAACATGTGTTAGTTATAAAAGTTTTTTTTTGTCCCACCAGTGGCGTCCCTGCAAACATGTCCTTATGACATTTTTTAGAAAAAAAGTAGTACGCCACTGACATTTTTCCATGTGGACATTATTTCTGATTAGCATGATCAATTCTACATAAAAATGGTCTCCTGCATTTTTCTTCTCAGGCACACTATTCCTAATTAAAATAATTACATTAAATTAGCTTCATTTTGCAGTATTGACGAATAATTTTTGATCACATAAATCTAGTTATCCTGGAACGGTGACGTTCTTAAAAACATAACGCCTTAACGTGCAGATGCAGTCTTATCTGCATTTTCTCCAAGAAGAACTACCTGTGTGTTATTTGAAGATGTACCATAAGCGCTAAGGAATCAAATGGGGTACATGCATGATGGAGCTCCTGCTCAATTCAGTGTAATGGGTTGCGACCATTTAGATGCAGTTTATCCGAACCGTTGAATAGGTCGCGGAGGAGTTCAACAATGGCCAGTAAGATCCCCTGATCTCAATAGTTTGGATTTTTTCTTGTGGGTCATCTTAAAACTCTAGTGTATAAAACTCCCATTAGCACTTTAGAAAATTTAAGGCAGCGAATAATTGCCTTCTGTGAAACAATATGGAATTCGCCTGGAATATTTGAACGAGTGCGCTATTCGATGCAAAGACGGGTGAAAGCATGCCTATTAAGTGAAGGGTGTAATTTCCAACAATTTTTATAAAACAAAATTTTGCATTATCAATGTTAATAATAATTAAGAGTAGAGCTAATTTAATTTAATTATTTTAATTAAGAACGGTGTGCCCGAGGAGAAAAACTCAAGATATCATTTTTATCTAAAATTGACCAGGCTATGCAGAAATGATATCCATATGGAAAAATATCAGTGGTGTACCACTTTTTTCTAAAAAATATCAGAGCACATGTTTGCAGGGACGCCACTGGTGGGACAAAAAAATAACTTTTATAACTAAAACATGTGGTTTTATGTCCTATTAGCACATGCCAAAATTGAAAATATTATCTAAAGTACTTTCGGAGATATTACAAAAAACGGATTAAAAAATAAAAAATTCAACACCCTGTAGCAAAAAATTTAAGCCGTATGTTTATATGAACTTTTCTTCATAAAATGACTTGAGGAATCACACCCTAAAATATTAGCACATCATTAAGGAACATCCTGTACAATAGGGTGAAATTTTTAACTGGTATAAATTCAGTATTAAAAAGCCACTACAGTGTGTATGCAGTAGAGATCTTAACTTACACCTCAGAGTCAGAATATTGAGATGCTATGTTTTCTCGGTGTTGCTGTATGGGATTTTAAAGAAAGATATAAGTGATCGACTGGAAGCATTTGAGATGTGGTCATATAGAATGATCTTGAGAATAAGTTGGGTAGACATGGTAACAAATGAGGAGGTACTGGGAAGAATGAGAAAGGAAAAATAAATATTAAACACAATTAAAATAAGGAAGCTGCAATATCTGGGCCACGTGATGAGGGGAGAGAAATATGTATTGTTGCAGAATATTGCAGGGAAAGATACAGGGAAAAAAAGTAGAGGAAGAAGACGCATTTCCTGGTTAAATAACGTGAGAAAATGGTACAACTGTAGTTCCGTTGAGTTGCTTAGAGCTGCAGAATCGAAAGTGAGAATAGCTGTGATGATAGCCAACCTTCTAAGAGGAGATGGCACTTGAAGAAGAAAAAGAACAAGACAGTGTGTACCAGCCAAATGGAATAAATTCCATAGAAATACATGCAGGGAACTTGTCCGAAATAACGCTCGGACGCTTCGATTGGTATTTCTTGGTATTCACTTTTTATACAGGGTGTGTCATGTAACGGTGGCCAATACCAACTTTCTTATTTTAAACGCAAAACCCTGTATATTATTCAATTTGTGGATTCTTCAAAAAAATTTTAACATATTTCATATACAAACAATATTCTATACCTATCTTTAACTGTTTGAAAAATTTTAAATATTATTAAGCGGACATTCTGACGATTAGCATGACCGTGAAGTGTAAAGGTGCACTTATCAGAAAACAAAACATGTTCTAATTGGATCACATTGTTATCATTTGTTCACGAAAATACGTTCTCTTATGAAAATAATCTTCCATGAGCTCATGAGTAGGTATCATTTTATAGGGATACATTTTATTTTCTTGTAATGTTCGAATAATCGATGAATGGCTAACATTCAACAATAGGGCTGTTTTTCGACTAGAAGTATGTGGTTTTCCTCAAACTCAAGCATAATATCTAATTTGGTATCATCACTTATCGCATTAGCAGCTACTTTTTTTTATCTGCTTTACATGTCCAAGCTGGCGAAACTGCTTTTCAATTTTACTAATTTTCCCTTGAGTTATAGGCGGCAAATTTGGAATTTTTTTATAATATAAGCGAGCAACTTCCATTTCTGTCCGTGTTTTATCGCCATAACCAATCATTATGTAGAATTGTTATTTTGAGCATTTCTGTTAAATAAACCATTTTTCTGATATGCAGTTAACGAAAATCAAACGACTATAACACTGACAACTACTGTTATGCAGACAGACAACAATTTGCTAAGGTCAGGAGTTTTAGACAAAATAAACAAAACTATTTATCCCTTTTTTAAAATTTCATATCAATAAAAAGAAACGCTGAAATGCAGTAAATCTGAAAACACTTAATATTTCCGAAACAGTTGAAGATATAGGTATAGGTGTACATGAAATTACTCGAAAATTTTCTGAAGAATCCAAAAATTGAATAATATACAGGATGTTGCATTTAAACTAAGAAAGTTGGTATTGCCCCCCCCCCCCCCCCCCCCCCATGTATTTATTATCGAACTTATTCCATTTGGCTGATACACACTGTATAATTATTGATTATACAGGGTGTCCAGAAAATACGTGTACAACGTTTGACGACAGACTCCTGACGTTAAAATAGGTCGATCTAAGCCGACTTAGTTATATCCAAAATTGTCTGGTTTAGCCGGTAGAGGGCGTCAAAAATTTGTAAAAATATTGGTTTTTCCTAAATTACGTGAAAACCTGCTAATTGATTTTAATGATTTTTAGTATGTAGACTAATACTATAAAATGACGTTTTCTAGTAGTATAGTCACCGGCTGTAAATAAGTGGAAGTGGTATAAAAGTGATATAATACGTCAACATTTCTCCTCATTTTTTATATGAACGGCGTTATGACAAGCCAGATATTTTTGTAGAATGACTGGATGTATTTGGAAGCTATTTTACCTCTTTAATATTTTTCGTTAAATGAGCTGTTTTGTAAGAAGAAAATATTTACAATATTTAGTATTATTAGTACCTAATAATATTAAAATCAAATTACCTGTAACAATAATTTTTTAACTGACCTTGTTGCTATGGCATTTAATAATTTGACAATTATTGACAAATTGTCACCAGTCTATGAAATTTACTCAAGTATACGATCAACATTCTTGAATTACAAGTTCATTTTACCATTAAAAATGGAAAATTATAGGAACTCTGAGAAGGTTGACATGCTCCTGGTATACGGGTTTTGTCAAGGATATGGGCGTCAGAGTGTTAGGGTTTACATGGAGAGGTTTCCTAACCGTCGAATACCAAACCACCAAACATTTCCCAATATCGAGCGTCATCTTCATGAGACGGGCAGCTTTGAGAAAAACTTTAAAGGCAGGGGTCGTATGCGAAAAACTCGTACTGTGGAAACAGAAGAGATGATTCTGGAAAGAGTTGAAGAAGAACCAAGTACCAGTACCCGTCGCTTAGAACGTGAGTTACATGTTCCTAAAACGATTGTCAATGAGGTTTTAAAAGAACAGTTGTTACATATCCTTATCACGTGCAAAAAGTCCAGGAACTTTTACCAACTGTTCCCCCCATGCGGCTTTCATTTTGTCAAATTATTAGAAACAAAAGAATCCGTGATCCAAATTTTTGTAGAACAATTATGTTTACTGACGAGGCGTGCTTTACAAGATCTGGAGTAACAAATCTGCACAACGAACATATTTATTCCGATGAAAATCCACATGCCATTAAAGTTGCACATCATCAGCATCAATTTAAATTAAATATTTGGGCAGGTATTATTGATCGCTACCTTATTGGTCCCATTGTTATTCCAGACAGGTTAGATGGAAATATTTATTTAAATTTTTTGCAAGACACATTACCAATTCTTCTGGACAATTTGCCCCTTTTACTTCGGAGGGAAATGTGGTATATGCATGATGGTGCCCCGCCCCATTTTTCCGTTGCCGTTCCGCAATACTTACATCATCAATATCCCAACCGATGGATTGGAAGGGGCAATGATGCACCAGTAAAATGGCCACTATTCGTTCTCCTGAGTTAAATATGTGTGACTTCTTTTTGTGGGGCGCTATTAAAACAGAAGTTTACAAGACTCCGGTAAACACACGCGATGATTTATTGCAGCGGATTTTAAATGCAGTCAACCATTTAAATAACCGAGACATTAGATAGGGTCCAATATAATTTTTTAAGGAACGTTAATAAGTGTATTCAGCAAGATGGCGGTCATTTTACACATTTGGCTAAGTAATGTTTTTGTTTTACTTAGTTTCTTACAATACATACTTTCAACTTTGTTGTACTTGTTGTTTTATTTTTATTGTTAATAATTGATGTATGCAGGTAATTGTAAATATTTTCTTCTGGCAAAACAGCTCATTCAACGAAAAATATTAAAGAGGTAAAATAGCTTCCAAATACATCCAGTCACTCTACAAAAATATCTGGGTTATCATAACGCCGTTCATATAAAAAATGGGGAGAAATGTTGACGTATTATATCACTTTTATAACACTTCCACTTATTTACAGCTGGTGACTATACTACTAGAAAACGTCATTTTATAGTATTAGTCTACATACTAAAAATCATTAAAATCAATTAGCAGGTTTTCACGTAATTTAGGAAAAACCAATATTTTTACAAATTTTTGACGCCCTCTACCGGCTGAACCAGACAATTTTGGATATAACTAAGCCGGCTTAGATCGACCTATTTTGACGTCAGGAGTCTGTCGTCAAACGTTGTACACGTATTTTCCGGACACCCTGTATAGATAATATATGTATATATTATAGATATTTGCTGAAAAAATACAGAACTACGGCTGCGTTTATTTTTAGTTTTGCATACTTTTCCCGTTTCTTCTTGAAATTTACCCCCCTTTTGGGAGTAGAAACCTCCTCCAACTTTTTTTTTCAAATGTAAAGGTATGTATTGTAATAGCTCGTTGGAAAGGGCATAAAAGGGGAAGGCGACCCCACTATTTACGTTTGCATTTGGGTAATGTAGACACAATTTATTTTATTGTAAAAACTGTTGTAAATGTTGCCCGTTTTTTTCTTGACAAACCCCTAATCTAAAGTAAAATTCATTCGTGACATTATCTACCATACCCGGGGTTATTTGGCGAATTTCGGGTATAAGTCGTGGCCAAAATTCGGGCAGAACGAAGATAGTCGCCTTGAGTATCAAGTCGCACCCGGTTTGATCGTGTGCGATAAGATAAGCCCCTTTAAAAAATTGTATTGGTGGTTATTGAATTTATTAAGCCATTTCTAACTTGTAGGTATCTAATTTGGTAAATGAACCAACAAAAATGAACTTGAATCATTTCTTCCGATTATTTACTTCAACACTGTATAAAGTTGCCGAGATTACTGTCAAGAAACCAGATTTACATCGCCACAGGGCACAGTATAAAAGATGAAACATAAACAGTCCTTACTAAAACTCTACAAAATAAGAATGATTGCCCTTTGGGGAAACCGGTGGAGAATTTAGAACAATTTAAATTTTAATGGGTAGCGTTTCTATTTGTCTTAATACCTTTTGTAATAACCGTCGCAACCGTGAGTTTCAGCTAAAAGAAAATGAAAGAAGAGATAAATATGAAAATTGCTTGCAAACTTTCTTGAAACTAAAATTAACGGAAGGCATTATTATTAGCTTTTGGTGTTTCAAACGAGCTGAAATAAATTGGTAATTTGTCTAAATGAACATAATTAGGAAATTATTTGAGAACAGTAGTAAACAAATATTGAGTCACTTAAAATGGGTGTTGGTAAATTGGTTCCCAGCAGGTATTAAATATAAGGTTGGTACCTAATACCTCTTATATAAATAGTTAAATTGGTTCTCAGTATAACTTAATTACGTGAGTACCTAATATCTCTTATTAATATTTAAATTCGTTCCCAGTATAACTTAATTACCTGGAAGTACATATCTAGGTCGTCCCTTATATAGTATTTGCAGAATTATACCGTTGACTCTTACTGCCAAAAATAAACTACCTGATTAAACCCTATTGTATACGCCTCAACCTCTTCAAAGGGGATTAAATGGGATCAGGGTCGATGATTTATTTTTATAATTTAAAATAAATAGATAGGTATTTTTAGTTTTAGGTAGGTACCTATAATAAATGTAAAATAATGATAACAATTAATGATAATTAAAAATAATATAATTTAAAAGTATAACTATTAGGATAACAAGTTCAATAAATATTAATTAAATTCTAAGACTATTGATAGTTTATTCAAAATTTAACTCTGTATCACTATCACTATCTTCATCTAAGCCTCATCTTATAATTAAGGGCTGAACATTTGTAATCATACAATTGTAAGAATTTTCCACCTTAAGTACATGCTGTACACAGTTTTTCCAGCTGTATGCAGAAATTTTTCTTACTTCGTTTTTAATTAATTCTACTACAGATGCATTTAATGTATATTGGATTTTAATTGGTGCCATATTAGCTCAATAGGATTGAATATACAATAGTATGGAGGAAGACGCAACACTATATGTCCATTTTCTGCTGCAAATTTGTCACACTCGTATTCCTTATTTATTTTAAAAGCTTTTAATATTTCTGCTTTTGTATTATTAGAATTGGGAATGATCTTTGCTTGCCGACTCTGATAACTAGCATTGTCTATTACAATGACGCTATATTCAGGTATATTTTTAAGGAGTTTATGTTTAAACCAATCTTCAAAAAGTTGTGCGTCGGTATCTTAATGGTAATCTGAAGGAAAATCTGCTATGGTTTTAGCTGAAAGCAACAGACAATTTGGAACAAACCCGTTCTCTGAACCAGCATGTAATATTGTGATTCTTTTGCCTTTATTGGATGGTGCCTTGGTTTGACATTTTTTGGAAGAATCATCCCAACCTTTTCTTGGAGTGTCGTGGGTATCGAACCATGTTTTGTCAAGGTAAATAATTGGACGATTTTCTTCTCTAAATTGTTTAACAGCTGTTAAATATTAAAGTATCCATTCTTGTAAACGTTGAGATTCCATTAATGTTTGTCTTTTATTAATGCTTGGGTATTTAAAACCCATTTTACGCAATATTTTCCTGAGGCTTGAAAGGCAACAAGAGATATTTGTTGCGTCTTTAATCAGCCGCTCTTTGAGGGAAATTAAAGTGGGTACAGTTTGTGCCCCATACATTTGGTAAATCTTTCTTCTTAATAAATCCATGTCATTTTCGTCAATGCTTCTAAATGTGCCAGAACCACTCCGATTTTTTCTTGGATTAACAGGTTTAAGTACTATATGTCTCTTAACGAAGATAAAGGAGTTTTTGTCAAAGTAGGCATCTATGTTGAAGCATCCATCGGTAGATAAATGCTTTCTTTTAAAAATGACACTTGAAGATGCCCCCCTATCAGCACAATTCCAAGGACGCCACATTCTACCACTAATAAGCCTAACTAAAAATTACTTGCCGGAAAACCACTAAAGACTAAAATTATTAAAAATCAGTTTGTATTTATATATGAATCAGGCATAGATATAAATTGAATTTGTACCTAGTCCGGCTCTGCTCGAAAAGGTTTTAAAATTTGGGATTTCATTATTTATTTTATGGTCAAAGGGATAAGGTTTATTGTAGTCAAAAAATCAACGGTATAATTCTACAAATACTATACATATTTTGTGTTTCTATATACAGCTTGTCAAATGTAGGAAGATACGTGAATCTTTCGATTAAGTCACGCCCCCGTAGTGCGCAGTAGAGAGCGGCTGAACTTGGCATTTGCTTACAGTGTCTTGAGTAGCAAACTACTAGTACAGTCTGTGTAAAAATAGTGTGTTAATTCTGAGAAAGAAAAGTAGCGATTTTTTGTCATGGAATTTAAGTCAAAATTAAAAAGGAAAAATTTCAACAGGGCAAACTAGGGAGCTGATAGCAAATGTTTTTTTTAATGCAGCGAGAAGCGGCTAAGCAAGACCTGTTAAAGACTTTGACAAAGTCCAAGAACGTGCAGCGATGGCAACTGGCGTAAGTTTAGCTACCATTAAAAGAGTTTCTCGTGAAATGAAAACCGTTGAAGATGGTGCTTCCACATCTTTTTCGACCCCTAATAAAAAAAGACGAAGAACTACATCTAAATCCAATTTAGATTACTGTGATACAGGAGTGCTTCGTCGATTTATAATAAATTTTCACATTACGGAAAAAATTAATCCAACCCTACGCAGAATACACAGAAAATTAGATGATTTCAAAAGCCTTAAGACTCGTCGAATAGCTTTATAGTTATATAAAAACATTTTTTAAATTATTGATTGAAGTTGTGTAAGGTTAGAATATTAAAATATTTTTAGTTTTGTGTTTATTTTTGATTGTTTAGTAGTTGTTTTTATTATAAAAGGATTTATTTCTTGTTTTATTAAAATTAAAATAGTTTAACTGTGTTAAATGAAAAAAAAAACGTAATATAATATAATTATATATCACAAAAAGCATACAATGCATTTTTTACCCGATGTTGAAATCTTATGTTTTTTTAGCTTAAATTTAAAACACGTCTTAGTTTGGAAAAATATACTTCTATATATACTCACCAATAATTTAATAAAAGGCTTTAATGGTGCTTAATATTATGCCTTATTTTTTTGTCAATGTTTAACTGAATCTGGATTAAAAAAAAAAACAATATGACAAAATGTGTATTTAAAAATATAGGCGCCCCAAAATGACTTCGCCCCCCCCCCCCGTCTCAAAATCCTGGCTACGCCACTGTGTAGTTATTAAATTTAAAAAGGTGTAAATTATTTTGATGCCTATAATTCAATAAATAAAATATATTTTACACTGACTGTACTGCAAGTTCTTCTCGGACCTGCAATAATACCGCGGCACGTACATGGCATCTCTTTTGCTCCGAATGCGTTCTCGCTTTGTTTTGTGCGCAACCCGCAATATTCTCAAGTCTCTTGCTAGATTTGACAAGCTGTGCTCTGCTGTTGTCATGCACTTGAGTTTGAAGTTGTTGAGTTGTGAATTATTCTAATATTATTTTCTACCATGAATCCTGAGATAATTTTTAGTGAACGAGGAAAACAGTTGTTAGCTTTTATTAACTACAAGTATGGGTTTCAAAACCATTTAAAAAGTGGCGAAAAGGGACTTGCACTAATAGAAAATGCAAAATTATTCGTCCGTACGTTGGGCGAAAGTGATAACATTATAAAAATTACAAAGCACATACAAAAACATTCCCATGACGCAGATATAAAGGGCTTAAACCGGAAAATTATCAATTCCGCCTGCAAAAGAAAAGCCGGCCAGGATTATTCGAAGGGTACTGCAAGAAAACCTACCCTCAACTGCTACTACAGCTGATGTTGCTTGCGTCAGAAGAAATGTTTACAACGCTCGTAGAAAAATGCAACCAAGTTTTCCGAAAACCATAGAGGAAACTTTCGACCATCTGGACTAGGCAAACATCCAAACCCATACAGGTGAGCAGTTTTTACCCGTTAATGATAGAACAGAACAAATAGATAGTCGTATTTTCGTGTAAATCAAATATACAAATGTTAGAAATATCACGCAAATTTATTTAGATGGCACGTTTAATTATTGTGCGCAGTTTTTCTGTCAATTTTTTACTCTACACAGTTATTATAACGGGCATTATATTCCATTAATTTTTTCATTGTTACCCAATAAACGCACAGAAACATATAAAAAATTATTTAACATAATAAAAAAGATTTGAAGCGCATCCTAATATTTTAATTTTTTTGGAAAAACTTAAAGAGTTTCAAACGGAAACTTATGTAAAATTACAGAGTGTGAGTATCACGGCTAAAATACATAACAGTAAAGTTAAAAATCGCCAAAAGTTTTTAGCAAAAATGATAGAATCTTATTCACGAAATGAAATCAGTCGCTCATATTTTATTAAAAAATGTGTTTCTTTCCACTGTGCTATTATGAAAGACTAAAATTTTATTATCGATTTATTGTTAATATCTAATGTAAGGAAATATTTTTAGGATAATAACTAAAAGTTTATGATAATGTATTATATGTATGATTGTACACATGCCAAAAATTAAAAATACAAAAATAAATAAAATAATTAAATATAATAATAACAATTTGTTTCATTGCCTGATAACCAATTTTAACTTATTCGTGGCTACAAAGTTTTAAATTAACTTTAAATTTTAAAAAATCTTCTTTTATGATAATAACTAAAACAAATCAATATGTTGGATATAAATTGCAATTACTTTTTAATGGACATATTATAAAATATTCAAATACAATCAAATTTTTAGGTTTACATATACCTAGATGAAAATTTAAGTTGGAGAACACAATGACATATTAATAATTTAAGAAATAATATTTCTCCTTTAATTGGTATTTTATACAAAGTGAGATATTACATCCCATTAAAATGTTTAAGAAATATTAACTTTGCATTAAAATATTCAAAATTGCAATAGTTTGGGGTTCTGCCTGTTTGTCAAATATCAATCCTTTAAAAAAATTACAAAATAAAGCCATAAAATGCATTCATAAATTACCATTTTTAGAGCCTACTGTAAATTTATATAAACCAAATAATTATTTGGATATAGAAAATTTATACAAATTAAAATTAGGTATATTAATTCACTCAATCAATGAAAAGATTAAAAATTCTAAAATAAAATTTATTGATAGCACAACATTTCATGAACACAATACAAGAAAAAATAAAAATTTAAAAACTGTAAAAATAAAAACTAATTTTGAAAAAAAATCAATTCTTCATGATGGTATAAAAATTTATAATAATATTCCAAAAAAAAAATTAAAAATACAATCAATATAAAAAAGTTCAAATATTTATTTAAAAAACATTTATTAAAAATATAACATATTATTGTTTTCTTTTTTTTTGTTGTTATATATGATACTATAATTATTGTATAATTTTGACTCTTAATCTTAATTAATTACATTTTTTTTAATTAGAAATTTCCATGTAATACACTTTTGTAAAGTTGGTTGCGAAATTAAATAAAAAAAAAAAAACTTTAGTACCGGGGAACCAATTTACACATCAGGTAAACAAAAATTGCGGAACCAATTTACATGTACCCCTTAAAATGGTAATGTTTGATTGCTTTAAAATATGGGTTTTTCCAAAAATGCTTTTTAATTTCGGCCCGATATGTAAAACAAGTACCCATTCCTTTTTTCTTACTATTAATTTAATTTATTGTAGGAAAAACTTTGATTATCATAACTAAAATCTTGATAATCACAACCAAGATATCGACATTACATATGGGATAATGTTGATGCTTGGTTACCATTATTACCATTATTAAAGTAATTTTACAGCTGCGCTTTAATTAGCTACCGCTTTTAAAGGAGTTTGATAATTTACCGTTAAAATATTGTCGCGTATTCGAATGGTTGGCCACTGAGTTGTGTAGCTTAGATGGTTTTGATTTATGTTTTTATTTTTTAAGAGAGTAATTCTATGTTTTTTACGTGCCCTTATGGTACGCTATTGAATCATTGAAACACTAAGGATTTTTTAAGAGGTTTATTTGATAAACAGCAAAGCAATGAAAGAATGAAAAATAATAATGAATAGTGCGAATAAAATACAAATTAACGACTTAAGAGTAGAAAACAGCGACATTAAATAGTTCTCTAATAAAGAGAGAGGTTGTCCCTTTTTACTCACTTTAGGAAGGTGTTATTCCAGCAAGTTTAAAGAAACAATTTCCCCTTAATAAATAACCTGACCAAAATGAGAATTATACAAAATTTACACAATAAACAGTTAAATAAATTACTCAAAGAACACTTATACAATTGGAGTAAAAGAGACTGGTTCTGGTGCAGAACTCTTTATGACTTCAAAAATTGTTGAATTTAATCTTGACCTTAAACTGAATAGACAAACTGGCAGAGGTTACCCTTACACTTAAATAATTACTCTCTGAGTAAGTGATCCTTCGAATTTTTATACAGTTTTGCAACCCTTATTCGAAGTGGAACCCTTTATCCAAACCAATTACAAACAATTATTATCAACATTCGTCTACTAACTGACATCTCCTACGAAACTAGAAATGTCCTTGTCCTTGTTCTATACACTATCTATCCACTACACCTCTTCTTATCAAGCTCAACACCCATTAAGCCTAGCACCACAAGTACGAGATGAGTAATCCATCCTTAAGGATACCAATCCATATCCGACAATATTAACATATTGATTACCATCATCAAAGTGTTTAATTGTAACATTTTTGTTGGCATTTTTGTGTTATTAAAAATAAGCCTCTACACTGAGCAAAAAGCCTTCTATTTCTTATAAGAATTCACATACTCTTTATACACCTGTTCAATGCTATATGTGACAGCAACGCGCTTTCCTAGTGTAAGACATCGAAAATTGTTAGACCGTTGTGTAGTGATAATATCACGGTCATTAAGCTAATAGGAAATAGGGGTTAATGCTACCAAAAAATGGTTTATAGCAATTATTGCTCTAAACAACTAACTAATAATAACTTGACATTAATCACAATAATATTTGCTTACCACGGTTAATAAATCTTATACTTACCCCTAAAAATCAGTACTGTAGTTCTTAAAAATTTAAATAGCTTCTAGTGTGATATTGTTGTTCTTGTCGTATAACATTGCATATGATTATGTCCTATATAACATGGTTAACTAAGATGGTAAGTCCATAGATTATAAAGTCCAATACTAATGATGGGTTGTGCGAAATAAGAACCTTCTATTGCTTTATCTGACAAAGTTTAAAAAACCATAAATATAAAGTAAAAATTAATTAATTGAAACAGTATTGGTACGATCAAAAAAGTTCAAATTCAGACAGGACAGTCAGAAGATTCCGAACAACGATGTGTAATACTGCGGCGCACGTCGATTGCCGATCGCTACGAACTTTCACCAACGTCTTGTGGATTATAGGTTCTAACGGATACAATTCGTTTTTGGGGACGCTGTTATGTTTCTTAATTGTAGGAAAAGCGCTTTACTGGGAACAAAATGCGTCGCACTGAGAAGATACAATTTATTTCTTAACAAAATTGCTGTCTTAAAAGTAGTTCATTATTAAACAAGACTGTGCTGCTAATGGAACTGATGACTACCAATAAAACACTGTCCTAGCAAATCTGAAATTGATATAACACTAAAGCGGGTTTGATACACTATAGCATCAGTTTATTTAATATGCATGGGTTAATAAAAAATAAGCTATCAATACAAACTATGTCTTAACAAACCTGTTGTATTAGATCATTTTCCTCAGTGTACTGCAGATATCGGTAACAATAATAAACTAAAAACTGCTCCAGCAATGTAAATAGGTTAAATAGGGAAACTTCCCAAGAGTTTCTGCAAAATGGCAACGTTCGTGGGAACCCCATCGAAATTTTATTTGGCTTCCAGCGACAACAGATTATTTTTCTTTGTCTTTCCTTTCAGTAGTAGCATGCGTTTATTTCTCTCTTAAACGCTTGCGCAATAAAGTTTGTCTGGTGAAGGAAACAGCAAAGCCGTGGTCAAAGCTCGCTTGGACCGAATATACTGCTGGGACGTACCATAAGTACCGTAACATGTAGATTACTTGGCACTCTTCGCTTTTAGAGATAATAGTAATAATACAAAAATGAAGTTTGACTGATAGAATTAATTCTAAACCTAATTTAAACTCAATGTAGATAAAGTTAAATAAGAAGAAAATAATTGAGGCAGGTCATTGATCAAATAATGACCTTATGAAAAAGCCACCACTGGGTGGCAGATCATTGGTTTAAATTCTTGTCCATGGTACCGTGCGAGCAAAAATTATTTGCATCAGAGAGGGCCTTGCATCTAAGGACGTAATGCTTAGCCGTATAGCTTAATACCTGTTGGGTGTCAGCAACTACCTGAATTAACAATCAATCAGTTATTCCGTCATCTTTGACAGTCGTTACAAGTAATTTGATTCATCGCTAATTTTTCCAATTTCTTGAACAAATCACACAGTGGGCTTTACGGAACAGCACAAAACATTCATGGTTGAAGCATATTTTCGAAACGGGGTTAGAGTAAATGGTGAGTGGCAATACAATCCGGATTTGTGCATTGACGATTTTCACGAACATTTTCCTAACGTTGCTTTTATTGCTGGGGATTTTTATCATTGTCTGAAAAAAATCGTGGCTGTGTTTAGGGAAACAGGTTCTATACAACGCAAAAAAGGAGCAGGAAGACCATCTATAAGAACAGAAGAACTTGTTGCAAACGTTCGTGAAATAATGCAAAATACGCCAACAAATTGTATAAGACGCCTTTCCCAAGACGTGGGAAGATCTTTATGGAACATGCAAGGACTATTCTTAAGAAGCAGCTAAATTTATTTCCTTATAAAGTGCAAGTTTTTCAAGAAATACAAGCCGAAGATTTTGAAAGACGCAGGAATTACTCTCTATGGTTTACCCAAAATTAATAGGAAAGAAATGATTTATTAGACCTAACTTTTTTTCGGATGAAGCCTGGTTCCACCTCTCCGGTTATGTGAATTCTCAGAATACACGCAAGTGGAGTAGTGAAAATCCCAATTTTTTTTGTAGAGTCTACATTGCACCCTCAAAAAATTGGTGTCTGGTTAGCTGTTTCCCGAAGAAGAATTGTTGGTCCTATTTTTTTTCCATGACACAATTACAGCACAGCGGTATAGACAATATTTAATCCATTTGTGGAGCAATTACTTGACGGCGAACTACGTTTTGGATATTTTTAACAGGACGATGCAACCGCCCATACAGCCGCCGAAACTATTAACTACTTACGCAATTTTTTCGACGACAGATTGATCAGTTGTCGATCAGACATTAAATTCCTACCTAGATCACCTTGTTTAACGGTTATGGATTACTTCGTTTTTCTACTTTTAAAGAACACTATTTTTAAAACACCAGTTGCAAATTTAGAACAATTACAAGAAAGGATTATCCAAGAATGTGGTAACATTTCTCCAGAGATGCTGGTCAACATTTTCGAAAATATGAAGAGACGTGTGAACTTATGCTTGGAGCATGGCGTGGCCAATTTCAGCAATTTATGTAATTATTTCTCTTTTCCTTTCTGTATATTCTTACTTTGTTAATTTTGTAAACAACAAAAATAAATTTGTATTTGTCTACTTATTTTATTACTCATTAGTTTGGCATAATATCATGTCATAATATGAATTTGACAAAATTTTAACCTAGATTTGGTAAGATATATCGTCCCCATATTATTGTGATCTAAACCAAGCCCTACCTTTTTTAATCCAAGCCCTCTTTGATGCAAATAATTTTTGCTCGCATGGTTTAGCATAATAAAAAATTGGCAACGCAAAATTGACATTTTTAAAAAGAATGCTTTACTAAGCAGTTATTTTGGTTTTTCATTCTTTCAAAGTGAAACTGTGAGCTGGATGCCTTCTCATACAGTGATTAGAGTAACTATTACGATAACTTCAAATACGAAAAAAAAATTAAAAATACCCCGTTTCATAAGAAAAAGCAGTTGCCTTTATGTAAAACATCCTGTAGCGATAAATAACTTTGCCAACATGAAACAGGGCCTATTTAACTAAAGTTGAGAACACTTCTTAGTTTTGCTAAATAATTTCCATAATCATCATATTACAACAGGGGTTTAGCCTTTATACTTTGAGAGAGCTCTTCCTCATTTTCTTTGTTTTCGTAAGAGCTTAGAGCGCAAGAAAATATTTGTGATTTACATTTTATTGCCACGCTAAAAACAAAGCACTTGCAAGCGCGCTAAGATTTGTTAAGCTTGCAAAGAAAAAAAGTTTGCTTATTAGGGTCTCTATATAAAAGATGAAAATTAAACATAACTTGCACGGTTTATATTTAAAGCAGCGGAGAAAACATTTTTTACAGGACTACTCTATATCCAGAACAACAGGCGTCGTTAATTATGTATGGTTTTTGTGAGTTAAGTGTAAATACTTTTTCCTACAGATGTGTGGAAAAATCAATTTTCCGCACTGATATCCGTGCGGAAAATTGGTATTTTCACACTAGTGCGGAAAAAAATTTCGGCACGATTATGTCAAAAATCCGTGCGGAAAATTGGTTTTTCCACACTAGTGCGGAAAAATTTTTCGGCACGATTATGTCAAAATCAATAATATATCAATTATAACTTGTAGTTATTACTTTTTTCTCAGAATTAGTTACTGTTACATAATATGTATGTGATTGTTATAGTTAATTAAAAATTATTAAATTTCTTTGAAATATGTGTTACTTATTTCCACACGTCTGTAGAAAAACTATTGTACCTGACACGTGCGGAAAATGTTGTCCCTGCACTCGGCTGCTTAACCGAACTCCGCTACGCGTCGTTCGGTGAACGGCAGGCTCATGCGGAAAAATTCATTTTCGGCACTTGTTAGGTAAATAGCTATTTCCTACAGACGTGTGGAAAAACCAATTTTCCGCACGGATATCAGTGCGGAGAATTGATTTTTCCACACTAGTGCGGAAAAAATTTTCGGCCCGATTATGTCAAAAATCCGTGCGGAAAATTGGTTTTTCCACACTAGTGCGGAAAATTTTTTCGGCACGATTATGTCAAAATCAATAATATATCAATTATAACTTGTAGTTATTACTTTTTTTATCAGAATTAGTTACTGTTACATATGTATGTGATTGTTATAGTTAATTAAAAATTATTAAATTTCTTTGAAATATGTGTTACTTATTTCCACACGTCTGTAGAAAAACTATTGTACCTGACACGTGCGGAAAATGTTTTCCCTGCACTCGGCTGCTTAACCGAACTCCGCTACGCGTCATTCGGTGAACGGCAGACTCGTGCCGGAAAATTCATTTCCCGCACTTGTTAGGTAAATAGCTATTTCAGAAAAATTGTGATTTATTTCTTGTTCCACACTGAGGAAAATGATCTAATACAATAGGTTTACTAAGACATAGTTTGTATTGATAGCTTATTTTTTATTTACCCATATTAAATAAATTGCTAGTGTACCCAACCGGCTTTAGTGATATACCGTGTGAGCAAAAATTATTTGCATCAAAGAGGGCCTTGCATCTAAGGACGTAATGCTTAGCCGTAGAGCTTAATACCTGATGGGTGTCAGTAACTACCTGAATTAACAATTAATCAGTTATTCCGTCATGTTTGACAGTCGTTACAAGTAATTTGATTCATCGATAATTTTTCCAATTTCTTAAACAATTCACACAATGGGCTTTACGAAACAGCACAAATCATTTATGGTTGAAGCGTATTTTCGAATCGGGGTTAGAGTAAATGGTGAGTGGCATTACAATCCGGGTTTGTGCATAGACGATTTTCACGAACATTTTCCTAACCTTGCTTTTATTGCTGGAGATTTTCATCATTGCCTGAAAAGAACCGTGGCTGTATTTAGGGAAACAGGTTCTATACAACACAAAAAAGGAGCAGGAAGACCATCTGTAACAACAGAAGAACTTGTTGCAAACGTTCGTGAAATAATGCAAAATACGCCAACAAATTGTATAATACGCCTGTCCCAAGAAGTGGGAAGATCTTAGGAAACATGCATCAGGACTATTCTTAAGAAGAAGCTTTTTCTTTCTGTATATTCTTACTTTGTGAATTTTGTATTTGTTGTTACTCATTAGTTTGGCATATTATGTCATAATATGAAATTGACAAAATTTTAACCTAGATTTGGTTAGTGCCGTTTTACACCGACGTAATTTTAACTCAAATTTTGTGCTAAAATTTATGATAAATTTTATTAGTAAAAATGTATAACAAAAATATTATGTACAAAATTACATAAAATTTTAATGTGTGTGACACAGTAACAAATTTGGATGCAATTTTTGCAAGAAATCATACGCACTAAAGATCAGTGACGCATTGTTAAAAATGGCAATGTCCTAATCCAGCTTTTCGGTAAATAAAAATAAAGTAATTTGGGAAATAGCAAATATAACCTCCGAATGCCAATTTCAATCAAACGTAACCTTTCTTTTTCGGTTTTTCTTAAAAGATTTTGACAAGTGTTATTTTTAATTACTGCGCATATTTTGGCGCACTTTTATTAATTTTTTTGATAAAATATAGAAATGTTTCTATATTTTCCTAAAATATTATAATATTTTTCTATTAAAATTTGTTAAGTGTGTATTACACGTTAATATTTAGTTGTAAACCAATTTCTGCTTAAATTTATCGTAAAATTTGCTACTGTGTAAAACGATACTAAGATATATCGTCCCCATATCATTGTGATCTAAACCAAGCCCTACGTTTTGTAATCCAAGCCATCTTTGATGCAAATAATTTTTGCTCGCACGGTATCAATATAAGATTTGCTACAGTGTTTTTATTGGTAGTAATCAGTTCCATTAGCAGCAGCAGCCCGGCGAAACTGGAAATTAGCAATCTTGCATCACAAGGTCATATTTATCTCAAGCCGCGCAGCTGGCCACCAGAGTCATATTGGCGCTGTCATCGCTTGATGATTCTCCAGCTGGCCGAGGAACCGGGTTCTGTCGCATATTTTTGACGTACTATTATATAGAAGAGAAGGACAGTTATATTCAACAGTAGTACAACACTCCCTAAACTGAGCAAGGTGCTAATTGGAACAAACCAGCCAGCCCACCATATCAAAACTGTCAATTTTTCCTTTCCACGTTTTTTTCTCAGTAAATTAAATTCATTTTAATATTACAATTTTATTAGTTTCTACTCAAGAAAACTTCGAAGATATGTGTAAGTAATCTTTTAAAAAGATACTGAATGTTGATAGAGAAATCAGATGGTGAGTGAAAAGACCAAACCATCATGATGGTTTTTGCTCTTGTTTGGTTTTTTTCAGTCACCATCTGATTCCTCTGTCAACATTTAGTACCTTTTTGTTGCTCTACACGTTAGTTTATTTTAAAAAGCTGATTGTGATGTAACTTTTATATTGTTGTTTGATGTTATTTGTTTGTGTGTCTCACTGTGTGGCCCTGTATGTGATTTTTCATACCTGTAAGTTTAAGAACATATTATATTTGTTTACTTAAGTTCTTTTATAATATTTTTCTATTAAAATTTGTTAAGTGTGTATTACACGTTAATATTTAGTTGTAAACAAATTTCTGCTTAAATTTATCGTCAAATTTGCTACTGTGTAAAACGATACTAAGATATATCGTCCCCATATCATTGTGATCTAAACCAAGCCCTACGTTTTGTAATCCAAGCCATCTTTGATGCAAATAATTTTCGCTCGCACGGTATCAATATAAGATTTGCTACAGTGTTTTTATTGGTAGTAATCAGTTCCATTAGGAGCAGCAGCCCGGCGAAACTGTAAATTAGCAATCTTGCATCACAAAGTCATATTTATCTCAAGCCGCGCAGCTGGCCACCAGAGTCATATTGGCGCTGTCATCGCTTGATGATTCTCCAGCTGGCCGAGGAACCGGGTTCTGTCGCATATTTTTGACGTACCTATAGAAGAGAAGGACAGTTATATTCTGAGATAGTACAACACTCCCTAAACTGAGCAAGGTGCTAATTGAAACAAACCAGCCAGCCCACCATATCAAAACTGTCAATTTTTCCTGTCCACGTTTTTTTCTTAGTAAATTAAATTCATTTTAATATTACAATTTTATTAGTTTATACTCTAGAAAACTTCGAAGATATGACGTGTAGGTAATCTTTTAAAAAGGTACTGAGTGTTGACAGAGAAATCAGATGGTGAGTGAAAAAACCAAACCATCATGATGGTTTTTGCTATTGTTTGATTTTTTCAGTCACCATCTAATTCATCTGTCAACATTCAGTACCTTTTTGTTGCTCTACACGTTAGTTTATTTTAAAAAGCTGATTGTGATGTAACTTTTATATTGTTTTTTGATGTTAATTGTTTGTGTGTCTCACTGTGTGGCCCTGTATGTGATTTTTCATACCTGTAAGCTTAAGGACATATTATATTTGTTTACTTAAGTTCTTTCTTTTTAAATTTTTTTTTAATTTTATTACATAACATTATGTTCTTTACTTACAGCTGCGCCCTGATGATGGCTTATGTAAGCCGAAGCGCGTAGGCAATTTTATTATATATGTAAGAAGGTAGAAAGGATTTTTCTTCCCCAACACCTTTAAACGATCTTAACAATGATTCTTCTAGAGAGCAGCCATACCTTCGTTTGATTATATCTAGTCGTTTTGTAAAAGACTGGAAAGTACTTAGGCATTTTACAAAACATCGATTTATATTGTTGCTTGATCGTATAATATTTCAAACAAATAAATAGTAAGTTGGACACTTTATTTTTGTCATATAAAAGATGAAACATAAATAGTCCTTACACTGAAAAAAAAGTCTGTTTCATCCCAAATAAATGATGTATTTGCTTTATTTTTGTTAGCCACAAATAATCTTCATTTAGCTCAAACAAATATTGTTTGCAACAAATAAATTGAATTATTTGACTTTTATTTCATATTTGTTTGGTTTTTGTTTATTTATGTGAAATAAAACCTATTCGCGCCACACAAAAAATTGTTTGCTACACCTCTGCCTTTAAACGTCTACATTTCAAACAAAATATTATTTGCTGCAAATAATTTTTTTTATTTCGTCACTGCTTTTTAATCGGATTCCGTGAACAAACTCGAACAAGAAAAGGGAAGGGTTGGCGTCGAGATCTAGGCAGGTAGAGACTGGAGACTGGAGAGTTTAGTCGTTTAGTGAGCGTCTTTCGACAAGGTGATATTTAATTTTGTGTGGCAATGGATGTTCGCGATTGGCTAGTTGGCCATAACATGGGACATCTGTGGCCCCTCTTCGAAGGTAAGATTTTAATTTTAATGTTTATTACTTAAAAAAGACAGATAAAACATATTATATACAATAATAATTACTAAATCATGCATGCCATGGAGAAATGCCCATTTAAAAACGTTTTAATTATTTTTGTATATAATAGAAAAAGTTAACAAATTTGTCTTTGTCATATTGTTATATTATTTTATAAACATGCATATCGTTATTGTTTTGATTTCTGTTTTCAATATAATTATTAATATTCATGTTGTATACTATCAAGATGGCCGCGAAAGCTTTTCTTGTGTAAAATTATTCATTTGCCTTAAATATTTATTTGCGTGAAATAAATAAAATTTAAAGCAAATAAATATTTTTTATTTGCTTTAAATAAATAAAAATTTCTGGGAAACAATTATTTATTTATAACCATTTTTGATTGTTTGTGATAAATTTAATGTATTTCCCTCAAACAAGATGTTATTTTACAGGAACATTTAGTTATTGCAGTTAATATGGATGTTTAAGGAGAATAAGGCTCTCGAAGGCGCAGACTGAGTTTAATAACTGTCATGTTAATTACAGTTTTGTTTTCTTTTCTTAAATAGTTATGTTATTTTTCGTAACAATAAACAGAATATATATATATAAACTGTGGTATGATTTATTTCTTTTTGTAGCTCATCTTCTAAATAGTTTGGGAGATTATACCCTATTTTAATTATTTAATTTAAATACGTTATTGTTTATTACAAATATAGTTTTTACCAAAAAATATTTAATAATAATTATATTATATATTATTATGTTCAATAGTAAATAATTATTTATTTATAGGAAACAATAAGTTATTTAAATTAAATGCCAAAAAGCACAAATCCTAATTTCGAAATTATTTGAACAGAATAAATATTTATTTAATAGAAATAAATATAAAGTATAATAAACAATTCGTGATTTGGATTAAATAAATGTGTTGCAAATTTAAATAAATTATTATTTGGATAGAATAAATATTTATTTAATAGAAATAAATATAAAGGATAATAAACAATTCGTGATTTGGATTAAATAAATGTGTTGCCGATTTAAATAAATGATTATTTGAACAGAATAAATATTTATTTAATAAAAATAAATACATATTTGTTGGTTACCTATATCGCTTTGTGGTAAATTACGGAATTATTTTATTTAAATAATATTTATTTGAATATCATATATTTCCCTCTCAAAAGTCAAATAATTTTGGACAAAATTTCAAATAATTATTTGTTCAGGCCATAGGGAACAAATATTTGTTTCGGCGAACTCCATTTTTGTTTAGATCAAATAAATTCTTTTTTCAGTGTACTAAAACCATAGAGAAATAAAACCAAGAGAAACAATCCAATATAATCATTTAACCGCTCTAATTATTGTGTACGACGTACAAATTTGTAACTAGTTACACCAAACGTTGCCTCACGGAAAAAAATATATACTATAACCAAGAGTGATAGGCTTCAATTAAGGATACACTAGTTTCGTATATCCGCAAGAGCAAGTATGCTTGTTATTCAAAGCATGGTATTCTTAAAATGACACAGTCACCAGTACTTCTTTTAAGGGTCAACAAGCTTAAAGTAAGTATTGTAATCAGCACATCACAGCATGCCTTAACTTAAAACAAGAGTAAGTAACCCTGGCATAAGTTTAGTAGTATTTTAACCAATATTAAGTTATCGTAATGTAAAAGCAAGTAAACTTTAGGTGAGTATTCGTTATCCTTATCTCAATTTAATTCTAATCTAATGCTGAAAGTAAGCAAATATAGGACAAATACAGCTATTCTTGAAATTAAATAATTAAAAATTTAATTCAACATCAAATAATCTTTCATTGAGTATAGTAATATTAAAATGAACCACTAATGTTCCTTGGTTTAATAGCGAGTACACTTAAAGTAACATTATTGATCTTTTATCTAATGGCTGCCTTTAGTTGACCCATGTGCAAGTCAGCTAGACTTAGCTGCAAAGACAAATCTGGTAAGTCTATGGTTTAAGATTGCAAAGCAATTTAAAAAAAATATATAAGTAACATTAACATTACGCGATTCATATCGACATAAGTTACGAAATTTTCCCCATATTGCAGACCTTATTTTTACGGATTATAAATCACTAATAAAAGCAAAACTTTGTTATTTTGCCTCTGGTTGTGAGGACCACGTGTTATATGAAATTTAGCATATTTCTTGCAGAAGAAAGCTAACAATTATTAAAACAAAGTACATTCCGTTTAGTTTAGTACGAGGAATAGTAAGGAAAGAAATTCAGTGCAAACGTATATTTTTAGATTACTTTTATTAACATGAAAATATTCCAATCCATATTAACTACATTAACTAACAAAATATCGTAACTATTATATTTTATTATATAAAATAAAAAAAAACTCTTACTTAGGTACTTATATAGAACACCCCTGCAGGATTTCTTCCATAACTTACGCACTAAACTAAACAAAATTACAAATAAGGCTACCGATGCCGATCAGTCGAGGCGTCGAGGTCAACAGTCAAATGGCAAGTGGTGGCAAGTATAGCCAAAATGAATATGTACAACTAATACAAGCTTATGTCTATTTGTTTCGCACTGAAAAATCAATTCAAAATTAATATATTTTCAAGTTAGTGTATAATAACTATTTGTTTAAATATATGTATCATCCCCATAAAGATAACCTTGTTTTTATTAAAAAGTTGACAACAGTTATGCCAATTCATATAGACTAGTTGTTTTAAGTTAAGCAATTCTTGAAACAATGTAAAGTAAAATGTAATCTAACCTTATTCCTATTCTTTATTTTAAACTAATCTCTCTTATTGACTTAAAAGTAGCAGTAATTAAGCCAAAATTATGGTTGTCCTAACTGCCAAAAATAGAACAATTATACATTCAAGTTTATCCTTTTCTTGAACTAACAATTTTATTTTAATTCAAGTATAGTAGCGCTTTATGTTAGGCTAATTTTTCAAGAATAGACTAATCTTCAAATCAGATTGGGATTTTTTTCCGTGCTGTAATATGCATAAAAATATATAGAGTGTTTCATTTAAAATAAGAAAGTCCCATGTAATCCTATAAGGACCGTTGTAGTTTGTAGTACCACACATGTTCCGCGGAACCTATCCGCATCAGCATCCTGATTATAAACACTGTACAGTTACAAAAATGGTTTCATCGTTCCTAGGTGATTCATTTTTAACCTATTGGTTGTACCTACCAATTTTAAAAAAAAATTGTATTCAGTAGTTCTTAAAACATTTTCAATGTTGCACACTTTAGGTATGAAATAATAAAGGTAATATTTTTTAGGTACTAAAATTTGTAAACGATATTTTTTGTTCTTACATAAACCTACAACTCTCTTATAGGCCCTTAATCTTAAATTATTAACCCTATATTTATAGGCATTAAAAATTTTTGCCGAATTTAGAATTTTTTCCAATAAGTAAGTGTAGCTTTACGACGAAGCCATATAAAATATATCATATAAAGATAACGTTCCACGTTTCACGAAGCGCTTTGTCATATGATGTCATATCTTTATAGGAATTATTTAATTTCGATCTCGCCTACGGCTAATCATTTTCCCAAGTATATGATTTACGTGTTCTCTACCCTCTGAGCTTTACGTAGTTTATTAGCTTTGAGTTAGGAAATTGGTTTTCTCAATTTGGGTTAGTTTTACTATCATAGACAGTATGAAGTATATAGCCCTATTTTATATGCTAAGTACAAGGATACAATTAAATTCCCTTTTATTTTTCATTAGGAACAGATCTCTTTTGTGCTAATAACGATCAGTTATTGCGGCAAGCAAAAAGTTATTAAAGTAAATTCGGAAGATATGCCCCCCCCATATAAAGGGTATTTTTTTTTACAACGATAGAACTTCAAAGTTGGAAAAATAATAAAGAAAATATTTTTGTGATCAAAAAACAAATTTTATTTGAAAAATCATTCTGTGGCATTACCATTTAAAAATGATTTGGGTCATGTGGCCACCGCGGCTGTTCACGAGGTAGCGCATTCTTTAAGTTCAATTTTGGGTGACTTTTTCCAGCACTGCTGGCCGTACGTCATGAATAACGCGAATAATGTTGACTTATAAGGCGTCAATTGTTGCTGGTTTATTAGCATAAACCAATGACTTGACGTAGCCTCATAGAAAATAATCTAGGGGCGTCACATCGCAGGACCTGGGTGGCCAGTTAACAGGTTCATTTCTCGAAACTAACTTATCACCAAATCTATTTGCAATAAGGCGACAGATTCGTTTGCGGTGTGACATGTAGCGCCATCCTGTTGCATCCACATCTCGCCTGGATTAAAATCATTAATATTTTGGAAGAAAAATTCATTAATCATGGTCCGGTAACGTTCTCCATTGACCGTAACGTTAGCGGCTTACAACGGCGATATTTCTTTCATTACGCACATTCTTTAGACGAATTGGTGTTTTTCATCATGAGGAGAGTATGTGGTACGAAATCTATCCACAGTGCTACGGTTAGTTAGCTTACATAGACGATTGTGTGCGCCTTAAAATTCACGAAGTCTTCTATACGTTTCGCGAATCGACGACCCACTTTCAAAGTCAATTTGAATAATTTGGTAACGTTGTTCAAGCGTGAGTCTGAGCATGATGAGTTGCCAAACTGTACTAAATATAAATTTTATAAACAGCGGCAGATTGACACTTCGGTCTAACCGTGATTACTAACTAAAGTTCTATCTAACCTAAAAAAAACACCCTTTGCTTCTCATAGACAACATTTTTTACGCTCTAAAGATATCATAGATTTCAGCGTTAAGAATTTGTCTGGTTAGCTGTTTGGTCCATATACAGTGTGTATTAGCCAAATGGAATAAATTCGATAAAAAATACATATGGAGGGGAGAGGGGTGTCCGAAAAAACGCACGGACACGTCGATTGGTATTTCTTGTTGCGCATTTTTGCAATAAGACCTTTTTATACAGGGTGTGTCATGTAGTAGTGGCCAATACCAACTTTTTTATTTTAAATGCAACACCCTGTATATCATTCAATTTTTGGATTCTTCAGAAGATTTAAGGCATATTTCGTGTACAATATTCTATACCTATCTTCAACTGTTTCGGAAATATTAAGTGTTTTCAGATTTATTGCAAAAATTAACAACACACTCAAAAACTAATAAGTAATACTATTTATTCCTTGATAATGTATAAAACCAAAAAAAATATTATTGTAGAATATGTTGAAAATGCTCGCCTATAACGTCTTGGCAACATCCTAATCTTAAATAGAAATTTCTTCTAATGTTACTGAACATCTCATGCGTGAACGATCTAATCGCAACCGTTATTCGTCTTCTTAAGGTGAGAGTATCAACATGCTTGCCAACCTATAACCTATTTCGCGTAGATTAATTTATGTTTTCTAGCTTTTATACAAAATTTAAAGAAAATCAGTATCGACTTGATATTCTATAGGTAATAATTGACATATTTAATAAATATCAAGGAATTTCATAACTTATTTTAGGAGAATTGTATAGCGAAAAATATTGGGTAAGATTTTTTTTAACATTATTATGTCATTGTCATTCATTGTTCTTTTACTATACAATTCTCCCAAAATTAGCAATGAAATAAAATGATATTTTCGTAATATATCAGATACTACCTAAATAATGTACCGACGATATTGATTTTCTTTAAATGTTAGTTATTAAAATAATAAACTCAAAAAATCAACGCGAAATAGGTTATAGGTTGGCAATAGATTGAATGACGTTGAGAATTCAACCTTAAATCAGCTAAGTCGGGGGTTTAGTTTTGTATACAATATTTTTGACATAACCACATAAGAAGAAGTCTAATGGCATCAGAACAGGGGATCGTGCTGGCCATTCCATCGATTCACGCTTCCATATCCACCGATTTGGAAATACTTGGTTGATGTACTGCCCGACATTAATTTGGTAATTGGGTGGTGCTCTGTCTTGCTGAAACCATATCATTTTCGCTGGAAGTTGTGGGTTTGCTGGATCAGAATATAAGTTTGTCAAAGTTGGCAAGATATTATTTTGGAGCAGTGCTAAATAATTATCGCCATTTAAATTGCCATTAATGTAAAAGGGACCTATGATATGATCTCCAACTATTCCTGCCCAAACGTTAACTTTTTTAGGATATTGCGTATGTTCTTCTCTAATCCAGTGAGGATTTTCCCTAGACCAATAGCGGCAATTCTGACGATTAGCATGACCGTGAAGTGTAAAGGTGCCCTCATCAGAAAACAAAACATGTTCTAATTGGATCACATTGTTATTTAACATTGCCATCATTTGTTCACAAAAATTCGTTCTCCTATCAAAATCGTCTTTCATGAGCTCATGAGTATAGGTATCATTTTATGGGGAATACATTTTATTTTCTTATAATGTTCGAATAATCGATGAATGGCTAACATCGAACATTGGGGCTGTTTTTCGACTAGAAGTATGTGGATTTTCCTCAAACTCAAGCATAATATCTAATTTGGTGTCATTGTTGCATTGCCAGCTACTTTTTTATCTGTTTTACATGTCCAAGCTGGTGAAACTGCTATTCTATTTTACTAATTTTTCCTTGAGTTATAGGCGGCAAATTTAAAAAATTTTCATAAAATAAGCGAGCAACTTCCATTTGTGCCCGTGTTTTATCTCCATAACCAATCATCTGTAGAATTGTTATTTTGTGTATTTCTTTTAAATAAACCATTTTTCTGATATGCAGCGGGTTTAAAATATGCATTGCTGTATTAAATGCTTTATTATGAACATCTAAATCATTCCTAGGCGTGCCCATACCACTACCTATTTCACTTTTAAGTTAAAACATCGTTAAAACTACATATCAGACATTTTATCCCCCTGCCTCTTCAGGCATTGTAGCTCTAAAACCGTGTTGTGGACTATATTTCTTTTTTTGGTAACCCATACATATTAAAAAAAAACTTGTATTGAATGATTTTCCTCAGTGCATATTCTTATTTCAACAAAGATATAATATTAACCGAGTTTCTTTTAGTTACCTTTTAATAGCAAACGACTAATGCCCGGTATCTTCATCATTGGTTAAAAGTCGGTTAAATTTTATTATTTTGTTAAACGAAATTTATGGTATTTTCACTACTGATTAAATTTAACCGTCGGGTAAATGTTCATTAATTCTTTGTTAACTAACCGTTAACAGGAGAATAAGTATATTTTCTAACCTATAAAAGTAGAAATATTTATTATTAAATGTGATGCTTTGGAAAATTGTCGAAAAGTTTAAAATTCTTGTCTTTTGGTAGGTAGTACATCATGTGAATTTTAAGGCAATAAACATAAAATTACGGCGTTTTTTTCTCTGTGGGCTACTCGTTTCTAAAAAATAAAACTAGGTACAACAATATTAAAACAGCAGTCATATTAAATTGAGTATAAATATTTGTTATTGGCATAACAAATTGATTTTTCTGTACTTAAATCAATGAAAAAGAACACGACCCACAGTTGGTTTTATCTACTTTTACCAAAACAAGAACCAACCAACTTAAAAACAAATAAAAATTTGAGGTTAGGGTGGTTAGCGCACAACTGATTACACCTACACAGAGGAAATACTGGTCCGATCCTGTGACTACTCTTCGACACGAAGTAGGCGTAGGTCGTGTTGTGCAACGTTGTCATATGTACTTCCGATTAAATCTAATGTTACCTAACAGTCTGTTAAAAAGCAGTCAAAACACCCATTTTTCTTCAAAAAAATTACCTTCTCGGACTTCCATTGTCTTTATTTTGTTACTTAACACAACGTTTCGGTTAGTTAGTATCTCTAACCGTTTTCAAGTGTAAACTAAATTATAATTCTAAGGTTACTGTCTTAAATACTATCCATGTGCAATGAGGCTTGATGACTCCGCCTACGTGCTTATTGAAGTGTGAAGTTTGAGCTGTTGGTTTTGGACAAGAAGAGGCTTCCAGATATTGGGGATATCTATACTTGGTTTACTGAATATATGTGTATTTTGATTCATGAAAGCTGCTTCCTTGAACTTTCGTTTTTTCCAGTGCTGTTCCGTGTCCAAAACCTTGACTTCTGACCACTATATATTATGTTGGTTAGTCCATACATGTTCTGCGATACCTGATCTCGAAGTTTCACCTCTTTGAGTATGTTTCATGTCTTTTTGTTTCTCCAATGTACGATTCGCCACACTCGCAAGGAATTTGATAGATACAATTTTTTGTGTTTTCATTACTTACTACTTCACACTCCAATAAGCACGTAGGCGGAGTCATCAAGCTTCATTGCACATGAATAGTATTTAAGACAGTAGCCTTAGAATTATAATTTAGTTTACACTTGAGAACGGTTAGAGATACTAACTAACCGAAACGTTGTGTTAAGTAACAAAATAAAGACAATGGAAGTCCTACAAGGTAATTTTTTTGATATTACTTCATTGTCTACCACCTTTAAACAAACACCCATTTTCCTTATTCTGCTGTTATCGCGTTGTTAATTAATAATCGACTGTTACATATTTCTCGATTTAACAGCGCGTGAAAATACTGGACCTAAGTTGAGCGTTCTTTTTAAAAAATTAACCAAACTCGGCAAAGATGTTTCTTCCCGCTTTGCTACGGTTATGACAGATTTAATTTAGTTGACGTGACTGCTTCTTTTTTGTAATATAATTATTATTAAAGGGTTTGAACGAACCGGAAATGCCATTTTTCTTCCCTCCATAAAAATATTGTAAATCATTTCATTTTATAGGGGAAGAAAAAGATAAACGAGAACTCATTGTAATTTAAATATAATCTTTTTATACTCACACAATAAGTCTAAAATGATAAATGTCTATGTAAATATAACGAAACACATCAGGAGTCGATTTAAATAAGAGATATTATCAAAACTGCCAGAATATTTGTTTCGGCATATTAATGACACGTCTTATGGGGCCTAAAATAGTAATTTACCTAACATGCCCGGAAAATACTCACTACGAGCCGTGGGCGAGTCCTGGAAGTCTGCAAGTCCAAAAAAACAGTTTTTATCCGATTGTGTCAAAAAATGACGTTTTATAGATGAGATATTTGTACAAAAAGGTAACCATTTCAATAACGTATTGACTATTGCGCTGGTAGCTAGGTTGGTAACACTTTTTGTCCCAGGCCGAAAAATATTTTTCGGACGCAAACATTTTTTCCAAAAACTGTTTCTTTTATTTTTAATTACTTACAATATTTATATTAAATGTACAATTAGAACAGTTTTGAACAAGAACAAGGGTGCTGTAAATTTGATTTTGAGGATGTGTTATTATTTTTGTTCTCCGTTATTCTCTAAGTTAAGCTCCCGCATCTAAAAGCAATGTGACCGATGTTCTTCGGAAACAATGTCCTGTGAATTCCTTGGCATTCGACAGTTTTAGGTAAGACGCTATTTCGTGAGGTATGGATGGAGCCAAATTTGTGTATACCGACAACTTGCTTATAGCATTTTCCATTGCGATAAGACACAAAAAATCGCCCATCACTTATATTATTTTGTTGGACGTAAAGCCCTATAATTTGTATAATACTTTAGATATTCTCCCGTCACTGTAAATAATCTCGGTTTGTTTGATTTATTATAGAGAATTTTTATTAACAAAGCCGTTCCCAAATCTTGTATGTCATCAATTTTCATATGAGCCAGTTCTTCTCGACGACATGCGCCCGCGATTCCGAAAATAAAAGCAACCTGTAATTAAGAAAATTGTTAGTAAGAAATTTAAAATAAAATTATATAATTATATTTACCTTCAACATTAAGTATTTGTCATCTGGAGCATGGTAAAGGAATTTTTGAAACTTTTCTTTAGTTATGGTCTTTGATTTATTTGGACAATAATCTTATGTATTTTGATATATCAATGTTGTGTTTAACATTTACCACTGCACGTAGCATGGAGTACTGCGACCACAAAGCAGATGACTTCGCAGTTTTCGATAAATCCGCCATATACAATAAGAAATCGTTTTCCAAGAACGACTGTATACTTTTTTTTGCCTGTATTCCATACATTTTTTATAAGCTTTTTCATGTATTTCCTTAGATTTTTGTGACAACAAATGTAACATAACTTCATTGGCAGTTTCTCGAATATCATGTGGTGTACCTACTATAAGATCTTCACTATCATTTTCTATTTCAATTTTTGTGTTTTCTAGTTTTAAAACTATCGCCAGGGTTGACAAAACGTCAAATGATATTATTAATTTAAGGTGGAATTTTCAATGTCATTCAATCTATTGCCAACCTATAACCTATTTCGCGTTGTTTTTTTTAGTTTATTATTTTATTTACTGACTTTTAAATAAAATCAATATCGTCGGCCTTTTATTTAGGTAATATCTGATATATAACAAAAGTATCAATTTATTTCATTGCTAATTTTGGGAGAATTGTATAGTGAAAGAATATGACATGACAATGACATAATATTATTTTTTTAAATTTTACTCAATATTTTTCGTTACACAATTCTTCTAAAATAATTTATGAAATTCCTTGATATTTATTTAATATGTCAATTGTTACCTCGATTATTACCTATACCTAGAATAGGCAGTCGATATTGATTTTATTTAAATTTTGTTCAAAAGCTAGAAAAATAAATAAAATCTGTGTAAAATAGGTTATAGGTTGGCAAGCATGTTGATACTCCCACCTTAAGTAATTATTTGTTATAACCATAGATACGCATATTACAGGTTTCATTGTTAACCGACAAACATTAAAAGCGACAAATTAATCGAATAAAAAATATCGTATGTCATACGGACGAATAAAGTAATTTCGTTCTTGTAACATAATATACTATTCCCGGCGTGTTGTGTACATTAATTTTTCGGCATCCGTCCTTAAAGTAAAATTGTAAAATCTCCAAATCGGCCGGACACTACGCACTTCTCGTACGCTTTTGTATCTTAAAGAATATAATAATATTTTTGTTAATGGCAATAAACCTTAGTTTTAATATTGGTATTTTATGGGATTGAACGAAAAACAAAAATTTTCCTTCACAATTTTATTAGAATAACAAAAAAGGTCACTATGTTTCGAACATGAAAACGTTACAGACGGGGAAATGGTAAATTGTATCCAACCTTTATGGAGCTTATAAAAGAAAAGAAATAGTGTATTGCTATAACATATGAATAGTGAAGAAAAAATGATCAGCGTACTACAATCTGGAATAGGGGAAGAAAAAATTCATTTCAACTTGAAATTTGTAAATTAAAAAAATAAAAACTAATTAAAATCAGAACAGTTATATTTCTTTGAATTGATTGAATGAAGTTGTATTTACTTAAAAAAATCGCAATGGGGAATGAGAAGTGGGTTTATTTAAGACGAAGAGCTATTCACAATTATTGTGACAATTGACAATTGTCAATCAAAATGTAGTTAGTCTGTTCATTGACCGTAATGGTATTCCATACATACTATCCAGTAGAAGAATATGTACCCATATTATTTTTTAAACATAAGAATTATGAGGGCGCAGCACAAAATTGACAAAATTTGCGAAAAATGATTTTGCATAATATATTCCGCCCTTTCATAATAAGTATAATAGTCTGGTTTCGATAAACCAGTATTACTAAGCTTCGTTTCTATAAATTATAGACACTTTATTCATTATGGGTGTGTTAGCTAGGAGCACACGCAATTCTTTTAAATTCATCGTGTTCCTAGCTAACACTATTGTTTTATTGTAATATTTTGTGATTTATTTACTGCTAAATAAAGAAATAAATATAAAAATAACTAAACAGTGTGACCAGTAAAGTCCGCATCATATGGGATTCTTTTTTATGAATAACTTTGTTCGAAATTTTACTTTGGCATCAAGTTCTGCTTTGATCGAGATGAAAATTAAGCAAAAAAATAGTAGTCACGTGATTTGGATTATCTGTCAAATTTTAATTTTTTCCAAAAAATAATTCAAAAGTGGGGTTATTTCTGAAAGTATCGAAAAAAGTTATTAGAAACTTAAACGCAGTTTCTAGCCCACATGCAAAATATTAGCTTGCATAGATAATTTTGATTTTTTACCCATTTTTTGTAAAATGCGCCACTTTTGAAAAATAAGACTCAACGCAACCTACATAAAACTTCTTAGTTTTGAGAATGCTTTATTTTAGATACATCATATTATATGTGTGTTTTCCCAAAAAATCAAATTTGGGCTATTAAAATTTGGTCGCATGTGATGCAAAGTTTATTTGTTTTTGACCCTGTATAAGGTAACTTCAGAAAATAAGTAGTTTTGAAAACAACAACAACAAATACACCTTAATATTAGGACAAAAAAGAACACAGTGTCATCAGTAAAGTGTTCATTAAGTAGAAAATAAATTTTAGTAATGGGTAAAAAATCAAAATTATCTTATGCAGCTGAAATTTTGCATGTGTGCTAGAAACTGCATTTAAAAATACTTTATCTAATAACTTTTCTCGATATTTTTAGAATAGCCCCACTATTGAATTATTTTTTGGAAAAAATTAAAATTGGACAGATAATGCGAATCACATGACTACTATTTTTTTTAAATTTTCATCTCGATCAAAGCAAAATTTGATGCCAAAGTCAAATTTCGACTAAAGCTATTAATAAAAAAAAATCCCATATGATGCGGACTTTACTGGTCACACTTATGGAGAACTATAGGGTAGGAGGCCGATCGACAATGGCAGCATTTTCAAATTCTGTCCCGGTTTTTTGGTTAGTTCGCTATTGGCCGATAGATGGCTCTCGCGTCCGAAGTGGGCTGATGTTGTCTTCTTCTTCTTCGTTTTTAATATGGTAAACTAGATCCTCCATAGTTTTTAGCTTTTACTTAAACCCTTTATTTTTCTGTGCTTTTACTTTTGACAATTGACATTTTATTTTTCGAATTAACTATGGAGAACTATAGGGTAGGAGGCCGATCGACAATGGCAGCATTTTTAAATTCTGTCCCGGTTTTTTGGTTAGTTCGCTATTGGCCGATAGATGGCTCTCGCGTCCGAAGTGGGCTGATGTTGTCTTCGTCTTCTTCGTTTTTAATATGGAAAACTAGATCCTCGATAGTTTTTAACTTTTACTTAAACCCTTTATTTTTCTGTGCTTTTACTTTTGACAATTGACATTTTATTTTTCGAAATAACAAATAATGTTTGAAGGCAAGACAAGACAAATAACGTTGTATTGTAATTAATTTCCATATTTATAATAAATAATGGTACAATTTATAAAAGTAGAGTTTGCTTTGTGTCGTGGTGTAAGACAGGATCTTCTTTAGAGATGAAACGCAGCCAAATAAGTCTCTTTCTAGCTCCAAAGGTATAGCTAGAATGTTTAATACCCTGTATTTTAAAAACCAAGCATCGTTGGAACTTTATACAGGCCGAGTTTACTAATAAGTATATCAAAGTAAGTGTAAATTCATATAAAAGTCCTTATTTGTTCCTTAAAGAACTAATTTAAATAAAAATAGTTATTGCGTCCATAAGAAACCATTATTTGATAGCCCACTTCGAACACGCGCGCCATCTTACAGCGACTCGTAAAGCTGAATTACCGATGCTAATTTGGGACCGAATCCAATGCATTGCGATCGGCCTCCTACCTCAAGTCCTCCATAGTCACACTGTATTCATATTAAGAATGATCTTAAGAAACAAACAATCCCTTCAATAAAGTTTAATTTTAATAAGCAATAATTATATTCCAACGTTATCCTTTGGAATTTGACAAAGACGGGCGCTTTTGTTTTAGTTTTAAGTTAAATAATTTAGCTAGTTTCGTATACATAACTTAAAGTGTTTTGAATCTTAAGCGTTGCTGTTCTAACTTAGTTTGTACCAAGACGCGCTTAATTATTTTTATAATGTAGTTTTTGTTTGTTTGGAGCGCGAAAGTTTGCAGTCACTATTTAAATATACTTGAGTATGCAGTTTGCAAACTACAATAACATTGTCTCATTAGTTAGTATTTTACCAAAGTTTATAATGTGTTTTCCTTTTAAAGTACTGTTTAATCAAAAGTTTTAAAACAAAATCATATCTACTCTCCAAAAGGTCATTGTGAACTTAATGAGAAACTCTTCTCTCCTCACCTTCTCCTTCACCTTCTATATTAAGTAAATATAAATAAATGCTGCCAACGCGTTTCGGTTAAAAAAACATCATCAGGGCTAACCTGTAGTGGTAAACATTGATCAAAACTTAAACATTCACAAACTGGGGTTACATTTCTTACAGGATTAAAAATTTAATTATAATATAAACAAATACACGTGGACTCTCGACCTGAACAGGGTCGCATTCAAACTAGGGCTCGGAATTGTATTCGAATAATTCAAATATTCGAATATTCGACTATTCTAAATTCGAGTTTTTTCTTAGTTAAAAAATTCGACTATTCAAATATTCGACTATTCGAAATTCGAATATTTGACTATTCAAATATTCGACTATTTAAATATTCGACTATTCAAATATTCGACAATTCGAATATTGGTCTATTTGTGTTCAATAAATAATCATTATGTTTAAGAGTTTTTTATTTATTACAGAGTTCTCAAGTTCTCATATCTTGAAATAACACTGGACAACAAATTTTAGGTTATTGGTTGTATCGTGTATCAAAATGCATTTTTTTGTTAACTTTGGGATGCTGAATACAAAATTGATAATGAAATTAAAAACTTAGTTGCCGTTTAAAAAAAAAAGTGGTTATATTTTATTTTTGATAAAATAATAAAAACTACATAATTTTACACATTAGAGTCACTAAATGCGCTGTCGCTTTGCTACTCTTTTGTGAACTGTTTCTGGAGCATCTCTAACAAGAGTCCAACAGTAGTCGGCAAGCATGGAAGCATTCCAGTGTCCCTGGTATCTGTTTTCCATGGTTGATATGTCCTGATGGAAGCGTTCGCCGTGCTCATCACTTACAGCTCCGCAGTTGTCAGGAAAAAAGTCCAGGTGAGAGTGTAGGAAATGGATCTTTAGAGACATATTGCAGCCCATTTTTTGATACGACGACAGCATATTTTCAACCAGAGTAACGTAATTGTCAGCTTTTTTATTTCCCAAGAAATTAGTTACCACGAGGCGAAAGTCTTTCCAGGCGTTTTTTTCAATATCTGTTAGAGTGCTGTCAAAGTGTTCGTCTTTCAGAATATTTCGAATTTGTGGCCCAATCAAAATACCTTCTTTAATTTTTGCCTCACTTAGCCTCGGGAATTTCTGACGTAGGTACTGAAATGCTGGCCCATCTCGATTCAGTGCCTTAACAAAGTTTTTCATTAGGCCCAATTTGATATGCAGTGGTGGTAACAAAACCTTTTTGGAGTCTACCAATGGCATGTGTTGTACATTTTTTTGCCCTGGCTCTAATGATTGTCGAACGGGCCAGTGTCGTCTATTGTAATGAAGTGACCTTGCCCGACTGTCCCATTCACACAAAAAACAGCAAAACTTGGTGTAGCCTAGCTGCAACCCAAGTAAAAGTGCAATAACCTTTAAGTCACCACAGATCTGCCATTGGTGCTCATCATATTTTATGGTTGTCAATAGGAACTTCATATTGTCGTATGATTCGTTCATGTGAACTGCATATCCGACAGGAATGGACGGAAGAATATTGCCAATATGTAATAGTACTGCCTTTAAACTTAATTTTGAACTGTCTATAAACAATCTCCATTCCACTGGTTTGTAGTTTATATTTAAAGCCTCCAATAAACCGCCAATATTATTGCAGAAAACTAAGTTATTTTTTGGTGTTGGTGTGTGTGGGTTTATGTTAAATTTTAAAAGAATGTGTGGTTGTTTTTCTGGTAATTGTTAAATTAAGAAAATTTAAGGAATTGTCAGATTCTACTTCCATAGTGAATTCTTTTAGGTATTAACTTGTACCTAAGGTAACAAGTTTTCCATCTTTACAACTGTCTAATAACTTACTAGCTGTAATCTCTAAAATAAAACGTATAAGCCGTTATTTACCGATTAACTCAAAATTAATAAACAACTGCTAATGTAATTTGAAAGAGACTATAAGGATTACTAGTAGAAAATAAACTGTTAAAAATAAGCTATAAATTACTTTAATTTGCTTTCGTTAATAGCTAATAAAACCACTTTGCCCCAATAAGGACCTACGCTAATGGCTTTTAAACTGTGGAGGGAAACAAAATACATGCAAATTTATGATAATTTTGAAGAAAAACAAATCAGCATTTTTTGCATGGCATTCGAGCTTGATTATTCCGGGTAGAATCCAAGAGAGCGATGTTTCTTGTCACATATACAATGAATTTTATGTGAAGGAAATATTTTTCTTTGCCGAGATAAATGATAAAAACAGGTGGTAATGTTGGGGAGTGTTTGAAAAATTTTTAAGGAAAATGAAATGTTGAATAATACATTTTCATGAATAAAAGTCATTGTGTGTATAACAAATTTCTTTTGTTAAAAATAGATGCTATTTAAAATTTTAATCACAATCTCATACTTTAAAAAAAGTTTGTATAACAATATCGTAAAATAAAATAAAAAACCGTTCTTAAAGTTAGCCATGGAATCGATTCCGAATATTTTAAATTATTACCCTTGAAAACAATCTAGTTAAATGGAGTAAACTGTCAAGTTTTGAAATTTTTATTTTTAAGAAAATTAAATATGGTGATCATGGCTGCCAAAAAGGTTTTATAATAGAAAGTTTCCGTGCGACCAAAAATGATTTGCGTCTAAGAGGGCCCTGCATCTAAGGACTTAATGCTTAGCCGTAGAGCTTAATACCTGTTGGGTTTCAGTAACTACCTGAATTAACAATTAATCTGTTATTCCGTCATCTTTGACAGTCGTTACAAGTAATTTGATTCATCGCTAATTTTTCCAATTTCTTGAACAATTCACACAATGGGCTTTAAGGAACAGCACAAAACATTCATGGTTGAAGCGTATTTTCAAAAAGGGGTTAAAGTAAATGGTGAGTGGCAATACAATCCTGGTTGGTGCATGGACGATTTTCACAAATATTTTCCTAACGTTGCTTTTATTGCTGGGGATTTTTATTATTGCCTGAAAAGAACCGTGGCTGTGTTTAGGGAGACAGGTTCTATACAACAAAAAAAAAAGGAGCAGGAAGACCATCTGTAAGAACAGAAGCACTTGTTGCAAACGTTCGTGAAATAATGCAAAGTACGCCAACAAATTGTATAAGACGCCTGTCCTAAGAAGTGGGAAGATCTTATGGAAAATGCAGGACTATTCTTTAGAAGCAGCTAAATTTATCTTAATCTTAACATAGTATAAAACAAAATCGCTGTCGCGTCTGTCCCCAGCTATATGTGCTTAAATCTTTAAAACTACGCAACGGATTTTGAAGCGGTTTTTTTTAATAGATAGAGTGATTTAAGAGAAAGGTTTTTATGTACATGCATAATATTGTAGAAAAACACTGATAAATTTAGAGGTTTGTTCGGGTTTGCATTTATAAATCTTGACGTGATTGTGTACTCGCCTTATTATTAACTCAGAAGCGTATAATGCAACGCAGGCCGGGTACACGCTATAGTTTCCTTATAAAGTGCAAGTATTTCAAGAAATACAAGCCGCAGATTTTTAAAGACGCACGAATTACTCTCAATGGTTTACCCAAAATTTATTGGAAATAAATGATTTATTAGACCTGACATTTTTTTCGGATGAAGCCTGGTTCCACCTCTTTGGTTATGTGAATTCTCATAATACACGCATGTGGAGTAGTGAAAATCCCCATTTTTTTGTAGAGTCAACATTGCACCCTCAAAAAATTGATGTCTGGTTAGTTGTTTCCCGAAGAAGAATTGTTGGTCCTATTTTTTTCCTTGACACAGTTACAGCACAGCAGTATAGAGACAATATTTTGAATCCATTTGTGGAGCAATTACTTGACGACGAACTGCGTTTTGAATATTTTCATCAGGGCGGTGCAACCGCTCCTACAGCCGCCGAAACTATTAACTACTTACGCAATTTTTTCGACGCAGATTGATCAGTCTTCGATCAGACATTGAATTCCCACCTAGATCACCTTGTTTAACGGTTATGGATTACTTCGTTTTTCCTCATTTAAAGAACAGTATTTTTAAAACATCAGTTGCAAATTTAGAACCATTACAAGAAAGGATTATCCAAGAATGTGGTAACATTTCTCCAGAGATGCTGGTCAACACTTTCGAAAATATGAAGAGAAGTGTGAATTTATGCTTGGATCATGGCGGTGGCCAATTTCAGCAATTTATGTAATTATTTTCGTTTTTCTTTCTGTATATTCTTACTTTGTTAATTTTGTAAAAAACAAAAAGAAATTTGTATTTTTGTCTACTTATTTTATTCCTCATTAGTTTGGCATATCATGAATATGACTTTGACAAAATTTTAACCTAGATTTGGTTAGATATATCGTCCCAATATCATTGTGATCTAAACTACGTTTTTTAATCCAAGCCCTCTTTGATGCAAATAATTTTTGCTCGCACTTCATATCAAGTCAGTTGAGACAACGTAAATATTGGGGGTACGATCAATTTACTGCATCACACACTGAAACTAAAATACAAACATAACAAAATTTGTATTGATCGCTCCCTATACAGATGTTTGAAGATAGTCCACGTGGACTTGACAGGTCTGTCATAAAAAATTTTTTAGTTTTTTTGCCTGTCTCAATTAAGATACACTTTACGAGGGTCAAAACGCAGTAAGTGACATTTTTGACGAATAGCATTTTATTATTTTATCCTCTTGAAAATATATACCTCCACCATAGATATTCGGCTTTAGATAAGCATACAATAATCCCGAAAGTAGCAGATTTATGGCCTTGCGCATGTAAACAAAGCCACACACGACTAGACATGCGCACTGCAATATTATCATTTGACGAATGGGAAAATAAACAGGTCCGGACTTTAAAATTTAAAAGGAGAGGAATAAGACCCTTTAAGTCTTCCTCCACTGATATATTAAAATAAAGTTGTATTAAATGGTAAATTATCTACATGTTTTGAATGTATATACATCATCAGAGAATAAGGAAAAGAAGAAGTACAATAGGTGCGAACAGTCCAAACGGAGCTACAAGATGATGGAAAGGTCGAGTTAGGTATTTGGCGAAACTTCAAACATAATGATAGACTTAACGAGAGGCCATTCGTAAAGTGTAAGCAGAAACTAAGTAAGAAATTTATCACAGCAGTAAGTTATGTGTCAATGTAGAAGTATTTGTAATAAAGAGAGAAAGAAGCTGATTGTTGTGAAGGAGGAACAGAAAGAATTGAGTAAAATGAAAGGCCGATTGAATTGACCAATTAAAGGGACTAATAAAGAAATTAATGTGGTCACATATTAGTGAAACAGCACTGTAAGTGTGAGGAGAGAAAATTATATATAAAATTTAAAAAGCAAAACATATTATAAAAAACAGTTTTGTGTCATGTAGACATCCTTTGTTTAAGAGTAGAAGTAATAATAGTTTAAAATCTTGGCTCTCGACATTCCTAAATTACACAGAAAAAAGTAAAAGATTGAATTAATGCAAATAGGTTTGATATAACCCAATAATCAGTTTAAATAGCAACAACGCAATGATCTGGTTAAATCAACTCTATGAAATGATTAACTTCGTATGATCAAATCAATCGACTATTTGGTTGATTTAAACCACACTAAAGGTATAATATAGCAAATAATATGATTGAAGTAACAATATCATTGAGTTATTTTTACCATATCATTTTAAAAATTTGATATTGTTGTTACAACCCATTAGAAGGGTTAAATTTACCATATCATTGGTTTAAATTAAAAATATGAATAGGTTAAATTTGTGATATCCGAGGTGTAATAAAAGATATATACCCGCTTTATATAGTAGTAGTTTATTATACAACGTAATGTACTGGTCAAGTTTAAACACAATCTCTTTACTTATACCTAACAGATTACAAGGGAAACAGAACGGTGCGGATCCTTGATGGACCAGTCTGGTACAGACTGCCGGTCCGGTCGTGTTCCCACTGTTCCCAGCGGTGCCTCTTATGATCGTCCATGCCTGCGCTTGCGCGTATGTCCGACTCTAGATTCCCTCACCCCAGAGTGTTTGGAGATACCTGCCTGAGGGAGAAACCAAATTAGTGTTATGTAATTGCCATGCATAAAACCCTTACATACTTTTCTGTAAACCAATAATAAAATAACATTATTGTTTTCCTGTTTAATATGATCGGTACATATAGATCTAAAGAGCTGACAGAAAAATATATAGTTCGATCTTAAATATTCGAATACAACAAAATATGAGTTATTGTTCCACTCATAAATAAATAAAGTTGGTGGGACTTGACAGTCCCGTCCCGTTGGTATACACAAAGGGTTAAAACAATTAGGTTATATAGGTTAAGGTAAGCACCTATTAAGAATATTTTTTTGCTTGTAGGTAGGTACCTAAGGAAAATATTATTAGGTAAAGTAATTATTAAAAAGAGAAAACATGGATTTTTTATACAGACTAATTTTAGGTCGTATTCTATATAGACCATGAATCTCATGTCTCTTTTGGCAAATTTTTGCTAAAATTTACATATTTATCTTACCTAAAATTATTATCAATTGTAGGCAGGTACCACGATACACTTAAGTATACTTAACTAATAAAATAACAAATTTAATGTAGTATTTTTATAGTGCCTACATACAATTAGTTTAGGAATAATGAAACAGGTGACACTAAATATAGTATATAATATAATATATTATTATCCTTACCCAAAAATGTTTACACTAGGTGTGGAAGCCCGCAACAGCTTTTTTAATTCCATTGCACAATTTTCCTACACTTACAAAGAAATAAAAACACGAGGAAAACCATAAATGAACTCCAGACTCCAGTGCCGCCACAAAACAGATAAGGTTATGTTGTTACTGTTGTTATGCGAATGCCGCGAATGAAGAGACACTTGCTGCTTTATTAGCGTCCCTAAACTGAGCTGCCATTGGTCAATTGGCGATGGCCTGACTATCTTTCAAATTTACCAAAATTAACACGTTCACATGCTAGAATCTAACCGACAGTAGGGTTAAATAGAATTTCAAACCGAAGGTTATTAAATAGGTAATATTAACAAAATGAAATGGTTGATTGAACCCTACAGTATTGTTTAACACAATATAATGTTTAAAATCAACATTTTGATTAGATTGAATTAACACAGAAAAGGTATAATTAAGTATTAATATTTTTACCATTTAAATGAGCTTGTTTTTACCCAATGAAGGTGATTCTAACAATTTACATTGGTTAATTTAATATTTTACATTCAACCCAATCAAGTAGTAGAAATAATCGAGTAAAATTGTTTAAAAATACCCAAATTGTTTTAATTTAACCTTTTTAAAAGTAATCCAATGGACTTGCTAGATTCAACATTTTACTTTTTTCTGTGTAGAAATTAAAGTTGTGTTTTTAGAACTGTCAGCTCCAGTTCATATTTAAAACTTTTTGAGCTTTAATTTCTAATTAAGAATTGTCGAGAGCCAAGATTTGAAACTATTATTACTTCTACTCTTAAACAAAGGATATCTACATGACACAAAATTTTCTTTTATAATACCTACTGCTTTTCAAATTTTATATTATATAATTTTCTCTCCTCACACTTACAGTGCTGTTTCACTTATATGTGACCTCACACAAAATTATTTATTTATTAGTCCCTTTAATTGGTCAATTGAATTGACCCTTCATTTTACTCATTTTTTTTTTCTGAGGAAGACTTTAAGTGTCTTATTTCTCTCCTTCTAAATATACACTCCACTTAAAGCATGGACTACCTCTTCAAGTTTAAAATTTAAGTTCTTGTTCAAAAATTCAAATTTTTTATAAATGTAAATAATTAATTAGTAAAATATAGTGGAATTGTTATAAGCAATTTCAAAAATTAGTTTTATGTATTAACTAGAAGCTATTATTTTTTATTTATTTTTATAATGTTAAAGTAACGTACTTACCTTATATTAAATAATTTATTTCAACTTGAAATGTATTTCTTAAATAAAAATAACATTTTAATTTTACTTTTATTTGTAGATACAAAAAGCAATACCTCGTATTTGCCAACTGTAATACAACAGTACCACGTACCTGAAATTGTTTTATAAAATAATGCATTTCTCATACTAGAGCTAGTCTTACATCTTATATTTCCCATTTTATGTATTACCATAACAAACAATTTATCTTTTTCTGTGCACGTCTTTAGCTATGGCGTTTTTATCGCTCCTGTTGCTTTTTGCTGCTTACGAGGTCCTGCCTTTTAGCCCTCGAATAATTACTTTATTATTTTCCGCGTTTTTTAGAACAATTATTTGCTGAAACTCCAGGATATCATTTTTTTAGATAATTTTTCCAAAATTCTTGGCGAAGTAAGGTCAATTGAATCTAAGAACTCGCCACATCACTTATCATTTATGGCATCCTGTTGAAGTCTGGTATATTTTACGTTAAGCAGTTCGCTACAGAAACAGAACCGGACTAAGTTTTTTTACTTTTACCTTCGCCATCTTTTAAATTTTGTAGGAAATCTGAATATTTTGAAAATATATAGCGGTACTAATTTTATTATTTATAAAATTAAGGAAAAGAAGAAAACAGCATTTATTTCTTTTAGTATTTATTTACAAAAAGTAAAAATAGGTTATGATGTTTTTATTATACAAGGAAAAAGGTAATACATTTTTGCGAGGTATAAGCTTTGTGGTGCACGTCTAATTAAAACAACATATTATTAGGAACCCTTTTGGTATTGTTGCATTTGCGGGAATTTTATATATGGATAGATATAGGGTGTCCCGTAGCTAAGGGGTTATACAGCAACAGTAGATAGTGATGGACTGAAAATATGTAAGTTTATTTCATTTCTTATACGGTTAAAGAGATACAGGGTGATCTAAGTAAATCTTTACTTTATAAAATTGGCGATGATTTGATGTTTAGCAGATATGAATTAAATTGGGTGTAGTTATGTTTTTGAGGGAAAAAGGGAAGATTCCATAATGAGTTTTAGGCTACCTCCTACAGAACGCTAGCTACACGAATGATGCTTGTATATTTTGGAGCACCCCTGGAGCTTTTATTTGAAGACCTAGACAAAACTTTAAATTACCAAAGTTGCATGACTTCTCCTGAACTGTCAGAATTTGTTATCGGACAAAACAAACGAACATCGTAAATTTGTTTAATAATGCCAATGTCGATTTTTTTAAATGGAACACCCTGTATATTAATTTTTTTTTAACTCCTCATTCTTTTCTGATTCCAAATATGTTTATATGTTATATGTTTACTTGAGTCATTTAGGCAAAATTTCATTTCAAAATATTTATTAATAATTATTGAATTTTTCATCTTTAGAGTAACCCATTATACCAAGACAAGACCATTCAAGGTATGAAATATTATTTTTGAGACATAAGTCAGTTGCTATAAGCGATTAATAACAACCAAATTGTTTCTCAGGGCAATCTAGATTTTCTAATCCGCAATATTTTGAAATGAAATTTTGCCTAAACGACTAAAGTAAACATATAACATATATACATATTTGAAATCAGAAAAGAGTGAGGAGTTAAAAAAAAAATTAATATATAGGGTGTTCCATTTAAAAAAATTGACATTGGCATTATTAAACAAATTTACGATGTTCATTTGTTTTGTCCGATAACAAATTCTGACAGTTCGAGAGAAATCATGCAACTTTGGTAATTTAAAGTTTTTTCTAGGTCTTTAAATAAAAGCTCCAGGGGTGCTCCAAAATATACGGAAAAACCCTGTACTCACTATTAAACTTAATTACTTACTTACTTACTTACCTAATAAACACCAAGTAAATATGTCTCTGATATATATTAAATCCAAAAGTAATATGTTTAAAACACACAGTACACAAAAAACAGCCACAGAAACACCTAAAAATTACCAAAATCGGAAGAAAATAATATTACATAACCTGACGCGTGACCTTGTTACGCTGCTGATCTGGGAACTGTAACGACGAAACCAGATCAGCTTTTAATGTCAAATGTACTAATAATATTAATTTAATTTAATTAAGGACCGAGACCTTAACCTTAAGGTACTCCATAATTACCATTATTATAATTTTTTTATATATTTTAAAGTATTATCCAGTTCTTATAAATAAACAAACCTTCAAATTTCTGATTCATTCTGTAAGAAATAAGGTTTTGTTATAACGCTTTCAAAGAAAATTTCTTTGCGGTTTGCTTATCTTTTCATAGACTATGATAACGAGCTTTATAAAGTTAAACAAATTTTCATCTCACAGCATGATTTTCCAACATCGACGACAACACTTCAAACTTCATCATACGTAACTCTATCTTTAATGTTGCCTATCTCAGAGAAATACTCGTAAACTACATCCCTTTACTACAGGACACGGAAATTAAATCCCACTTGATAAATAGTTAATTTTCCACTGTACCGGGTAACATTGTGAAAGTTTGATAAAATCAAAATCCATCCTAGACCGTACGTAACATGATTTATCCCTTATTCTGTCCTGTCAAGTTTGAGGTAAATTGGGTCTAATAAGGTTTATATTATTGTAAGTATTAATGTTATCTCTAGAGGATATCTATTAAAGCATTGGATGTTAATGCTGAGAAATTAGTCATTGAAAAACATTAATATTCCATGGTGGTAACAGTAACAGTCGGAATTTTCTATGTAATAGATAGAACCCAAGCGATTTTTTTTAATGACGAATAATTAGTTAACGGATACATTTATATCGTGCGAGCAAAAATTATTTGCATCCAAGAGTGCCTTGCACCTAAGAACGTAATGCTTAGCCGTAGAGCTTAATACCTGTTGGGTGTCAGTAACTACCTGAATTAACAATCAATCAGTTATTCCGTCATCTTTGACAGATGTTACAAGTAATTTGATTCATCGCTAATTTTTCCCATTTCTTGAACAATTCACACAATGGGCTTTACGGAACAGCACAAAACATTCATGGTTAAAGCGTATTTTCGAAATGGGGTTAGAATAAATGGTAACTGGCAATACAATCCGGGTTTGTGCATGAACGATTTTCACGAACATTTTCCTAACGTTGCTTTTATTGCTGGGGATTTTTATCATTGCCTAAAAAGAACCGTGGCTGTGTTTAGGGAAACAGGTTCTATACAACACAAAAAAGGAACAGGAAGACCATCTGTAAGAACAGAAGAACTTGTTGCAAACGTTCGTGAAATAATGCAAAATACGCCAACAAATTGTATAAGACGCCTGTCCCAAGAAGTGGGAAGATCTTATGGAACATGCAGGACTATTCTTAAGAAGCAGCTAAATTTATTTCCTTATAAAGTGCAAGTATTCCAAAAAATACAAGACGCAGATTTTGAAATACGCAGGAATTACTCTCAATGGTTTACCCAAAATGTATTGGAAAGAAGTGATTTATTAGACCTGACTTTTTTTCGGATGAAGCCTGGTTCCACCTCTCCGGTTATGTGAATTCTCAGAATACATGCATGTGGAGTAGTGAAAATCCCCATTTTTTTGTAGGGTCCACATTGTCTCCTTAAAAAATTGGTGTCTGGTTAGCTATTTCCCGAAGAAGAATTGTTGGTCCTATTTTTTTCCATGACACAGTTACAGCACAGCGTTATAGAGACAATATTTTGAATCTATTTGTGGAGCAATTACTTGACGACGACCTACGTTTTGGATATTTTCAACAGGACGGTGCAACCACCCATACAGCCGCCGAAACTATTAACTACTTACGCAATTCTTTCAACGACAGATTGATCAGTTTTCGATCAGACATTGAATTCTTACCTACATCACCTTGTTTAACGGTTTTGGATTACTTCGTTTTTCCTCATTTAAAGAACACTATTTTTAAAACACCAATTGCAAATTTAGAACAATTTCAAGAAAGGATTATCCAAGAATGTGGTAACATTTCTCCAGAGATGCTGATCAACACTTTCGAAAATATGAAGAGACGTGTGAATTTATGCTTGGAGCATGGCGGTGGCCAATTTCAGCAATTTGTGTAATTATTTTCCTTTTTCTTTCTGTATATTTTTTTTTCTTAATTTTGTGAACAACAAAACTAAATTTGTATTTGTCTACTTATTTTATTACTCATTAGTTTGGCGCATCATGTCATAATATGAATTTGACAAAATTTTAACCTAGATTTGGTTAGATATATCGTCCCCATATCATTGTGATCTAAACCAAGCCCTACGTTTTTTAATCCAAGCCCTCTTTGATGCAAATAATTTTTGCTCGCACGGTAGTAGTCGTAGTAGTTGTGGGGAAGCTCAGCAATCCGGCAAGTAGATAAAATCGATCCTTTTTGTCTACCCCTAAATCTTCCCTAAACTACTATAATAACCCGTGCCCTCGCCTAACCTTCCCGATCTAGTTATAAGAGCCGGAATATCATTCCAGGCGAGAGCAATAACTTCCTATCTTCGGATAACCGCCGAGCCAAAGACCAGATCTGTCAGCCTCTCCAGAGCCTTACGCGTTCCCTAAAAGTGCAGCGATATCTCCTCCTCTTCCTGATAACCAGGACAAATTGGGTCCTCCTCCAGGCCAACCAGCGACATGTAATGTTTCCTTAGCCGATAATGCCCAGGCAGAATCCCTATAAATGGATTGAGGGCCCGCCGCGTCTCTTTTTTAGCCACTCTGATTTGGATTTATCTGCTCCTGTTATAAAGTCCTTGGCCTGCCTGCATCCTTGGGTTTGCCACCATTAATATGTAAAACTTCGTATAGCTCACTCCTTAAGTGCAGACTCTACCTGTTGATTTGAAATATATATTGCTGGTTCCGGCCTTTGGTTCCGCGTCTCATCTGCTCTTTCGTTTTCCTGCACCCCTTTGTGTCCCGGGATCCAAACCAGTTTAATTTTCTTGATATATATAAAAGCATTTCCAGGGTAACTACGCACTCTTCCATAGATTTACAAATAATTTTCGAAAAAGAATTTTTTATTTGAAAATTAAACATTTATTTACATATACTTTTCGATATAGGGATCCATTACATTTTACCTTATGTGTGCAGACGGGTAAAGAAAACGATTTTAAAATTTACTTTGAGGTTGATGCTTTTCGAAATAAATCTCTGCTTGTATAAATTTCGTTTTAAATTTTAACATTTCAGCGAGAAACGAATATCATATGTGTTTACAGTCATCAATTTTTTTTTATTTTGTAGGGTATTTATATGGATTACATATTTTTGTTCTCTTATCCTAAGTGTACAAAACGGAGTTATATATTGTAATGGAACGTAATATATATTTTTTAATTTAATTAATTTTATTAAAAGTTGCTTTCTCAGGAGTAAGGAACAAGATGTTTCATTGCATCCTCCTATATAATGCTAAAAGCGGTGTTCCTAAAATAAATATCATAATAAAACCAAACTATTGTAAAACATTTTTGTCTGATGGCCATACATAAATTGGCCAAAGCCAAACGGGTAGACATTTTACCAAAGAATACAGAAACATTATAACAGTTTGCGGAAAAACAACACCGACTCAAACTGTGCATACTTGATAATCAACATCAACAAAGGTGTTAGATTAGAATAGTTAGAATATAGCATCACCATACTGAGAAAAAGCCTTCTATTCCCTACCAGAATTCACATACTCGTTATGCAACTGTTTAATAATATATGTGACAGCAACGCGCTTTCCTTCTGTAAGATAACGAAAATTGCTAGACCGTTGTGTAGTAATAATATCACGGTAATTTATTATCCCATTATGTCTCGGTCTGTAAAAAAATAAAATATGGTTTTATGTATTTCTTGTAACAAGTTGACAGTTCCTGTGTCTATGTCAATTTGGATTGGGAAACACTGCTACAGTGTATCTAGTAGGGGAGAATGGGGATCCTTGGGATGGTGGGAGACCTAAGCACATGCCATTATAATATACTACAAGTTCACTGGTGGGTTCTATTGCTGCCGTTTGTAATGCCCTTGATATGGCAACCTTGTAAACGGCCACTTGTCGCAATGGCGGCTCAGCTGTATAGACGGGCGCACGTTGTTTATTTCAGTGATTGAAAAGTAAAATTTTTATATGTCAGAGTAATTGTTTTCACTTGAAAATAAAGAGGTATGTACAGGGTGTCCAGTTTTCGACACTTTTGACGGGTATCTCAGTTATTAGTACAGATAGAATGATGCGGTTTTCACAAACCTGTGTCCCTTTTATGTAAAACAAACGATGCCCTTAACGGATTTATCATGGCCATCTTGGTTTTTGAGATACAGGGCGAAATTGAAAACGGTGCATTTTCAGACACCCGTTGTATTTTAGTTATCTTATACCTTATCGAAAATATAAGAACAGAGTGTTATACAGTTTTTTACGTAAAATCTAGTGGCGTAGTTAGTATTTTTCCAGGTGTCCACATTTTTGAGAAATATACCAAAGTTATATTTTTTTAAATGGAACGCCCTGTATATTTTTTCATATTTGCATTCTGCTTACTGAGAGCTTTCCAAAAATATATAATAGTTGGCACTTTGTTTTAACAGAAAGGTTAAAATTCATATTTTTTAAATAACAAGCTTTAAGTTGACAGTAGGCCGTGTATTTTATTTTAATAAAAATAAATTGACGATACACTACACCATCAATATATTACTTTATAGTTTAATTTCAAACTTTTAAGTTTTTTAATACTTACAATAGTAAAAAGTCATTTTCTCTTATTGTTACGTAGGTATATTATCGGAATAAACAAAAACATTTCGTAGGCCTTGACTTATCCAGGCTATAAAACAAAATTTTCATAATGGCGTTTAGTTCTTGTCAGAATTGTATTTAGGTATTTAAGGTTGAAAAGTTACTCATAATTTATTTATGATATTGTTCAATTTCAACGATGGCCCAAATGTATGAAAATTATGAAAAATACGATATGCTGGTATGCTTTATACAAAGCCATGAAAACTATAAAGAAGCTGCCTATTTATATTTCAATAGGTAGGCATATTATTATTTTTTACAACGACCTTTTTTAAAGTTATATACGAAGTGTTTGTTTAATTAGCATCTTATATATTATCTTCATTTTATAGATATCCTGAAAGAAGGCAGCCATTTATAGATAGATTTTCCCTACTAAAGAAAAATTTAATTGAACATGGAACCTTTACACAGCCTCGACCTAAGACATACAATAAGGAAAATAGAGATAAAGATGAGGTAAATGTTTTGGCTTATGCAACCGTTACTCCTTCAACTTCATGCAGAAATATAGGAAAGGAAATTGGCATAAAGAAAAGTCGTTCACAACAAATTTTAAGAAAATATAAATACCATCCACACAAATTTAAAATTGTGCAAAATTTACATCCTGGAGATGCAGATCGGCGATTAATCTTCTGTCATTGGTATACAGAACAAATCCGGGCCAATGCCAATTTTGGAAGATTAGTAATCTGGTCCGATGAGAACCATATTTCTAGTGCTGGAATTTTTTACCGGCATAATACAAGGCATTGGTCTGAAGAAAATTAATATGTTATTTACGAAAGGGAGCAGCAAGGGCGCTTTGGATTTGGTGTTTCTTGCTTCATATTAGGTAACCAAATAACTTACCGTTTTTATGAGGGAGGTCTTACGGCAAATAGATATCTGGAAATCTTGGAAGAGGTTATACCCGAATTATTAGAAATCGTTCCCCTTGCCCAGCTAAATACTATACATTTCCAGCAAGACGGTGCGCCAAGTCATAACTCTCACGTAGTAAAGCATTTTCTAGAAAATAATTTTCAACAAAAATGGATAGGCACAAATGGAGCTGTAAGATGGCCACCGCGATCGCCCGATCTATCGGTGTTGGACTTCTTTCTTTGGGGTTTTTTGCAGAGCAAGATATACAATACCAGGCACAGAACTGTAGAGGAACTTTGACAGGCTACCCATTTAGCATTTAAATTTTTACAAAACCACGTTATAATAATTTTAAACGCCTTAAGACGAATTACCGAAATGTGTCAGCATTGTATTAGGGAGAATGGCAACCATTTTCAACAATATTTATAAATAAAAAGTATGCATTTTAATCCACAATTTAATTGTTCTAGTGAAACAAAATCCAAGGACTGCCCCCAATTTTTTTAAAAATATGAATTTTAACCTTCCTGTTAAAACAAAGTGCCAACTATTATATATTTTTGGAAAGCTCTCAGCAAGCGGAATGCAAATATGAAAAAATATACAGGGCGTTCCATTTAAAAAAACATAACTTTGGTATATTTCTCAAAAATGGGGACACCTGGAAAAATACTAACTACGCCACTGCATTCTACGTAAAAAACTGTATAACATCCCTTCTTATATTTTCGATAAGGTATAAGATAACTAAAATACAAGGGGTGTCTGAAAATGCACCGTTTTCAATTTCGCCCTGTATCTCAAAAACCAAGATGACCATGATAAAACCGCATCATTCTATCTGTACCAATAACTGAGATACCCGTCAAAAGTGTCGAAAACTGGACACCCTGTACATTGTGTTGTAATTTTTTCTTATAGCTACCTATTATGTGCATAGTTTATCATTATTTATTTTATTATTCGTAAACTTTTTTATAACGTATTTTTGTTTAATATATTTAAAGTGCCATGCGGAATGCTTGGCCACAGAAGCTAGGGGGAGGATTGGGCATGCCCAACCGTCCCCGATTTATTTTGTTTTTCTATTCGTCGGCTTTAAATAAATATAAACTAAACTTATGTATATATTATATAAGTGTAAGGTTGTTTGTGTACATTTAATTAAAAATATGATTCTCACACGCTTTTACGCGAAAGTGGAATGTTAAATAAAAAATAAAATAAATAAAGAGTTTTTAATTTTTGGATCTACTATAAACAGTGGCGTATTTAGGATTTGGATACGGGGGGTCCGTAATTATTTTTTCCCTTAAAAAATGTGCCGCAGGCAAAAGTTTTTAGGTGTCACGCTTTTTTTTTACTCTTAAATCTTAGAAAATCTTTGTTTCGATAGCCCAATCGATCTGGAAAATTTTAAATATTGTCTTATGTTATTTATTGCAAAATATAAATATACTGTTTCAAAGAAAATAATTAAATTCAATTATTTTTATATCAGTGGCCAAACCTCCCACCTCAGGTGCCCAAACCACCCTACGGGTGGGAGGTTTGGGCAGTTCTGCAAGCATTTTTGAAATTGAAAATATCTTAAAAAGTTATACTTATGTATATGAGTTTACCAATAATTCGATGACCTGCGGAGTATGATTTTTCATATTCCACAGGCGTAGAGTATCTTTTAAATTTTAAATATGTTTTTGAAAAATTTGAATTTTTTTTTAGGCTTTATTGTTGGTTTTCCCTATTATTTCCAAGTAAAACTTTTTTTAAATTATGCCCGCCTCTGAACTAAAATATCATCATAAAAGATAAGATGTGAGACGGATGGGTCTATCTTTTTTGGATTCAGAGCACAATGAAGAATGAATCTAATATATTTAAGAGTGAGAAAATTTGGCGGGCGTATTTTCCTCTAAACGATGATGTGCGATCTTTTTTTACCGTCAAATTTTTTGCAAGGTGATATTAAACTGATATATTGTATGTTTAACCAGATATAAACTTAGATACTGTAACAAAATAAAAACTATACGTGATTTTTATCAAATCAATTTTAATTTAAACGTGAATAAACAAAATAATAAACAAATAAATCAAAACGAATAAAAGAAACAACCTTGTAAATTAATATAACGGGGCCGATTGGCGACTCTCATTCAAGCTGACCCTCGGCACAGTTTACCTGGAAATAATGAAAACATCGTTTGAGCACTCTTCTTCTACAAATTTCCACTTGTTAAAAATTAAAAACAAGTGGTGACTTTTAAATAAATATTTCTTTAAATCGTGGCTTAGTTATATCTGATGATTTAATAACCAAAAAAACATTTCTGTATATAATTTACTTTTTTCTATTTCACGTTCTTAATAAGCTCAGTACGATACGCATTTGCGTATCGTAATGAAGCTATTTCGATACACGTTTTTTTCTTTATTTGATGTTGGTAACATTTATTTTAAATGTTTTATTTCATTGACTTACGCGGCCTTTGTGATTTACGAGAAAACCCATTTTTCGCAGAGGAAAAATAGCTTGATAACTTACTTTTTTATTCTGTGTGGATAACAGTCATGTATGTTGGTTGTATAAATCTATAAATCAATCTTTTGTAGATGCATCAAGCTATCATTTTCTGCCAAATCCTATCCAAAATTCAATCTACTAACCTTCCAATGTCAATTTTAACCTCAACTTTATTTGAATTTTCCATCTTCCCTATACTAAATTGCAATGCCGTGACGTAAAATCACGTCTTTTGAAATTCGAAAAAAAGTAGTAAAATCGCCCGAATTTCCGAACGCTCTGTATATGTACCGAATGTACAAGGATCACACAACGTATTCCGTCCAATTTTAAATCTCATATCGGTAAAATAACTTTAGAATCTCGTGGTGAAAATGGGTCAATAAATCAAAAAATGACAATTTGCAAAATACTTTTTGTTGTCCAGAGGCTACTATGATAAAAAATAGTATTACCAACATAAAATTTAGACATAAAAATTTACAAAATTTAAAGGATTTATTTTCTTTTTAAAATGTATTTTTCTTGATTATAAAAGGTGAAATAGAAAAAAATGTATAAAGCACATGTTTCATAAGGCGTTTTAGCGCACGCGTCAATAAAAAACTCGCCACTTTCTGGCTCGTTTTTTAAAATAGACGCGTGCTCTAAAACCACTTCTTATGAAACGTGTACGTTAATATACTATTAATCTAATTTCATAACATCAGTTATTTAAATTATATCTCAAACTAATCAACAATCAATATAAACATGTCAAATTTGTCGTAAAATAATATTTATTTAACTTAAATGCTCTGCAATAATTAAAATATTAATATTTTGATAAATAAACTACTGTCCCTAGTACTGACAAGCAGTACCAGCTTTGGATGTGCAATGGGTTTGGCCATACCACACTATAAACTGAGACGTGCGTGCAATGGACATCAAAACACTCGGGTCCGCTCCAGACACAAAGCTTGTTATATATCTTCATGATACCTACAGGGTGGAGCGAAAATATCAACTTTAAAAACCTTAAACTCCTGTATGCCTAAGAGTGGCGTACTAAAGGGTTAATAACCCCTTTAAAATTTGAACACGATTGCTTGTTGTCTCGCTTGTTGTTTACCGGTTATTTCGATCCTTCTATTCTTTTCGGTGAATCAGTTTTTTTATGATTCATCCGGTTGAAAAGATTCGTTCAAATCGAAAATGGCCTTATGATGATAATGAGTATGTTAATTTTAAGAAAAGACAAAAGTACCATTATTTCTTGAAAAATACCATGAAATTTATTGGTTTGTACCATTTGTTTGTCCCAGAAATCTGGCAACACTGTCTGGGCATCATTTTCGCAGTTCTACTGCAGGTTTTAGCTAGTACGTAGGTACGTGTTTTGTTAGTTGGATTACTATCAGTCGTTTAGAACTATATTTGACATTATCAAAAATGATATTTTGTAAGTTCTGTAAGTGGCATGAACTTGCCAAAAACGAGAAAAGACGTTAACTGTCCTGTGTTTGGAGCCCTTTCCAAATTTAAAGGCAATGTGCTACCGACATACGCGGACCTTATGAAAAACTTTATATTTATACGCCAGTCCTTATTATATCGTCACCTTGCATACGATAGGATGTATCTCAAAATTGATAGATTTGCAGAAGAGCGATTTTTAATTTTTGATAAAATTGAAACTTCTGCCACAAGAATACTATAGATAAGGTTTCTGTGGCTGTAGTTTCGGTTTTTCAGCCACAAAAATAATACATATTCACTATAATCATTTACACTAAATATGTTTTAAATAAATATCTTCGACATTGCAAAAAAGAGAAAAAAGTTTAAACAAATGAGATACGCCCTTTTGTGTGCAGTTAATGTTTGGATTTATAGATTGCTAAAAAAGATACGCACCATTATTTAAATGCAAAAATATATTTTTGGTACAAAAAAATTAACACAAACTTTGAAAAAACGTTAAAATAAGAAACTAAACTTCAAGCAAAATGTTTATAAAATATATTAAAAAATATATTTTTGGTACAAAAATTAAGATAAACTTTGAAAAAACGTTAATAAGGAAACTAAACTTATGCAAAATGTTTATACAATAAACAATCGGCATTTTACTCATGGGGAAGCGATTTGTAGAAGGCAACGTGGTCAATAGATTTTACCACAGGGTCTTTTCCAGAGCACAGTAAAACCAAGATGTCGTATTTAAGGGCTGTTACTTTAGGTCTTTTCGTATTGAGCTTCCCAACAGACAAATTTAAAATATTTCCTTGGTTTCTTTTTAGGGTAATGCTTCTGTAGGTTTTATCATAATGGGATAACTTGTAGAACATTTTATTAGCCCCTTTCTTTTCAACTTTAAACTCCGAGATTTCTGTCCAGTTCACTTTGTTTTTGTTATATTATACATAAAACTCGTAACTGTTTTGACAAATCTTTAAAATCTAAGAAGTCAGTATGTTCCATCGTATTTACAATGTATGGTTGTTTCCTTCTTGCAAGTTTGAAAATAGGCAGTAGTTTTGATGGAACAAACAAGTTCCCTGAATGAGACATTGCGGTAGAAATTGTGCTATGACAGAAGTCTCCTTCGCCTTGCCCATGAAAAGGTTGAAAAAATTTTAGACTGACTTGTTTAACGTTTTTGCTATTGATGACAAAATAAAGTAGCATCGAGGCAACTATAGAATTTTTGTTCTGGCCTGTTCATCCATCAGAACATAAATTAGCTCTTTTAGTCCCCTTGTCGTCATAATGCTGCAGAAAGTTATAAACACATGTTGAAACTTCAGAGGAGCCTCTTTATCTATCTATTTCACTCCATGTGTAGCAGTAATAGTCTTTGGTGGCTAAGTTATATCGAAAAAAACACCGGTGATTCGAAGGTGATACTATCATCATTGCTCTATCGCGATAACAAAATAGCCAGCAGCCCACTATGGACCAGTAAAAGGGCGTAACTCAACAACAATTAATAAAATATATCAAACAAAAGGGCGTAATTGAGATTCGCCTTTTTGCCTGGTTCTATAATATGCTGTATTGAGTTTCGCCCAAACTACTTTTCTAAATAACTCCGCAGGGAATAAAGATACGCCCGCTTAACAGCAATAAAATATCGTCTAAAGACATAATATAAGGGCGTATCTAAAAAAATTGATTTTTTGAGATCAGCCCTTTTGTATGCAAGGCGACGATATGCTTCGCAAAATAAAGCAGAGCCTACATTGACACATATTTCAATAATTTTACTTGCTGCAATAAAAATAATATGGGCGAAATCCTCGATACCAATAATTTCGGATCAAAAAATTATACATTTAATTAGAACCTATCATGAGAAAGTCTGAAAGATAAAAAAAACCTATAAAGTCAAGAAATAGTGAAGTGATTTTAACCACAATAGCCGAGTTTAGACAAGCTGCGGAAGGTAGGCTTTTTGACATTTGAGCTTGTAAATAAGTTGATTTTTTCTCATGCAAGTGTAAAACAAAAGTACCTACCCTTCAGGAAAATAGAATTTTTAACAGATCAAAGAACCGACAGATAAATGGTTGTTGGTTCGGTTGATATTATTACAACAATAAAAATTGAACGTTTTCGAGAAAAAAAAGCGAACCGAAACAGTCACGAAGTCTGTTATTATCATAACAGAATCTGCGATTCCTGGACCAAATACATTTTTAATACCGGAAGAAGATTACAACCTAGATGATCTAAATAAAACCAAAGATGACCCAGATTTTCTTAATAAAGTTGATAATGTCATAACCTATCAGGCAATTCCAGGCACATCGTAGATGAGAATAACTCTACCGAGTTTAGCCCAAGCTTGTAATCGTACGGAGGTATCAGATAGGTCAGCTGCGATAATAGCAAACGCCGTCGTAAAAGATGTTGGGCTAATTTTAAAAGAAGAAAAAAGTAAAATAATCGATCGAAGCAAGATTACACTAGAACGTAATCGAGCACGAAAAACATTAAAAGAACAATCCAATGTTGATAATAACCCTTTTTATGCTATATATTTCGACGGCAGAAAGGATAAGACTCTAGGTCAAATAAAAAAAGGGGACACTTTTCATCGGAAAACGAGAAGGAGGACAGGAGGAAGAAGGACAGGCCGATAACAAGCGGTTTGTGCGCATGCTAGGAGGGAATGCATCTGACCGCTCAGACTTGTTTTTTACCCATAAAACTTAACTTTTGTTTTCGCACAAAATAAACGGTACGTATCTAAAACAATAATTTACCTACTACACATAATACTGCAGCAATACACACACTTACACTAACACCAGTAAGTTCTTAGCAACTTCCCACCAAAGCTTCAGATCAGCACTGCAAGTTCTCTCCCTGAAACAGTGGGGTCCTTATACGCGCATGCGCACGTGCACCTCTTCTGCAGCACAAACACCTACACTGCACCAAATCAGACACCTACACAAACACTATCACAGTAAGTCGCTAACAACAAACACAACCAACACTTCTAACAGCTTACTACTGCTTCAGATCAGCACTGCAAGTACTCTCCTTGAAATAGTGGGGTCCTAATAGCCGTGAAGCATGGACACACGTGTTATCTCTTCTGAAGCACAAACACGTACACCGCACTAAAAACCTTACACCTACACAAACACCATCACAGTAAGTTGCAATAAAAAAAAACAAGCACTATGACAAAACCGAAACCTAGGTTCACCGGTACCTAGGCCTAGGTGAAGTACGAAGCAAAGCACGCACTAGGCGTGCAGAGCGGAAATACTAAGCGAGTGTTCTGAAGGTTTATACGCCCATGGCGCGGAATCCGCAGGAACACGGGTAGTTTAGTCGGTAGGCAGCCCCATCAGGGTTGAATCCGACACTACTCTAGAGCCTCACAGGGTGCCGGTCTTTAGAAGATTCTCCTCGAAAAAAAAACGTATCTAAAGGTAAATGTCTATGGTTCGAATAGAACATTTCTCGTTTTTATAATGCCTGGTACAAGAACAATTTAGGAGACTGCTTATAGGAATAACAAAAACTGAAAATGTTAGGCTCGTAGAAATATGGCGCCCATAAATTATTTCGCCCACTCCGCTCCTAAAGTTATTGTTAAATTGCGCCAGCGAAGCGGCAGGTAGGTACTTACTGCTATTTAAAAATTTAAAATTAGAAATGCAACGACTAGAAAAAAGTAAGAATCCGCTTAACAATAATTATACAAAAGAGAGTCTCACAGTTCTACATTCAATAGGCAGTTGAAGTACAATAAATACGTAAGCAAATTTACGCACGTTAGTTGAGGAGTTAACGTGACAAACCGGTGGCAAGAATTTTAGTTGAAGTGCTTATCTTGTGTCCGTTAACGTAACCTGCAAAAAATGCAATTTCACATTTTTGTCAAATTATCTTTATTTTTTACTTTTTTCTGTGATTTTTTAATCGTTAAGAAAATTGCATGAAGTAGGAAGGAAAGCAAAAAGGATAGTATGGAAGATATTTTGGATATTGCTATTCTTGGAGAGTTTACTGAAGATGATGATATAGATGATGGAATGGTGCTACAAATTTTAAATGATACCCTGGGTAACAGAGCTGAGCTTTACGGACGATTTAATCTGGATGAAATAGCACCTATTGAAGCGAAGATGTCTGTGAAATTATTAGCAAATATCGATTAAGCGATTTGTTTGTAAGTTTTTGTGGATAGAAAAAGTTATTCATTTACAACCACAGAAAAAAGTCAGGAAAATAATCGGAGGTCCTTCGGGTAACGGAGCAGTCATTTTTCACGTCCCGTAAAACAACGCAATGTAACGTACCCCCGTTAAACTGCTTAAAACATGTACGTCAAAATGTGATTACTGCCCATGCGTAGCTGTCAATTTGTACATATACATTAACGTTCGTGACCGCACTTCAACTGCCTAATAATGATATTGCTGATTACCTGTTAAACATTCTAGTTTTTTTTTTAAATGTAAAGGAAAAAGTGTAACAGTAAAGTTTCTCACTTGCAGTTTTTACTGGGTTTTGAGTTAACACGTCAAAACCCGGACAAACCCTCCCAAAAGCCTACTTTGCCCGCCCCTGAAAGGAAATAAAATCATAAAAGATAAAATGTGGGATGAAATGGACTCCCCTTATTTGGATTTGGAGCAAAATGAGGGATGAATCTAATATATTTAACGGACAGAAGTTGTAGCGGGTGTATTTTTACATGTAGCATGATGTGCGGATTGTCTTTTGACAAATTATCTTTTCTTTTCCAAAAATATATTAAGAAAATATTTGCTGTGAATTATAGTCAATATTTCCTTTGTATACCGGGAGGCATATACAGTAATAGCACGCGGGCTAGAAAATCCGACTTTCCGAAGTCCTGGCTAGTAACGACACTCGCGCTAGCAGCAGTTACAGTAATAGCACGCGAGGTATAAAAAGGTATATCGGCAATCGGTTTGTTCGTTGTTAGCAGAGCATTTTTTTTAAATCCAAGTAATTTCATAATATTTCATAAAATATTAATTAAATTTAAAAAAAATGCTCTGCTAACAACGAACAAACCGATTGCCGATATACCTTTTTATACCTCGCGTGCTATTACTGTAACTGCTGCTAGCGCGAGTGTCGTTACTAGCCACCACTTGAGGAAGTCAGATTTTCTAGCCCGAGTGCTGTTACGCATTCTGCTGTCTAGCACACGTGCCATTACTGATTATGATTTCGGCGATCCGATCTTAAATGAAGTTACTAGCCCGCGTGCTGTTACTGTATATGCTACCGGGAGTCCATTTAGTGTGTCGGTGGACGGTGTCTTGTTAACGATGTACTTTAGCAAAAAACTGTAAAAAAAAGTTGTACCGTCTGATGTTGTGCACCTTTCAAAAATAATTTCAAATGTACAGGGTGTCTCAAACATGCAGGGTGAACCATATATAGTTTTTATGGGTTCTTTATGTAATTCTACACATTTTCTGCCGACAAATGCGACGTTGCCAAGATATGATCTTTTAAAATGCTTTTTGGGAAGAAAAGAGGTTCATATTAAAAGGTCACTTTTTTACAAAAATTCGGGTAAAGAGTATCCTTGCATGCTTGACACTTGCGACTCATCTTAATTAGTCTCCAAAAAATATTAACACTAAAAACACAGCAATTATTAATCGATAAACTGACGAAAATTTCCAACCGCTCTGTCAAGAAAACACCAAACAAACATAGGGATGTTCGATATCGACGCATCGAAAACATGGATATTATCAATGCGATTCTTCGGGTGTCTCAAACATGCAGGATGAACAAAACATGGATTTTTTTAAAATGGAATGCCATATCTTTCTTATGGTATTAAATTACCTATGGGTTCTTTATGTAATTCCATACATTTTCTGCCGACAAATGCGACGTTGCCAAGATATGATCTTTTAAAATACTTTTTGGGAAAAAAGAGGTTCATATTAAAAGATCTAGATTGTTACTTTTCAACAAAAATTCGGGTAAAGAATATCCTTGAAGGCTTGACACATGCGACTCATCTTAATTAGTCTTCAAAAAATATCACACTAAAAACACAGTAATTATTACACAAAATCGATAAACTGACGGAAATTTCACACCGCTGTCAAGAAAACACCAAACAAAAATAGGGATGTTCGATATATATCGACGTATCGAAAACATCGAGATTATCAATGCAATTCATTGGGTCATTGCATGTTTGGTTGCAGGATGAACCAAACATGTTTTTTTTTTTAAATGGAATGCCATATATTTTTTTATGGTATTTAAGTAGCTATGGGTGCTTTATGTAATTCCACACATTTTCTGCTAACAAATGCGACGTTGCCAAGATATGATCTTTATAATAATAATACTTTTCGTGGAAAAAGAGGTTTACATTAAAAGGTCTAGATTGTTATAATATTCAAATATTTTTAACAAAAATTCGAGTAAAGAATATCCTTACATGTAGAATCACTAAACCATTAATAAGATTAACATAAGTTATACAGGGTATTTAAAATTTTGATCAAAATTTTGATATTTTCTATCTCAGTTTTCGAAATTTTTTTATATGGATATGGATGTATTTGATCATTTCGTTGAAAGGAGCATTAAATTTCCTTTAATTTAATACCAATATGTAGTACTGTATTTCAAGCGATTTCTAATTAAATAAGAATTTTCTAAAAATGTATTTAAGAAAACAAACATAATATGTAATATGATATATCGCGAAAATATTAAAAGAAAATATTGTGGCATGTCGGACAAGTGTGTAACTATTTTCTATATTGGAATACACAAGGATCCAAGTTTAATGGATACTCTGGGGCGGGTAGACCACGATGGCCGTTTCGTCCTTGTTAGGGCCCTACGAGCAGCCATAACCCAATCAATAGCGCCATCCCAGCGGAATTAACTCCAATATAAAATACAGTCACACTGGTAATAATCGAAAGGTAGGCAACTAAATAAACCTCGACGTGCATCACAATCCAGTGGATTGGTGGACCCCCCCCCCTATTTGTTAGTACATGCGCTAGTGACTTCAGAACTATAATTTTTCAGGTAATCGTTTGTTTTTGATTATATTTTGTTTTATAAAATATCGATAAAATGATGCGTTTTGGAGATAATTTGAAAAGTATGGATCCTTAACTGATGCCAATGCGGCTTATGGTAATCCCATAATTATCAAATGGTAAATCAAGTTAGCCCTTGTGGCATTACCATGGATACAAGATATAATTAAGTAAAACTTTGCAATAGGTGACTACACCGAAAGCATGGGACTAGCAAAAATAATTTAAGGACAGTGGCGTACAAATAAATACCTATAGTAGGTCCTAAACCAGTTAAATGAAATTATTTAATTGCCCTTCTAAGAGTTTACTATCGCTAATTTTCTTCACATAAAAGTATATCGAATATGGGGGTCACAAATGAAAAATTGGCACTATAAAAGTCATAATATTTGCTCAACGAATACATGGTTAATGGATTGGCCTCCTTTTTTCGGTCACCTTGTATATCACTATTTTTATTGAAAAAATGTAACAACTTTTAAAATATTATTTGATAATGCCAGCATTTTTTATTCGGTTTATGTCCAGGCTTTTCAAAAGATTCAGCCTTTGAATCCTGGAGCCTGTTATAATATGCTGCTTGTCTATGTTACCTTAGATTATGTAATATCGTCTCTAAAACATCTTAAAAGTAATTATTTGCATATTGAAATTTGGAAAAATAGCTTATTTAATTAAAAGTAATATATTAATAATATAAGAGGCATTAAAGCAAATTAGTCAAGTAGTTATAAATCGTCCGGAAAATTCCAACCCATTATTTCGCTTACACTTTCCTACGCATATCTTAAAGCTTAAGCCTACACATTTGTTTAGAAAATCATCTGTCCGAAAGTGAAGCTTCCCAGCTTTGGAGTAATAGAAGGAAGCGGCTACGCATCGAGCAAAAAAGGTTAAAGCGGTAACGGCTTTATGTTTGAGTTGTAAGTGATGGAAATCTAAAGACCTGTCAGATAAAACACAATTTATTTTTGTTAAGGCAAAAGAAAATTAAGCGGCGGGCATTCCCCCTGTTTTCTTTCATATTTATGCTTTTCAGAAGATTAATAAGGTCACTTTTATTTAGAATAAATTAAAAAAGTACGTATTTTATCTAAAAGGTAAACATGTACAGTTTTTCTTCTAATTCTAATTTCTCTATCTATAACAATACGATTTTCCAAACATTCTTCCAAAATTTTGAATTATTAAGAGTTACGTAAACTGGTGCGACTTCCCCCGGGAAGTAGCTTTGATACATCATTTAATGCATTAACAAACCTTGGTAATAGGGTATCGCGCGGAATTGTCCCATCCACAAACGTCAACTTTCTGAGAATGCAGATGCTTTTATTTATAAGGAATTGCGATGGATCCACATGTTAAAATAGGTACCGGCAAGTCAAAGACAGCTTACACGGGGACTCTATACAACCCGATGGAACTTACAAATTAAGAGCAACCAGAACAAACCCGAAAATGTGCCTAAGAGATGCAGAAGCCTGTTTGGAAAACCTAGGGACTCAGACCGCAGATAGTGATGTGGTCGTATATTACAGTAATTAGAGCCTTATTGGCATCCGGGTCTGTAGTGTAGGGGACAAAAAGATAGCAGATTACGACGGCAACCAAACTAAATAGTACAGAGGCTGGCTTGCGGTGTAATGAGAAGCACCCCCACCGCAGCAATGAAGATCATACTAGGACTAACACCACTAGATATACATATCAAAATGACGGCCAACTGCAGTGCCTCTAGGATAAAAACACATTGGAAATCGAAATAACACCCCCAGAAAAAGGGTACACAAGAGTCAAGGATCCAATTAACGATGAGCTCTTGGAGATACAAAACGATCGCATAAAATTAATCTACATCTTACGAAACCTTTTACTATCAGCTGCGACTTTGGAATATGGGCAAAAGGTACTCCTCAGTCATTAGAAAAAGTCTGGTACACTGAAGGATCAAAAACGGCCTACGATATAGGCGTAGCGTATTTTTGCCAAAAATTTCATGAGCGAAATTACCATAAAGCAACAAAATTGAATAAAACCAAGAGAACATTTTGCCAAAACAAAATTGTCTCTCGAATGATATTCGATAAGACTATTTCACGAGAAAACAATAAAAACACACTGTTTATTAGAAACTATTTATTTATTACTAATATTAAAAGTACAGTTGTTATAAGTAATAGTTTGTCCATTCTTTTCTATCAAAGCATGGTTTTGGGTATGATTGACTTGAATTTGAGAAGGCGAAGGTCCACATGCTTCATTTGTTGTTCTGAGATTTTCGATGAGCTTCAGATGATGACTAGGATCTAGCTGCAGATATGGTTTCATGGATTTTGCGTTTGAGTGGCCTGTTAACTTAATCAACTCTTGTTTCCCAAAACGTTGTTTCAATAGGGCGGACACAGCGAAAGATCGATGAGAATGATCTATTCCAATTCTTTCCGCTGAAGTTTTGGTCAACTTAGATACTGTATTTATTCCTAGTGGAGTATTTTTGAACCAACATCCCTTCTGCCAATTTGGACGAACGGAGAGAAATAGTCTGTCTATGGAAATGTTTTGTCTTCTTTTTTCCAATAATTTTAAAAATAATCTTACAGGGCATAAGTCTTTGTTTGATGAATTTCTTACCAACCTTTTGTCAATCCTTTTGACCCACCTTGAGCTGTCTTGGAAAATGCTGTTATATTCAATTCGTCCGGTAAATTCTCCCATGGTATCAAACTCCTTTTGAAAATATTGAATTTTGCCATTTACGACCTCATTGCCTCTCCAAGCTAGTTCAAATGAGCAGAGATGGGAAAAATTTGTTTTGGGCTTCATCGGGGTTTTCTTCATTGTAGCTTTGCATTATTGTTAGTTAATCTTTGGTAGATAATGCTTTTGGACTTACTTTCCTCTTTTCCTGACAACTTTGGAGCTGCCTTCTCTTTGCGTCTCTTGCCATTCGCGCATTTTTAAAGGAAATATCTGTAAAAGGGTCAATCTTTATTTAGTATTCTGTAAAATACATTTCTTGAATTATTTTTGCTGTAGTGTTCCATATAGCCTTTAAAGAAGATTCTTTATAGTCTTCGCCATTACCCTTCTTCATATTAAAGTCGTAATCTTCGAGGATTTTCGCCAGTTCCATTACAGTAGTACATTTTTCCAATTTATAAATTCTTACCATTAGGAACTCAAAGAACTGTGCCCAAATTGAGCCCTTGGATTTCTGTGTGTTAAGTGGAATATTTTCAGCTATCCATTTTTTTATTTCTTGGATAGATTGGCACCCAAATCTTGCATTTTCGTTTAAATCGCTCATTTTATCTTTTCCAAACCAGAATGACATTTGTCAGACTAACAATAGTTTTTACCTGACATCTATCAAAATTATATCGCTGAAAAACCATCTTGTTGATTTTGCCCAGGTGTATATAATTAATAGTTTTTCCACTAGAAAACAGGCCGTTGCTATGATATTTTGCCAGTATTAAACACTCTAGTGAAATAGTCCGTAATATTTTGATATTTTGATTGTCGATGTAGGGTTTGTGCATTAAGAAAAAAAGAACCAATATCACCACCCTATATAATACACCCAAAGTTTATAGCAAGTACTGTTCAATATTAATAATATAGTGACACATTTAGTCAGCGTTTTAAATTATTCAAATTTAATCTGGCATATTCTAATATCAGTTATTCAAGTTTTTTGTTTAAAAGCATCAGCTGTATACAATTTACATACATTTAAACTAATGAAGATTCCTGTTTGAGCTCTGGTATCCTTATTTCCAAGGTATTAGGCATACATTGACCCGTTTTCTTGTTTCCCGAGCGGCATGTGATGAAATGATAATAACTAAGATTACGTTAAAGGGTCTTGTTATTTTTGCATGAGGCTTAGCATTATTTTAAGGAGTTTAGGGACTGTAAGCAACCGTGTTTATTACACACTGCCGCATCTTGAAGAAATATTTATTTATAGAATATAATATTGCAGTAAAAAATTAATATAATCTTTTGTTTTTAAAATAATTTGTTTATTTAGGAAAGAAAAGGTATAGGCTATTGGATATGTCTTTGAGTAAAAAACAATTGTGTTGGAGGGTTTTTATGGTTCGATATCATAGTTGGACACCTAAGAATTATAAAATTACAAAGTGCTACTAAATTCACAGGTGCGTTTTTAAAAACCTACCCGCCCTTTTTTAGTTTTTTCAAAATAACTCGAACACAAAGTAGGATTCGAAATTTGTACAAGAATACTTTTTGTGGAAATTAAATTTTCCATCGAAATATTTCCTTAAAACTTTTTTTAGTTAGTTAAAAATAGACGAAGGAGCACTGAGGAAAATGATTTTATACAACAGGTTTGCTAAGACATAGTTTGACATAGATGTAGATTATCTGCATCCTTCTCTACCCCCTTTGCCTTAATTCGTTGGATTGTTAAACACGAAACTCCCAAAGCATCAGAATATCTCTAAAACAGATAGGTATTTATAAAAACATCACATATTTTTCATGTATATTATTTATGTTTTCACATCTATTCACCTCATAAACTGCGTTAAAGGGTAAAAGATTATTTCCATCACTTTTTTTTTTAAATAATCAAATAATCTTAAAATTAATGCTTGTTCTTTTTCCCAATACCGTGACATTTTTGAAATAATGTTGATCAAAAATGTCAATGTTAATAATGACAATAAAACTTTTTTGCCTGGTAAAATTATACCATATTCATTATTGACGCAAATTTACTATCTCACCTAGTTCACGAATGTTGGAAAGATAAGCACGAGTCGTGACGGTCAGCGGTCATTGAACAGAATTTACTAGCCTATCTAAAAATGGCAAAAAGTGCGTTTTAGGCTCATAAATAAGGGTGGGAAAGGAGGACGGAAAGTAAACATTTTCAAACCATCAGTAAATATACACTAGATTCAATCAATTTTGAATGCTCGTAATTTATTTATCAACTTATTGGTTTTATAACTTAACTTTTTTAATACTATATTTTCTGTTCCATACTATACTCAAAAAATCACTTTAACTTTTACAAAACTTTTACTACATATTTTACCTTCCAATTAAAAACTGTATAACCTAATTTAGTTAATGTTGTGAACACACTTTCTTTCACAACTTCGGCTTTCAAAGAAAATCGATTTTACTTAGTGAAGTGAAAAGCCTGTCGTTCATTTTGAAGTTTCTAGTCCTTCTCCATAATAACTTCATGGTTTAAAGGATTTAGTGGGTATGAAAGCGTCGAGAGCCGATAAACACCTTCGTTGACACTGTGAATGGATCTTTATGCTATTTAATCTAAATTATATCATACAAGGATTAAACATAAATGCGGAATTATACTTGCGGTATTAAAGACAAAGCTTGTTTAAACAGAAAGTAATTTGCTTATGTTTCTAAATGGTTTAAAAAGTGACCCGAAAAGGTAAACGTCAAATATATTTAAGACTTTGACTGTAGATTAAATTTTTGACGAAATTATCAGAAGCCAGGCTACCGGGAGATCGTTTTTTTTCTGGTTTATTCGGGTTTGTTTGTTTGCCCAGTGCCTTTAAAGTATAAATTTTGTCAGACAAATCTTTTAATTGATATACAGGGTGATCCACGATTGGTGGCGAGAGGCTGTATTTCCTTTTAGCAAAGGTTTGCAATTTTCGTTTTATTTAAACGTTGACATCCTACAGGAATAACTTCTTTGACTATATGTATTAATTTTAGGAGGTAAAAAAAGTAATTATGATATTTTGTTATTGATTTAATTATTTATCTAAAAAAGCAATAATAGGTCAAATGTTGCATTTATTGCCAGGACTGCCGTGGACAAAGATAGATAAATAACTGAAATCAATATATCATAATTTATTTTTTTTACCCCCTATAATTAATAAATAAATACCTATTCTTGTAAAATTTCAACATTTTAATAAAATAGAAAAAAGAAAAGCACAAAGTATTTCTCCACAATTTTTTATTCGAATAACTAGGCGAGCCTAGAATGATTCATAATAAATTAAATCGACATGTTTCGAGTGTAGAAACACTCATCATCAGGAAAACGAAGTAAATGGTACAATGCTGATGTTGTTAGCAGTAGAGAAAATAACAAGTTAGACTAAGCCGTAATAGAGCTTTCAATGGTACACATGAGGAGTTTTTCTTTTTTCTCTTCATTTCCCACCCAAGACAGTGGCTTTGCACTAGTCCTTGACTCTTCAGTATGCTAAAATATTTTCTGTCTCTTGACTATTCAAATTTTTTCACTCCTCGTATGTACCTACCATTGAAAGCTCCATTACGGCTTAGTCTCACTTGTTATTTTCTCTACTGCTAACAACATCAGCATTGTACCATTTACTTCGTTTTCCTGATGATGAGTGATTGTACACTCGAAACATGTTGATATAATTTATTATTAATCATTCTAGATTCGCCTAGTTATTCGAATAAAAAATTGTGGCGAAGGACTTTGTGCTTTTCTTTTTTCTATATCATTTAACTCCACTTTGAGTATGGACTACTTGTTCAAAATTTTAATAAAAGGAAAATTGCAAAACTTTGCAAGAAGCCGAAATACACTCTTCCACTATTTTTGCGATAACTTTTAAGTTAGAAGAGGATACGACTTGCGGGTTTTGCTGTTCTTTTTACTAACTAGTTAGCTTTAGAATAGAGTTAAAATGGTTGGATGCTAGCATTGAAATTTTTTGAGAAATCGAAGCTAGAAATATATTTTTTTAAAAGTGCCTTCTATTATTAACCTCACGCATTAATTGCAATAACATTTATATCAACGTTCAATCAGGATGAAACGTTCCTTAAAATAAGCCATAGTTTGTTAAATTCGGTTAACGCAGACCGAAGTTATAGCCTTTTAAGTACTTCTAGTTGTTTTAGTATTTTCCACGCTGTTACCATGGTAACTACAGAAAAATTGTTATTACGAAATGCATAGAGGATATTACAGAACATATAAAATTGTGACCTAAGTTGTAATGCAGAAATAAAGAACTTTGTATCATAGCATAGCGATTACGCTCCCTTATAGCGGTAGAGTTAGGACCTTCAAGATTATTTCCACTGATTTTTTTTTATCATATTTTATAATACATTTTTTACCCCAAAGTCGTAGCATGTATGGTTTTGGAGATACAGCCGCTCTCCACCCGACACCCTGTATATAATAATAATACGCTGTTTAAACGAAAAATAAAATTGTAAAAAGCATGGAAATCAATGACTTCATGTTACAAAGGGTATCTGTGATAAAGTATTAATTGGGTTAACACGTGGATGAAAATTTAATTTTTTTTTAAACATTACTGCATTAAGAATTCAAATACCAAATCTCCAAAGTACCGTAGATATAGACTTATCTGTGGATCAGCTTCAGGACGCCATTACAACAGCATATGAAGAAAACTGCCCTCCAAAAGCACGGGGGAAAAAAAGGGAAGTACCATGGTGGAATCAACACCTGCAAGACCTAAGAAAAGAAACCAGGAAACTTTTCAACAAAGGTAAAATCACAGGCGACTGGGACAAATACGCCCGGTCTCTCACTGAGTACAACAAAGCCCTAAGAAAAGCCAAACGAGGCTCATGGAGGAAATTCTGCGGGGAGGTGGAAACAACCTCCCAAACGGCCCGCATCCATCGAATTCTCGCTAAAGACACGTCAAACTCAGTTGGCACAATAATGAAACCAACAGGCGAATATACCACGAACGGTAAAGAAACTCTTGAAACTCTTCTCCAAGTGCACTTTTCGGGGTCGAAGGTTATACAACCGGAAACTCAACATCACGAAATGAACCTTATGCACAGAGCCAAGAAAGCAGACTGGAAAACTGCAGTTACAACAGTCAGCTACGAAAGAATCAAATGGGCCATAGAGACATTCGAACCCTATAAGTCTCCAGGGCTGGATGGAATCTATCCCATCCTACTGCAAGAAGGGCTCGAGTATTTATTACCACACCTATGGAGAATCTACCGAGCCTGCATAGCCATGGGCTATGTTCCCGAGGCATGGAGAACAGCAAATGTCACCTTCATCCCCAAGCCCGGACGTGTAACATACACCGAAACCAAGGCATAGCGACCTATACGTCTCTCCTCATTTCTACTAAAAGCGCTAGAGAAACTTATAGACAGGCACACAGAGCTCATGAAGGAACCCCTTCATGAACACCAACATGCTTATCAACCAGGCAAATCTTGTGAAACTGCCTTACACAACCTAATAACAAGGGTAGAAATGTCTGCCGCAAAAAGACATGGAGTCGACGATACCACACGGAGATGGATCCACAATATGTTAAAATACCGGCAAGTCAAAACTAGCTTACAAGGGGATTCTATAAAAGCCGATGTAACGCAAGGTTGTCCTCAGGGAGGGGTATTGTCACCTCTCCTATGGAACTTGATGGTAGATGAGTTACTAGCATGGGTTAACGCAGAGGGTTTCTACGCCCAAGGCTATGCAGACGATGTGGTAATACTCATCATCGGTACACATGCCACTATATTAGCAGAGCTTGTGCAAAGAGCACTGAACATCGTGCAACGCTGGTGTGAGAAGGTAAACCTCAAAGTCAACGCTGCTAAGACTGCAATATTGCCATTCACCAAACGAAGACAAGCAGGGAACTATAACAACCTAAAAATCTTTGGTGAACAGATGAAAACAGTCAGCGAAGTCAAATATCCAGGACTAACCCTGGATTTCAAACTGACATGGAACCGGATATCAAGAACAACCTAAACAAGGCAAAAATATGTCTTATGAGATGCAAAAAATTGTTTGGGAAAACCTGGGGACTTAAACCGCAGATGGTGCTATGGTTATACGTCACAGTCATCAGACCCCTGATGACATATGGGTCTGTAGTTTGGTGGACAAAAACACAGCAAATCACGACAGCCACAAAACTCAACAGTGTACAGAGGCTGGCCTGCTTGTGTATCACCGGTGCAATGAGAAGCACCCCCACTGCAGCAATGGAAGTCATACTAGGACTAACACCACTGGATATACACATCAAAATGGGGGCCAACTGCAGCGCCTCTAGGATGAAAGCAAACGGGGAAACAATGCCCCGAGAAAAAATAGGGCACACAAGAGCCACGGACCTTATCAACGACGAGCTCCTGGAGATGCAAACCGATCGCATGAAAGCGAAATACACCTTTACTTAACCATTTAATGTCAGGTGTGACCCTGATATGTGGTCCAAAGGAAAATCTCCATCACTAGACAATGGCCTAGTCTGGTACACTGATGGGTCGAAAACGGCCAACGGAGTAGGCGCAGGTATATTTGGGGAAAGACCCAGAATGGAAATCAGCATCCCCCTGGGAAACTACGCCATAGTATACCAAGCAGAAGTTCATGCGATACAAGCATGCATACAAAAGAATCTTGAAAAGGGCTATCACGACCAAAAGATACATATCCTGTCGGACTGCCAAGCTGCTCTGAAGGCTCTGAACTCCTTCCGATTTACATCAAAAATCACAATGGAGTGCCTTAACGACCTTAAAGACCTGGCAGCCAGAAACAACAATGTTGAACTCCTATGGGTTCCTGGTCATTCAGGAATAAAAGGCAACGAAAAAGCAGATGAACTGGCAAGAACCGGATCTGTTCAAAATTTCAGGGGCCCAGAACCCGCCCTTGGAATATCAAAAAAGGTAACCAAAACAACATTAGACAGATGGGCGCAAAAGCAACATCTATCTCGATGGAATGGTACACCTGGCCAGGCACACGCACGGGCCGTTATTGATAGGCCCTCGAAGATGCTATCAGCTGGAATGCTGCTCTTGACGCGCCCTCAGTTAAAACAAGTGACCGGCCTACTAACAGGCCACTGTCACTTAAGAAGGCACCTTCAAAGAATGGGAGTCTATAATGGACCCATTGAATGTAGACTTTGCGGCGAAGAGGACGAAACCGCCTCCCATATAATTTACAGCTGCGAAGCGCTAAACCGTAAAAGATTCAAAATCTTTGGAAACATTCGACGTGGCAACAACCTTCCGCACGACAAACTTGGAAGAAAACTACTGGACCTCGTAGAAGGAACAAATCTTTTCTAACAAGGCTGGGGCGCACAATAAGCCAGAAGGCTGCAGTGTAAGAAGCTTGGGCCACACGTCGAACCCGACCCCCGCCTTTAATCAACCAACCAACCAACCAACCAAGAATTCATATACTGGGCAGCGTAAGAATTTTATAGCGCCGAAATTCTTCTTTGCAAGATTCAAGATGGCTTAAGGAGTAAATTTTCCAAATTCGCCTTTTTTGCAAAATACATAATCTTTGAAGTTATGTTGATTGACCCTAGTAAAGCACTACGTTGGTGAAGTACTAATACCTTGTAACCCACAAAAAATCAAATTTGCGTTTTTGGTGGCGTTGGGTAGCTTAAACCAAATTCTACAAGGTCGCCAATATATTTTATACCAGAAAAAATTACTTGCTCTGAATATTTCTCTTAACCCACTATCAGCATTAGAATAAGAATAAGATTCTCTTAGTATGACACTTTAGTAAGAAAATGTTTTTTACTTCTCCTGAACAATTTAATTTTTGGGCATACGAGGTATTAGTACTTCACAGACGACTAGATAGCTTAGGTGACTGCAGGCTAACGCATAGTAAATATTTAGTGGTGTCCGACCAAAACAAGATTTTTAGCCGAAATCAAATCTTCGGCCTTGGTCTTAGTTTCGGTCGAAACCGAAACCGAAACTTATTTATACATGTTAAAAATTCTATTGTATACTGAAATCTAATGTTTTTTTTACACATATTATAAGGAGAGTGAACTCGTGTTAAATGAAATAAAAAACAATAATTGAAATATGTAACAAAAATATCTATTTATAAATTCATGTTATATTAACAATTTAATATGAACATAAATAATGAACATGTTAAAGACTTACTCTTGTAAGTAAACTTTGTCAACAATTCAAGAACATTAAGTTTCGGCGCACCCGAAGTTATCGCCGATTTTTGGGCGAAACCGGGTCACCGAAATTAGATTTTTTGGCCCTAACTAGCCGAAACCGAAACTGAATCTTCGGTCGGTCTCTAGTAGAGGGACCTAGTGCGTTCTGCATCAATTTACGCACCCCCTGTCTGCGCATGCCCAGGCAGGGCGCAGGCGCGCGTCATATGTCAAACGTCAATTGTTAGATGACGTGCGTCATCTGTCAACTGTCAGACGTCATATTGTTGGGCGTTGGCTACATTGGGCCTTAGCTACTTGCGCGTTAGCCACTTTGGGCAATAATATTCTATATATGGAATGTGTTCAGGATGACGTCATATTACGAATAGGAAAAGATGGAGGATGCCACCTGTCAATTAAGACAGCTCAAGGTCACCGATCATTTATCAATTGTTTAATGAAAAATTTGATATATGGGTAATATATAGGATGACCTAGTAAGTTATTATGAAAAAATCCCGAGACCCTCAGGTCGAGGTGTACTAAAGATATATGCTCGCCTACGGCTCGTTAAGGTTGTTAGGGATAATATAGCATGTGGTTCGTATTTAGGGTGAATAGCAAGTTATTATGGAAAAATCCCGAGACCCTCAGGTCGAGGTGTACTAAAAATATATGCTCACCTACGGCTCGTTAAGGTTGTTAGGGATAGCGCAACATGTGGTTCGTATTAAGGTTGACGTAACAAGTTATTATGAAAAAATCCCGAGACTCTCAGGTCGAGGTGTACTAAAGATATATGCTCGCCTACGGCTCGTTAAGATTGTTAGAGCTAATATAGCATTGTTATTATACTGTACTCTTACATCATCGCATTAGCATACTTGCTATAACAAAAGAATAATTATTACTCATAGATGGGTAATGCAATATTAATGAATGAAATTAAATAAGGTACATACAACAAATAGCAAGCTGCTATTTGTTGTATGTTTAGAAAATATATTCTACCACAGGGGTATAGAATACGTATAAGAACATCTAAAAGCACTTAGAAGTGTCCCTTAAACATATGAAAACGGCTATTTAGCAGTCCATGAACGGGTAAAAATGTCTAATAAACTACTACAGGAGCTCAAAACTATCGGGTGGTACGATAAAGACACCTTAATTGAGCTATTTTATGGTTTTACACTAAAAACTGGTATAAATAGCCCCCATTTAGCACCTTTTTACCATATCCCTAGCCCGTATTGTCAACAAATTATTTAATCAGCAGAACTAACGACCAGGAAGTAGTACAACGATATAAGATAGACAAGGATAGCACTAACAACTATTTTGAATCGACACACTGCCGAAAACGTACAAGAATAGTGAAAACGAAAGGTCAGTTACTTTATTTTGCATGTATTAACAATAAAATCGAAGATATTATGTAATATCTGACATAAATGTACGTTTTCCAATATGAACTATTATATATACATAGACCCTAATATTACTGAAAATTGGCATAATATAAGAAAAATCAGTAATTTAAGGTCCAAATGCATTAAATAAAGCACGATTTATGCCTTAGTAGCACCTATACGAATTATTAAGGTAGACAGAAAATAGATGCTGTTTAGAACCTGATATTACTGAAAAATTGGCATAATATAAGAAAAACTAGTAATTTAAGGCCCAAATGCCTTAAATAAAGCACGGTTTTTGCCCTTTATAGAAGGCTATAGTATCTTATAGCCTTATATAGAAGGCTATAGTATCTTAAATCTTGCAATTTTAACACAAATGTTATACAGTTCAAAACCTTATAATTGTAACAAATATTGGCTTAATGTAGGTTGGTTAACCCTAAAAATGATCATATTACTGTTAAGTTATGCTGCAATATGAAGCAATTTGGCGTCATTACACCTTAGAAGACGCTGCGAAACTTTCATAGGTTATAGTATTAGAACCTTGTAACTTGGCTGCAGGTATTCACGCATCTAAAAGGTAGGTAAAAAATAGACCACAGGGTTAATTTTAATAAATATATATTAAACACCCACGCACCTAATGTAATTGGAACATTACTAAACGCCGCTAATAATATAGGAGGTAGTGACAGATATACAGGGTATAGATGTACAGGTCTTAAAAATAGAGAATGAAAACAAGACTTTGTTGGTGTAATACTAATAATTTGTGTTACGTGCCGAATAAACAATTGAAAAGACGCACTGAAAAAAATAGTCGGTGGTGTTACGTTCCAAGAATTACGAGTGAAGAACAATTCTAAATAGAAAATAACAACAAAACAGAGCCTAGTTAACCAAATTAAGTCTGTCACTTGCCAAAATGATAGCAAATAATTGAAAAACGAGGGTATGTGTATAGGTTGACGTAACAAGTTAATATGAAAATCCCGAGACCCGCAGGGACGAGGTGTACTAAAGACAAGCGGCTCGCTAAAGTTCTTAAGGATAATGTAACATGCGAAACGTATTTAGGATGAATAAGTTATTAGGAAAAATTCCGAGCCCTGCAGGGCGAGGTGCACTAAGGATATATGTTCACAGACATAATACCAACAAAATTGGGGCATATTGTAGGATAGGTAACCATATTAGGCCTGTTATATGGCATCAATTACGTACGATTGTACATAAAAACCTTGTTTTTCACCAAAATATCTAATCCCATATACAGGGTAAGCTCGGAGTATCACTCGCCATAATAGCATAATATATATAGGACCAAGACTGATTTCGCACTAATTAGCATAGTAAACAAGGCGTTATACTAGATTGGTAGCATTGCCAAAGAGTTGGACAACATTAATCATATTATCACTAGGATGAATGGGTTCTTTATAGTCTAGATAACAAATTCTTAATATTACTAATATATATATCTAACTTAAAGCAACTACCACTGTGCTAAGGTGAGATTACCGATGCCAAACAGCTGATACTCTCTTTCTCAAAAGGCAAGCACCGGCGTACTAACTATCTTATAATATCATACGTCACCTGAGGCTTATATCAGGTCGGTAAAACTATAAATGACTTAAAAAATCATAGGTGTTTCGTTTAAATTATGGTAGGGTTCCTACGCCAAAAGGCCGTTTAGTCACTACAACGAGAGAAAAATAGATAAAAATTAGCCCAAATATCACCTATAATTAAATTACTCAAAGTTGTTAATACCCATATAGTCATATGTATAGTAGGCAGGGCTTAAACACTTAATAAATTACTAAAGTATGGTCTCCGAAGCCGTAAAAGCATATTTAACAGCACCTACACACACTATGCAAAAAAAAAACCTCTCCAATAGGGTAAAACACCTAATAATCCACCAAGTATGGCCGTTTTTCTAAAAAAACCTATTTAACAGTGTGTATACGTGTCTAGTATCCAAAAAATAGCCAAAAGTAATACAAAAACAGTATGTATGACAATATTCTGCTAACACATATTTAAGGTAGGTAAGACTTTCACCTATTATAGTGTTAATCCGACAAATAAACGTTGCAAACATTCACCACCTTAAACATTGAGGTTATGTTAAGTAAATAAATTAATAAATGTTTGGCTTATAGGCAGCATTTTTATACATAAAAAGTAGCACAACAAGCAGAGGTGCAATTAAATAGACTTAAATAAAAAATATAATGAATTACCGAGGATATACACATCTAATAGTCGTTGTCTAACCCTATCAGCTACGAAATATCAGCGAAATACCTAAAAAACCTGAATAAATAGGAAAAATACCTATTTTAGGCCCTATTGCTTCAAAGACCCGATAAGGTACATGTATTTATGTACCGCTAAACACCCACTTAAACTTTCGCCTGGATATAATTGTTTCGTAAAAACCACATACCTAATACGTTGTGTTTAAAATCTCGCTAAAATTACAAAGAAATGCTCGCACCGAAACGAGTAGAACGATACTTCATACGTTTTTTTGCAGCGGTTTTGTTCTCGGTCATACCGAGACAGTAAATATTGCAGCTTGGAGGAACCGTACATTCAACATTTTGTAGTGTTGTAACATTGTCAATTAGAAAATAATAAATGGAACTACAATATCACCTAATATTTAGAATCTAACATAGGCGTGTACTGCGGTAGTTTAATACTACAGGTTGGACCAGTGGAGTAGGTTACTAAGTCCCATCAAAAATATCTAACACAATATTGGTTAACGTGTCTAGTTGATAAGTCGTTATAATATATAATCATAGTGTTAATCTGACAGCCGAAATATTGAGGTTATGCTAACTAATAAATTAAATCAATAAAATTACGGCTTATTGGTTGCACACACATAGTACAGCAAGTACGAGTGCAATTAAATAGACTTAAATAGGAATATAATGAATTACCGAGGTAAACATACAGAACAGCTGATGCCTAAACGAAAACCTAGCCTTTTATGTATATCATACAGTACTGTTTAAATATACATAATTAGCCGCTAAAAACTTCTCTGAAAAGGGGAAAAACATACAATAATCCATTAAAGTGCCTAAAAATGTTCTTTGAACCTATAAAGCCCTATTTATACAAAACACTCAACCAATAACAGTTCTTGATAGGGTAAAAACATCAAAGAAAACATTAAAGTACTTAAAAAAGGACTTTGAACCTATAACACCCCAGTATACCTATGCAAGTTCTGACAGGCCTATATGCGCATGCTTATTAGTGTCCTATGATTGTCCTATAGTATGCTTTTCTGTTGGCTATTAGGGCCTATGATTGACCATGTCTTATACCGTTTGAGCATATAAACATACCAATGTATGATAACCTATTTAACAGCTCCTTATACAAAATGTACAATCAACAGCCTTTCTGATGGAATAAAAACATCAAACAAGCCATTAAAGTACCTAAAAATAACATTTGAACATATAAACCCCAGTATACCTATACAAGTTCTGACAGGTCTATATTGACATATGTGCGTGATTATTAGTGCCCTATAACCATCCGCTGATTGGGTAAAAACATTCAATAATCCATTAAAGGACCTAAAAATGGTCTTTGAACCTATAAACCCCTATTTTAACAGCAGCTATACAAAATAAACGATCAATAAATACTCCGATAAAAACAGCCATTTATTGTGGATGCGCTGGAATTTTGTACATGACTTAATACAATTAAAGGTACATCATACGTTACACCGTCTTAAAGAAAGTTTTGCCCGTGGTATATTGCTGGCCTTGTTTTATGTATGTAAATGTATATCTTTCTATTTAGGTGCAAGATGTGAAACGTAGGTAGCAAGGTTAGTTCAGAGGGTTACTAAACTTATTTATTATTGATGTGTCTATCGCATGAATAAAATTCAATTATAACAAAGAACGACAACATAGAATGTGGGGTGATGGCCGCAGCATCGTAAGGGTGGTTCGATATATAATACAGGATGTGTCGACAGTATCCATCACAGTGGTAGAAAAAAGAGGTAGGCAGACGTCGTGTGCTATTACAGTTATACCAATGAGAAATCAAGAAATAACATCCGAACCAGGTACATACAACCACCTATGATAGCCCGCCTAGCATGAAAATACTGAAATTTTCCGCTTCAACAGTAAAAAACAACTTAGGATCTGAAAAATTAATAGCTAAAGAACTCAATGAATACCCAGCTAAACATGACAAAAATAGCTAACACCAAAAAAGGGGTATGTACGTTCAAAAAAGTATATAGGTATAATACGATCATCCTCTAATATTAGGTATACCGAAGGAGAATACTATACAACTACTTACAGGAATCGAATTAAAGTTGAAAAAATAGGGGGCATGTAAAGTATTTAAATTATCGAATAATCATCCAAATAAATAAAATTCCCGTTTAAAATGTTGTGATAACTACATGAGATGAGGTTGAATTTATAAATTTGAAGACTTTAGGGCGATCATACACATCTAATCGATCTTACAACATATGGAAAAATAAATTAATTAATTAGATAAATGTCTTCTTAACGGAGCTTCCAATAGACAAGTGGCTAGACATCATCTAAACTATCAAAAATAAAGCACAAGAGTTGTAAAAATTATTTATCGAATCACAAAATTTGGCACATAACACACCTGAGGAGAATACCTTCTAATTTCAATTATTCGTGAATGTTCGAATACAATCGTATAACTATCAAAAACAGATATTGGTCTACGACTCGGTAAGGCTATTTGGTAATACTTGCTGATAGAAGCATGTACAGCGTAACATCACAAGGCACCTAGAAAAACCCAAAAACCTCATCAGGCAACTAGGTCGCGAGTTACGATTAGAGCTGCTATATCGAGAGAGGTGGGAAGGGGTGGGGGGTATAGTAAACGGATAGAGGTTAAAACCCTCTAACAACTTGTAAAAAATTATTTCAAAACCTTAAGTCATAAATGTATTAGATTGTATAAAATCATTAATGCCTTAATGGTAGTGATAGGGAATATTTTTGCAATAGGTAGATATTGAAAAAATACCTATGGAAACGATTAACGCCATTAAAATAATACAAGCAACATCAATGTGAGACACATAAAATACAGTTTTAAACGGGAAAAAATTCGATTATATACATATAGAAACTAGCGTGTTAGGCATCCAAAACGACATTCAACTAAGCTGTTTAAATAATATAAAAGTGCCACTATGAGGACGTTAAGATGTTCAAGAGAGGGACAGGATGTAAATTTGCAGGACAAAATACGAGGAAATAGAGCAAATAATGTAACAAAATAATAAAGTGGTAATCTAGCAGGACAGTAAACATATTAGTAAAAAAGCGCTGCAGAAAATAAAAAATAGAGCAATTCTTATCAAGTATTGAAAAATATATCCTAAATAATATTTGTTTATACAGATAAGTAGAAAACTATCGAAACATTGAGAAAGAAGGAGTGGCGACTGCAGATATAAAATTTAACAACTATTGGTAAAAATATACGAAAAAATATCAAAAATACCATCAATTTCACCAGAATGCTTATTGTCATAACCTTAGAACTCAAATATACATTAAAAAAATTAAGCCAGCATTAAATGACTTATTTGGCTATATAATTATTGAATGAGGGTCGGGTGTAGAATTAACTATTTATGCAAATTATCTATAACGCTAAAACCATCCAAGTCTGCTACAGACAGTACCCCATAAGAGCAAAAAAGTTAGTATTCAATGTTAAAATAGCGGCTTCACTTCATATAAAGCACACCAGCCAAAAATATGCGTATGAATTGTGTGAGGTGAAGCGCTATTATAAATGTTGTCTATATCAAGTTCAATACCGTTACCATATATAAACTCAACTTGCAAGAGTAATAAAAGTAATAATTAAGTACAACTCATGAGGCCACATAATATAAAAAATAGATGGTTGGGAAACATAGGATTCTAAGTCGCTGTCAGAACCCTGATAAGGCAATCTCAACAATATTTCAAATGGTCGAGGGGGGTGAGAGTCATGTATATTACTATGATCCTCAAGAAAAAGAAGGAGTGTATATCGAATGGTTATAAAAATTCAATTTCTAGTACAAACGATCTTTAAATAGAATGTAATTGAACAAGAAGCAGTAGCAGACGTTGGTTCTTCTGCTTGCCATCCTACTCCTTTAACGTATGAGGTTCTGATGGAGTATTCTAAGGCATCTGGTTCTTCAAAGTAGCGTTCACATATATCCAAAGCTCTAACTATATTTTTCATAGTCACCGGGCGAATTCCCCATTCTTCTTTAAGTTTTTGAAGTGTATTATATAGATATCCCGAATAACATGATGTGCATCATTATTTACTATATTCTGTGCTTTATCCATGATATATAATTGATTGCGGGCTATTGAAAGTAATTAGGACTTATTTGGGGTTTCGAATAACCCCTATTTTTTCAACTTTAATTCGATTCCTGTAAGTAGTTGTATAGTATTCTCCTTCGGTATACCTAATATTAGAGGATGATCGTATTATACCTATATACTTTTTTGAACGTACATACCCCTTTTTTGGTGTTAGCTATTTTTGTCATGTTTAGCTGGGTATTCATTGAGTTCTTTAGCTATTAATTTTTCAGATCCTAAGTTGTTTTTTACTGTTGAAGCGGAAAATTTCAGTATTTTCATGCTAGGCGGGCTATCATAGGTGGTTGTATGTACCTGGTTCGGATGTTATTTCTTGATTTCTCATTGGTATAACTGTAATAGCACACGACGTCTGCCTACCTCTTTTTTCTACCACTGTGATGGATACTGTCGACACATCCTGTATTATATATCGAACCACCCTTACGATGCTGCGGCCATCACCCCACATTCTATGTTGTCGTTCTTTGTTATAATTGAATTTTATTCATGCGATAGACACATCAATAATAAATAAGTTTAGTAACCCTCTGAACTAACCTTGCTACCTACGTTTCACATCTTGCACCTAAATAGAAAGATATACATTTACATACATAAAACAAGGCCAGCAATATACCACGGGCAAAACTTTCTTTAAGACGGTGTAACGTATGATGTACCTTTAATTGTATTAAGTCATGTACAAAATTCCAGCGCATCCACAATAAATGGCTGTTTTTATCGGAGTATTTATTGATCGTTTATTTTGTATAGCTGCTGTTAAAATAGGGGTTTATAGGTTCAAAGACCATTTTTAGGTCCTTTAATGGATTATTGAATGTTTTTACCCAATCAGCGGATGGTTATAGGGCACTAATAATCACGCACATATGTCAATATAGACCTGTCAGAACTTGTATAGGTATACTGGGGTTTATATGTTCAAATGTTATTTTTAGGTACTTTAATGGCTTGTTTGATGTTTTTATTCCATCAGAAAGGCTGTTGATTGTACATTTTGTATAAGGGGCTGTTAAATAGGTTATCATACATTGGTATGTTTATATGCTCAAACGGTATAAGACATGGTCAATCATAGGCCCTAATAGCCAACAGAAAAGCATACTATAGGACAATCATAGGACACTAATAAGCATGCGCATATAGGCCTGTCAGAACTTGCATAGGTATACTGGGGTGTTATAGGTTCAAAGTCCTTTTTTAAGTACTTTAATGTTTTCTTTGATGTTTTTACCCTATCAAGAACTGTTATTGGTTGAGTGTTTTGTATAAATAGGGCTTTATAGGTTCAAAGAACATTTTTAGGCACTTTAATGGATTATTGTATGTTTTTCCCCTTTTCAGAGAAGTTTTTAGCGGCTAATTATGTATATTTAAACAGTACTGTATGATATACATAAAAGGCTAGGTTTTCGTTTAGGCATCAGCTGTTCTGTATGTTTACCTCGGTAATTCATTATATTCCTATTTAAGTCTATTTAATTGCACTCGTACTTGCTGTACTATGTGTGTGCAACCAATAAGCCGTAATTTTATTGATTTAATTTATTAGTTAGCATAACCTCAATATTTCGGCTGTCAGATTAACACTATGATTATATATTATAACGACTTATCAACTAGACACGTTAACCAATATTGTGTTAGATATTTTTGATGGGACTTAGTAACCTACTCCACTGGTCCAACCTGTAGTATTAAACTACCGCAGTACACGCCTATGTTAGATTCTAAATATTAGGTGATATTGTAGTTCCATTTATTATTTTCTAATTGACAATGTTACAACACTACAAAATGTTGAATGTACGGTTCCTCCAAGCTGCAATATTTACTGTCTCGGTATGACCGAGAACAAAACCGCTGCAAAAAAACGTATGAAGTATCGTTCTACTCGTTTCGGTGCGAGCATTTCTTTGTAATTTTAGCGAGATTTTAAACACAACGTATTAGGTATGTGGTTTTTACGAAACAATTATATCCAGGCGAAAGTTTAAGTGGGTGTTTAGCGGTACATAAATACATGTACCTTATCGGGTCTTTGAAGCAATAGGGCCTAAAATAGGTATTTTTCTTATTTATTCAGGTTTTTTAGGTATTTCGCTGATATTTCGTAGCTGATAGGGTTAGACAACGACTATTAGATGTGTATATCCTCGGTAATTCATTATATTTTTTATTTAAGTCTATTTAATTGCACCTCTGCTTGTTCTGCTACTTTTTATGTATAAAAATGCTGCCTATAAGCCAAACAGTTATTAATTTATTTACTTAACATAACCTCAATGTTTAAGGTGGTGAATGTTTGCAACTTTTATTTGTCGGATTAACACTATAATAGGTGACAGTCTTACCTACCTTAAATATGTGTTAGCAGAATATTGTCATACATACTGTTTTTGTATTACTTTTGGCTATTTTTTGGATACTAGACACGTATACACACTGTTAAATAGGTTTTTTTAGAAAAACGGCCATACTTGGTGGATTATTAGGTGTTTTACCCTATTGGAGAGGTTTTTTTTTTGCATAGTGTGTGTAGGTGCTGTTAAATATGCTTTTACGGCTTCGGAGACCATACTTTAGTAATTTATTAAGTGTTTAGGCCTTGCCTACTATACATATGACTATATGGGTATTAACAACTTTGAGTAATTTAATTATAGGTGATATTTGGGCTAATTTTTATCTATTTTTCTCTCGTTGTAGTGACTAAACGGCCTTTTGGCGTAGGAACCCTACCATAATTTAAACGAAACACCTATGATTTTTTAAGTCATTTATAGTTTTACCGACCTGATATAAGCCTCAGGTGACGTATGATATTATAAGATAGTTAGTACGCCGGTGCTTGCCTTTTGAGTAAGAGAGTATCAGCTGTTTGGCATCGGTAATCTCACCTTAGCACAGTGGTAGTTGCTTTAAGTTAGATATATATATTAGTAATATTAAGAATTTGTTATCTAGACTATAAAGAACCCATACATCCTAGTGATAATATGATTAATGTTGTCCAACTCTTTGGCAATGCTACCAATCTAGTATAACGCCTTGTTTACTATGCTAATTAGTGCGAAATCAGTCTTGGTCCTATATATATTATGCTATTATGGCGAGTGATACTCCGAGCTTACCCTGTATATGGGATTAGATATTTTGGTGAAAAACAAGGTTTTTATGTACAATCGTACGTAATTGATGCCATATAACAGGCCTAATATGGTTACCTATCCTACAATATGCCCCAATTTTGTTGGTATTATGTCTGTGAACATATATCCTTAGTGCACCTCGCCCTGCAGGGCTCGGAATTTTTCCTAATAACTTATTCATCCTAAATACGTTTCGCATGTTACATTATCCTTAAGAACTTTAGCGAGCCGCATGTCTTTAGTACACCTCGTCCCTGCGGGTCTCGGGATTTTCATATTAACTTGTTACGTCAACCTATACACATACCCTCGTTTTTCAATTATTTGCTATCATTTTGGCAAGTGACAGACTTAATTTGGTTAACTAGGCTCTGTTTTGTTGTTATTTTCTATTTAGAATTGTTCTTCACTCGTAATTCTTGGAACGTAACACCACCGACTATTTTTTTCAGTGCGTCTTTTCAATTGTTTATTCGGCACGTAACACAAATTATTAGTATTACACCAACAAAGTCTTGTTTTAATTCTCTATTTTTAAGACCTGTACATCTATACCCTGTATATCTGTCACTACCTCCTATATTATTAGCGGCGTTTAGTAATGTTCCAATTACATTAGGTGCGTGGGTGTTTAATATATATTTATTAAAATTAACCCTGTGGTCTATTTTTTACCTACCTTTTAGATGCGTGAATACCTGCAGCCAAGTTACAAGGTTCTAATACTATAACCTATGAAAGTTTCGCAGCGTCTTCTAAGGTGTAATGACGCCAAATTGCTTCATATTGCAGCATAACTTAACAGTAATATGATCATTTTTAGGGTTAACCAACCTACATTAAGCCAATATTTGTTACAATTATAAGGTTTTGAACTGTATAACATTTGTGTTAAAATTGCAAGATTTAAGATACTATAGCCTTCTATATAAGGCTATAAGATACTATAGCCTTCTATAAAGGGCAAAAACCGTGCTTTATTTAAGGCATTTGGGCCTTAAATTACTAGTTTTTCTTATATTATGCCAATTTTTCAGTAATATCAGGTTCTAAACAGCATCTATTTTCTGTCTACCTTAATAATTCGTATAGGTGCTACTAAGGCATAAATCGTGCTTTATTTAATGCATTTGGACCTTAAATTACTGATTTTTCTTATATTATGCCAATTTTCAGTAATATTAGGGTCTATGTATATATAATAGTTCATATTGGAAAACGTACATTTATGTCAGATATTACATAATATCTTCGATTTTATTGTTAATACATGCAAAATAAAGTAACTGACCTTTCGTTTTCACTATTCTTGTACGTTTTCTGCAGTGTGTCGATTCAAAATAGTTGTTAGTGCTATCCTTGTCTATCTTATATCGTTGTACTACTTCCTGGTCGTTAGTTCTGCTGATTAAATAATTTGTTGACAATACGGGCTAGGGATATGGTAAAAAGGTGCTAAATGGGGGCCATTTATACCAGTTTTTAGTGTAAAACCATAAAATAGCTCAATTAAGGTGTCTTTATCGTACCACCCGATAGTTTTGAGCTCCTGTAGTAGTTTATTAGACATTTTTACCCGTTCATGGACTGCTAAATAGCCGTTTTCATATGTTTAAGGGACACTTCTAAGTGCTTTTAGATGTTCTTATACGTATTCTATACCCCTGTGGTAGAATATATTTTCTAAACATACAACAAATAGCAGCTTGCTATTTGTTGTATGTACCTTATTTAATTTCATTCATTAATATTGCATTACCCATCTATGAGTAATAATTATTCTTTTGTTATAGCAAGTATGCTAATGCGATGATGTAAGAGTACAGTATAATAACAATGCTATATTAGCTCTAACAATCTTAACGAGCCGTAGGCGAGCATATATCTTTAGTACACCTCGACCTGAGAGTCTCGGGATTTTTTCATAATAACTTGTTACGTCAACCTTAATACGAACCACATGTTGCGCTATCCCTAACAACCTTAACGAGCCGTAGGTGAGCATATATTTTTAGTACACCTCGACCTGAGGGTCTCGGGATTTTTCCATAATAACTTGCTATTCACCCTAAATACGAACCACATGCTATATTATCCCTAACAACCTTAACGAGCCGTAGGCGAGCATATATCTTTAGTACACCTCGACCTGAGGGTCTCGGGATTTTTTCATAATAACTTACTAGGTCATCCTATATATTACCCATATATCAAATTTTTCATTAAACAATTGATAAATGATCGGTGACCTTGAGCTGTCTTAATTGACAGGTGGCATCCTCCATCTTTTCCTATTCGTAATATGACGTCATCCTGAACACATTCCATATATAGAATATTATTGCCCAAAGTGGCTAACGCCCAAGTAGCTAAGGCCCAATGTAGCCAACGCCCAACAATATGACGTCTGACAGTTGACAGATGACGCACGTCATCTAACAATTGACGTTTGACATATGACGCGCGCCTGCGCCCTGCCTGGGCATGCGCAGACAGGGGGTGCGTAAATTGATGCAGAACGCACTAGGTCCCTCTAATACAGTAAATAATAATAAATAATAGTAACTAACCCGAACAAAACCAAACATAATAATAATATTTGTCGCAAAGTTGTTCCAATGATACCAATTATGTTTAGGTGTAGATGCTATTTGTCGGTAGAAATAAAAATTTTGTATATCGCCCATCTCTTTAGAAATTAATCGGTAGTATGATTTATAGTAGAATGCAAATTTCATTAAATTAATTAAATTGAAATTTTGGAGTTAGTAAAGTTTCCAATAGTATAAGGTTTTCCACTTATTTATTTTGCATAATAAAACAGCTATTTCTTTCATGGAAAGGGAAATATCACAAACATTGCTAAAATAATTTCAGGTTTTTAGTTTATACACAAAATAAATAATCGATTAATCATATAACTTGGAGTTTTTGCTTCCGATAAGTGGTTTGATTTTAACGTCAAAATCTTCAACTAAAATGTGGCAAAAGAAATGTTTCGAAAGTCCAAGATCTTATTTTTTAGCCTTTGCCTAATGGGCTCAACTTTTCTAAGTGTTTTGCTTTCTAATATTTATTAATTTAGAAAAATATTAACTTCGCTTTGTTTGTCTGTTGGAAATTGAAATTATTTTTGTACAAAATCCTTGACATGATGAAATTGCCTAGGTTAAAAATTTTGTTAACATCATTATGTGTTTTTACATGTATAAAAGTATCGACGAAATTTTGACTGGTATAATACCACAAATTTCCGGATTTTGGTAAGAAAATTTCACATCAAATTGGTGTGCAGAGTATATTTTTCATTTTACATAATTTTAGTTTACATTTGGTAGACATTTTTTTCCAATTTTTCTAAAGTGCTACTAAACCCATTATGATGCTATTATAATAAGTTAAATTGGAAGCCATATTTTTTTTAATATCGATTGTAGTTGCGCGAGTTATGTTTGAAAAACAAAAAAAACTATTTTTAAAAACAATTTTATTTTTGTCTGGACAATACAGCATCTAACTTTAACGAGCTGAAGTCAAAGAATGATTTATTAAAATTATTACACTAACATTTGTAAAAAACTAGAGTCATCTAGAGATAAGGCTTCTTGAAAAAGTTTGCCTGGGAATCGTCTAGTTCATCGTTTTCTCATGGATGTAACTCCTCCCTCCTTAAGCTGAGAAATACTGGAGGTATTCTGCGAGGTATCGGTATTTTCGGTTCTGACATCGATTTCTTGCAATTTGGTATTGATTTTAGTCTTTGTACAAATTTTGGAAAATAGTCTAAGTTGATTTCTATATTTCCATAGTAGGTATACTCTCAACAGGACGGCTAGGATTCCTATTAAGTAGGACATAATGTTCGATAATTGTTCTTTTTCTTTGATTGGGATGATTGGAGATAATTGGCTGGCTATATCCTTCAATCGATAGATATCTTCAAAGTTCAGTTTCGTTAAATTTGGTGTCTTAAATATGGTTGATAGGGTAGAATTTCCTATTTCGACATCGGGTAAGATTAACGGTTTCCCTTGTTTAATTCTTACTTCGTTGACAAATTTCTTCACTCCGATTTAAATTTGGCAATTTTTCGGAATTTTCACTAGAGATAAGGCTTCTTGGAAAGGTTGGCCTGGGAATCGTCTAGTTCATCGTTTTCTCATGGATGTAACTCGCAAAAAGATTATTACAATATTTAACATAGCTCATTATCTTATATTGCATAACATTTGTTTTGCTACAATTGGTAGAAAATTAAAATTTCATTGGTTTTCCATAAAGGTATAAGGGTAAATGAAGAGACTTAGTTTGCTCCGCAGCTTCGAACAGCTTTCGGTAGCAATAACATTATATTGATTTTTACTTACTGTAGTTACACTGAAATACAATTTTAAGACTTAACATAGTATATTCTTTAATTTTACATAAATTTTTAGTTACTACAATTAAAAAAATGATATAATGGATAATGGAGCCAGTAAGACTGTAGCCAGCGAGCGACTGGTCGCTAACTATGCAGCTCTGCAAATATGGCGGATTTGCAGACGCAAAATAATTTGCAGAAATTTGACATTACAAAAACTATTTGGAAATACGCAATTTTTACCGTAGTTAAACCGTTTTACTACTACACTGAAAAAAAGCCTTCTATTCCTTATAAGAATTCACATATTCTTTATACAACTGTTTAATACTATAGTAAAAATCTTGAATACTCTCGCAAGATGGGAGCAAAGTCACGTGACACTCTGTCAATTCTGGTTTATTAAATTTTCATAAGTTGGCATGAATTACAGGACCGGACTTGAAAATTATACATGTGATACCTTCTAAAACAATTTTTGCAATAGCCTCCTATCGGTTCTACCGCTTTAATATTGCCAAATAATAAGTAATAGGTACCTAATAATTTCTTTTGAAAGTTTTGTTTTATAAATATTATAATTTAAGGTAGGTAATAATAAGCATGAATTTCTATATGGTTTAAAGATAAAGTGTCAAAATAGATTTAAAAAGTTTATAATATTATAAATATCCAAACCTTAAAAATACTAAACTAACTGAAACACAACTTAAAATAGGATTCTGTCACTCATATTTAGAACAGATTTTTTTTTGTTTTATTTGTTCAGATTATACCTTAGGTAAAATACCTACAGTTCAACATAAACTAATTGAATTCAAGTTATTACATTCACTGTCAAGAAAATCCCCATATATGACTTACGTAAGGTACTTGGACCCAAATATGGTTTTTATAGAATTTATTGGCTATGGTACGGTTACATTTCTAAACTTGTATGTGGGCTAACATAAAGTTAAAAGTTTCAATATAGCCAGGGATTTAATTTTTTTGGTGGAAACCCTACTTGAGTTTTTGACTTACATAAGGTAAGAAGAGTGGTTTTTATGGAATTTGTTGGTTATGATACAATTACATTATTTCTAAACTTGTATGTGGGCTAACATAAAGTTAAAAGCTTCAATATAGCTAGGGATTTAATTTTTCTGTCAATGGAAACCCCAATTTAACAGTTTTTGTCATAACGTAAGGTACGAAGACCCAAATACGGTTTTTATAGAATTTGTTGGTTATGATACAGTTACATTCCTAAACTTGTATGTACGCTAACATAAAGTTAAAAGCTTTAGTTTAACCAGGGATTAAATTTTTCTGTCAGTGGAAACCCTACTTTAACAGTTTTTGACTTACGTAAGGTACGTAGACCCAAAAGTGGTTTTTATGGAATTTGTTTGTTAAAATGCAATTTATTGATACAGTTACATTTCTAAACTTGTATGTAGGCTAACTTTATGTTAAAAACTTTATTTTATTGTCATACAAACAATAATAATACCTACTATCAAATAATAATTTCACTTATGTAAGGTACGTAGACACAGAAAATAGAATTATATATTTGTTCGCTATCCCATTACATACTAATATGGTTAGCTATTTTAACTAGTATAGTAACATAATTTTACTTACTATTACCTTACTATTGCCAAACAATAATAATATTTACTAATAACAATAATAAAAATAATTCCTTCAAAATCAAATTTTTAGCTGCTTTTTAAAGGTTAATAATATGGAAAGCTGTTTTGGCATTTGGTAGAACTAGCCAATACCCGGTTTTATCAACCTACCCGGTTTTGTCCAACTCTCCCCTACCTACCTAAGTCAGGGAAATACTTAATTTCTACTTATTTTTCTTGAAACAGAAAAGGATATCTAGATAATGTAAAATGCAAAAATTATACATTAGAAACCTAACCTTAACGAACAAACATTTTAAGAACAAAAATTTTACAAACTAACTTTTCGACAAAGACGGCGTTTAGATTAAATAAAACTTATTACTTATCGATGCAATCAACTAACGAGCAAGGCACACATTAATAATTATGATCCCTAATAAAAAAGAATTAAAAATATTTAACCTGTATCTAAATTTTTGGTCAAATGAATAATAATTGTAGGTACTTACAATTAAATGTAACAAAAACGCAATTTATAACTCGGTGTTTGGGCTCATTACGGTCCGCTACAAATCTAGGGATATTATTATGTCCCAATATCAGCTGATCGATGACAAATAACCGCTGTCATCTGTTTTAAAACGAGACTATTCGTGATATTTGGTATATATTTGATAGCGACGCGCTTTCCAGCTGTAAGACAACGAAAATTGCTAGACCGCTGTGTAGTGATAATATCACGGTAATTTAGCAAATAGGAAATAGGAGTTAATGCTAGCAGCTACCATAGAATGGTTTATAGCCATTATCGCTTTTAATACTCACAGTAATTATCAAGTTCTATTGGGGGTGTAATCTGCTTTCATATACTGTATTAGTTCCGGCTGGCAGTTGTAATGAAACTTGACATTAATCATAATAATATTTGCTTGCTACGGTTAATAAAGCATACTCACCACTTAAAATCAGTACTGTAGTTCTCAAAAATTTAAATAGCTTCTAGTGTGATATTGTTCTTGTCGTTTAACATTGTATATGATTATTTATTAATAAGCAAAATTTCATTTTACTGAGATAGTAAAATTCGTCCATAGATGATAAAGTCCAATACTAATAATGGGTTGTGCGAAATAAGAATCTTCTATTGCTTTATCTAACATGCAAAGTTTAAAAAACTTAAAAACAAAGTAAAAATAAATTAATTGAAACAGGTAGGTATTGGTTCGATCAATAAAATTAAAATTCAGACAAGACAGAACAACGATGTGACCTGCGAAACAAATATTACTGCGCGCGGCGATTGTCGATCGCTATACGAACCCCCACCAACGTCTTGTGGATTATAGGTCCTAACAGACACAATTTGTTTTTGGGGGCGCTGGTCTGCTTTCTTAATTGTAAAGAAAGCGCTTCGCTGGGAATAAAATGCTTCGCATTGAGAATATACAATTTATTTAGGTAGTTCATTATTAAATAAGACTGTGCTGCTAATGGAACTGATTACTATCAATAGAAACACTGTTCTAGCAAATCTGGAATACAAACTATATCTTAGCAAACCTGTTGCATTAGATCATTTTCCTCAGTATGGAATCCCGCTTCTGTCATTTGCATTATGGAAACTGCTACTTGCAGCTGCAGGCGTCAGATGCAGATTGTAGTTTCAAATAATCAGTATTTAAATTTTACATTAGCCATTGAATATCAAACTATTTAAGAATGACGGATGTCCGAGAAAAGTTGACAACCCATTTTTTGACGTATTGGAGCTGGTTTGGCCGCCGTTGTGGAGTTGATCGTAACTCTAACCTTAAATCTGTCGCCTGTCTGTCGTTATAATGCGGCGCCTCGGCAACAGATGTCTTAAATTCACTGATGTGATGTCGTGGTGTTGCCGCATATCGTATTTTATTGGAATTTTTAAGAATTCAAGCATTTTTAACAGACTGTAATATAGGAGGTTCTCAATTCCAGCCGAATGTATGTTTTTGATAATAATATGTACGCTGATTACTCCGGGGTAATTGGACCTACTTTCATAATGATTTTACATTAGGTGTTAAATGTTAAACAAACAAAAGTAGATAAAAAGCGACAGCATAACTAAAATAGGTTTTATTTCGACGAAAAATAGCAAAATACGTAATACACTAATACAAACAAACTGGATGTTTCTTAAGTAAGAAAGTAAAACCTACTTATTTTAACCATTTTAAAAAGTAGTAATAATTGCAAATTAAAACCAAGTTATACAAACAAACCGCACATCATTCATATTTTACCCAACATATACGTTGTAGCCTAGGTAGGTATTGAATAGTGAGATTCGTCATTTAATTCTGTTAGAAATAGAATACATGGGGGTCAATATGTTTTCATGTAATTAACGTTGGGACGTCAAAAGGTTGAAAGGTTGCTACAAAGCAATTAAAAATAGGGACATTTTTAAGTCTAGACTATACTATGAAAGGAAAATAAATGTAAGCTACTTAAATCTAGGATATAGGTGTAGGTACTTATGTGAAATCAAGTTTTACGATAAGCTATAAAAATAAATTTAAAGAACTCATGCAGCAAGTCAAACAGACAGGCGGCAACAATGTTTTAAATTAGCAGTGAAAACGTTAGTCGCTTTTTTGTTAGTGAACTCATTGTGCCATCTATGAATTTAACGTAGCAGATTTAGGAAATCGGCTCATATGGCCTTCTTATAGTTTGATATTCAATGCATTAGCCAATAAATTCAACCTTTCATTTAATTAAGACGCAGAAAAACCTGAAACCAATCTAAGGAGAGTATGCCACATATAATTAAATAGAAAGTCATGATAAAATTTAGAACAAAAAAACCTACCCCAAATACATTAGTTATTTTTGTCGATTTGTGTAATGTGAGGCAAAGTTCATGGTCAATTTGTGAAGCCGAACGAGGTAAAGGAAAAATTACAAAAGTTCGATACCTAATTTTTTATCTTCAGCCGGAGGCGTGATAGGCATAACTTTTATGAGTGCTTCGCTTTCGAAAGTTAAATTAGGGAAAAAGAATTTGATGGTTGTCATTTGCATAGCCCTGTTTTTATCAGGCAGCAGTTGGAGCTGGAAAGATTGTTATGAAAGTATAAAAACTGTTTTTGTACCTTTTTCATAACATTTTCGTTTCCGCACAATATCCTGTGGCTTAGCTTATAGGTTTTCATATTTTTTGTTATGTAATTTTTGCGCAATTTTCCTTATAAATATTTAAATATACTTTATTCTGTTTGATTGTACCAAATTTACTTTTAATTATGGTGTCTGGATTATATTGTTAAAAAATTTATAGAGGTTCTTTTTAAGCTCGCCATAAAAATGCGAGGCAAAAAATAACGGGATGTTTAACTGTTTTAATTAATTACCATATATTTAGTTCGGTTACTTTTTGTTTCTAAAAATTAACTAGCAAATTTTGCTACTCGAGCAAACCTTTATAGTGTTAATTGAGAATGTTCGTGAGCGAAAGATCAAGAGTTACAAATAGAATTTTTGTTACAAATAAATTAACCACAGACATAGAAATCTATATAATATATATTAATTAACCTATTTTAGGCTTCGCACTATTTTGTAATATTCATTTGGTTCACTTAACACTAGCTACCATTATGCAATTTTAATAGTTTTAAAATAAGCTCATAATACATGCTAGACATCAGCACAAATGTTAACAAAACTCTTTTCTTTCATATGGAACAAACCCGACCAAACCCAAATTGAGGCGATCCTTAATTCCCGTTCTTTGTTACCCATGTCCAATGACCCGTCGGACCTAGAAGTTCTAACCCCCGGACATTTCCTGATTGGTGGAAATATACTGGCGTCCCCCTAAGAAGAGGTCACTGAAATCCCATTAAATCGCCTCAAAAAGTACCATCGACTGCAACAAATTGTTTAAAGATATTGGAAACTCTGGAGTAATTGCTATTTACATACACTCCAACAATTAAATAAATGGAAATCCAAGTCTGAATACCTAAAATTGGACACCTTGGTTCTTTTACAGGACGAAAATCTGGCGCTCTTACAATGGGCTATGGTGCCGGATCGTTGCTCTTCATCCGGGCTCGGATAATTTGGTCCGAGTTGTAACGATTCGTACAAAAAATGGGCTGACCAAGCGATTCGTACAAAGAATATGTCCCCTACAAGGTTGAAGGCTGTCCCAGTGAACCAATGGATGAGATAAACCAGATGTCTCCGTTAAAATACCCGAGGCATTTCAAGGCCGGCGGCATGGACAATCTTTAAGAAGCATTCCAAAATGCACAGCAGCAACGTCGCTGCCTTCACCGCTGACGTGGAGGATGTTGGGATCCCGCCCAGCAGCAGAAAGAGACAAAAACTCAACCGTTCAATATTACAGACATTGGCATTATTGATTCTAAAAACGTCTGTTATTCTCGCAATAATGTAGGAAACAACCATTAAGAAAGTGCACTTATTTATGTTTCAATAAACTACAAAATCGAAGATAGAACCATCATTATGAATGTTAATATTCTCTTCCTTATAGGTTTTCGCCCCTTTCTCTTTACACCATGTAGCAAAATGTTCGTATTACTTTTTATACCTTAGTCGGGATTTGGCAGGTAACAGCTCGGAATTTACTTTATCTGCAGCCTTCAAAATAGCTTCGGGAAGTTCTTCGTAGAATGAATCCATTAAATATTGCTTTGATTTGGTTTAATTTAGAAAAAGCCTAAACTGTCACTTTGAAGGCGCTTTTTAATAGTATATTATTTAACGAGCGTATAATGTAGGCCATAATAAAACGAGGATGAAGTTTACGGCACGAGCCAAAGGCGAGTGTTGTAAATCATCCGAGTGTATTATGGTTCATTAGACGCGAGTCAAATACTATACTTTATCTAAAACCATCCATTTATACAGTGCCTGAAAAAAAGTTGAGTTCATATGGGAAATATAATAATTTAGTTGTTTTATGATAATTACACTGGTTGTATTATGGATAGCATAATGCTCTTATTATCAGAAAAAAAGTTGAGATCATATGGGAAATATAATAATTACAATTGTTGTTTTATGATAATTACACTGGTTGTATTATGGATATGCTCTTATTATTAGTATTATGCACCTATTATTAAATGGTTGTAGATAAACAACTTTAATGTTATAGTAACAATGACACAGCTTGCTTGGTAATCATACCATACCAATTGATATCACTAGCAATTTATTTAATATGGATTAAGACAAAATAATCTATCAAGACAAACTATGTCTTAGCAAACCTGTTGTATTAGATCATTTTCCTTAGTGTAATTTTAAATTTGTCGATTTAATACTTTGCGCTCAATGCACTTTTAAGATTATATTTGAAGTTAATACACCAATGAACTCAGGCGAAACTAATATCTGCCTCGTTAGAGTTTCTCCTGGAATTCCTTTGAAATTAGATTAATCAAGGGATATTTAGGATGAACCTGTGCAGTGTTAAAAGTTTTTGTCGTTAAAATTATGACTTTGATAAATTAACTAAAATATCCCCAGCTTACGAGGTAAAGCACCTAGCTTTAATTTTAAACCCTATGCAGATGCACGAAACTTATGCGCTTTATTCTAATGTTATCTCTGGCGAACAGCACATGTATAATTTAAATATGCATGATTCGGATTTAATTAAGAAATGCAGATTTAATGCCAAAAAGAAATGTTGGCCGTAATTCGTTGATTTAAAAAAGAACTACGTTAAAATCCTGCAACAAAACACGAATTTAAAATCGTGTAAATAGAATAAAGAAAATGCAATTAATTAATAATGTTATGCTATATCCCTGTAAGTATCAAATTTATATTATTACCCAAATATGTTTTTTAATAACAGCTTGTGGCATGACATTACTAGATATATGTCGTTGTCCCCGTTTCCATATCTGAGTTATGGCATTTTGTGGATAGCAATTAATTTAAATCGTGGCCATGGGGACAAATTGTTAAGTTCAAAAATTAAGCTATACAAATATGTACTTTGATTGATTACAACCTGAGTATTAATAATAGTACTTGGGATGAATGACAGCAGAGTGGTACGTATTTGTAGGATTTAAGGCATCTTTTAACATACTCTTGTGTATCCATTTGGCTACGCGGGCCTTTCATTTGGATACCCAGTAAACATGAAATGGATACAGAAATTTGGGGCCTCATGACTTATACAAAAAAAAATCAACTACCTACCGAGAAAAATAATGTTTAATTCTTTAGAAACGTAAAACAAAATCAAAATTAAAAATAAAATCTTTTTAGTCTAATACAAAAACATAGCATACTACGAATACTACGATTAATACTGGAAATCTAACTAAATAATAGAACACTCTTTGGTATTAAGGTATTTTAAAATAAAAGTAATACAGTACATAAAAATAAAAAATACCACGAATTAAAAGGAAATGGAACTCGTTACGTACTCATTTTCATTGTAAACGGAACTTCATTAACAAGATTATAGTTTAGGATTATCTCTAAAAAATTGTTAAAAAATCTTTAAAAAATTATACAGTGGCGGATCCACGGTGGGGGAGGGGGGGGGGGGTCATCGGGTCTGGATCCCTCAAGGATGGTATTAGAATAGTGGACATAACCGAAATTTTGGCGTGGCCTCTAAAAATTGTCGCCTGCGGCGCTGTTTGACCCCCCTAGGATTAATTTTTGGATCCGCCACTGCTATTATATTATTTTTTTCAAAACAAATATGTTAAAAAGTTGAATACATGGATACGCAGTAAAAAATCACTAAAAGATGCCTTGGTAGGATTCAACTGAAGACGACTGGAGATCATAGACGTTTACCTTTAGATACGCACAGCTTATCTCCTGCTAAAACAAAAGTTACGTTTTATGGGTGAAAAAATGCGTATGAGTATGAGTGCACGGTTTACCGGCCCGATGCCTTCTCTCCCAGCAGAATTGGGCATGCGCACAAACCTCTTCTTATCGGCATGTCCTTCTTTATCGACATACTCAAAATACACTCCAGAATCTGCTCGGCGTAATTTTTGTTGTTGTGTTTTAGGTTTTCTCTGTGGATTCCTTGTTGTTTATTGTGGGTATTTAATATTTACGGATTTCTAGTTTTTGTGTAGTTTAATGAATTGTGTTTGGGCTTTTAGTGACTCCGATTGGAATATAAACAATGACTAATAGTAACAGCCGTTGTATTATTTTGTTATTCCCAAATAGGGGTAAAACACCTGGTTTTTCGTATTTTCAGTGGAAGTAAGGAGTACACTGTTAAAAGAAAAGAATCAAATTTAACTTTTTTTTTATGTCCCAGAAAGTCCACTCCCGTTTTTTTGTCAATTTAACTAAAACCGCTTCAGTCAATCAGTAACTCATAAAATATGTTATTACTATTTTGACATTAATCTGATTTTATTGTGTAGTAAAAATTACAACTTAATTAGTTAATTTGACACATTTTTTATGTTAGTATTAACTTCTTTTAAAATTTTAACTAAAAAAGATATTGATAATGATTATAAACTTTATCAAAGTTACTCGTATTTGATTTATTTGAACCGTAAAAAAATTGCATGTTAATTTTAGTTAGCTGTTATGTTAACACGACTTCCAGAAAAGTTAGTTCTTAAAATCTGATTTTTACTAAACACAAAAGAGTTAAAATAACTATACATTTTAGGTTAAATTTGATTTATTTTAATTGATTATAAATTTTTTTGATTCTCACGTCCAGGATTTCTAACAGTGTAGGTAGTGATGTATCTTCATATATAACTTTATTTTATTATGATCAATTCAAACACATCTAACTAGGCCTAGGCTACACAAATAAGGTATGAAAATAAAGAGAAACACATACCAAGACAGATTATCCCGATGCATGTTTTGGTACATTTGCAATTTATTTGCCTATTTCTCGGGCAATATATTACTTCAAACAGTTTTAAAGACACTTGTCTCTATACTTATATTATATAAAAGAAAAAAGTAAATACCTAGGTATGGTTATATTAATCCAATGGTGAAAGTTTTCCACGGGTCACGTTCTCGGGCAAAAATTCTTTTAAAGTCTTGAACAAGAAATTGTGTTTGAAAATGTATTACTTGTACCCAAGTTTTGGCCAAATTTTAAAAATTAATACAAGTTATATAGCAACTAATATTGGACTTGAGGTTAGGTACGCGATAACATCGAAGATTGGTTATTTTGCTGGTTTTGTTTGCCTTTTATATTCGATTTTATAAGTTTTATAGTTTAAATAATTTGTTCTCTTTCTTTTCGAACTAAAAACACGACGACGAATAATTTTTAAACAAACTTTCGAAACAAAACATAAAAACAATTTTGTCACTACCTTTTTTCTCAACTTGATCAAAAATTGAGAAGAAATTCTAATTTTTTGACAAGAATTTGGGAAAAATTTTACACGTAAAACTAAATTGAAGGTCAACTGTTACAATTTCTTGAGCATGAACTTAAATTTTAAAGCCTTGACCTGTCTATTTTCCTATTCGTCAAATGATAATGTTGCAGTGCGCATGTCTAATCGTGTGTAGCTCTGTTTACATGCGCGAGGCCATACATTTGTCATTTTCGTGATTATTGTTTGCTTATCTAAAGGTAAATATCAAGTCCACAACTCTCTTGTCATTCAGGAAACATTATTGTCTACAACCTTTAACAGACATTACTCGGGTTGTTCAGAAACCTGGCAGTTAGATCAATGAGATCCCTCTTGACTACCCAACTACCCGTAATTATTCCCGAACTAGTTAATCACCTGCCCCTACACCTTGGTATATGAACGTCGCGTCGGAACATCTGCCATTTAAATTAGGCAATTTAATATTTTGCGCTTCATACACTTTTAAGATTATATTTCAAGTTAATACGCCAATGAACTAAAACGAAACTTCTCCAGGAATTCCTTTGAAATTAGATTAATCAAGAGATGTATAGGATAAAAGTTTTTGTCGTTAAAAATGACTTTGATAAATTAAGTAAAATATTTTCAGCTTACGCGGTAAAGTTCCTAGCTTTCAGTTTAAACCCTATGCAGATGCACGAAACATATTATGCGCTTTATAAGCTAAACGACATTACCTTAAGTGAACTTTGATCTTAATTATATAAAAGCTTCTTCCAAATAGATCACTAGATATGTCTTCCGCTAAGTGGTGTACGCATTTTTAAAGCTGGAAAAAATCTCGCTCCCGCAACCCGCGTTCACGCCTTATGAACTCATTATTTTCAAAAGAAAAATACCGCTGCTGATAGATTAGATCACGGGATGTGGGAGGAAAAGAGTAATCTATTAGGAAAAGGCGATAATATAATCAAGATCAATCTTTACTTAATGTAAGTTCGTTTAATCAGATAATTATATTTTCCACCTCTTCCTCTAGGTCACTATGTCGATGGCTACGCTGAGAAAAAGTCTTCTATTCCTTATAAGAATTCCCATACTCTTTATACAACTGTTTAATACTACCTAGATGTACCTAATAGCAACGAGTTTTCCTACTGTAAGACAACGAAAATTGCTAGGCCGTTGTGTAGTGATAATAACACGGTAATTTAACCAATAGGAATTAGGAGTTTATGCTATTATAGCCATTATTGCTATAAATACTCACAGTAATTATTAAGTTCTATTGGTAGTGTAATCTGGTTTTATATACTTCATTATAGTTCCTAATGGCATGTTGTAATAAAACTTGACATTAATCATAATATTTACATGTTATGGTTAATAGCTTTATACTTACCACTAAATGCTTATATATTACCACTTACCACTAAAAATCAGTACTGTAGTTCTCAAAAATTTAAATAGCTTCTAGTGTGATATGGTTCTCGTCGTTTAACATGGCATAGAAAGAAAGAAAGAAAGAACATTTTATTTGAGTATGTTTTGTTAAATTACAATTGTATCAGGTCAAAATGAAAATCATATAAGTAATTATTATGTAAAATACAAAAAAGAAATTTTAACATAAAAAAAAATAATACACAATGTAAAAATACTAACATAACACAAAAAAATACAACGTAAATAACTACATATATATACACAAACAGTTACGATATGGCGTCGTTATTTAGTTTTAAAAACAATCTGTATTCATCCACTGTATAAAATGCATGTTTGACTAAAAATGACTTTATTTTCATTTTAAAATACTTACTATTTAATAATTTAATATTATTAGGCAAAACATTATATAATTCAACATCCAGTGAATTTTTTTTTGAAAGTTCAAGTCTAAATTTGGGCGGCCTAATTAACTCTGCCGATCTTGTGCAATATTCATGAAATTTTGAATTAATCTGAAAATCATTTTTTTTTTGTATGAATCTCTAAAAGTTGATTTAAAATATAAAGACACGGCAGTGTTAGTATTTTTAATTCTTTAAAAATTGGTCTACAGTGCTCTCTATAATGCGCTTGAGCAATAGTTCTTAATGCTTTTTTTTGTAATTTAAATACTTTGACCGACCTTGATGAATTACCCCAAATATGAACTCCGTACGCTACATGGGAGTTAAAAAGAGAATAGTATACCGTTAAAAGGGTAGCTTTATCCAGAATTGATCTTAATCTTCTAAGTGTAAAAATTGCAGAGGCTAATTTTGTAGAGATGGACTCAATATGAGGCCCCCAATTTAATCCTCCATCCAGGGTCACATGCACCTAACAGTTTTACCGTTTTATCATTTTTAAGTTCAGGTTTAGTGGAGAACAAAATCTCTTGCGTTTTATCTTGATTAAGCCTTAAGTTATTATGAGAAAACCAAGTAATTGCCGTCTGGTTTAGTGATTCCCTTTTCTCTGATAACTCTATACGATCGTCATCACCACAGCAATAAGTCGTATTATCACAATAACACACACAGTCAAATGGTTTTAAAAAATTAAACAAATAGTTAATATATATAACAGAGAGCAAAGGACCTAATATGGACCTTGCGGAACCCCACTTTCTACCTGTAATAAAGATGATTCCTTGCCTTTAATAACTACGTTTTGCTGTCTACCTGACAAATACGATTCTAGCAGTTGTAAATGATTACCCTTAATCCCGTACCTACTTAGCTTCTCCTTCAATAACTTGTGAGATATGCAGTCGAAGGCATTGCTCAAATCACACAATGTCAGGCTAACCTCCTCTTTTCGCTCAAGGCCCCCGACTACCATCTCAACTACCCTTGAGACCGCTTGTACCGCAGAGCGTCGTTGCATGAAACCAAATTGGTTAGAATTTATAAACCCATTAGAAATTAAATATTCCTCTAACTGTTTTTTAAGAATGCTCTCAAAGATTTTGCCCAATATTGGTACTATTGATACCGGTCTATAATTTTCTAAAAACCTCTTGTCGCCCTTTTTAAATAAAAGAACGACTTACCTTGAAACAATGGGGAAAAACGCCAGAATCAATACATTTGTTAAATAACATCTGTAAAGGTACAACTAACTGTAAACACATATCTTTAACAATTTTCGCATTAATATCATATACATCAGACGAATTAGTATTTTTTAACTTTACTATTGAATCATAAACATCTCTTTCGGTAACATGAGAAAATGCGAATAATACATTGGAATCAGGTATTTTTTTAATAATATCGTTTTGTGTATTTATGTCAATTTTCAAGAACTTCGAAATTTGGTCTGCAACTGTAGCAAAATATTGATTAAAATCTTTAGCTGATATCTCACCTAGGTCGTCATTTTTTGATGACTTACCCTTCTCGAAATTTATAAGTGTCCATACATCCTTCGCCATTCTATCCGAGCAATTAATAAATTTATTGTAGGCATCCTTTTTGGCAACTTCAATATTATTTTTATAGTCTTTATTATTATATGATTATCTAAATATCTATTATGCAACATGGTTTACTAAGATAGTAAAATTCGTCCATAGATTATAAAGTCCAATACTAATGATGCTTGCGCGAAATAAGAATCTTCTATTGCTTTATCTGACATGCAAAGTTTAACGAAGCTTAAATCCCTACAAAGTAAAAATAAATTACTTGAAACAGGTACTGGTATAAAATCAATAAAAGTCAAATTCAGACAGGGCAGTTAAAAAATTTCGAACAACGATGTAACCTGCGCAACAAATACTTTAAACCTAATACTATGGCGCGCGACGATTGCCGATCGCTACGAACCCCCACCAACGTCTTGTGGATTATTGGTTCTAACGGATACGATTCGTTTTTGTGAACGCTGTTCTGCTTCTTTAATTCTAGAGAAAGCGCTTTACTGGGAACAAAATGCGTCGCATTGAGAAGATACAATTTATTTCTTAACAAAATTGCTGTATTAAAAGTGGTTCATTATTTAACAAGACTGTGCTGCTAATGGAACTGATTACTACCAATAAAAATATTGTTCTAGCAAATCTGGAATGATATAACACTAAAGAGGGTTTGATACACTAGCAATTTACTTAATATGGGTTAAATAAAAATAAGCTATTAATACAAACTATGTCTTAGCCAACCTTTGTTGTATAAGATCATTTTAACCAGACAAGAGATATTAAATTTTTTACCATTATCGCGGATATCTGTTAATGCTTTTTTTTAAATTACTTTAATGTTTCAGTGTAAAGGTATAACATTTGTTACATTATATCACTTTATCTTCTCGGCTGATCGCCATATCTACTACATTTAAGTGGTACACATGTTAATTTATTTCGGAGATCCTAGTCTTACTGATGAGCCATGAGATGGCGAAATGCGTCCAAGGATGGATCTGACTTAATGAAAGAAGATATTTTATTCTGATATCATTTAGTGCCTTTTACCCTATTGCATTGCAGATTATTCCGGTTCATAAAAAAGGTAATAAATCCGAAATTAAAAACTACAGACCAATCGCGCTAATAAAAAACTTTAGCAAGATTGCCGAAAAGATTATTTATGAAAGAGTGACTTCTTGGAAAACAAAAAGTTGCTGTCAAATTATCAAAATGGTTTTAGAAGAAAAAATCAACTATAAGAGCTGTATATCAAGCTTTAGATAAAATTTTAAATTCCTTAAATAAAGAGAAAGATACTACTGCTGTGTGCTTGGATTTGTCAAAGGCTTTCGACAGTGTTGATCACGACCTCCTAATCATGAAGATGGAGAAGTATGGAGTCCGCGGGATCTCTGCTAAATTATTTCAATCTTATCTTGAAAATCGGAAACAGTACGTCTTTGGAACGACAGCAAATGGTCAAAGCTTTAAATCAAATCAGCAAGATGTTAAGAGGGTTGTGCCGTAGGGCTCCATACTTGGCCCACTGCTATACATAATCTATACGACTGAGCTCTCCGAGGTCGTGGGAAACACTGTTCGGTTTGCGGATGACACTTTAATAGTCATCACGGAAGAGACCCACACAGCACTCGATATCCGTAGGATAGCCTAAATTGGTCCCTAAAACCCAAAGTTAGGCTATGCCCAACAGGACGCCCATAGGCTAAACAATGGATATCCTTAATAGCGCTTTTGCTCTTTCGGATAACCCTAGGATACCCTTTGCAGGATATCCTATGGAGGTTCATTATGGCAAACCAAAGGCTATCGCTATGTCTGGATATCCTTATGGAATTTCCCTAGGATGTCCATTTAGGAATAACTTTAGGATATCCCATGTGGACATCCGGAGGCTGTACTTGTATGGCGATTTAATTTAACGATATTCAGTTATACTTTAAGCTTTTAGTAAAATATTAATAATACCATTTATCGCGATTTTCTTCTCGTTTTTTCTAATAATGAATTTTAAAAATATATAATTTGAACGAATCGAAGATGAATTATTTAAAAATTTCCGGGAACTTGTAGAAACTTTTTCCACCCTAGACAGACCCGTGTTAGAAGAAAAAGTTAATTGAGACTGCGTTCGGCATAGCAACTTTTTTCAGACTTTTCATACTTTTCGTTCTAAAACCGTTCTGCAATAAAGGACATTGCATGGTGTAAAAATGTAATGTTTCATCCGTTCGATATTGGCTGGGGCATAAACATTTTGTAATGCTCGTTTTTATAAACACTGTCCTTTTACCACTCCGACAGCGAAACGTTATGCTGAACGCACTGAATTATTGATGGAGTGATGCGGATCACGCTACGACATAGCTAGTTGACGCAACGGATAGTGTTAGAAAAAGAAACTAACGTACGTGTGGCGTCGTTTGATTCGGTTCGGTTATTGTCAATCGAAGATGAATCTGTAATTGAGGCGCTCAGAACCAGAGTGACCTAACCCACAAAAAGGTTGATTTGAGTTAGGCCTCGGAAGCAACCCTAAATAATAGTATATTTCCAGCGCTAAAGCAGCCCAAACCACCTTTTGTTTCTTGTTCACAGATGGCGGCACTAATTCGTTTTAGCATTCGTTGAAACGAGTTAAACTTCTGCGCCATACTGGCCCAACTGTGGGTTAGGCCACTATGGTACTAGGTTTTAAAACACGTCATTTCTTGTCTATGAGTTAGGTCGCTTAGGCATCCGAAAAATATCCCTTACTGGAGATAAGGTAGAGTGGTTAAAGTTTCAATGGTTACAATATCGTAAAACTGACCCATATGTAATACGCGACAAATATTCAAATAATGATATTGTTGAATTTTTTGAAGTCTCCATTTCTAAGAGGAGCACACAGAATATACTGACCCTAGAAACCCTGTATCCAGATGGCCATTCCATTACTGTATCTAAGAAAAAGATTTAATGGACTTACTGCCATTCATACCTCCAATTTATCACGATTTTTACCAAAATTTAAAAACGTCGGCTGATGCAGAAGATCTTCTGGATATATCCGACAATGTGCAGATCGTAGAAGACGTTGAGTAAATAAAAATATATTTTTTTTAGTTATAAATTTTGTTTAGTTTTCCAAGGCATAAAAAATGTTTTGAATAATAATATACATACTTTTATTTTTATACTTATAATAGTAATACCAGAGTGGCCCAACCCACGTTTTTTTCTTAACCTTTACAAATTTTTAATTTTTATTAGTGTACATCATAAACCAGGTCCCCTCACAGCCTATTAAAATCCAAAATACGGTAATTTGAAGTTTTTCTAGTATTCTAGCAATACTCGAAAATAGTCTAAAACTTTAAACCGCTTTTTCTCGAATATACCTTTTTGGGGTTAGGCCACTCTGGTTCTGAACGCCTCAATTATTGGTTCTGGTTTCTGACGCCATTTTTATACTTTGTTGATTTGTTTTTTTGTGGTGCCTCGTTTTTCTTGTGTTTAAGTGTTTTTGTTAACGTATTGTGCAATTTGTGAAAATTTGTGTAAATTTTTAGTTTGCGCTGTGTTTTAAAAAGGAAATAGAAGGTATTGTAATTGGATGCAAATGTAAAATGCCTAAAGTTCGTTCCAAAACGACCTACTACAGAAAGGTCAAAAACGAAGTAACACATTTTTTTGGAAACCTACCGGCTTCTAATCCTGAAGAAATACACCACATTAATAAATATAGCCTTGCTAATACCGGTAATATATTTAGCCTGGACAATATTCATTGCAGTATAAATGAGAGCACCTCGAATAAGGCCAACGACGTATACTTTGAACCTTTGGTAGTGAATAATGAAAATAATAATATAGACTGCGCATGGGAAAGTATAGTTAAAACATAATATATGAAAAAGGTCGTCAAGAAAATACTGTAAACATTGGTGATGGTTTTAATCAGACAGGCTCAAAAGTGAAGCGGAATAAATTAGAAAAAAATAAAAATGTTTCATAGAAAATAAAATATATATATAGAAGTTCCGCATTTTTCTTTATCACATTAAAGAACGCCCAAAGTTGTATTTTGGTGCCGAGATTAACTTTTCCATCTTTAACAGTTACCTACTTATACAGAGCGATTAGAACATTTGCTAGAATTCCAAAATATCGTTATGAAAATTCATTACACTTATTTTAAAAGGTGTTGAAAATGTCGTCCGGTCACTAGCTCGCAGCAAGATATTTTCAAAATCTTTTAAAATAAGTAATAAATTTTATTATTTTTGATTGTTCCCCACCATTATTATTTGGATAGCCATAGTATACCCATATCCTGTATATCCAGGCTAAATATGTCCTAAGGATACCCTCATTGGATGACCTATGGGGGTCTATAAAAGGCCCATTTGGATATCCATAGTATAACCAATATCCTGGATATACGGGCCAAGGTTTTCCATAGGACATCCTTCATTTCCAAACAGGCCATCCTATGGTTATTCTACGGATATCGAGTGCTGTGTGGGGAGGGATGGAAGTATATCGGACAAAATTTTTGATAGTCTATCTGTGCTCGAAAACTGGTTCACTTCACACAACTTTACTGCTAAATGTCGACAAGACCAAGCTTATTAAATTTCTATATCACATAGCACAGGAGCCACAAATTTTCCACAGTAGCGCCAATGTTATTACATCTGTTAAATCGGCATGTTTTTTGGGGGTTGAGATTGATTACCGGTTGAATTGGAACCAGCACATCGAAACTATGGTAGGCAAAATATCATCTTGTTGCTATGCTTTAAAAGTTATTGCCATCAACATTGACATCAATGCGGCAATAATGGTTTACCATGCGTATGTGCACTCCCGGTTGAGGTATGGCATCATTATTTGGGGTGGTAGCTCGGAAATTGTTAGAATATCTGTCCTTCAAAAGCGGTGCATTAGGAATATTTTCAACGTGAATATAGTTAAAACATGTAAAACTAAATTTATAGAGAATCGCATAATGACAGTTATATCGACATAATATATTGAATGTTTGATCTTTGTAAGGGAGAATTCAGATCTTTTCTCCGAACATATCAGAGAACACTCACACGACACAAGAAATAAAACAAATTTAAAAAATATAAAATGGAATTTCAGCTTCATTCAAAGAAATGTACAATTTAATTTAATAAAAATTTACAATAAAATTCCTCGGGAAATAAGGGAATTAAATGACAAATCCTTCAAAATAAAAATAAAATCGGTACTTATTAGAAAGCCCTATTACACTGTCAATAAATATTTTGACGATGATATGGCATGGCAGTAAGTTGCTTCCTCTACCACTTAACGCATATAGCTGCTCACTGGTTATTGGGGGATTGACACTCCTTGTCTCGCTTTTGATTTGTCTATTTTATTCTATTTTTATGTACTTAAGTGTTTATTGTAAAATCTTAGAAGATGTGAAATTGTATTTTAGGAATTTTAAAATTTTAAACTTTTCATTACTACTTATCTATATTGACATGTCCTACGCCCTTGGGCTTTCCAGACTTAAATTTTATATTTTATCTTGTATATTTAAGGATTATTAAAGATTTTTGATTTGATTTATTTATTACGAAGAGAAATACGAAGCCCGATTAACCCATTAACGCCCAGAATTATTTTTTGTTAGTTATTTTAGATATTTTTACTTTTCTGAGTTAATATGAGTAGGAATTCACCAAAAAAAAAATTTACAAAATATCTTACGTCAGCTTTTAAGAAAATGATTGCTACCATATGGTATCACTGGGCGCATAGGATACTATAAAATACAAGTATTTACAATTTTAAAATACATATTTATTTATGGACATATTGAAATTAAATTTTTACATTGTGCGATAATTAGCAAAACATACTACACAAAGACCTATATCACACTTAGAACACATTGTTCTACCAAAACTCTTGCAGCCAGTTCCTGCGCAACGGTGTCTATTACATGGAGCAACGTAATGATGCATCCGTCATATCGAATACCTGGCAGAAGTGTGCGTGAAACCGATGCTTTTGCAGGACCTGCTGATTTTGCTAAGTATACTTGGACCAACTACCTTCTAAACTCTATGTTGGAGGTTTTGTTGTGATATTAGCGTATGCCATAAAGCTTCAGACAATGAAAATCCACGCCTGTCAAAAAAAATAAAAAATATATAGTGAAACCGCCCAGTGATGGTATCAGTATGTTTTGCGACCATTTTGTAAAGTCAGGGGAATTTTAAAAAATTAGTTATACATTATAGAGGGCTTTATATATATTACTTAGTCAATATCAATACTTGTTTTCAAAAAATATATATATTATCACTGAAAAACTGTACTTACTCCAAGCGAATGTCCATATTTTTCTATTGACGTAAAAGGAACGGTAAAATAACACGTGTTTTTTTTTTCACAAATCGAAAATGGTACTCAAAGACAGGTAAAACACAACTGAAGATGCTTTCCGCAACTAACGCACTAGTCAGAATAATTATCCCACTACCACCCACAAAATGGCCGATGTCTTAGTAACGGCTGATTTAGCGATACCAAACGGTATCACTGGTCGATAATGGGTTAAAACAAAAACTATGAAATGTTAATTGGCATCAATGGTTTTAAATAGCCCAGTTAAATTCATAATTGAAAACCAAGCTCATTCAGGACCTGTAAACTAAACAAGAATAATATGTCCTGCTGTACTTGTTTATAAATTTCAAATTTTAATCCTATGGACGGTAGGAGACAGTTTCCTTTAGAATTAAACTTTACTTATCTTATTGACAATATTGCTTTCTACTTCTTTAAAAATAAAAAGCTTTAAATAACTAATTATACACTGATAAAATTAATTATTTGAATTAAAAAAATTTGGCATTCACTCAAATAAATATTTGTTTCCTATTAGCCAAACAATTATGTATTTGAATTGTACCTAGAAATTATTTAAAGTTTTACTATTATTCGATTTGGTACAAATAATTTTTTATTTAGAAGTAATCACTTTTTACAAATTTTAGCTAATATTTATTTTAATCAAATTTCTCTTAACTTAAATGAAATGCGTTAATGATTTGAAATGAATAATTTTAAAGTTAAATTAAATACATATTTATTTCAATGAAATTTGTACATGTTTTATTAAAGTATTTATTTGTTTACTTTTGTTCAATATGTATTTGCCGTCACAACAACTTTTTTCATTGAAATACATATTTGTTTGATTTTTGTTAAGTATTTATTTGCGATCACAGTCGTTTATTTCCTTTCAACAATTTAAGTTATTTGTTTTAAAAACATCGTTGATTTCACTGAAACATATCCTTGATTTTACTGAAATAAATCCCTCTACTCCTATGCTATCCAATAAACAAAAAAAAAACTAAAGTTCTAATTTCAAACAACTAAATTTTAAAATAATATCGTGGCATGTTTGTATTTTATTGTTTTAGTATCGCAATGGCTTACTATACTAATTGGTTTTAATGCATTTATTACATAGTTAGAATAAAATATCAGAACAGAAAATCTAAATAAAATGGCTGAGCAGCATCCGTCATAAAACTAGTAAAATAATGTAAAAAAGTGTTTGAACAAACTATACTAATTAAAAAAAACAAAGGATTACTAGTAGGCATATGAGAGAACTAAGAACAAAATAGTTTAAGAAATACATGTTACATTACATTTTTTTAAATGTATTAACAAGCAGATAATTTAACGTATCAATCTTCAAAATAAATTGATATACTACTGTATTAACTTAACGCTTAAACATATGAATTTAAAAAAATACACAATACTTATTGATAATCAAAGAAATAAAATCATAATAATATAACCTTGCAAACCAAAAATTTAAGAATACTCGCTAGTTTTCGCCGTCAACTGGGGTTTATATTCCAGTCAATCACTAGAGAACCACTTTAAATTATAACAAAAACTAAAGAGAATTTAAAGGTTAAGGGATGCGGGCAAAATACTCTTATTTTAGTTTTTTGAATAAGGCCAAAATGACAATATCAAGACATTTTAAAAACTACAGTTTTATGGCCAACATTACAACTAAATATTTTTTTTGAAATTTCTTTTTTAAAAAAACAAAACTAGATCATTTTGCAAGGATCATTTATGTTTTAAATTTTTCTTTCGAAACTAATTATTCTGATATTTTACGATAACTTCTCAGTTGATTGGAATAACGTGGGTACGTGTTTTCACGATAAAAACGCAGTTTTAACGGCTCGATGGAGAGCTCTTAAATGTTAATTTAAAAATAAAAAAAAAACTATTTAGTTAGACAAATAACTACTACGTTAAGTAATTTTTCTTAAAAGTATTTTGTGTTTATAAAAAAATACCTAGGTTTAATAAGTATTATTGAGTCGTATCATGGAATAACTAAAATATCCAAATCGTTTCCTACCTTGGAGTGGGCGATACCCCATTTGAGTAAGATACACATCAATGGCATGGTATTTGGCATTGCATAATGGAGTATATTAAATAAAGTTTATACACAAACACTGAAATTATCACACAACAAACACATAAGGCAGTATCAATAAACAATGCTAACTTTTTGATAGGTATTTTAATTCACTGCTGGTTTTCATTTCTAAGATGCAACGAGGTGTACTGTGTAGCTATATCTGAAAAAATGGCGACGAAAGACAAAATTTAAGGTCGACCAGGACAACTGGTCCAAACGACGCATCATTCCATTTGTGCGACCAATCATATTATTCGATGCGGGTGACGTCTTCCGATAACCGGGGTAGCTTTTGATAATTAAGGATTTGATTTTAATACCTAATTATTAAAGTTAAATAACCAAGTTGGTCAAATAGTTCATTTTATAATGATTTAATTTATGGTTAACGGTATTTAGTTCCTATTACGGGATTATTTCGCTTAAATATTAAATTATTTGGATTTTGTACTTTTGTAGTTTATTGCTTAGATATTTATTTTAAAGCTTGCGTTGTTTGACATAAATCCGCCAACAGTCAAATCATTTTATAAATAAAAACAAATACTCTGACATATTAAAATTAAATAAAACTGAGTTAATTCAAATCATATTTATTTGTCACCAATACTTCCTCGGCAAATAAATCAGTTTATTTGTTTAAAGGAAAACAGTTTTATCAGTGTAGGTAAGTAGAAAGCTCATATAACATGTGCCTACGTTAACGGCCCTTCAGAAATAGAGAACTAAAATCAATGTTTTAGTTTTCCATTTTTAGCAAAGACAGTTGCTTAACACAGGATTTTGGTAACATTTTATCAGTTTCACAAATTTTCACGACCAATTGGCGACTGGCGTTTAAATAAATCAAAATATAAGATCTCTGGCTGGCAAGATTTATGCTGGGACTAATGTTCCTTTTAATGTACGCATCGTAAAATAATACCTATATAAATATGCTCCATGGCTTGTCTTCACTGTCAGTGACTATATACAGTGTGACCAGTAAAGTACGCATCATATGAGATTTTTTTTATTAATAGCTTTATTCGAAATTTTGACTTTGGCATCAAGTTCTCCTTCGATCATGATGAAAATTAAGCAAAAAAATAGTAGTCACGTGATTCGCAGTATCTGTCAAATTTTAAGTTTTTCCAAAAAATAATTCGAAAGTGGATTTATTTCGGAAAATATCAAAAAAAGTTATTAGAAAAAGTTTTTTTTAATGCACTTTCTAGCCCACATGCAAAATTTCAACTGCATAAGGTAATTTTGATATTTTACCCATATTTTGTAAATTGCACCACTTTTGAAAAATAAGACTCAACGCAACCTACATAAAACTTCTTGGTTCTGACAAAGCTTTATTTCAGATGCATTTTCTTGAAAGAAGCGCCATATTAAATGTGCGTTTTTCTACAAAATCTAAATTGGGCTTTTAAAATTTGGTCGCATGTGATGCAAAGTTTATTTGTTTTTGATCCTGTATAAGGTAACTTCATAAAATAAGTATTTTTGAAAACGTAGTCTGTGTCTGAAAGTAATACACCTTAATATTAAGACAAAAAAGAACACAGTGTCATCAGTAAAGTGTTCATTACGTGGAAAATAAATTTTAGTTAACTTAACGTAAAGTTTATCTGTTTTCAACGATTTATTTTAAAACCCCTTTATTAAAATTTGTTATTAAGCTATGTCATAAAAATAGTATTTTATTATTTAAGTGCAGTTTCCAAAAAATTAATTACAATGTTACAACGATAAAATATGGGTAAAAAATCAAAATTATCTTATGCACCTAAAATTTTGCATGTGGGCTAGAAACTGCATTTAAAAAAACTTTTTCTAATAACGTTTTTCGATATTTTCAGAAACTTTTGAATTAGTTTTTGGAAAAAATTAAAATTTGACAGATAATGCGAATCACGTGACTACTATTTTTTTGCTCAATTTTCATTTCGATCGAAGCAGAACTTGATGCCAAAGTCAAATTTCAAATAAAGCTATTAATAAAAAAATCCCATATGATGCGGACTTTATTGATCACACTGTACAGGGTCATCCAACCAGGACTGAACAGGGGCCTATTTTTTGAGTTTCCCTGTATTTTTATTTAAACCAATATAGCCATTTAGTTTATGCTTTGCCGTAGAATCTAAAATTACCATTTAAAAAGCGATCTGACTTAAAACAAAGGAACTGTGGCGTAAAGTTGTTGTTTTTTCAATGGAACACCCAGTATATTATTTATTTTTATGAAACGCCCTTCTTTTCTGATTCCATAAATATATAGTTTGTCCATATTAGCTCAAACCGTTTTTAAGATATGAGCAATCAAACATTTAAAAAGCTGTATTTTAATGCATCGCAATTACGGGGATTTTCTTTTCCAAGGCATTCTAGACGTATTAAGCTCAAATGAATACAGCTTTTTAAATGTTTGATTGCTCATATCTTAAAAACGGTTTGAGCTAATATGAACAACCTATATATTTGTGGAATCAGGAAAGAAGGGCGTTTCATAAAAATAAATAATATACAGGGTGTTCCATTGAAAAAACAACAACTTTACGCCACAGTTCCTTTGTTTTAAGTCAGATCGCTTTTTAAATGGTAATTTTAGATTCTACGGCAAAGCATAAACTAAATGGCTATATTGGTTTAAATAAAAATACAGGGAAACTCAAAAAATAGACCCCTGTTCAGTCCTGGTTGGATGACCCTGTACATACGTACAAGGTAACCCATAAAAGGGTCCATACAGCTTCAGCAGAATCATACCTGAAAATCGGTCATTGATGCTTAATTTCTTATGATACAGTATTCACGGTTAATTTTCAATAAATTTTGTTTCGTTAGGAAAGGTATATTTAAATGTTTCTTACCATTATACCATTGATCATTTAAACCCAAATATCTCAAAAACTAATTGAAATATCGAGATTAATGAAGTATAATCTCCTCTTTCATAATTTGAAATGAAGCGGTCAGAAATGTGGAAGCCAAAAAATTCATGCGAGAATTTACCAAACTTGTGTAACTAGGGTCCTCTAGGAGACATCTTAAAACTCATAATAAAATCGTCTTTCTTGAGCTCAAAAGCATAACGACACCAAATTTAATTTATATCCGCTTAACCATGTTCAAACCATTGCCAATTTTCTCTGTATCTCCTTAACCGTAGATATTTATACCGTGCGAGCAAAAATTATTTGCATCAAAGAGGGCTTGGATTAAAAAACGTAGGGCTTGGTTTAGATCACAATGATATGGGGACGATACAGTGGCGGATTTAGAGGGGGGGCACAGGGGCACGTGCCCCCCCTGTCATAATAATTTCGCACGAACCAACCTAAGCGCAACACCCAAAATTTCAAACACAGTGACAAAGCATTGTACTGTAACAACCAATTTTTTTTTTTTGATGCCAAAACTTTACAGCATTTAGAAATGGATATTAAAAATCAGGTTTTCAACGTGGTTTGATAATTAGCGAAAAGATGGCGTAAAGATAAAAAGCATACATTTTAGGATTTTAGAATTTGTGTTTTGTTACAGAAAACTGTAATCTGTGGTTTTGTTTACAAAGAAAGTGTATTATTTTGGGGTAGTAAGGACTTATTTTAATAAAAATAAACATGCCAAAACGGCTATGAATGTGGAATATTTGAGAAACAATTTTAGCTCATTAAGTATTGAGCAAAAAATTGAAATTAAAATTAAGGGAAGACCCAAACCCGAAATTAACTTGACGAGATCACAAAGTGTAGATCTAGGAACTTTATTGTTATTGATAAGTTTGCTGGAAATAAAACCAGAAGATTGGACTTTACTTTTAAACAATGTACCCGCTAATGAAAAATAAATTGGCCTCTTTTTATTTTTTTTTATCTTATTTCATTTTCAATAAAATAAGTAGGTAATCATACATTTTAAAAATATTTACTAAAAATTATTGACCAAATTTGAGCGTGGTCTTAAAAAATTTTCGCCTGCGGCGCGTTTCGTCCGCAGCGGGCTTTTCGTGCACCCCAAGATAACAAGTAAGTGCCCCCCCTGTCAATTTTTTCTGAATCCGCCACTGGGACGATATATCTAACCAAATCTAGGTTAAAATTTTGCCAAACTAATGAGTAATAAAATAAGTACACAAATACAAATTTATTTTTGTTGTTTGCAAAATTTACAAAGTAAGAATATTACAGAAAGAAAAAAAATACATTAAAATAATAAATACAAGAAAAATAATTACATAAATTGCTGAAATTGGCCACCGCCATGCTCCAAGCATAAATTCACACGTCTCTTCATATTTTCAAAAGTGGTGACCAGCATCTCTGGAGAAATGTTACCACATTATTGGATCATCCTTTCTTGTAATTGTTCTAAATTTGCAACTGCTATTTTAAAAATAGTGTTCTTTAAATAAGGAAAAACGAAGTAATCCATAACCGTTAAACAAGGTGATCTAGGTGGGAATTCATTTTCTGATCGAAAACTGATCAATCTGTCGTCGAAAAAATTGCGTAAGTAGTTAATAGTTTCGGCGGCTGTATGGGCGGTTGCACCGTCCTCTTGAAAATATCCAAAACGTAGTTTGTCGTCAAGTAATTATTGCTCCACAAATGGATTCAAAATATTGTCTCTATACCGCTGCGCTGTAACTGCTAACCAGACACCAATTTGTTGAGGGTGCAATGTGGACTCTACAAAAAAATGGGGATTTTCCCTACTTTACATGCGTGTATTCTGAGAATTCACATAACCGGAGAGGTGGAACCAGGCTTCATCCGAAAAAAATGCCAGGTCTAATAAATCATTTTTTTCCAATAAATTTTGGGTAAACCATTGAGAGTAATTCCTGCGTCTTTCAAAATCTGCGGCTTGTATTTCTTGGAATATTTGCACTTTATCACTACATAGTATAAAATAAAGTCGCTGTCGCTGTCTGTCCGTCCCTATATATGCTTAAATCTTTAAAACTACGCAACGGATTTTGAAGCGGTTTTTTTTAATAGATAGAGTGATTCAAGAGGAAGGTTTATATGTATAATACATGCATAATATTGTAGAGAAACACTGATAAATTTAGAGGTTTCTAATGTGATGTCGTAAATAAATACATTTTAGACCCGCGTGCGAAGCCGGGGGGTCGCTAGTATGGAAATAAATTTAGCTGCTTCTTAAGAATAGTCCTGCATATTCTATTAGATCTTCCCACTTCTTGGGACAGGCGTCTTATACAATTTGTTGGCGTATTTTGCATTATTTCACGAACGTTTGCAACAAGTTCTTCTGTTCTTACAGATGGTCTTCCTGCTCCTTTTTTGTGTTGTATAGAACCTGTTTCCCTAAACACAGCCATGGTTCTTTTCAGGTAATAATAAAAATCCCCAGCAATAAAAGCAACGTTAGGAAAATGTTCGTGAAAATCGTCCATGAACATACCCGGATTGTTTTGCCACTCACAATTTACTCTAACCCCGTTTCAAAAATACGCTTTAACCATGAATGTTTTGTGCTGTTCCGTAAAGCCCATTGTGTGAATGTGAATTGTTCAAGAAATTGTAAAAATTAGCGATGAATCAAATTACTTGGAACGACTGTCAAAGATGACGGAATAACGGATTGATTGTTATTTCAGGTAGTTACTGACACCCAACAGGTATTAAGCTCTACGGCTAAGCATTACGTCCTTAGATGCAAGGCCCTCTTTGATGCAAATAATTTTTGCTCGCACGGTATCTATTTTTGCTGTATGTTAGTTATGGAACACCCTGTATATCCGAACAATGGACTTATAGACTATAGCAACATGAAGTATAACATTAATGATAGTTAACAAATTTTGTATTTAGCGTAAGTTTTAAATTATGTCCAGGAGACAAGAAAAATAATTGCAAATTTTTAAACAAGAGAAATTTTACTAATTGAGAAACTTATCTGTTTTTGGCAGTTTGCAGACTGCGAAGGAAACGTAGTCAAAAGACTAAAAAATGTTTAGAAAAAAATCCTGGAATATTCTCAATGGGTTTTATGGCAAACAAAGATTACGATTTTTAATAATTTTTTGTATTAACAATACAGAGATACGTACCTATAGTAATAAAAGGACATTCTATCTCTTTCGTAGCCTATTTGCCTTTTTTTAATAAATGAGTTCCATATTTTACACAGCTTTGTTATCTAGGTCAAAATAATTTTTGACCTCAAAATTATTTCTCAGAAGGTAATAGATGTCAACCTTTTAATGAATATATAGCACTACATTATACAAATAGGAACCATTCACTTATAAAACCCCCATTGTGACCGACCCGATAAAAATACCACCTATATTCAAATTACGTGAATACAGTTTTTGGCAAAGAAAAGAAAATAAAGAATACATAACACATTGTTTGAGTTCGCCCCGTATCCGTCCAATAATGGCAAAAAAGCAAGCATTTATCCTGCAAAAGGTTTACTTTGAATAGAAATGGTTTCAATAGGATTATTTCAATTGCAAATTCGCCCTCGGTTTAAATAGTTCCTTTTTGGGACAGGAACTGACTTCTTTGCAGTAATTTTCGAGAGGATGGTCCTAAGTAACAGTGGCGTGGATTTTGTCATAGATATTAATTATAATATTTACACATTATTTATTTTACATTAAGGAATACAAACGAGATCAACCCAGGAACAGTATTTACTAAATAAAAAAATATACAGGGTGTTCATTTGAAAACTTCCCACCTCGATTTTCCTGCTTTAAAATGAAAATGTGAAAAATCGCTCGCACCCCGATTTTTATTTCGAGGGGGACATCTTTTGCGTATATTGTCAATGTTGTTACTTCAAGCCCCTAGGAGGGAGGGGGGGTAAGATCTAAATCTTAAACGGATACCCCTATTTTATATAATTTTTTTGGATTTTGCATAAAATTCTGAACATTTTTTAATAAAAGTATTATTAGTCTATACCTAACAGTTTCCGAGATATTGACTCTTGAAAAATGACATTTTTGAACTTTGACAGCGTCCAGCTTTCTAACTGTACGTCTTAGAGCAAAACGGCTTACATGTCCCTATCTTCGATTTTTATTATCTTTTCAATAGTGTCAACTTCCGGTTAAACCGGAAGTACTATATTTCTTACAACCGGTTTAACTGAATGCTCACACTATTGGAAATAAAAAATAAAAATCGAAGATAGCGACATGTAAGCCGTTTTACTCTAAGACGTACAGTTAGAAAGCTAGACGCTGTCAAAGTTCAAAAATGTCATTTTTCAAGAGTCAATATCTAGGAAACTGTTAAGTATAGACTAATAATGCTTTTATTAAAAAATGTTCAGAATTTTATGCAGAATCCAAAAAAATTAAATAAAATAGGGGTATCCATTTAAGATTTAGATCTTACCCCCTCCCTCCTAGGGGCTTGAAGTAACAAGATTGACAATATACGCAGAAGATGTCCCCCTCGAAATAAAAATCGACGGGTCCGACCGATTTTTCACATTTTCATTTTAAAGCAGGAAAATCGAGGTGGGAAGTTTTCAAATGAACACCCTGTATAGTTCTAACGTTATAGTAGTATTACTTACATAAAGAAAAAATAAAGGTATATAAAAATATGTTATGGTTCAAATAAAACTTTTTATGAAAAGCAGAGTCGGTTGTACGCCGTATTTTAACAAACGAAACATTTTTTGTATATTCAGCGTAATTTATTTAATATCGCCTAGCGCTTTCGGCCCATTATGAGGCCATCATCAGGGCTTAGGTTCTGAAAGAAAAACACAATCAAGAGTAAAAAACAGCAGGAACAAACTATGTAAGAATACTTACTCGTCAAATTATGTCCAGGAGACGAGAAACATACTAAAAAAATATTTGAAAATTTCTAAACAAATTTTCTTGGTAATGGTTTCAAATTATAAACAACACCTGACTGACATTTGACACATGGACACAATGACACAAAGTGGTGAGGAATATCTCAGACAAAAACGTAGTTACTATACACAAAATGACGATTAATAGAAAACAGACAGGTGGTATAAAAACTTTAAATACGTCATAGTGAATAAAATTGTAGGTAGGTAACTCCGTCAATTGTGTAAAAGAAAATAATTTAAACAGGATTTTTAAATTATGATATCTGTATTCTGCAAAACCGTCCTATTGTTAATAAAATGGGAGAAGTTAAAAGTCCACAAGCGTAGGTTAAGGTAAATAATAAATTCTTATCGCTGGATTTCGGTTGTTAGTTTCATTGAGTCTTAAATTCAGACATGAATCTGGATAGTTAATTGAATGTCTATGGATTCCAATTCATTAATTTTCAAACTTCTTAAGCGCACTGGTTAAAGCCATCAAGGAAATAAAACACATATCCAGTTGAACCAAATTTGAAAGTGTATTATACGATTTACGACAACGATTCAGCGGAGAGTTAGAGTGATAATTTGTTGTACTGGGTTGTATATGGAACAAAAATTGGTTTCGCGTGTTATAGGATGGAACGTTTATATTTAATAAATTAATAGTAATTGGCATTAGATCAACCATGTAGGCAAATTCTATGTCGTACATTGCCTTCTATCCTCAAGTGATAATAACTTTAAATTCCGTCTGATTAAGGTAAAGTTGTCGTTTAAATACAATTTATGGCATAAATATTTTATAATTTTTTCTTGGACTTTTTCAGTTTTATCAATATATACATCATATTGAGGATTTTATATCACCGATCTAAATGAAAGTAACTACAAGACTATTTATACTAGCTAGGTGCACCGAAGCACAACTGAGGTGGGTGCAGTCATGCGTTCAGTTGGCACGCGATCTTATCCTAAGATTACATCTATTTAACAAAGGTTTCCAGATATTTCTTAAGTCTAATGATGGTTTACTAAAGCAGCCTCGATTCTGGTGAATAGCAGCAGCTTCCTTAAACTTTATTTTCCTCCAGTATGGTTCCTTATGTAAGATTTCAGCTTCTGACCACATGATATGGTGGCCATGTTTCCAGGCATGGTCAGCTGCACCTGATTTTTCGGTCTCTCCTTTTAACGTATTATTCTTGTGTTCTTTAATCCTTGTCTCAAGTGGTCTTATTGTCTCACCTATATAAGATTGGCCGCACTCGCAGGGGATCTGGTAGACGCAGTTTTTCCTATCTTTTTGACTTATAGGTTTTGTCTTCGTCAGGTGGCTTCTTAGGGTGTCTCTCGAGTTGAATACATTCTGTTTGTTTAAAACCCCTACAATTTCAAGCTATTTTTTAGCTTTGGTGGTAATTTGCTGGATATCAATCTATATGGTGATCAAATAACATTTTACAGTCAACACAAATACCTATGTCTTTTACGATGGAAACTCTTGTAAGTGGTATATTGTTGATAGTATAATTTGATAAAATTTTATTTATTTGTCTAGAAAACGAAATAGTGTAACATTTCTTAAAATGAAGGTAGAGGCAGTTACGTAGGCAGTACAAGAAAAATATTAGGTCCTGTTGAATAAGCAACGCATTTGAGTGATTGGTGACTACATGAAAAACTTTTAAGTCATCTGCGTACATTAATAAATAACAAACTTTAAAGCAGCTGACAACATCATTTATATAAATATTAAATAAAGGCCCTAGATAAGACCCCTGAGGCACTCCAGAATGGACCTCAGTAGGAGCTGATGAAAACATACCAATTTTAATAGCTTGGGTTTTGTTGCTAATTTAGAAGACAGCCATCGAAGCAGACTCCCACGAATACCGATATGTCAGCAAGTTTATGTATCAAAATGTTGTGGTAAATTTTGTCAAATGACTTACTGAAGTCGGTATAAACCGCATCTACCTGATAATCTGCATTCATACTATCTAGCAGGTTACTCGACGAAACGTTTTTTCATAAAACCGTGTTGTTCGGGGTTAATAATATGTAAGCAATCTAATATATAGGTAGTCACACATGATTGATGCAAAAAGAAGAAAAATTTTGTATGTTTATGCGTTGCATTTGCCTTCCAGTGTTTTTAAAACTGCCCGCTTACCCATTGTTTCTAATAAAAGGAATTTGACAAAAAAGATACGCTTTAAAGTAATGTTTCCTTTTTTGACAACCCATCAACAACATTCTTATCTTACAACAAAATAAAAACGTTTTTGTTTCTTATATTTAGTTAGTTAGTTAATTATATAATGCTAAAGTACTAACTTAGACCTTAGGGTTCATATTGTTTAAGATATAGATTCTAGGGCTACATGGAAGAGTGAGCTCTGCAAGCAAGCAAGTTCCAAGATATGAGAGTCAAACCTCAGACAGTCATCAATTAAAAGTCCCAAAAACTTGGTGTTAGCTTGTTTTGATAGTGGAGCTCCTCCATGATACAAACCATCCATATCACATCGAAAACCCACAATGTTGGTCTTGTCAAAGTTTAGGGTCAATAGGTTAGCATCACACCATTGTCTAATTTTGGAAAGATCACACGAAACCTTGATCTTTAATATATTGGAATTGGAATCTTGCCAGAGGACAGTGGTTCCGTCAGCAAAAATCGGAAACTGGCTTGCAATGTCTATAAAAGCAAGGTCATTAATATAAATAAGGAAAAGGATAGTACCCAGAACTGAACACTGAGGAAAACCATACACACAAAAAAAACTACTCTCAAACCAAGCTTATAGTAATGCTCAAACAAATAGCCTTATTTTGAAACTAACTTGCTTTATTTTGTACCTAAAAAATATTCATTTTTAAACTACTACTAGTTTTAAATTATATCATCAAGTTAATCAAAATTATGTTCATAAAGAGATTACATTATCATCATAACAAGATAATCTTATACTTGTTTTAAAAATAAGTATTGTGGTCAAAGTGAAATATACTATGATGGGTTTGAAAATAAAAATAAATTTGTATTCTCACAGCGAGCACAAAGACAGTCTCTATACACAACTTGAGTAAAATCTAAACCCTTATTATTTCTTTGATGCTATTTGCATTACTTTGCATCAAACCAATATTAACGTATACTATATCTGCAACTAAAATTATTGATAGGTTGATCATTTATTTTTATTACCCTAAAACTAAAGTAGAGTCAAGTTAAAATAATGTAGTATTAATTTAAAACTATATTTTGATGCTAAGGTATTTTCTATTTAATTTTACTTTAGCATTGCTCCTATTCATGTATATGATAGTTTCAGTTTGAAACTTTTAAGTTCAACTGGAGACTAGATTTTTTTGTGTGTAGTAGGTATATATTATTAGCTAAATATGATTTGACTATTTATTATCTTGTTAATATCTTTCAAATTTATGTAATAAGTGATAGTAGATTATTGTCCTAAAAACGAGTGATAACAGTGGTGTTTTACTATTATGTGAAGAATATTAGCAATAGTAAGTTCTTAGTAGGGCAATAAAATAACTTCATTTAACTGGTTTAGTAGGTACTACAGGTTTTCTTTGGATACCACTGTCCTGGCATTATTCATATTGCATATTTTTACTCCAGAAATATATGGATAATAGATTGACCTCCTTCTTCATGACACCCTATATAAAATATTTACATACTAAATGCAATTTAAGTACTTAATGCACCACCACCAAATTTTCAACATTAAATTAGTTTTTTTACTTTTTTAATTAATCAAAAAATTGGTTAAATTTAATTACCCTCCGTCAATGCGTTCGTATATCATGAGCAAGAGACTCTCACTAATCAGTTTGTCTCCAATCGCAAAGCCATTTAATTCCACCGAAATATACTCGCAAAGTAATTATTGGGGGTGCTTAAGTTGTTCCAAGTTAGGAAATACTTACCTAAGATGGATTTACACACGAGACACTGTGGACAGTTTTCCAATATATCATGTTTGGTTCGATTGGCAAGTAAAAGCTCCCTATACGAATGACATGGCTTATATTAAAATAACAGAAAAGTTAGAACAGCGTGATTAGAAATTAAGCTATGTAACTTAATCTGCCGTACAAAAAGCTTGTAGTTATTAGCAGTCTTAACCTTGTATTAACAGACTCTCTTACGGTGGGATTAACGACGCCATTTTCTAGCTTTTAACTGTCAATTTGATTTGCCTAACTATTAACGATTCTCATGCGCACTGCAGTGCTGTGTTGATCAGAATAGTTATTCTTATGCTTTTGGCATATGAAAAAGAAAGACAGACATATTCTGGAACTGGTAGAGCAAGGCAGATGTTAGTCAGCCGGTCATAGTTTTGTGTTTTGTGTAATTACGGAACCTTTCCTGTTAAAACAAACACATATTCTCTAGAATTCTTTAGGAAAGATGACATCTAGATAGACTAGAAAATATCGTGACCAGTAAAAATTGTTGTTTTAACTTTATTTCTTAAAATCGACGTGTTTACTTACAAAGATTTTAAGGTAAATTGTGGCAATTTTAGTAGTTTCAAAAACTGTTTTTTTTTAAAGATTAGGTATTTTTATTAATTTAAAAAAAAAACACCAGCATACTATTCGTCAATGCCTCCCTGAACAGCCCTTCCGAAATTAGATACATTTTTTTTTAAATAATTGCAAGGTTCCGGAAGTTACCCCTGAATTCACGCCATTTGTAGATCTCTTTTATACATGATTGACCTGTGCCCTTAATAAGTATTACAGAAACAAAAGAGGAGCAAGCATGTCTTACAATACCTTATGTCAAGGGGATTTCTGAAAAGATTAGAAGGATAACCAAAAACTATAATATCAAAACAGCCAACATACTCCAAGAGGTAAAACTTCGAGAACAGGTATAGCGGAACATGTATGGACCAACCAGCATAATAGTGGTCAGAAGCCAAGGTTTTGGACACGGAACAGCACTGGAGAAAACGAAAGTTCAAAGAAGCAGCTTTCATAAATCAATTTACCAATATATCAATATATTTAGTAAACCAAGTATAGATATCCCCAATATCTGGAAGCCTCTCCTTGTCCAAAACCAACAGCTCAAACTTTACACTCCAATAAGCACGTAGGCGGAGTCATCAAGTTTCATTGCACATGGACAGTATTTAAGACAGTAGCCTTAAAATTATAATTTAGTTTACACTTGAAAACGATTAAAGATACTAACTAACCGAAACGTTCTGTTAAGTAACAAAATAAAGACAATGGAAGTCCGACTAGGTAATAATTTTTTTGATATTACTTCATTGTCTACCACCTTCAAACAAATACTAGGCTATAAAATAAATTTAGTTTTACTCCGTTCTGATTAACTATTTAGAATAAGTTTTATTGATTGAATTTTCTAATTATTTTTATTAGACGACTTTATATTTTTAGTTAGTTAGTAGTAATAGTAGATAGTCGTAATTCCGTTTAGTAAAAAGCTACCATTAAATATTTTTTAATACGTTCTTTTTAAACAAATTTTTATAGATTTATTTTAATATTTTGAAACGCCACCTTCTTCAAACAAAAACAAACAGAAAAGTTAAACAATTTGCAAACTACATCAAATATTACGTATCATTTTGTTTTTGCATTATATGTAATTTTATAGTTTTTAAAAAAAATTTTAATGGTAGATATTTGAGATGTAATAGAACTTTTCAAATTTATTATATTCTATTTATGGAGGGCTTTAGGTTAGGAGACCGATCGAAATACATTGGTTTCGGGCAAAGTTTTGGATCGGTAAAGCAGCTTTAAAAATGGCCGTCAGGGGCGCATGTGTTCCTTTAAATCTGTAAAATGCATGGGTTCTTATGGGATAATCAACTGTTTTATTGAATTTAGTTAACTAAAACCCTCTACAGGCTGAGATATGTATATATTATATCTAATAAAGCTTATTTTATTAATTATTGGATAAAAATACCGCTGACGTCTATCAAAACCTGTAAAAAGTCAAACACTTGACGATCACTGCGCCGCGACCGGGAAACAGCGAACTAACTACTAAACAGGGACGTAAATTTAAAGAACAGCCATTTTCGATCGGACTCCTTCCTAAAGCCCTCCATAATTCTATTAAAGCTTTATGAAAAATAGATTTATAGGGTAATGTTTTATACACTCTATTCACATAAAAATTATGATTAGTCCTCGTTATATAATTATGATGGTCATAATTACAAGAACAAATCAGGCAGTTTTTAATTTTATTTTCAGATTGTCCTAAAAGGTATGGTCAATACCGTGAGATTAAGTAAGTGTAGTGGTTAAAAATAAAGTAAGAACTTCCTAGAAAATTGTGTCTAGTAAATAGCATTAATTAGCAATTTTTTTCAAATGAAAGTTAATTTTAAAATAAATTTACCTATTCATGTCTTACCAATAGTAGCTTTTTTTCGTATAAAAAACTAAAAATGTTAACGTAAAAAAAAGTCATGTATATTTTTACCCCTATTTCGGGCCACATTTTTTAAATATCGACATTTTTTAAGACCACAGTTCTATTCAGCGTACAAAGATTACCGAAATATGTAAATTTTAAATTTGTATTTACAAAGTTTTTTTAACATAAAATTTATTTTTGTATATTTGTCCCAATTTAAAATTATCCACATTGCCTTATTGTGTAAAATTTCTGATTATGATTAATCAAATATTTCCTCATTAATACAATATAAATAGAAGAACAATAAAGAAATTGTGGTAATATAATAGTAATAAATCCAGTTTTTTTTAGAAAACATTAAATTACAACTGTTTCTTTTAAAATAACGTCATTTTCCTGCATTCTGCGATATGATACTTGTAAAATAATTAGAGAATTTTAATTTTGAATCAATAATTATCCCTAAATATTTAAAATTGTTTACTAATTCCAATTTTTCACCATCAATCACGACATTTATATTTTGACAATTTAAATTATAACCCATAACCATACATTTAGTTTTTGAAATATTTAATTTTAATCATTCTCTTTTAGCCACTTTAATAATATATTTAGAGCAATTAGACCATCAAAAATATTTGAAATATTAATATAAATCATAGATATTTACCATTAGATAAGCAAACAATAATCACGAAAGTGGCAAATTTATGGCTTCGCGCATGTAAACTAAACTACACACGATTAGACATGCGCACTGAACATTATCGTTTCGAATGGAAAAATAGACAGGTCCGGGCTATAAAATTGAAATTCTTGCCAAAAAATTGGGATTTCTTCTCAATTTTTTTGATCAGGTTGGGAATTAGGTTAGTGATTTCTGGCATTTTTAGTAGTTGCAAACCTATCAGATTTAGAGGATAGAAAATTGTTTTGTAAGGTTTTGTTTTTAAAATTTGTTTAAAAATGATTCGTCGTCGTGTTTTTAGTTCGAAAGGGAAGAAAACAAGTCAATTAAACTATAAAACTTATAAAATCGAATATGAAAAACAAACAAAACCAGCAAAATAACCAATCTACGATGTTATCGCGTACCTAACCTCAGGTCAAATATTAGTTGGTAGGTATATAACTTGTATTGATTTTTACAATTTGGCAAAAACTTGGGTACGTGTACAACATTTTCAAGCACAATTTCTTATTCAAGAATTTGAAAAAGTTTTTGCCTGAGAACTTGACCCGTGGAGTAATATAACCTACCTAGGTATTTACATTTTTTCTTTTATATAATATAAGTATGGAGAAAAGTGTCTTTTAAACTTTTTGAAGATTGCAGGGCTGCAAATAAAATATACCAAAACATGCATCGGGATAATCTGTCTTGGTGTGGGGTTCCCTTTATTTTTGTACCTTGTTTGTGTAACCTAGGCCTAGTTTGATGTGTTTAAATTGATCATAATAAATAAATAAATATAAAAATATATAAAAATATATAAAAATATATAAAAATATATAAAAATACCCCTATTTGGGCATAATAAAATCATACAACGGCTGTTACTAGTCATTGTTTGTATTCCGATCCAAGTCACTAAAAGCCCAAAGACAATTCACTAAACTACACAAAAACTAGAAATCGGTAAATAATAAACACCCACAATCCACAATAGCTAAGAAAACTACAAGGAATCCACAGAGAAACCTTAAAACACAACAACAAAAATGGCCCTTAAAACACAACCACAAAAATGGCGGCCGAGCCGGTTCTGGAGTGTATTTTGAGCATGTCGCTAAAGAAGGACAGGCCGATGACACGAGGTTTGTGCGCATGTCCGCTGCTGCTCAGAGGGAAGGCAGCTGACCGGCGAGCCATGCGCTCGGACGAGTTTTTTACTCATAAAACGTAACTTTTGTTTGCGTAGGAGATAAGCTTTACGTATCAACGTATCTGAAGGTAAATGTCTATGATATAAATTAAGCAACAGCATCAAACATTTATAACTTACACATTTTGAAAACTGAAGGAAGATCTTTAATGTATAAAATAAATAATATTCGACCTAGTATACTTCCTTGAGGAACAGCTATATTGTTTAGTTTTCTATTTGAATACGTTGTTGATATCTTTGTTTTTGTGACCTGTTACTAAAATAATTTTTAAACCATTTATAAACCTTTCCGCGAATACCATACTGATCAGGCGTAGCTCGTCGATAAGGTCATTTGGTTAATGATCCACATAATTAATTTATTTTTCCAAACAAATAAAAACGATTATCCTACAAAAAATGCAAAAGTTCCAAAGTATAAGTTTTATGCGAAAACTCCTCAATAAAGACCTATGTTAAGTTGTCCTGGTGGTTTATATCGAATAGAGTTGTTTTTTGGATTTTTTTTAATTCTAATTTGAATTCTAATTCTTAATTTCTTTTGATGATTGGCTAAATGATCACTTTTGGAACAAATGGATTAGAAGGTATAACCTATGGTCCAAATCAGTTGGCACGTAGGAGTCCCGATCTCACAATTATCGCCTTTTAATTATGGGGATATCTGAAGCCACATGTGTATAAAACCAATTTCAATAATAACTTAGATCTCTTGAGAGAAAAAATAAATGTAGTTATTGCAAATATCCCAATACAGCAAGTCAGGAACTGTTATCGGGAATTCAGATATCGAGTTGAACTATGCGCTAACTCGGTGGTACCACGTTGGAATAAAAATTTTATAATTTATGATTGAATGAATAGAAGATATGACATGTAATAATAAAAATAAATGGTTTTCTTACAACAAAATCGTTATTCGGCCAGATATAAAATCATATTCGAAGTGGGAAAAAAGCAACAATAGGAGTTTGTTTCTACGTAAACTTATTTTAAACGAAATCCGAAAAACTGTAAAAGTTGTTTCTGTAGAACCCTGTATAGTAATCGCCAATCCGATATTCGAAATTGTAGTTGCAGCATAAGCAGACGTTTTTACCAAGAATTGCTTTTTCTTCTATACCAATAAAAAAGTTTTTCCCCTTCCAAACTCTATCTGTGGACACACTGTATATATCTATGTATACTAGGAAAATATTGGATTTATCAGCAAATGAAAGAGTACTATTTAAAGTTGGTCCAAGCTTTTGAAAATGTTTATTTCCATCTTCAGGGATAACTTAATTGAGATTGTTCATGAAGTTCTTAATTAATGAAGTTGATATTAAGTAGGTGGCTTGGAGATCAAACCAGTGTATAAATAATATAAGGACGAAACATATTACATGTTAAAATTATTAACAAAATCTACTTTAAATTTTAACGGTCGACATTTTGTAAAACTTATTTAAAGAATCTTTACCGTTACGACCGTTACTCTAAAGAGTACTTTTTCATTTGCTGCTAAACCCAATATTTTCCTAATTTATTCCTAACTAGTCAGCAACGGATCCCCTATATAAAAAGCTCAATTGAAAAAACTGGCGATGAAGAGTGGAAGTTCCAGACCCAAAGGGGCTTTAAAAGTAGGGGCAACAAGAAAGCTAATACTGGGGGATGCTCTAGGCAAACGCAGCCAAAGGATGGAAACAAGATTTCAAGTAGGCCAACCTCTCTAAGAGGCTCAAATACAGACACGCGCATGTTGAAAATAGCTCAGAAGATGAGCCCTCTATTTCTTTCGGGTTTAGCTCCTGAAGTAACAGGAGAAGAAATCATGGAATTTTTAAAAAGCAACAACTTAGCAGAAATCTGTAAAGTGGAAAAGATGCATACTAAGAAGGAAATGCAGCGAGCATCATTCAGGCTCACTGTACCCCAAGTCAACAGGGATAGCTATTTATGTTCAATATTGTGGCCTGAGGGAGTGGTAATAAACCATTTTCGGAACATTCAGCGCAAATAAAGGACTCTCTAGAGGCAAACTCAGCACAAGATAAACTCACAATTCTAAATGTCAATGTCCGATCCATACGACATAAACTTGATGAAATAGAAGCGTTTCTGGAAGACCAAACCGTGGACGTGCTATGTTTTACCGAACACTGGCTAAATCGAGAAGAGATTGATGTGATCCAGCTCCAGGGCTACAAGATGGTTGCCTTCTCGGTCCAACAGGGCCTTATGGGTGGGGGAACATTAATTTTTGTTAGATCAGATCTAGACTGTAAGTTCAAATCCGAATTTGAACATTGATAAGTGCATTGAATTTTGTTCTGTTTACATATGTGCTTTTAATGTTCATGTTGTAGCTCTATATCGCTCACCCTCGGGATGCCTTGGTACCTTCTTGTCAAATTTTGAGCAAATATTGTCGGGCCGAGGACCAAAGGCAAGTATGATAATAGCAGGAGATTTTAATGTCCATTTTAATACGCAGCACCCTGGGGCCATGGCCCTCTGTGATCTTACGGAGAGTTTTGGCCTGAGGCAGACTGTTTTCGAGCCCACTAGACTGCGACACTGTCTGGACAATGTGTTTGTTAGTAGTGGTGTTATTGTTTATGGCGTGAGTGTGACTGATATGAATGTATCTGATCATAAATGTCAAATGGTTGAATGTTTGATAGAAGGGGTCACGGGTAGCCATGAGATAGTACGAAAGGTGTGTAGACCAATCACACAGCTAGGTATGTGTAATTTCCATAACAAAATAAACGAAACATCTTGGGCTTTCATTAGGGAGGACGGAGATATAAAGATAATGTTTGAAATATTTTTAAATATACTGGAAAACGCATATATTGAATCATTCCCCCAAAAAATATATAATGTAAGATCAGATCAATCGTACAACATTAGCTGGTTTGACAACAGGTTGAGGGGCATGCGTGAGCATTTGCATATGCTAGGTGAACTCAAGCAGCAGTATAATAGTCCGAATATTTCAGAACAATACTCTAACTATAAAAGGCTTTACCGTAATGCTATTAGGGAGTCTAAAATTGCACACAATGATAATCTTATTCGATCATCCCCAAACCCTGCAAAAACCTTATGGCAAATAATAAATTCACACAGAAATATTAACAAAGACCCTTTAAAGGCAACTTATATATCATCAGATGAATTCAACCACTTTTTCTCCACTATTGCTCAGGGGGTTGTGCGGGACATTCCGGTTGGTGATTCTGGCCCAGTAAACGGGCTGCAACTTGTTGAAGCACCAATTTTTGACTTCAGAGAGGTGACTTTTGTCGAGGTAAGAGATGTCATTAACCGTCTGAAAAATAAACCCAGCAGGGATCCATACGGGCTAAACGTAAAACTTATTAAGTCCATTAAAAACCATATAATAATTCCAATAACAAAATTGATAAACCTATGTTTCAGAAATAACACTTTCCCAGACTGCTTGAAGCTGGCTCTTGTTAGGCCAATTTTTAAAAAGGGTGACCCATCCCTTCCTGAGAACTACAGACCAATATCTCTTCTTCCTATAATTTCCAAAGTTCTGGAAAAATGCATGGCGATCCAAATCATAGAATTCTTTGAGTCAAATAATATTTTTACAGATAGACAGTTCGGATTCAGGAAGAATAGAGGCACAGTTCATGCAATTCTGGATCAAATAACCGAAATTTTGAATTCCTTTCATGACATGCAATACAATGCGGTATTATTCTGCGACCTCAGCCAAGCTTTCAATTGTGTGGATCACGACATTCTCTTGCGGAAGCTTCAATGCTACAACTTTTCCCCACACAGCACTGGACTGCTGCGTTCTTATCTGTTGAACAGGCGACAGATGGTGGAGGTGGATGGCGTGGGATCAGCGGAGAGTGAAATTACGATAGGTGTACCGCAGGGCTCTATTTTGGGGCCTATTTTGTTTTTGATATATATTAATGACCTCCCGGACTCCGAGACACGTGCGAGATTTTGAATTGTTACACATACTTTTAATTACTTATCATTGATATGTTACTGAAAAATATTTTAATTGTATACTTTGATCTGTTGTGATTGTTATAAGAAATTACTATTTTTAATCTGTTGTGGCTCTCTTAGGGACGTATTTTAACTAGATGTTGTGTCATTATATAGTCTTAGTCTACTTTATTTACTGACAAGTGTAAACATATTTGTGTAATTAACATGAATAAATTGATTGATTGATTGATATCTATATATAGATATTATAGTAAAAAATTAAAAATGTATGTGTCACTAAAGCAACCTTCTAAAGAGGTAGAAGTCTATAAAATTAAATCCAGAGAAATCCATCAATTTAAATATTTTAAAGCTCTTCCATTTGATCATTGAGCAATACTGAATGTAAAATTTCCCTAAAATATTCTAGCTAAAACGGGAACTAATGATTTTACCGAATTGATTTACTTTTATTTTAGGCACTCGTAAAGACACCATTTTAGTACAAAAATCTTGTCTGAATAGATTCACTGTGCTCAAGGGAATTCAAATTTACGGACGTTTAACAGTTATAATAAACGCAGTAAAAGTTTTTAAATTAAAAAGTTGAACTCACCTTTTAGCACCATGCCAAGTCATTCGATTAAACTTTTATTTAATTCTTCTATTGCTCAATCTATTTTATTTGTTGCTTACAAAGTCCTTAACAAAATAATGTATTTAGGAAAACTATTCATTTGCTATAAATGTAGTTTTCTTGCCTGTATTAATTATACAGGGTGTTTGGGAAAATGTGGTAAATCTCCCGGATATGAAAAAACACGTAAAAAGAATACTACAAGTTTATATAAACTTTTTCGTATATATTCGGAGATATTATGGGCCCTTAAAGAGCTCCAATGGAATAAAGTTTTTTACACATAATTATTGAACCGCCTTGTTTAAATTTTTTTTTTAATATGATGTATACCAGGTAAGACCCTTCAAATTAATGCCCTAGAAAGTGTTATGCAGGCAGCTGCAAGGACGGACTAGTATTTTTTTCTTATTGCGGCGTACGTACTATTCTTCTTCGATCAGCATCAGTACTTCTTTTCCCAAAATTTCCTAAGATAATGAAGAAATTTAATTATATTAAATGCTACCATTCTCCCTTAGACGTTTATCAAGTCGTTGAAATGCTTTCTGATCTAGAAAAGTACGATTATGATATCTGTCGTGATATAAGCTCCTGGCTTCCAAAGCATTGCAATGCAAGACCATTCGTCAGATGTATATCTGGATATTTATTCAATAAACGTGTATTCCATATTTCGAATTATTTCACAATTAATTTCACCACAAAATACAAAAATCAGTAAATTCATATCGAAGTAAAAAACGATGTGAAAGTTGACAAGTTCTAAAATGCAGGATATTAACTTCTTTCGTACCTAACAATGTGTTGTTTTTGGTGTCGATAAAATAAAAGGCACATTTTTTTGCGAACCTAGGTCGAACTGTAATTCACAGAATTACGCGTTTTTAACTAAAGAGGTAAATTTTAATCTTGAATCAAATTAAGGTTAAAGGTTGAACATTTTATAGGAACATTCATGTATCTTTTATCGAAATACGCCAAATACATGATGTAAATAAATTTCAGTTTTTTTCGAAAACGGTTAGGAATAGTGACATGAATAAAGAGTATTTAATTTTTAGTCAATAGTTAAGTTAGTATGTGAAAAACATGGTCCAAAGTTCATAATCATACAGAGCGTAAAATATAGAATCTTGACTGTCACACCTAGACCGTCTCTGCAGCGGTGAGTAATTCCCAACCCTTTCTTGGATATTAAATTGAAGGATCTTACCTGGTATACATAATATAAAAAAAATTGGAATAAGGTGGTTCAATAATTATGTGTAAAAAACTTTATTCCATTGGAGCTCTTTAAGAGCCAATATAGAGGAGGCCTATACGAAAAATTTATATAAACTCGTAGTATTCTTTTTACGTGTTTCTTGATATCCAGGAGATTTCCCACATTTTTCCGAACACAAGAAAAATGTTCGTCGGCTTACAGATAAGGTTTAATTTTCAGCGGAGGCATAAAACTTTTATCAATAATTTAAAAAACTTGTCCCAACGAAGAACATTTTTCATTTAAGTACTTATATGTTTAATATAAACAGGAAAATTATATTTACAACTCACTAGCGGGTACTCGCGGCTTCACTAGGTCACTCCCGCAATTTAATTTTTATAAATTCGCTATCGGAACAAAGCAGCAGGTACCTAATAACCCAATAGAATCTGTAATAGGTTACCCTATTATTTAAAAAAATAAATTTCTTTCATGCTTAATTCTTTCTATATTAATAAAAATGTTATTCCCAGCTGTGTTCATGAAAATAATACCAAAAATATAGATTCATCATTATTACTAAAAAACATTTATATTTTATTACAGATCGTTAATAACGCTAAGAGAACCTTTCCATGGACTTTGCGTTTATAAACATCTTAGTGGTAGAATTTATTGAAATAAGGGCAAAACTTCCGTAAATGCCTAAACACAATGTTTATGGAAAAACCACTCTCTACTGCAGATATTATTGGTTTTCGGTCCAAACCGATAGCCTCTGGGCTTCTAGAGCTGCCTAGCACTCATGTAATTGTGACTTGTGTCTTTACAGGGGATATCCTCTCAAAATTTTACTTATTTATATAACTTGAAGAAATAGTCCATACTTTAGGTGGAGTGTATGTTTAAAAGAGAAACACAATTAGCATAATTATAATCAAGTAGTAAACCCAATACGAGCTAATAAGCCGAAATTAGAAGAAACGTCTAATGCGCATGCGTGACGCGGAGGTGCACAAAATTGTTTAATAATTTAAAAATAAAAATTAATATGAATGAACGGGCAGGGACGAGTTCACTCCCGGCTTGACCAGGTAGTTTTTCCATGGGTCGAATTCACTCCCAACATAGGTCAAGTTCATTCCCAAGCGAATATACATTAAAGGTATTACTTTTCAGAAATTGATACATTGTTGCCAAATAGTATTTTTATCCATCCAAATTTAGAGAACTCATTATTTTAACATTCACTATGATTGAAAAGAGATTATCAGCAAATTGATATTCATATTTGGGGGAGGAGTTAAATCAAAATTTAAAAAAATAGAAATAATAAACCCTTAGTGTCTCTAGATTCTTTATTAGTTGCACACACCAAATTGAACATACCAAATGTGTTTTATAAAAACAAAGTGATTTATAGTGTGTATAATAAAAGTTTGCAATGGAGGCTTCAATAGTTGAAAGTGAAAAAGGCAAATACATGTTAATTACACAGGCCTGCATTTTTTAACACTTTGAAAGTTGATTTAAAACTTTTAACTGTTTTCTAGTAATTGGGTAGCGCTGATTTCAAATCTGCTTTCAGTTTTTTTATATCACGTAAGGTTATTTTTCAAACCGGTAAAATCCAAAAACATAGAAAAAACACGATTTATTTCATTTATAAGCTAGTTTTTTATTAAGGAAAAAAATACAAAAATATACAAAATATACACATATAACCTATTATAAATGGTTATTTATTCGTTACGCTTCTTCAAAAAATGTTTTCTTTTTTCAGAAAAGCTTCTTTTGGTTGTTTTTCTGTTTCAGCTAAAGGAAGATCTCTTCTCAATGTCCAACAGAAATCGGCCATCATTTTTGTGTCCCAGCGCCCCTGGTATCTTTTTTCCATCTCATTAATATATTGATGAAATCTTTCACCTTGCTCTTCACCCACGTCCTCAAAATTTTCCGGGAATTAGTCCAAATGGGAATGTAAAAAGTGAATTTTTATGCTCATATTCTGGAATTCCCGAAATTGTCCAGCATATTTTCAACGATCTCAACATAGTAGTAATTTATGTTCAACTTCTTTAAAAGCATCCCATGCATGTTTTTCCTTATCTTCCATTACCTTTTCAAATTCTGTATCTTTCATCAAGCTGCTAATCTGCGGCCCTACAAAGATTCCCTCCTTTAATTTTGCCTCTGACAGAGCCGGAAATGTTTTACACAAATATTTAAAACAATTTCCTTCTTTGTTTAATGCCTTAACAAATTGTTTCATACGTCCAAGTTTTATGTGAAGTGGTGGAAGTAAACCTTTTTGAGGGTCAATAAGACTTTCGCGAATTACATTTTTGTTTCCAGGTGTTAAAGTCTCTCTTTGTGACCAGTCTCTTTTTATCCAATGCTGTTCTCGCTAGCTAAACCACTCGCACAGGAAACATGGAAATTTAGAAAATCCAGACTGCTGACCTAAGAGAAGACTTAAAATGTTTAGATCTTCACACACTTCCCAGTTGTGATTTTCATATTGTATTCTTAAAAGTAATTCCTCTAAATTTTCATAGTTTTCCTTTTATTTAACTTAACTGTAGGCCGACCGAAACAGAAGCAAAAACATTGTCATTATGTAAAAGAACAGCTTTAAAGCTCCTTTTTGAAGTCGATAAAAAGTCACCAGTCGGAAGGTGTGTAGCACCACAGAAAACCATTTTTTATTCATCAATCATTTAGAATTTGAAGTACTACATTCATTTTAAAATGTATTAAAACGCCTATTATAAGTTTTTTTTATATTTTTTCTTTTTTTTGCAAAAAAAAATCTGTGGGTGATAGAGACCAATTGTATTTTAATTAGTTATTTCTATATAAAAACTAAGCTCAAAAACAAAAATCACGTCATCACAAATTTCACGCAGGCCTGTGTTATCAACGGTTTCAAATTTTCTTGTCACAAGTTGTTAGCAAAAGACACTTTAAAAAGATGAGCTTGTACGTCCCGGAAACCGCCGTGCAAGGCATTTGTTAAAACTAAACCAGACAGTGTTGAAGTGATAGAATCATGTTTAATCCACATCCATGACAAAATATCTGAAGAAATTCTGAACAGGCAAACTATAAGCAATTCAGTGAAAATGAAAGCAGTTGAAGATGTTTCGGCAAAACCAGTGGGCTTAATCAGAAAGGAGCTAAGAGAATCCCAATGTGAAACTATTACCACTTCTGACGTTGAAAGAATTAGAAAAAATATGTATGTTGCTAGGTCTCAAACTGCACCAAAACTTCCTAAAGATATCTTTGAATTTCATAATTTACTAAATTCTGTAGAAACAAAAACAAATAGAGGTGAACGTTTGCTTCTAAAAAATGACGAAAAAAATCATGTAATCATGTTTTCATGTAAAAGTAACTTTCTTGTTTTAACAGAAATATCGGAATTATATGTTGACGGCACTTTTGAACATTGTCCGAAATTTTTTTTACAATTATTTACCATTCATGGTTGCAAAAATGTCTGATTTTTTTTGAAACGTTTGTAATAAAATTTTATTTATAAGTACTTTGCTACTGTTTCATTTTAAGAACTAAAATAACTTTGGCGAAAAGAATGACTTGGCAACAGTGTTTAGATTTTAAGGAATCATAAATACTTATTCTAATTACGGTATAAAATCGTCTGGGAGTGAATTCCACCATCACCTTTTTGGTAGTCAGGTAATATTTATGTTTGGGGTGTGAACTCGTCTCCGCCGGAATGAACATAATCAATTTTATAACCTAGATTTCGTAGGTAAACAAAGCGGATTTCAACGTGTTATTGTAAAAGACAGACTCTTGCTTCTTTTAGCTTGGAAAACTACCCTTCTAGAGGCAAAACTGGGGTTTAAAAGTGAAAACTAGAACAAAATTAGAATGTAGGATTCCTCAGGCAGCTAAATAATCCAGTCTGCACCAGTGACCATAAAAATACGTCGAATTAAAGCTAGAAAGAAACAGCTGTTATTGAGGAACGAATTTAGTTTTAGCCCTCTAAAGTCGAAAGGTATCGAAAGCAGCAAAGGGATAGGGCAAGCTAAATGGTTATTTAGGGACTGTACCTTACAAAAAGTGCTAGCAACACTTCACGAAGGCCTAAGTTGGATATTCGAGTACTTTGACAGAAAATTACAAGAAAACCCAGTTTAAGCGGGTAGAAAAACAACTTAAAGCTTTTATTTTAGGTGGACACAATAGAATCCAACCCTACCCCTTGTCAAAAACAACCCTACCTAGTTCAAGGAAGGCTACAGCATACAGGGTGTGTAAAAAAGTAACTAAGGAGGAATCGTACCTCAAATTGACAGTAGAAGGAAATTTTGCTACACGAAAGCTAAAACTGATCGGTAAGATTGTATTACTTATTTTATTACAAGAAAAAACAAATATTATATAGAGATAAACGATACTGTTAAATAAAAATTAGTTCAAGTGAATTCTTGACAGAATGGTGGATTTGAACTTTTTTATATTAATTATTATATCATGAAAGTGTTTAGAAATATTAGTTTGAAAGCAAAGAAATAGCTAAACTTATTAAAACTTGTGATAAACATTATGCCAAGAAAAAGAAGACTCCTAACAGTATATATTATAAAGAAATTTATGATAATTATAATAAATTCGTAAAAAAAAAAATTAGGATAACCAAAGAAAATTATTACAAGGAACAATTATTGTCCACTAGTAATCAAAAAAGAATCTGGGAAAATTTAAACTTGATTTTAACAAATCGACATAAGAAAGTCAAGCCATTGATTAATTACATTGAAATTAATGGAAATAAAGTTGAAGATCAGCAAATTATATGTGAAGAAATCAACAATCATTTTGTAAACGTAGGACAAGTACTAGCTAAGAAAATTCCGCAAGTCCAAAAATGTATCGAGAAGACAGAAGAAAAATCTTTTTTTATTAATCCTGAGGAAATATCCCAAAACGAAATAGAACAAATTATTGACGACCTTGAGACAAAAAAAGCAAATGGATTTGACAATATATCGGTTAAAATTGTAAAGCGTTTAAAAAATTAAATTACTACAATTTTATTTCATTTAACTAAATTATCTCAAAAAACAGGTATTTTTCCAGAAAAAATTAAAATTGCTAAAGTAACTCCAGTATTTAAAACTGATAAATGATATAAATGCAGCAATTATCGCCCAATATCTGTTTTACCAATATTTTCAAAAATATTAGAAAAAATAATAAATAATAAATTATGCGACTTTCTAGAAAGCCAAAATTTACTTTTTGCTATCCAGTATGGTTTTCGCAGATCTAAGGATACAGAAATAGCTGTAGGAGTTATCATAACAAATATTCAAGCTAATGTCGACAGCAGTAAAAAATGCTGTTTACTATCCTTAGATCTGTGTAAAGCTTTCGACACCGTAAACCATGATATTTTATTAAGAAAATTATACAGTATTGGGATAAGGGGAAATACACACAAACTACTTCAAAGTTATTTAAGCCATCGTAAACAATTTGTTTAAATTGGGGAAAGAAAAAGTTCGGAAAAAGAAATTATATGTGGAGTTCCACAAGGATCAATATTAGGTCCGTTATTATTCTTAATTTACATTAATTCTGTTTCTAAACTGAACTTAAAGGGCAAAATAAAGCTATTTGCAGATGATACGACAATTATATATTTTGCTGAAACTCTTGCAGAAATGTATTTTGATATTAACCCAGTCATTACTACCGTCCTTTTAAAAGGCACATTCAAATTTCGGGCTAGATTGGTAGCTGAGCATTTATTTAATAGATAGCGGCACTTGTTTTACTTTCAGAATACTGTACTAAGGTAAAAGTTAGCACGTGCTTCTGTGAGTTAATGCTAGTTTTAGGAGAATTTAGTGTTTTGTATATTGTTTTTTTTTATCAGCTCAATGTATAATTGGAGGTAGGTACAAAGTGCAAGTTTATTATATTATCTTTAGGAAAATAAAGTTTCTGGGTCGTATTCAGGTGTATAATATATACTTGTACGAGTGAAGTGGACGAAATGTTTTGGTTTTCCTTGGTCGCTAAATATCACCGTCCTTTTAAAAGGACGGTAGTAATTAGAGTATATGTAGGTACTTGATGGATTTTTTTTTTCAGGAGCAAGTAATACACTACCAAATAAATACAAGGAACTAGGTCTTGGATCCTTGGTGATTCCAAATTACGCAGATGTCATTCAAAATCAATGGCAGGGGAGCAGGGGTTTTCATCTGTCTTTGATAACTTTTTTCCATGCCTTTATTTAGTAAATGAACTCAAAAAGCGTCATCTTTTCGGAACAGGAACAATAAGAGACAACCGTTTATTGAACTGTCCTTTCACGTCCGTTGCGGCAATGAAGAAGACAATTATTGGAAAATATGAATATAAATTAAATCAAGATACTGGCATTGTAGTATGTCGTTGGAATGATAACAGTGTTGTAACTGTTGCATTGAATTATACAACGGTGTTACCAGTGTCACTACAAGTGAAACGGTTCAACCAAAAAGAAAAGAGACGCGTAAATATTGATCAACCAAAACTCATCGAATCTCAACAGTTACATTACATAGGATAATGGGCGGTGTTGATCGCAGTGATCAAAACATTAGCTTCTAGCGTGTATCAACCAGGGGGAAAAAATTGTACTTCCCATTGTTTGAATATGTCAGTACCTAGTGCAAAATGCATGACAGATTCATAGACTAGAAGGAGGCAAAATGAATCAAGTATAGTTTAGAATAGCAGTTGCCACAAATCTTCTGGAATCAAACCAAAGAAATGAAAGGCGAGGACCATCAAAACGAAACTCATAGCAAACATTAATTCAAGACATGATGGATTAAACCATCTAGTGATATATCAGGAATTACAGGCAAGATGCGGTTTTTGCCACAAAAATAAGTTTTTTAAATAAGTTATATAAGTTTGTTAACAGCTTTACAAGGATTTTTTAATGTGCGATATTTATGATCCTTATTTTACTACCGTCCTTTTAAAAGGACACCATTTTTTTCTGTTATAAATAGAAAAATAATAAAATTTAGCCTAAAACTCGTTTTCTTATACTATAATTATTAGTTTGATTTAACATATTGTGACTTTAAAGAAAAAAAGAGTTTCAGTAATATCTGGGTTAATAATGATTTAAAAATACTTCCTTCTTGGCTTCAATCAAATAAACTTACGTTAAACTTTCCAAAATCTTCTTTTATGTTTATAACTAAAAATAAAATAAATTCCATCATCAACCCCTTAACATTTAGTAATGAAAATATTCATTATTCGAAAACGACAAAATTTTTAGGATTAGTTTTAGACGAAAATTTAAATTGGAAATGCCATATCCAGTATATTATCAACTCGATATCTCCTTTGGTATCTGTTTTGTACAGAGCTAGAGATATTTCATTCCTTTGAAATACTTAAAAAATATATTTTTTTCATTAATATATTCAAAATTACAATACTTAGCTTCTGCATGGGGATCTGCTTGTTTATCAAACTTAAAACCATTACAAAAATTGCAAAATAAAGTTATTAAATGTATATGTCGTAGGCTGATAGTGAAATCCATCATTTCATGAAAAGCCTAGGCATATCATGCTGCACGCTAAAAGGTATATTTGCAACTGGTTTGTTCGTTGTTACCCAGAGCATTTTTTTCAATTTTTTTTTAAATTTAATTTAAATTTTATTTTTATAAAATAATATTAGTTGAAAAAATTGAAAAAAATGCTCTGGGGAACAACGAACAAACCAGTTGCAATATACCTTTTAGCCACGCTTCATGATATGACTAGGCGTTTCATGAAATGACGGATTTCACTATCAGCCTACGACATATACACAAATTACCACATTTAGAACCAACTGTAAATATACATAGACCGAAAGGGTATTTACTCGTTTAAAGCATTTATAAATTAAAAATTTGTATTCTAATTCACTCTATTATTTTAAAAGAAAAAAAATCAAACATAACACTTCAGGAGAATAAGACATTACAGGATTATAACCAGACATTGTATAAATTATCAAACTGTACCAGTAAAAAGTAATTTCGGAAAAAAAAACCGCTTTTATATGACGGAATAATAAAATATAACAATCTTCCAAAAAATATCAGAAAAATTAAAAAATTGGCAACTTTTAAAAAACAATTAAAGAGATATTTACTAAATTAAATTATTTATATTATTTCTTTTTAAATTGATTTTATTAAAGATTTAAATTATAATAATAATAAGTTTATTTAAAAATTTAATAATATAATAAATATGTTTATGTTGTCTTCGATAAACTTATTCTTCAATCCCCTGAAGCTGAGCTTGTTAGGATTAATTTCCATTTTTTTTTTATTACTTATTATTTATTTATTTATTTTTTTTAATGGTTATAATTTTCTATATTATGTTGTCACTTTCCATGTAATGAACTGTAAAAGTTAGTTTGGAATAAAGACATTTTGAAAGTTAAATCAATATAACTGTAGAGGCAAAAATTGAACGGTTACTTAACGGCAATCTTTGGCCGTTACAAGCGTTGATTTTTGACAAAGTTTACTTACAAGAGTAAGTCTTTAACATGTTCATTATTTTTGTTCATATTAAATTGTTAATATAACATGAATAAATAGATATATTTGTTACATATTACAATTATTGTTTTTTTTATTTCATTTAACACGAGTTCACTGTCCGTATAGGTGTAAAAAATGCATTACCTTTCAGTATACATGGATTTTTAACATGTATTAATAAGTTTCGGTTTCGGCCTACATCTACATTTTTTTACTTATATCTTTTTCATAACGGTTGCGTTGGAAACTTACCTCCTCCATTTCTACCCCCTAGGGGCAAAATTTGTAGCTGTACCAGTATTCAGCAATAGAGCTAAAAATTATAGACAGTTCAGACAGGAACCCCCTCAAAAAAGGCTACACCCCTTTTTTCAACCCCTAAGTGAATTTTGAAAAATAACCCAACATTGTCCAAAGTTCTTATCTTATTAAAGGATCAAAGACCAATTTGTAGACCTCCACCAATAATAATAGTTTCTGAGAAATCCCTAAAAAAAATTTCAACCCCTGCTTCTATCTCCTTTGGGGTTGATTTTCGAATAATCTCTTCTTAGTGACAGACATTATTGAAATTTTATGATTCTTAAATTAGGGATTGAGGAATCAATCAGTCAGTTACACTTTTATTTGATAGTAGATAACGGCATAGGCTATGATTGACGAAGGGTAGTCAATGGAAACGTAGCGCCGTATATACATTTGCACTTTAAGACGCAAGTTCCTTGACTAGTCTCCTACCCTTTTGCCAGCCTTCATTATAGTTTGGGGGTAAACTTCACTTTAAACCAACCAAATGTCAGCAAGTTTCAGCTTATTTTTCTATTCGTTTACAGTTTACATCTACTTTAACCATGACGGTACCCAAAGTAATAACATTTTTAAAGTTACATAATTGAAAAAACAATATGTTTTTAACAAATTCCGAATGAGATTGTAAATCACATTAAAAGATGTTATCATTCGAAGAAAAGCTTTAAAATGATAATTAATTATTATTTTTGTATATTTCCTTTCTGTTTAGTTATGACAAAGTTTTCTGTTATGTATTATTTCAACCTGCGTTGTTTTTCTAAAGGAAACAACTAAAAATATTTTTTGAGGGTTATGGTTAAATACATAATATTGCCTTTAAATATTAATTTATTTCATTGTTCAAGTTTTTCAAAAGGCGAACGTACTATAATAGTATATTAAAGTACACGTTTTATAAAGCATCATTTTATAGCACGCGTCCATGTTAAAAAACGAGCCGCTTGCGGCGAGTTTTATAACGGGACAAGAGCTTAAAACTGCTTTATATAACACGTACTTTATACTATTTTTTCTAATTTGTAGTTTTTTCATATATAATATCACAAGAGATAAAATTTTGTCGGCAAAATTTTCGAAAGGTATGAAAGTTTGTTGCTTGGCAATTTCGCGAATGACATTTTTGACAAAATTACGAGCCGTCAGGCGAGTGATTTTGTCGAAAATGTCATGAGCGAAATTGCTTAAAAGCAACAAACTTAAATAAATCCTTGAGAACAATTTTGCTTACACAATTTTTTCTCGAGTGGTATTCGACATGACTATTTAACTAGAAAAAAGACAAAGAACAATAAAATTAGAAAACTTTTATTTAAGAATAAAACAAAAAAATTACTTATTTATTGATGTAAAAGTTACAGTTGTGATAATTAAACGTTTGTGCATTATTTGATTGATTTTGATTTGATGATATTACTTGATCTGGTGCTTTTTCTCTTAAGTTTGCAATTAATTTTAAATGATGTTCAGAGTCTAACTGCAAATAAGGCTTCAAAGAATTGGCGTGGGAATGTCCTGTTAATTTGATAATTTCTTGCTCACCAACGCCATTTTTTGCAAGGGCAGAAATAGTGGAAGAGCGATGTGAATGGTTTGTTAATTTAAATTTTTTGGTATTTACGCCGATTTTTTCTGCTGAGATTTTGGTCCATTTCGACATGCTGTTTATTCCAATAGGCATGTTTTTGTACCAAATTCCTTTTTTCCAATTTGGATGAACTGTCAAAAAGAGCCTGTCACTTGTAATTTCTGGATTGGTATTTCTTTTTTCAAATAATTTTAAAAATAGACGAATAGGACAAAGATCTTTGTTAGTGTTGTTTTTTACCAACCATTTGCTACTGGCCAAGGCTTTTGCACCTCCTTGTGTAGTCTTTGAAAATATGGGATTGTATTCGATACGTCCCGTAAATTCTTCATTTAGGTCTAATTCTTGGTGAAAATAATGTACTTTGCAGTTCACTGCTTCGTTGCCTCGCCACGCAAGTTCAAAAGAAAATAAGTGAAATATTTTTTTCTGTAGGCCGTCTGGGGTGTCTTCGTCATGAATTTTTATCATTTCCAATAATTCTTGTGTTGTAAGGGCTTTCGAACTTGTTTTTCTTTTTTCTTGGTTACCTTGAAGTTGTTTTCGTTTTAAGTCCTTTGCCAAACGGGCTGATTTAAAAAGAATGTCGGTAAATGGGTCTATTTTTATATTAAATTCTTGATAATACTTTTCTTGTAGCATCTGCGCCGTGGTATTCCATATGCTTTTGATACTTGACTCTTTGTAGTCCTCTCCATTTAGTTTTTTCATGTTGTAAGCATAATCTTCCATAATTTTTGCTAATTCTTCGGCTGGAGTATGCTTTTCAAGCTTATAATCTCTTATCAATAAGAACTGCGAAAACTGTCGCCAAATGGAAGTTTTGGAGATACGCGTATTTGGAGGTATATTCTCCGACACTGCCTTTTTAATTTCTGTAATGGATTGTATTCCAAATCTGTTTTTTTCTTCAGAAACACTCATTTTTGAACTAAAATAATTTGACGTTTGTTAACAAGAAATAATACAATGACATTTTAAATAATTAACAGAACCATGGTAACAAAACTTCTTTCAATCAAAAATTAAAATTTTGCCGCGGCAAAAATCACATGTGAATTTTGTCCAGGTAGGTGCAGGTAGTAATTTTTCCAGTAGAAGACCGGCCGTTGCTATGACATTTTGCCAGTGTAAAACACTCTAGTTAAATAGTCAATAAAAAATACATATTGAAAAAGAAAATAAATCCTTCAAATTTTGTAAATTTTTATGTCTAAATGTTATGTTGGTAATACTATTTTTTTATCATAGTAGCCTATGGACAATAAAAATTATTTTGCGAACTGTCATTTTTTGATTTATTCACCCATTTTCACCACGAGATTCTAAAGTTATTTTATCGCTATGAGATTTAAAATTGGACGGAATACGTTGTGTGATCCTTATACATTCGATTCATATACAGAGCGTTCGGAAATTCGGGCGATTTTGCTACTTTTTTTCGAATTTCAAAAGACGTGATTTTACGTCACGACATTGCAATTTAGTATAGGGAAGAGGGAAAATGCAAATAAAGTTGTAGCTAAAATCGACATTGGAAGGTTAGTAGATTAAATTTTGGATAGGATTTGGCAGAAAATGATAGCTTTCAGCATCTACAAAAGCAAAATAGTTCTCCGTCAATAAAGTTATTATTTAATATGTGTTTTTTAATTAACTAAAACAATACATACAGATTTGTAGATCTAGGCAACCAAACATACATACGTGGGTTCGTGTAGTATTTTGCATATTTGAACTAAAAAATATTAGTTATCTAGAATGCTATGCTAAACGGTGAAAAAAAACATGTCATGTAGGGCCAACCTTTAAATAATAAAATTCGGAGTTCGACATAGATCTATTACGAACTCGCTAGCGCGTTCAAAATAGATCTGTTTCGAGACAAAATTAGAAAAAATATTTTTCCTACGACCACCGATGGAAATAGGAAAAAAAAGCACGGGTAACGTAGCTAGAAAGTGCTTTATTTTACACGAGTGTTAAATATTCTTTTTCGTACGACCACCTGTACTATTCAATATTTATACTGAATTATGAAATAAAATAGTAATGTGGGCGCCTGGTGGGGGGGCAAGTGCCCGTTTTGCCCTCCCCCCCCCCCTATGGACGCCCTAGGTGCTGGGTGGGGTAAAGTACACTAGGGCATTACTGCAATTATTAAAAATCCTTTTTTTTTTCGTTATTTTTGGGAACCTTATTAGAGTATTTATGATAAAAAATAATAATATAGCAAAAACGGAAAATATGTCAGGCAACCCACCAAACATGTCAACATTGTCAACTGCGTTGAACCACGGAAAAAAAAGGGGCAGCTATAGAACAAAAATAGAATACCCTAGGAAATACCGATTTATAATTTTACAATTATCTCGAATAAAAATATCCATACAATGTTTAAGGATATGGGACAAGTGAATGTGCTTTAAGTAAGTAAATTTATTTTAACAATATTCAAAACAAATCGAGTATAGATAGAACTTTTATAATTAACAAGCTATCGATATTTAACTCCATCTCTATATTTCTATAATATTGAGGTTATATTACGTTGTGTTAGTTTTGTGTTTTGTTGTTTTTGTATGTATATTTAGGTATATTATTGTTTTATTGAAAGAATGCAAGCAGCTAAAAAATCAGAAACGAAATTTATTCACTGTACCACAGAATATATAGCGCCTCGTGCTAAATACCTCCTCATTTGAATGGTACCACTTTCAACACTCGTTATGTAATATACTTTTTCAAGACGTGTGTTGTAATGAAAAACAGCTGATGACTTACGAATTTTACAGCAAAACTATTTTTAAAGAATAACAAACCTACGGGACCCTTAAAGCGAATCGAGGTACTGGGTGGGGTAAAGGACACTAGGGTATTACTGCAAATAAAAAAAATCCTAATTTTTGTTATGTCTGGGAACCAATAGAAATTTTTATGATAAATACACGATACACCTTGTATCGTGGATAAATATAAAAGAAAGGGGAAAGGTCAGGCAACCCACTAAACATGTGAACATTGTCAACTGAGTTGAGCCACAGTAAAAAAAGGATTTAGCTAGAGCAGAAATGGAATAATGATTTATTTTTTTATAATTTAACTTCATGTCTATCTATCTACATGACTTCTTAGTAGATGAGTGTTATTGTCATTGTTTAATTTTGTTATTTTTGTACGTATACTTAGGTACCTATTATTTTATTGAAATGATGCAAGCAGCTAAAAAATCAGCAACGAAATTTATTCACTGTACATAGGCGTAGGCGTAGGATAGGCGTAAGCAAATAAGAGAAAAAGTTATTATTTTTATTTAAAACTAGGCATAGACCTAATAAAAAGTCTATAACCACTGTGAACTAGATAAGTTAAAATGTGTAAATTAGCATTTTTTTATAGACTATTCTGTTGGAATCCGCCTTGAAATTTGTTCAACATTTTTTAACTCTAGTGTTGAAATAATTTTTTCAACACCAATGGTGATATACCTACAAAATATTAAAAATAAATCAAATTATTTTTGCTAATTTTTTATGGTCGTAGGAAAAATTGTGTACATTACTCGTGTGAAAGTGATTTTCTCAAACGCGGAGAATTTCCGCACTCGGCTTATGCCTTTTGCTAAATACGTCCTCGTTTGTAGAGTTAGTAGAGTACCACTTTCAACGCTAATTATGTAATATACTATAAAATGTATTGTATACGATTTAAACTATGTAAATTTACAAACTCTTCAACAGTTATTATCATAGAAAAAAATGTGTTTAATTAAAGTGTTGAAATCACCTTTTAGCGCCACCCCAACTCATTCATTTAACCTTTCAGTTCCGCTTCTCTGGCCGGAACTTTTTCCATTCGCCTTTTAAGAAGACCGTAAGTTTAAGGTTTCCAGGACTTTTAACAGTGTCTTTCTGGATTAAACATGCAAACAGACATTTTTAAAGTTTTAAAATAAAAGTTAAAGGTTTTAAATTAACATTGAAATCCAATTAATCTTGCTTGTCACGTGCCAATGCGTTGACGAATATAATACCATAAAATGAGAGTTAGAAAAGACAGATAATGAAAATTTGTCTTTTAACCTATATTTTTCTATTTTTATTAACAAAGCTAGAAGATAAAAGAAATTGCAGTATTTCGTATTTTCAGTAAGTATGGGGTAGTGTTGTATCTTGATATATTATAACTTTATTTTATTATGATCAATTTAAACACATCTAACTAGGCCTAGGCTACACAAATAAGTTATGAAAATAAAGAGAAACACACACCAATACACATTATCCCGATCCATGTTTTAGTATATTTTATTTGCAGCCCTGCAATCTAATTAGGTACGCCTATATTTTTCGGACAATATATTGCTTCTAAAAATTTAAAAGATACTTTTCTCTATACTTATATTATACAAAAGAAAAAGTTAATACCAAGGTATGTTTATATTAATCCAAGGGTGAAAGTATTCCACGGGTCACGTTCTTGGGCAAAAACTTTTTGCCAAATTGTAAAAATCAATACACGTTATAATATACCAACTAGGTAATATTTGACGTGAGGTTAGGTATGCGATAACATCGAAGATTGGTAATTTTGCTGGTTTTGTTTGCTTTTTATATTCGATTTTATAAGTTTTATAGTTTAATTATTAATATAGTGTTTGTTCTCTTTCTTTTTAAACTAAAAACATGACGACGAATCATTTTTAAACAAATTTTAGAAACAAGCCCTTAAAAACAATTTTCTATCCTCAAAATCTGATCGGTTCGCAACTACTAAAAATGCCAGAAATAACTACCTTATTTCCGAACATGGTCAAAAATTGAGAAGAAATTCCAATTTTTTGGCAAGAATTAGGGGCAAATTTTAGCTGTTTACACGTAAAAACAAATTGGGTCAAGTTTTATACATTACATACTGATCAATATCAATTTCAGTTTTTAAAGCAAAATAAATAATTGGAAACCAAAATTTTACACAAAATTGCATTAAGATTACAAATGAAGTAAAGGCAAATGGTTTTACATTGATGTATAAAAGCTAATCTACGAGGGTTGATCAAAATTTTCAAGAATCTGGCAAAAAATAAAAATTGTATTAGACCGTCAAAATTTCGTACAATGACTAAAAATGCCTAAATAAACTACTTTTTCGAATAAAGTTTTTGGATATTTTGATAAATAAGGGCATTTTTGAACCTATTTTATTAAAAATGTTAAATTTGACAGGTAACGCAAGTCGTGCAGCTGCTTCAGTATACGTCATTTTTGGTTTTTAGGTAAGCAAAAACTAACTGCTTTTTCAATTTTTACCTATACCTAATAATAAAAAAAAATCACATTTGATGCGAACTTTCTTGCGGACACTGTATATTTTGCTTATAATTTTGTCCATTTAGACTCTTATAATTTAACAACTTCTATATATACCTCCATCCGTATTTATTGGTTGTCATATGGTTCTGTTCGGACAAGTAAATAGTTTGACTATACTTAGATTTTACAAGGGTAAAAAATACAAAATATGCTAGAAGGACACAATATCAAAACTGTATTGAATTAACTGCAGCTATGCGTATTGCCTATATTAACATAATAGAAACAAAAAATAAGTATTTTCAAGATACAGTTTGGGTAAAAAATCTTTTTAAATGTAGACAAAATGCTTTCCAGAATCTAAACTTGCGAAAGCTTCAACAGTTATTATTATCATCGGTGAAAAAGTTTTTAAATTAAAATGTTGAAATCACCTTTTAGATCCACCCCAACTCATTCATTTAACCTTTCAGTTCCGCTTCTTTCGCGTGAACTTTTTCTATTCTTCTTTTAAAAAGACCGCAAGTTTTAAGTCGAGTTCATTATTCAAGGAATTTATTTTGTGGTGGATTTTGGATTATATTATATAAGCAGAAATTTTTAGTTTTGTGAAAGCAGTTAAATATTCTGGAAAAAAATGTATATAAAAATTTTCGTATTAATAATTGCCAATTTGTCCATCAGAATAATCTTATCATTTAGTATTGTTAGAAAAAGGATGCCAATTTTAACTTTTATTGATTTTAATGGTTTTGTTTGGGGTTATAAACCTTAGGCCTTCTAAAAGGGATTTAACCATGGGCGTCGTATGGTGTGAGGAACACGAGGAGGCCCAAGGAGGGGCGGGGGGGGGGGGGGCACTTGCTCCCCCCTCAAAGGTGATTCACGACATTTTTTGAACTTTTCAATTATGCAATTCTTTAAATATAAATGTTGTATATTATGGATATACAAGGAATCTAATAACTAAGGGGCTACACTGAGGAAAATGATGATGACCTGGTTTGTATTGATAGCTTATTGTTTATTAACCCATAATAAATAAATTGTTAATGTATCAAACCCGCTCTAGTGTTATATCAATTCTAGATTTGCTAGAACAGTGTCTTCATTGGTAGTAATCAATTCCATTAGCAACACAATCTTGTTAAATAATGAACTACTTTTAATACAGCAATTTTGTTAAGAAATAAATTGTATCTTCTCAATGCGACGCATTTTGTTCCCAGTAAATGGCTCTTTCTACAAATTAAGAAAACAGAACAGCGGCCCCAAAAAAATATTGTATCTGTTAGAACATAATATAATCGACAAGACATTGGTGGGGGTTCTTACGATCGGCAATCGCCGCGCGCCGTAGTATTAGTTTTAATGTATTTGTTGCGCAGGTCACATCGTTGTTCGGAGTCTTCTGACTGTCCTGTTGGAATTTGAATTCTATTGATCGTACCAATACCTATTTTAATTAATTTATATTTACTTATTTGAATTTACGCTTTTTTTGCATGTCAGATAAAGCGATAGAAGATTCTCATTTCGCACAACCCATCATAAGTATTGGACTCTATAATCTATGGACGAATTTTACCATCTTATTAAACCATGTTGCATAATAGATAATCATATGCAATGTTAAACGACAAGGAAAATATCATACTAGAAGCTATTTAATATTTTGAGAATTACAGTACAGATTTTTAGTGGTAAATATATGCTTTATTAAGCGTAGCAAGCAAATATTATGATTAATATCAAATTTTCATTACAACTGCCAGTGGGAACTAATACAGTACCTATATAAAACCAGATTACACCCCCAATAGAACTTGGTAATTACTGTGAGTATTCAGAAAAATAATGGCTACACTGAGGAAAATCTCTTAATACAAGTATTTTTTTGAATATATGTGTATTACCACAAGAAAAATCCGTAAAATATTTCGTTTAGTCGCAATCAAGGACGTTTTTTTGACAACAATATTGTTACGTGTGCTCAATGCTTTTTTATGGTAACAGAACATCATAACCATAACAATATGTATCCAATAAAGTGTTTTTAAAAAGTATTTTTTTAATTCCTATAAGGTTATCTTATTACCACAAAAATAAAAATAAAAACTAACCAATCTTTTATACCTATCTAAAATATACCTTTTAGGAACTAAACAGTTGCTTTTTTAAAACATGGTGAAAGCGTTTTGGTTCATTTTATTGCCATTTGCAGTGTTTTTAGTTTGTTTAGTGGTTGGTGGATTATAGTTTATAGTGGATGTTTGATGGCCATTGATTTGATAAATTTTTTATATTTTAATATTTTCATATAGGGTGGTGTACTTTTAGTGCAACGTTATATAATAGGTGTTGTGGCGGTGTGTCCCCAAACTCAGGTAGGTACAATTATTTTACCAATAATTATATTTATTACTTAATAAGTAACTCATGTTTATCACATTACTCTACTTAGGTACCTACAAAAAATCGTTGACTTAGGTGAGTCTTTAAATTTTCTTAGGCGAGAAATTAATTTTTTCAGAAATACAATACAAATTTAGGGGATAGAATCGGAAAACAATCTGAGTGTTTGAGATTTTTCTTCCCCGTTCTAAATTTTGCAATGCAAAATCGCATTTGTTAGGTTTTCTGATACCTATTAATAAAAAAAATGGCTAAAAAGGGTCATGTTCCTAGCAGTTTGTTACTTTCAGATCAGTCAGATCCCCCCGTTATTAAACAAAGTTTAACATACAATTTTTATCAAAAATACTGCCCTAATAAGTACAGAACGGAAACTTAATGGCGGCCATGATCGGAATGAATTAAAAAATATAAGTAATAAATATAATTATTGGTGAAATAATTGTACCTACCTGAATTTGGAGACACACCGCCACAACACTTATTGTATAACGTTGCACTAAAAGTACACCACCCTATATAGAATTATTAAAATATAAAAATTTTATCAAATCAATAGCCAAAAACATCCACTATAAATAAACTTATCCACCAACCACAGCCATTTTGGCGAAGGAGCTAAAAAAAGGAATTTAGTAGTAGCTAGGTGGACTAGCTACAATAAAAATAAAATTATTTTATAGCTGGCTGATTATTTTTAGGAGTAAAAACCGATACTTTTCTAACTACACGACCTCAATCACAAAATCATTTTTGTTTACCACTGCATTATATATTTTTTATGGCAATAGAGTTGTCTTTTAACAGCAAAAGAATAATATTTAAAAAACGACCATGTTGAGGTTAAAAAGTCATTTCAAAAAAAAGAACCTTGTAGCGACAACAGAGTTGTTTTTTCGGCGCCTATTTAATGCAGATTTCTTGCTACTGCGAATGGATTTCTAGTTACGGCTAATAGAGTTTTCTCTCAGTGTATAAACCATATTATGGTAGCAATAACTCCTTTTTCCTATTGGCTAATTTACCGTGATATTATCACTGCACAAGGGTCTAGCAATTTTCGTTGTCTTACAGTATGAAAGCGCGTTGCTGTCACATATAGTATTAAACAGTTGTATAAAAAGTATGTGAATTCTTATAAGGAATAAAAGGCTTTTTTCTATGTGGAATATATAAAAAAAGGTGTGCTGGAACATCAAACTAATAGTAAAGAAAAAAATCCCGTTCCTATTTTTGTTTTGTATGGTTAAAAATACAGTTTGTATGCAGGAATATAATTAAAAAAAAACAAGAAACCAATATTCAAAACACACAGTTTTAAGTAAACATTGTTTTAAATGCATTCAAAATAACTGTAAGAATATAAACTTTCGAAATGTTTGAAATCACCTTTTGCCGACATCCCAACTCCTTTATTTATTCTTTCAGTTCCGCTTCTTTCGCTAAACTTTTTCTACTCGCCTTTTAAAAAGACCGCAAGTTTTAAGTCGAGGAGATTATTCAAGGAATTTATAATAGGGTGTATTTTCCGATTAAATTATATAAGCAGATAATTTTAAACTCAGCAAAAAGTATAATGTGATCTATTTAATTTATAAACATTCATGTTTCCTTTATTCTTGATCGGTTAGGTTGGAGTGGCAGACCTCTGGCATTGTCCAAACAGTCACACGTAGTTCTATAAGGACCGTTGTGGTACCACACATGTTCCGCGGAACCTATCCACATTAGCTTCCTGATGGTTAACGCGATCGTAGAAGAATCGTGACAGCTCATTCAAACCAGCCACTGCTGTTAATAAACTTAGTAAGTCGACCCAGTTGCAGCCTGGTCACTTCCTCCAGATCATTAAAAAATGGTTCGCCCAAGGCATTGAACATTCCTCTCGCGAGGCCGGGGCATTCACACAAGAAATGCTGAATACTTTTCTCCTTTTTTTCATCTCTGCAACTTCTACAGAAGTCGTTAGTTGGTATTTGCATACGTTCAGCGTGTCTACCGAACAGGCAATGTCCGGTGACTACGGCAGTGATGTTTCTTAGGTCCTTCCGACTGTGCTGTAATAGCGCTGCGGTTCTCGTGTTATCAAGTAGGGGCCACAATTGCCTTGAGAGGAGATTCTACAATTTGTAAGCTCTATCCATCTGCTTTGCGAAAGTTGTTTAGCTGTTCGATCTATCTCTTCTTTGACTGATCCCAGTAGTCTAGCCACAGTATTATCTGCTAGTTCGGCAGACATGATTGCGCCCTCCCTGGCTAGCGCATCAGCAGTCTCGTTGCCATATATTATGTTGCTGTGTCCGGGAACCCAATACAAGGTGATTCGATGTTGAGCACCAAGTGTGCAGAGATTGTTGCGACAGCGCCTTACTAATTTTGACTTAGTACTGCTGGAGCAAATTGCCTTTATGATGGCCGCTTGACTATAATCTATATAGATAGCTATAGACGCAGGTCCTCTGAAGACAGGGTGATCCGGCAGGGTGTTGACTGCCTTATCCACTGAAAAAATTTCTGCCTGGAAAATGCTGCAGTAGTCAGGGAGTCTATACGACCTCTATATTAGCGTTTATCCTTGATAAGTCGTCAAATTGTTTTTAATCTTTTACAAAAGAAATTGCAAGGTCAAGATAACTTACCCACTTATGAACTTCGATCTTAATTATATGAGACATCCAGTCTGAAAACATACCTTTTGATTACTGCACTATAACTCGAGCTTTCCCGCAAGGTTAAAAGACGAAACAACTTCTCCCGTCCCCCGCCTGCAACAATCCACGTTGCCGGAACCTTACCTCCCTCAGTTTCAAGATATTTCTTACCCTGGCGAAACTGTAAATTAGCGATCAAAGTCATATTTATCTCAAGCCACGCAGCTGGCCACCAGAGTCAAATTGGCGCTGTCGTCGCTTGATGATTCTCCAATTTTTATTATAAGTCGAATTATCTTAAAAACTATCCCTTTTTCGTATATTAAACCAATAATAAAAATTTATGAAATAACACGTAGAATTAATAAATGTATTCAAATATTATAGGGTGTCCCATTTAAAAAAAATTGTGTGTGCTTAAGACCACACGCCAGAAGTGAAAACTTCAACAAGGAAAAATTAATAATACCAAATACAATTGTTCGGCGCAGACGAGCGTTACACATCCGAGCGTGACGGCTCAGTTTAATTCAGTGCCCACAAAAAGTGCTAAACGCGCCTAAAGAAGTTTTCAGTTCAAAAATTTAACTTTATGACACCCTACTTTTTGGGCGCACCCTGTATAATTAAAAATATTTTTAAAACGTGCCAGATATCCAACCATACTTTAATACAAAAGTTTATTATCGACAAATCTTATCTTCAAGGCATAAAATTATTCCGCGCAATCGTTGACTCACCCGGTAAAAATTTTAAAAGGTTAATCTTTGATTAATTTTAAGATAAATAGTCCATATTTTATGAACATGGGTCCGCAACGGCTTGGTTCTTGAGATACATGGCGTCCGAAAAATTGTTTTAGTGTTATATCAATTCCAGGCTAAAACAGCGTTTTAATTGGTAGGAATCAGTTCCATTATCAGCACAATCTTGTTGAATAATGAACTACTTTTAATACAGCAATTTTGTTAAGAAAAAATTGTATGTTCAAATGCGACGCGAAAGCAGAAATTGACCTGCTCGCACAGTTTAACTGATAAGAGGGTAAAATTTTACACTTTTTGTGGCTACTTATAAAACGATGGTATACATACAGGGTGTTTTTTTAAGGTCGACGAGCGGCCATATCTCGGAAACTACTGGGCATAGAAACTCAGGAAAAGAAAAATGGTAATTAAAGTGGCCATAAGAAAATTCTGAAAATAATTTTTAAGTTCCGCATTTTGCCGCAAGAGGGCGTAATTGAAAAGTAAATTTTAAAATTTTACATAACTCCGAAAATTCCACATTGAGGTATATGTTTAATAACACAATTTTAAAGCTTGGACAATTATGCATCATTTTGGTCTTATGCTCATTGGCGTAGAGACTTTAATAAGAGTGGGGGAAGCTGTTGAAAGTGTAATCATTTAAATCGCTGTAACTTATAAACGACTTATCCGATTTGAGCAAACTAAAAACTGTTTGGAAGAGAAATGTATGCACTTTCACCAATCGTATTTAGTTGTCCATAATAGTTCTCCAAAAAAATGCTAGAGGGCGCAATTTGCAATAACAATACACTTTTTGATTTTACTCCGAAAAAATAAAGCATACGGTATAATTATAATACCATAATCGAAAAGTAGATGAAATTTGATAGAAAAAATATTGAAACCGCAGCTCGATATCTCCATTCGTTTCAGCGTTATCGCCAATAGAATAATTTTTAAAACTTTAAATGAAGAAGCGATTGTTTTCATAGTTTTGTGGTCAAGCATTCCATGACAAAAAACATTTTTAAACTTTATGGCTTTATAGGTTTGTCTCTCATTATTCTAATTGCCAAAATACCACTCTAGAATTAATGGCATAATCATCGAAAACGTGTAATTTAGGCGTAACTCTATTAATATGATATTTAAAAAAATAAATATAGCTGTGAAATAAAATCGGAAAGTTTTCATGGAGATAAAACAAATGCAAATAGTTGTCAACTAATTTCATTTCGAAAGGTGTTGGCAAAAGTTTATCCGTAATTCGTCTTGAATTTCTTGATAGAAAATTGTGCTACATTGACATGGCTTATACCAATGCCGAGGCTTACGATATGCTAGCAGTATATTTTGAATGTTTTCAAAATGCGCCCATAGCGGAACGCGAATATGCTGCCAGATACCCTGAACGAAGACACTATGGCAGAGCAGTATTTCGGCGAATGACAGTATTCTTGAGACAAACGGGAAGTATAAGACGCATTCCAGTTCCTATCAGAAGACGTCCAGTAAGGAATGAAGACAACATTATAAACGTTCTGGCGTACGTGGAGGCCGATCCGCATTTAAGAATAAGAGAAATTTCGTTAGTCCTAGGTATAAGTTGTTTTGCAGTGTTCCAAATTTTAAGGGATTTTAAGCTGCATCCGTATCATGTAGTTTTACATCAGGCCCTTTCAAAAAGTGATTATGACAGACGACTCGACTATTGCTATTGGCTAAGAGGGATGTGTAACGAGAATCCTCAATTCCTCTCCCAAGCTTTATGGACTGATGAAGCCAGTTTCAGTAGCTGTGGCAGAGTTAATTTACATAATATGCACTATTGGTCACGAACAAATCCTCGCTGGATGCGCGAAGTGGATCACCAAAACAGGTGGCTTGTTAACGTGTGGTGCGGAGTGTTAGTACACAGAATTATCGGACCGTTTATTTTTAATGCTTATCTCAATGGTGAATCTTACTTAAACTTTTTACAAAATGATTTGCCTATCCTTTTAGAAGATGTTCCTATTGGCCTAAGAACCATGTGGTATCAACATGATGGATGCCCGGCACACTTTTCGCAAAGGGTCCGTGATTTTTTAGATGTTGGATATCCAAATCGCTGGATTGGAAGGGGTAGTTTGTTTGCGTGGCCACCTAGATCCCCGGATATAACTGTGCTAGATTTTTATCTGTGGGGACGAATAAAAGACATTGTTTATAATACGCGACCAACCACACGAGAAAACATGATTGAGCGAATTGTAAATGCAATGAATTCAATTTCAAAAGCTGAAATTGAAACAGCTGTCTCTAGTTCTAGAAGAAGAATTAATAGTTGTATTTTGCAAAACGGAGGTCATTTTGAACATTTTTAACGTATTTCAATTGTTTTTAAGAAGCTTTCCATGACTGTTATATCAATTTTCCCTTTAATATAGTTTCCAATAATTATTTCAATACCGTTTTATGGCCCGTTGGCCTTGAAACACGCTCCAAATTTTGTCTTTTACATGATTTGGACTAGTCCTAAGCCTAGATAAAGTGTGAAGGAAGGCACGGAATTTAACAAATCAAAACCCATAACACTAAATCAACCTACCCATCTACGAAACTATGAAAACAATCGCTTCTTCATTTAAAGTTTTAAAAATTATTCTATTGGCGATAACGCTGACACGAACGGAGATATCGAGCTGCGGTTTTAATATTTTTTCTAGCAAATTTCATCTACTTTTCGATTATGGTATAATAATTATACCGTATGATTTATTTTTTCGGAGTAAAATCAAAAAATGTATTGTTATTGCAAATTGCTCCTTCTCGCATTTTTTTAGAACTATTATGGACAACTAAATACGATTGGAGAAAGTGCATACATTTCTCTTCCAAACAGTCTTTAGTTTGCTAAAATCGGATAAGTCGTTTATAAGTTACAGCGATTTAAATGATTACACTTTCAACAGCTTCCCCCCCTCTTATTAAAGTCGGTACGCCAATGAGAATAAGACCAAAATGATGCATAATTGTCCAAGCTTTAAAATGGTGTTATCAAACATATACCTTAATGTGGAATTTTCGGAGTTAGGTATGTAAAATTTTAAAATTTACACTTGCGGCAAAATGCGGAACTTAAAAATTATTTCCAGAGTTTTCTCATGGCCACTTTAATTATCATTTTTCTTTTCCTGAGTTTCTATGCCCAGTAGTTTCCGAGATATGGCCGCTCGTCGACCTTAAAAAAACACCCTGTATGATGGAACCTAAATACATATATTAGTATTATTTTATCATCAAAAAATTTTGTGGAATTTTGTTTACACTAAAAAATGACACCGGGTGTGAGGCGATTCAATAAATACTGTAAACAGAGGTAATGAAACACTTATTTTTTTATTTTTAAACGTCTGCCCCTAAAGAAAGGAGATTATAAAAGTTTATATTGAAAAAAAAAATTTTACGGACTTTCCTGGCATATTTCAATAAATTCTACCCCTAAGGTTTTTATACGCGAAGTTCATGGACAGGATCTGTAAGCGTTATTATAACGATCTGTAATGAAATAGATATATTTTTTAATTTGGTATTATTTTCATAAACAAGCTAGGAAATAAATTACGCTTTTATTGAAAGAGGACGAAATAATATAAGAAAGCACCAAAGAAGATGTACGGGAAAGAAAAGAGGGGGAAACTCCTTTCGATTTTTAATACCAATTTTTAATTTTTTAAAACTTTTTAAATTTTTTAACTTTGTTTTCGTCCAAGTATACAATACTCGTAAAATAATATGTTCTTGTCATTTTCATGTTTTTAATATTTATTTACATTCTTTCATGAAAGTGGCACTTGGGCCCTTCGGTGCTGATGATGGTACTTTCTAGTAGCGAAACATGTCCACCAGATTAATTTGACCCTTTTTTAAATATATTTATGGATACGACTGTGAGTTTTTTTCACTATACCAAAGAAAGTTCTTTTTAAAAAAAATAAGGGTTTTTATTAAAGGTTCTATTGGGTGGTTTGTACCGTGCAAGAAAAAATTATTTGTTATCAAAGAGGGCCTTGCCTCTAAGGACGTAATGCTTAGCCGTAGAGCTTAATACCTGTTGGATGTCAGTAACTACCTGCATTAACAATCAATCAGTTATTCCGTCATCTTTGACAGTCGTTACAAGTAATTTGATTCATTGCTAATTTTTCCAATTTCTTGATCAATTCACACAATGGGCTTTACGGAACAGCAAAAAACATTCATATTTGAAGCGTATTTTCGAAACGGGGTTAGAGTAAATGGTGAGTGGCAACACAATCCGGGTTTGTGCATGGACGATTTTCACGAACATTTTACTAACCTTGTTATTGTAGGGGATTTTTATCATGGTTCTATACAACACAAAAAAGGAGCTCAGCAGGAAGACCATCTGTAAGAACAGAAGAACTTGTTGCAAACGTTCGTGAAATAATACAAAATACGCCAACTAATTGTATAAGAGGCATGTCCCAAGAAGTGGGAAGATCTTAGGGAACATGCAGGACTATTCTTAAGAAGCAGCTAAATTTATTTCCTTATAAAGTGCAAGTATAGTAAGAAATAGTAAGAAATACAAGCCGCAGATTTCAAAAGACGCAGGAATTACTTTTAATGGTTTACCCAAAATTTATTGGAAAGAAATGATTTATTGGACCTGACATTTTTTTTGGATAAAGCCTAGTTCCACCTCTCCGGTTATGTGAATTCTCATAATACACGCATGTGGAGTAGTGAAAATCCCCATTTTTTTGTAGAGTCCACATTGCACCCTCAAAAAATTGGTGTCTGGTTATAGCTGTTTCCCGAAGAAGAATTGTTGGTCCTATTTTTTTTCATGACACAGTTATAGCACTGCGGTATAGAGACAATATTTTGAATCCATTTGTGGAGCAATTAGGTACTTGACGACGAACTACGTTTTGGATATTTTCAACAGGACGGTGCAACCGCCCATATAGCCGCCGAAACTATTTTAGTGTTTCTTAGGTCAATTTAATGACATTAAACAGTAGGAATTTCCTAACCATAGGCGTCCCAAACAAATAATTAAAATGCGTATACACACTTATAAGTTTGTTTTACATTAGGTGTTTGTACAATATGTACATACTACACTTTATAAACCCATTGTATATATAATAATATTATATTAAAATAATAAAAATAAGGTAACTCAAAAATTTTATACACAACACTAAAATAAGAAAAATAAACCGGACACGGCACGACACTGCTCAGAAAATGCTTTAATTTTTTTACCAGAACTCCATTCTCGGACCATTGTCCAGCCCGTCCACAAATTCCAAATTAAGTATATTTTATCTTCGTCTCTTCCACGCCATCGGCGGTCACTGGCCTATCTCTGTCTGACAGAATCGATCATTGAACGGGTCGGAAACCGCTTCAGCCGCAACAAATGATATGCTGTTGCCAATTCTTCAAAATTTTCGGATTTGTAAGCACAAGGTAAGTATATACGAGAAACAAGGGTTTGTTAATTAGTTGTTATTAAACACTGAAAACACTTTTTGTCTTGATTTCAGTTATATTGTTTCTTAAGGACTAAAGGAATGTATTATTATAACAATGAATGGCTTGTAATTTTTTTCTGTCACACTCAAAACTCCTCGGTTTAAAGTATATTTGCAAACTAGCTTTCAAAGAAAGTTACTGACTAACAATTGAATACTGATATAAAGGAAACATTATTAATAAAAAAAACTTAAAGAATTGAAGAAGAAAGATCTGACAACCCTGGTTGTGAGGTCGGTCTCTTTGAGACTGTTTACCGCCGTTGGTATTCCGTATGGAATGATTGACATGTCATCACACTGACTTTGGATAAATTATAACTACTTACGCAATTTTTTCGACGACAGATTGATCAGTTTTCGATCAGACATTGAATTCCCACCTAGATCACCTTATTTAACGGTTATGAATTACTTTGTTTTTCCTCATTTAAAGAACACTATTTTTAAAACACCAGTTGCAAATTAAGAACAATTACAAGAAAGGATTATCCAAGAGTGTTGTAACATTTCTCCAGAGATGCTGATCAACACTTTCGAAAATATGAAGAGACGTGTGAATTTATACTTGGAGCATGGCAGTGGCCAATTTCAGCAATTTATGTAATTATTTTTTTTTCTTTCTGTATATTCTTACTTTGTTAATTTTTTAAACAACAAAAATAAATATGTATTTGTCTACTTATTTTATTACTCATTAGTTTGGCATATATGTCATAATATGAATTTGACAAAATTTTAACCTAGATTTGGTTAGGTATATCGTCCCCATATCATTGTGTTCTAAACCAAGCCCTACGTTTTTTAATCCAAGCCCTTCTTTGATGCAAATAATTTTTGCTCGCACGGTATGATACCTGCTGCTTGGTTGCGATAGCGAATTTTACTTGTATTATAAAAATATATATGCAGTATTCTAATCGACATCTTAACATTTAAACACAAACTTTTACTGCTATTGATTTCACCGGCATCAGTATGCTCAGCTCCGACTATCCAACACCGTCGCAACTTTTAACTAAAATGACAAGATGTCGCTACAAGAGTTGCTTCAGCAATAATAGATCCAAAGGAAAAGATTAATAAATGATAGGTAAGAAAGATATTCTACGATTTCTTCTCAGAAATAAATACAGTGGCGGCTCGTTAATGAAGGGCTCTGGGGCGCCGCCCTCCCTGCAATTATTTCAAACAGAATCCAAAAATACTTTACTTAAAAAACCAATAAAGCAATCTATGTAAGCAATCCATTAAAATATTTCAAACCAAACATAGCCCTATTCCAGCGGGTAGGTTATACTAAGCGCGGGCATAAATTCAAACCAAACATAGCCCTATTCCAACGGGAAGGTTATACTCATAGACAAGCGAGTTGCGCGCTCTCAATGTTTTTTATACTAAGCGCGGGCGGGCGACCGATTATCCGTCCCGATTCAACGCGGCTTCTCGATGAGTTGCCATGACGACATAGGCGTGACGTCACCTACACATCGCACAATGAGCGGCCACGATGAGCTCCAATTTTCCTCGCCCAACAACAGCTGTTCGCGATGCCACGGTAGAATAATCAATATATTATGTACTCTGGCGAGGCGACCTGTCGATGCCGCTAGGCGCTAACGTTTTGTTTATTTGTTTTGATTTGATTTATTAGTTACGTTGTTGTTGTTGGAAAATGTCGTGTAATATGAAGGTCACTGATTTACAGAAGCTTGTGTTTAGTTCTCTGAGCTTAAGTGAAAAAATTGATTTAAAAAATGCAGGGCGGCTACTAGAAATTGAACATAGTACAAGTGAAATCAAAATGTAAAAGTAAGGCACAGTTTACGCGTAAGTTTGACAAAGAAATATATAATAAAAAATCCTGGATATGCGGTTGTGGGGACAAAAATTCTTCTTTTTTTGTTTCGTGTGTCTTCTTTTTGACGGGGATGATAATTGGATTATAAATGGGGTGCAGGACTTTAAACATCTTTCAGAAAAAATAAAAAAAACATGAAAATAGTGCAAAACATCTTCATAATGTGGTAAGTTTTGAGATGTTAGGACAAACTAATATTTTAACTTAGTTTAAGTAGTGCTTATGCTGATGAAATTAAAATTCACAACGAGAAAGTTAGAAAAAACAGACACGTACTTTTGAAAATAATAGACATTTTAAATTTTTTTTATTTAAAGCCAGCGCCCCCCCTGACTCGCTAGTCACGAGCCGCCACTGAATAAATATTATATTTTTTTAGGTCTTATGATGCTCATAAAAGAGCGAAACATGTAACCATTAAGTTTATTTAATAAACTAAAATGAGACGCCCACTAAGCTTCCTCATTTTTTTTATAATAAAATCAGGTCTTTTAGAGAAATGGACTAATCCTTTGAATATAGGAAGTAGGGGAGACAGGAGCAAGAGAGGGCCATAGGGTAAGATGGGGTACCGGAGTAACTGCCAACACTGACGTGTGTGGACGGCTTTATTCCATAACCTTGGACCCACTTGTCAACAACATCGCCCAGTTTTCGTAGCACAGACGTTCAAAACCCACTGTTCGAAAGTTATGATCGATTTTCCAGTTTTACGTGTAACTGATCTTATTTTCTGGCTTAAAACAGAGCATGTCAACAAGTGTACATCAAGTTAAATACCTTATTTTTCCCGGGGTGTGCCAGATTATAGGCATCTTTTGGCAAAAACATTAGTTTATTAAAGTTGGCTGTAAAGGTAAGAAAACATTTTTTTTTAAAGTGTTATTGCATGTATTATATTTTCCCCAACTATTTTTTTTTAAATCCTACTAAAAAAGTAATAACTTATTAATTAATGCATAATCAAATACAATAGGTTTTTTATTTATTTTCAGAAAAATGGTTCGCAAATATAGAAAAACAGCGAGTGGAGAGTGCTTCAAAGAAAATATAAAACCACGGAATGTTCATCTTGCGGTGACAGATACTCGGAGTCCACGGAAGGATGGATTGTCTGTCAAATATGTCAAAAATGCTAATACAATTCTTATGCCGACGTAGACGACGGTGATCCCTTAGATATCACCCACACAATCATGTGATTTTTCTAAATAAACCTCATCATAACTATGTAAAATGAAACGAAAATATACTTTGTTATTTGTTACTAATTTTTATTTAAAAATTTTGGCGTTTCGGCCGTTTCGTAGTACAACTACCAGTGGCGTATTTAGGGGGGGGGGGGTCCGAGGGGTCTGGACCCCCCCCCCCCGTGGGCTCAACATTAAAAAAAAACTCAGAACAGATCAGATGCCTTGTTGCATTTAATTTCTAATTTAAGTGAGTAAAATAATATATACATGGTGATTGATAATTCGATTAATTCCTCGCAGGAGGTAATTTGTTGAAAATGCTTGGTTTTCGAGTTATTTCAATTTTTTTCTTGTTTTTTACCTGCGTGTCTAATTTATTTAACTTAAAAAATTGAAATGATGTTCACTTAGTTTTGTAATTTTTTTGCAAACTAGAACTATTAGCAATACTTTGTTTTTACAAATAATTAAGTAACTGTGTCACAGATAACAAAACAACATGGCCAAACTTGGCAAAGAAAAAATGGCAAAAATAACTTGAAAGCCAATCATTTTCCGAATCGGTCATATTATGTAGAAATATATATTTTTAAACATAAATATTTAAAAAAATATATATTCCCATTATTGCGTTTATATTTAAAAGTTTCTTAATTTCTTCCTTTTTTTGGGTTAAGCTATTAAAACATAGAAATTATAAATTTTGATAGTTCAAAATAGGGCGTGGCACCGAAAAAATTTTCGCCTGCGGCGCTTTTTTAAAGAAAGTAAGAAAGAAAGATAAAACGAAAGGTATAGACCCCCCCGTGGTAATATTCTAAATACGCCACTGACAACTACATCTTCAAGACGCTAATCTAACCTTAACAAACTAAGGGTATACAGGGTCCTGCACCTCACCTCCCGTCTTCTTTAGCTCACTTAGTAATTAAGTCAGAATTTTCATATTTTGCAGACCTTATCTGTATCTTGGGGCGCATTTCAGGAAAATATTTTTTTTCATACTGGTTGTTCCAAAAAAGTGTGACGTCATAAGGGTGTATTTTTTTAAATTACATGCCAAATATAAAATTGATTCAGTATTATAGACGAAAAAAAATAAAAACTAAAAAATATCAGTTTTGGGCCACTGGTATTAAAAATAAATAAAAAATAAAAATAATGCCTCGTTAATAAATTTATACAAATGTACCTATTAAATAAGGTATAACAATTTCGTTAACCAAGTTTGGTTAACACGAATTGTACAGGGTGTCCAAAGTTTAGTGTCAAACTTTGCAAACTTTAAAGCAATTTATTTTTCTTATTTCAAATGGGAACCCCTGTATATTTTTGTCATTCGATGCAGAATTAAAAATTAAACTTTTTCCTAATTGCAACCCTATCGAAATTTCTAACGCATTAAGAGTGATTGGCAGAAAACTAATTTTATCAACTATTCCAACAGTCATTATTATGAATAAGTATCGAAGGTGGCTTCGAAAAACAATTTATTGGTATTAAAGTTTATTAAAGTGACCAGAGACCATTTTTACTTTAGTAATCTAAAAGTTTTAAATACTGTTAAATTGTTAGTAATTATTTAAGCTGATATAATTACTTTATATTGTTTTTTGTGATGGACTACAACCAAGAAGAGTTCGTAGATATGATTTTTATATTAGGAGCATGCGAAAAGAACTATTTTTTGGCAAGCCGAGTTTACGCACAGTCCAGAACGACGACATCCAGACAAAAGGAGCCTGCAAAACATATTAGAGAGGTTTGTACAAACGGGAAATGTAAACTACCCAAAACCAGTGAGAAATAAACCAGTCCGAACTGAACAAAATCAATTGGCTGTGCTATTATCTGTTATAGAAAATCCTTCAGTTACTTAACAAGCAGTCGCTGATGTGGTAGATGTAATCGAAAGAACAGTTCAACGAATTTTCAAGGATAACCATATTCACGATTATCATTTCTAGTTAATAGTTACTAACAATTTAACAATATTTGAAACATTTAGATTACTAAAGTCAAAATGGTCTATGGTGACTTTAATAAACTTTATTATCAATAAATTGTTTTTCAAATCCACCTTCGATATTTATTCATAATAATGACTTGGAATAGTTGATAAAATTAGTTTTCTGCAAATAACTCTTGATGCGTTAGAAATTTCGATAGGGTTGTAATTAGGAAAAAAGTTAGGTTTTTAATTCTGCATCGAATGACATAAAAATATACAGGGGTTCCCATTTGAAATAAGAAAAATAAATTGCTTTAAAGTTTGCAAAGTTTGACACTAAACTTTGGACACCCTGTACAATTCGTGTTAACCAAACTTGGTTAACAAAATTGTTATACCTTATATAAAAAGTTCCTTTGTATAAATTTATTAACGAGGCATTATTTTTATTTTTTATTTATTTTTAATACCAGTGGCGCAAAACTGATATTTTTTAGTTTTTATTTTTTTTCGTCTATAATACTAAATCAATTTTAATAAAATTTTAGGGGTATGTAGGTAACTATAGGAGGCACCCAAAAATGTAAGAAAATATATGGCATGTAATTTAAAAAAATACACCCTTATGACGTCACACTTTTTTGGAACACCCTGTATGAAAAAAAATATTTTTCTGAAATGCGCCCTAAGATATAGATAAGGTCTGCAAAATATGAAAATTCTAACTTAATTACTAAGTGAGCTATAGAAGACGGGAGGTGAGGTGCAGGACCCCGTATATATAGGTTAACAGAGCCATAAAATTATTGGATCTACCTAAAGTATTATATTGTTTGGTACACAATGGTATTTTACAACATTCCTAATTATAAGGGACACGCTGGCTAATGTTAATAAAATCTAAATGGTAAACATGTCAGATGAAAATTATAGGTAATAATTTTAAAAGTGGGGAATTTCCGAAATTTAATTGTGTATTTAAAAGCTTGACATTATTGTCTTTTTTATGTTTGTAAATTTCGAGGTTTTCTAATAAATCTAAAAGGTTACCCTTAGTTTGTTAAGTTTAGATTAGCGCCTTGAAGATGTAGTTGTACTACGAAACGTCCGTAACGCCAAAATTTTTAAATAAAAATTGTGACAAATAGCAAAGTATACTTTTCGTTTCACTTTACATGGTTAATATGTATTCTCACAAAGTAGCGGACGAGTCAATCAATTCTTTGAAACCCCATCATGCCCCGTACCCGGGGCAAGATCGGATATTTGTTTGTTTTTAAATAAGTATAGTTTTTTGTATTTTGGTGTAAGTTAAACCAAACATTTTTATGCTAAAAGGGTTATGGATGTTATCCAAAGAATTTTTAGAATAAACTTTATTTTTTGACAAATTGGTTTTATTTCATTGATTTAAATACTTAGCGTCCCAGTCTTGCCTCTGGTTGCGCTATCTAAATAAAATAGTATCGAACACATACGAAAATACCTTTATCCATTGCTACTTAAAATATTCAAAAAATGTTAATTATTTAAGTTAAAGTTGTTTATTTTTATTACCAACGCAACTATTGTAATAGGGAACTTTCCAATTTTTTTTTTAATAATATGATTTAGTTAGGCCTAAAAAAAATATTCCCCAATTATTACTCCTTAAAAATCAGTAATAACTTGGTAAAAATTCTTTAAAGTTTCGCGCGTGTCAAAAGCATTTCAAACGACCTTTTAAGCGCGCCAAGCCCGATAACGTCAGGAAGTATGACTTTTCCGTCATCCGTCATCCTGACCGGTGGCCGAGCTACCGAGTTTGTATTACAGAATTATACCTTAAAACAATAAATGGCAATAAATTAAACGACGTTGAGAATTATACCTTAAAACAACAATACAATAACAATAACACACGGCAACCGTGTGTTATTGTTATTGTATTGTTGTTTTAAGGTATAATTCTGTCAATAACACACGGCAACCGTGTGTTATTGTTATTGTATTGTTGTTTTAAGGTATAATTCTCAACGTCGTTTAATTTATTGCCAACCTATAACCTATTTCGTGGATGTCACATACGAATTATACTTCTTGACGTCACGACCCGTTTTTACCCGTTTGGGATAATTTGAATTTTGGGGCATTTTTAAATCTTGCTAGCGGTCTTTTGGGACGAAATATGTTTTTTTTTGCTGCCATAGGTTTTATGACAATATATACTTTTGATTTATAGAATTTTTTCCCCATTTAAAATTTTTGTCAAGTTCCCTATTGACTAAACGAGAAGAGAATGGCGGTGCCCATTGAAAATATTTTCGTGTCACTCAATATAGAGATCAAATGGGATACATAAAATACACCGAAATTCGATAAACATAGGTACTTAGGTAGCAGCTCTGCGACCAATGGCCTTATAAGGTTTAACGGCCTGTCCTGGAAATCCCATTTGCGTTGTTCTTAAGAGTCCTCGCTTCTCTTGGGACTTATAGATTGGTGATATCAGTATTATTGTTGGTAAATAATTTGCGTTTGTTGTTCCTCAATTTGGCCGACAAATAAATTCAGTCAATCAATCAAAATCAAAAAGGGTCTTTATTTGTTCAATAATAATTTGCACATATCAAATAATTAACTTGACATAATTTAGAATATAAATATAAAATATAAATATAATACATATTATGTGTTTATGTGGTCTATAGGTTTAGTCAGTCTTATGTAACTGTATCTACCTAGGACAGGCACTGGCATCGCCGGCGGGGTTGGTGTTAGCCCTGAGGTTAATTATTTTGATTCATCATTAGTACACTTGGTCTGGTCGGTTCCGTGATTTCTTTACCGCCATGAGAGAATTTATTTTTGTTCGTTACGTTACGACATTGTACTAAGGTGACCTGATTGTGGTAATGACTTTCGATCGAGAGAATGATAGGTATATTTATCAAGAAATCATTACCATAAAAAATAAAACTCCCAATTTCTCCACAGGGTGTTTAAAACTTATAGGATAAAAAACGCACATTTGTTCACCCCATAGACATTTACCTTTAGATAGGTACAGCTTATCTCCTGCGCAAACAAGTTACGTTTTATGGGTGAAAAAACACGTCCGAGCGCACGGCTCGCCGGTCAGCTGCATTCTCTCCCATGCGCACAAACCTATTGTTATCGGCCTGTCCTTCTTTAGCGACATGCTCAAAATACACCACACAATCAAGTCGGCGCCCTTTTTGTTTTTATGGGTTCCTTATTGTTTATGGTGGGTGTTTAATATTTACGGATTTCTAGTTTTTGTGTCGTTTAGTGAATTGTGTTTGTGCTTTTAGTGGCTCGGATACTCGAATTGGCATATTATAAACAATGACTAGTAGTAACAGCCGTTATATGATTTTATTATGTCCAAATATCAGGAAGTATGGAGTAGTGGTGTATCTAATATTTGACTTGAGGTTAGGTACGCGATAACATCGAAATGGCTTATTACTAATTTTTTTTTGCTTTAAAATGTTTTATTTAATGTAATCTTTTTCATAAAACAAAAATCAGGAAGAAATTCGACGGGCCTTATAAGATACCAGAACCTCGACCTTTTTGGACTATTATTGTTTGTTGGGTTGCTGCCGAATCAGTGGCGGTACGTGATTTGTTAACTTGGGGGTGTACTAAAAGCCCGCTGCAGGCGAAATGCGCCCCAGGCGAAATGCGCCCCAGGCGAAAAAAATTTAAGACCACGCCCAAATTTCGTGCACTGAAAAAAAAGTCTGTTTCATCCCAAATAAATGATGTATTTGCTTTATTTTTGTTAGCCACAAATAATCTTTATTTAGCTCAAACAAATATTGTTTGCAACAAATAAATTGAATTATTTGACTTTTATTTTATATTTGTTTGGTTTTTGTTTATTTATGTGAAATAAAACTTATTCGCGCCAAACAAAAAATTGTTTGCTACACCTCTGCCTTTAAACGTCTACATTTCAAACAAAATATTATTTGCTGCAAATAACTTTTCATTTCGCCACTGGAGAGTTTAGTCGTTTAGTGAGCGTCTTTCGACAAGGTGATATATACTTTTGTGTGGCAATGGATGTTCGCGATTGGCTAGTTGGCCATAACATGGGACATCTGTGGCCCTCCTTCGAAGGTAAGATTTTAATTTTAATGTTTATTACTTAAAAAAGACAGATAAAACATATTATATACAATAATAATTACTAAATCATGAATGCCATGCATGGAGAAATGCCCATTTAAAAACGTTTCAATTATTTTTGTATATAATAGAAAAAGTTAACAAATTTGTCTTTGCCATATTGTTATATTATTTTATAAACATGCATATCGTTATTGTTTTGATTTCTGTTTTCAATATACCTAATTATTAATATTCATGTTGTATACCATCAAGATGGCCGCGAAAGCGTCTCTTGCAGCCCCTTTGTGTAAAATTATTCATTTGCCTTAAATATTTATTTGCTTTAAATAAATAAATATTTCAGGGAAACAATTATTTATTTATAACCATTTTTGATTGTTTGTGATAAATTTAATTTATTTCCCTCAAACAAGATGTTATTTTACAGGAACATTTAGTTATTGCAGTAAATATGGATGTTTAAGGAGAATAAGGCTCTCGTAGGCGCAGACCGAGTTTAATAACTGTCATGTTAATTACAGTTTTGTTTTGTTTTCTTATATAGTTATGTTATTTTTCGTAACAATAAACAGAATATATATAAAAACTGTGGTATGATTTATTTCTTTTTGCAGCTCCTCTTCTAAATAGTTTGGGAGATTATACCCTATTTTAATTATTTAATTTAAATACCTTATTGTTTCTTACAAATAAAGTTTTTACCAAAAAATATTTAATAATAATTATATTATATATTATATATATGTTCAATAGTAAATAATTATTTATTTATAGGAAACAATAAGTTATTTAAATTAAATGCCAAAAAGCACACATCCTAATTTCGAAATTATTTGAACAGAATAAATATTTATTTTATAGAAATAAATATAAAGTATAATAAATAATTCGTGATTTGGATTAAGTAAATGTGTTGCCGATTTAAATAAATTATTATTTGGACAGAATAAATATTTGTTTAATAGAAATAAATATAAAGGATAATATACAATTCGTGATTTGGATTAAATAAATGTGTTGCCGATTTAAATAAATTATTATTTGGACAGAATAAATATTTATTTAATAGAAATAAATACATATTTGTTGGTTACCTATATTGCTTTGTGCTAAATAACGGAATTATTTTGTTTAAATAATATTTATTTGAATATCATATATTTCCCTCTCAAAAGTCAAATAATTTTGGACAAAATTTCAAATAATTATTTGTTCAGGCCATAGGGAACAAATATTTGTTTCGGCGAACTCCATTTTTGTTTAGATCAAATAAATTATTTTTTCAGTGTGGGTTTAAAAGTAAAACTCACTAAGTACCTAACAATTTTTTGTTTAGAACACTTTAGAAGATACCAGCGATTTTATACAAAAGTTGCGATAAAAAAATAAAACCCGTTATTAAATTTTTTTCATGTGATCTAAAGTAAGTAAAAAAGTAGAAAAAAAATTCTTTAACAGTTGTCTTTACTAGACAACTAAAAAATATATGTAGAACGTCAGGAAGAACAGTTTTCGTACTTAGTGAGTTTTACCTTTAAACCGACGATTTGGTCAATAATTTTTAGTAAATATTTTTAAAATTTAGGATTAGGTAAACTCGATTCACCCAGTAAACCTGCAAGATGGCCGACATGTCATATGACAAAAGTCATATTCCAGCTAAATAAAATGAATTTTGGCATTTTCAATGACTTGTCATATGACATATCGGCCAACTTGCAGGTTTACTGGGTGAACAGAATTGCTTATTTTATTGAAAATTAAATAAGATAAAAAAAAAGGCCAATTTATTTTTCATTAGTGGCCACATTGTTTAAAAGTAAAATCCAATCATACACTTTGTGGTCTCTGTGACGTTAATTTCGGGTTTAGGTTTCGGATTTAATTTCAATTTTTTGTTCAATACTTAATGAGCTGAAATTGTTTTTCAAATATTCCACATTCATAGTCGTTTTGACATTAAAACTGTTCATTTTTATTAAAATAAGTCTTTACTACCCCAAAATAATAACAAAAATATAAAGGAAAACTCCAAATAATAAATTCATACAGCAATTAACACGCAATGAACTCAACGGCGCACATCTAAATTGTGCGAGTTTTCCTATTAGAATCGCGCTTTCCCCCACCACACCTACTAGTACAAGATGCATAGAGAAACAGCAGAATCCCCGAATACTTTAACGCACGTGCGACTTTAGAATTCCTACGCTCCACATCGTCGCTCTTGACAACCGGCTTAGCAAGAGCTATTACACCACCTTTCGCCCGATTGTTTAACGGTACGTTAAAATAGGAGGGTTCTAACTTATATTACGATATCATATAAGAAGATAAATTTAAATGAACATTATTTTTTCTTTATGGGGTAATTCGTTATGGAGTATGAGGGTTCACGTGCTCCTGTGCTCCTGTGCCGAATCACATTAGAATGCCGCGCGAAGTCGAAAATTTAACGCTATCTCTCTTTTGTGTCTTTGTTTCACACACGAATGTTGAACGCAAACAAACAGGCTATTCATGAACGAATGGCTTAGTCTATTCTACAGGTTGGCGCACCGAAAACTTTCCACCCAGGCTTATTTTCTTGTTAATAAATAAATCACAATTCGCTCGCTCGAACACGGGAACATTAGTTCTCAGGGGGACATATTTTTTTGCTATTTTCACCCCCCTACTGGAATCCCTACGACGGGGTGGCTTTCACCCTTAAAATCTTAAATGGAAAGGGGGGTTAATTGATACCTTATTTTAAAGGGAATTGAATTGCCTTCCAAACGCGACCTTGCTCGTTTAAATCGAGTGAATAGTTCCTGAGAAGTAGGGCTAAAAAGAAAAGAAACTGTTAACGTTATAAAATTTAGTACCGCTTGTATCAATCAAGTAAATGTTGAAAATGTCCACCTCCAACCTCCATGCAATTGTAAAGGTTAAGGCATTGTTCAAAATGTTCGCGAACATTATGGAGATAATAAATTACTACTTGCTCGCTTAATTCTTAAAAAGTTTTAATAATATTTTCATCGATCCTTCAAACGCCCCTCCCCCCACCCCGAAAAAAATTTCTGGCTACGGCCCTGAATTTGGTTGTTGGTTGAGTACCTAACCTTTCGAGAAATTAAATGATAAACAAATTTGTGCTTAAGTGTAAACAAACTAAATGGTATAAAACACGCAAAGAAGGATACAATCTTAACAAAAGGGATTTGGAATTCCACTTGTTCAGTCGAAAAAACTCAGTTTGTTTTTGGCATCGATCAAATTCATAGTGAGAATAAAAATTCATTTTGCTTTACATTTCAGTGTGTTCAATAACTGATTAAAATGACCTATACTCTTCAAGAAAGGGTTGAAATTATTTCACTTTTCTTTAGAAGTAACGATTGTGCTCGAACTGCCTGTGTTATAATGTATTGCATCTAAATGCACACTTGTCTCATATTTACGTGCTACAATTAGTGGCAAAATTTCGTGAAACAGGATCATTGCTAAAAAAAAAGGATTGTTGAAAATCCTGTAAGAAATGAAGCTGTAGAAGTTGCAGTTTTGGGTCATATTGCCATCGATCTCACACTTGGCACGAGGAAAGTGTCAGATGTATCGGGTGTTTCGCGTAGAACGATTCAGCGTACTTTAAAAACGCATAAGTTACATCCCTATAAAATAAAACTGGTTCATGACCTTAATGAAGACGATGACGATCGCCGTTGATCATTCGCAATCCACCATTTATTTTTAACATTTGTTTCTGCGATGAATGCACTTTTTTCTTCACGGTACACTGAGAAAATCTCCAGCAAAAACAACTTTACTGATGTATTTTTGGCTATCCCAGCTAAAATATTTGCCAAAGTTGCAAATTGACTTTCTTGTAGCAGTAAAATAAGGTTTACTGATGTCTTTCTATTGATTTTAATAAGTACTTTGCTGTTGGTAATAAATATTTTCTTAAATATTTCGCAATAGCAAAATACGTAATTGTAAGAGCAAAAAACTTTTTCAAAAGAATTTTTATTTATCCCGAGAAAAAATGTTGCTGCCCCAGCAAAGAAAATTTATTAGATCCGGTATTCGGGTGTTTCCGTGTCGCCATTCGGTGTCGTTAAGAGCCAGTTTCGAGTATTTCAGCCCGTCCGAGCCTGTTGTCGCGCCGTTCGCGCATCATTTCGCTAAGTTTAGAGTTGAGGGAGAGGGTGGGGCTCATAGCCTTACAAAATTATTTGTTTTTTTTGTTTGTGACCTGCGGCTAGCTGTATTATTTTGATGGAGTACAAGAAAAGTTGAAAGTTTAGAGGCCACCTTTAAATTAAGAAGAAGACTATACGTTAATGCAAATTTGGGAACATTTTTTGATGATTTTCCATTTCCATGTCCTTATTGTAGTTAAACACAGGCATTGAATTGGTAAGTTTTGTTTGTATAATCTTACTCATAATATACTTGTTTTTGTTTATTTTTATGCATATTTCGGTAAATCATTTATTTATGTATTTTTAGAGAGAGGCAGTTTTTAACAAAAGGTTTCCTGATTGTATTGACGTCATATAAAATACTGGTAGAAAGTTTGTGCAGGAATAATAGCAAAGTTGAAAGAACGAAAAATCAGCGGATACGGCCTTGAAGAAAATATTGGTAAGTTAAAACGTTTCATTTTGTATATAAAATATTTCCCTGTTAAATAGGTCTTATAATAATAATTGTAATTGAAAACTAATGGAATAATTATTTTTAGACATTACTGCTAAGGGACTACTGATGTTACTATAATTATTGAGCCCCATAACCATTAAAAGTGCCAGAAAAGGTTCTATGGAGACCAAGCAGGAGTGAGGTGCAAGAAAGCTTGTTCTTTAACGCAGAGGTAAATATTAACTACTATATTCGCTATGCTTGAACTAAGAATCATACATACATACCTAACCTTATACCGTGCGAGCAAAAATTATTTGCATCAAAGAGGGCCTTGCATTTAAGGACGTAATGCTTAGCGGTATCAATTAATCAGTTATTCCATCATCTTTGACAGCCGTTACGCGTAATTTTATCTAAACCAAGCCCTACGTTTTTTAATCCAAGCCCTCTTTGATGCAAATAATTTTTGCTCGCACGGTAGTAACCTGAATCAATGATCTAGGTAGCAGATCATTGACCTGAATGCTTAATGGGAGGCTTAGCTGGTAGTAGTGTCAACTTTTTTTTTACATTTTGAAGTCGGAACTTTTTAGTAAAATTTAATAATTGCAGTCGTGCATACATTGGTGTTACAATGACAAACACCGATAAGTTGTCTTATTCTTGACTTCGCTTGGTTTCTCCCTGGTCCTTCATTTCCAGAATTTTTGATTACCCCTACTATAAATATTTAATCAACATTCTCCGTTCCAGAATGATCATCTCACAGAAAAAATAAACGCAACATGTGAGAAGCTACAACTGTTTAACCTAACTGTTCAGCCGTTCGGAGTCATAGTGGAAAACCTTGCCTCTCCAAGATATATTATAGTTGTATCAGTGCTGTATCATTATTATTATTATTATTATTAGGTGCATATAGTCCTGTGTTTGTTATTTTATGTTATAAATAAGTTTCTATAAATTCTTTTTCTTTTATAGCCTGGTAGAGTATAATTATTTTTTCCTCATTTTTTATAAAAAAAGGTTTGTAAAATGAAACTTTTATTATTGTTAATTATTAGGTGCTTTATGTTCCCGTTGTTTAATGTTATAACTTATAACGTTCATATGATTCGTTTTTTGCATACCCTGTATTAATATTTGGTTCTGTCGTATTTTTTTTTATATAAAAAAATGTTTATTTCATTTAGCTTTTTCCTTTTATTCCTATACCCTATATTTAAACCTTATCCTCACAGCAACTACATGCTTAATGTACTCTATTTTATTAGCCCATAAATTGTCTTTTTTATTGCAGCAAATTTTATTTTGTTTTTACCCTGGATGAAAGTGCGCCTGTGTCACAAATTCGAGTACATTTACGGGAACCTTGAACATTGTAAGAAATACATCAAAGTCGAAATCAAAAAGTGCAACTGCTTTAAATTTTACGTTATGTATTTCTTACAGTTTTTAAGATTCCCATACTAGCACTCGAATTTGTGACACAGGCGCACTTTAACCCTTGGTAAAAACAAAATAAAATTGCTGCATTAAAAAAAAACTTTTTAGGGTAAGAAAGCACCCTCTTGTGCTAGCTATATAATTTTATTGTAGAAGGAGAGACATTTTTTGTTATTAGAAAAAGTATTTTTACCAACAGCAAAAGATTTTTAAGGTACAAGAAAGATCTTTTCTACTGCAAGAGAGACTTTTTTTACTATATAAAAAAATGTCACCACTGTAGCAGAAATTTGTTGTTTCAGTAGCAAAGAATTTTATAGTTACATTATATAGTTTTATAAGGACAGCAACGTTACTTTTTAGATATAGCAGAATTACTTTATAGCTATAACAGAATTATTCTTGCAAAGTAGCTTTATTACCACAGCAAAGTATGTCCAGCAGAGTGCATTCTCCTGGTACAGTAATGTGCTTGGCTGTCCCCCATTTAGCAAAATATTTTAGCTATGGTTGCTAAAATTTTCGCTAGGAATGAAAAGAGATTTTCTCAGTGTACTGTCAATCGACAGAATTCAGTGATGGATTTACCAGTAGGCTAAGTAGGCTGGAGCCTAGGGCGGCAGATTTTAGGGAGCGGCAAATTTGGCCCAAAAATTTTTTTTTATCTTACAGAAATAAAAAAAAAACATTATTATGTACAAAGAAACGAGTGACGAATTGAAATTAAAATTGAGGGAAGACCTAGACCCGAAATTAACTTGACACAGACCACAAAGTGTAGATCTAGGAACTTTATTCTTATTGATAAGTTTGATGCAAATAAAAACAGAAGATTGGACTTTACTTTTAAACAATGTACCCACTAATGAAAATTAAATTGGCCTTTTTTATTTTTTTTATCTTATTTCATTTTCAATAAAATAAGTAAAGTCGCCATGCACAGTGGATCTTTTCCCGTAAGTCATCACTTTCACGTCATCAAAATCGTATGAATCAAATCAAAATTACGAGACGAAAAAAGTCAAAACTAAGTCTAAGTTCATAAAATGGACGTGCCTGCCTACCGTTTGACGTACCTACATAATATCCCGAAAAATTATTTATAATTTCGAGTTTCTCTCGGGGTTTATTCGTACTCTAACGCAGTCTAACCCATTAATTCCCAGCTAAAAATGAATTTCAATACATTTATTGAAATCTTAAACTAACATTCTATTTTAAAGGGGAATTATATTTAACACCTGTATCTCAGAAACGAATCGTTTGCGGATCCATGTTTATACACATTTTTTTTACTATTTTTTTGGATATACCTATAGAGAATCCTCTTCTTATTATAATTTAATATATTTATATATGTTTCTGTAACAACCTGTACTTTTAAATATAGTTTTGGGAAATAACCTAATTCACAAAAAATGCACAAAATAATTTATAAAAATGTTTTTCTAATATGTATTTCGGATAAATATTCTGTAGGTTGGTAAGATGTGCTGGTTGCAGATTTGGATAAGTATAGTAAGCATGGAATGTAGCATTTGTTTTTAAATCCAAATTGGTATTGGTCCAATATATATATAATATAGGTCCCCCATTTGCTTTCTCAAATTCAAAGTACTCACAGAGATTGAGCACAAATTGTCGGGCTTGTGTCTTGAGAGTTTTGCCCGGCATTCTCTATTATCTAAAAGAAATTGACAAACAAATGTTAATACATTTAATACTATTTTTAAAGCTTAAAATCTAGAAAAGTTTGGTGTTTTATTGACTATTAAAATAGCAAAAGTCAAATTTTTCACATCCTTTCATTTAAGGGAATTTAGCCACTGCCGTAAACTTTTTAAAGAACTTTCACGGTTAGAATATTTAAAATAAATAAATTATTATAAAAATCCATAAATACTTACCGCCAAAATAGATGGTGGGTATATTAGCTCTAAAAAGAACTATTTTTAGAAAAAGGAACAGTTTTAAGGCACACAAATTTACAAAATACGAATTAGATTGGCAGATCAAAACAATGTTGACAATGACGTTCTAAAATACAACGGTAGTCAACTAAACAAATAAAAAAGTAATTAATTGACGTTTATGGTTTTATTCTTGTCTAGCACGTTATATTATTGCGGAATCTTGGAGACGTTCTTTTATGCTTTTATTCAAACTTGTTACTGTAATAAATAAGGATGCAGAGTTATTAACCACGTTGAGTCCTGATCGTTGATTGATGACGCACGGGAAAAGATCCACTGTGGCGCAGGTAATCATAAATTTTTAAAATATTTACTAAAAATTATTGACCAAATTTGGGCGTGGTCTTAAAAAACGTTCGCCTGCGGCGCATTACGCCTGCAATGGGCTTTTAGTCTACCCCCAAGTTGACAAGTCACGAGCCGCCACTGAGGGGCGGGAAAAATTGAATAGCCTACTAGCGGCAAATTTGTAAATCCGCCACTGACAAAATTGCAAGTATTGGTGGGATTCCAACCCTAGAATTTTTAGAGAAGTGCATATTCAACAATCCCGAAAAATTAAATGTGTGGGCTGGAATTTTTGGGGACCGTATTATTGGGCCGTATTTTATGGCTGATTTATACCTCAATTAAACTAAACTAAATTAAACTAAACTAAGAAATTAAGAAGTTAAAATACCACCATCATATGGACGCATTTATACCTACAATTAAGGAATTAAATTAAATTAAATTAAACTAAGAAGTTGCCGAACTTTTAACTTCTTAGTTGAATCGACATAGTTCGTGGGGCGATCGGCATAATCCGTAATTCCCGTCATGTCATTTGTCATTTCGGTGAATGAATGAATATAATAAAGAAGAATTTGTGCACATAACCCTAAATTCTTGTTTAATTTTAGAATTATATTTTCGATATTTTGATTATTCCAAAAAGTTTCACGATGGTTGTTAACGACGGTACATTGATTGAATTAGTCCAACAGTATTCATGCTTTAAAACAATTATATTCATTAGGTTGGGAGCACCTTCTTCTTTTCTCGTAGATTCATTTAGTGGCTTAGTTGAAGAAGTATAAACCATCGCCTTAATTTCTTAATTTAATTTTCTTAATTTAGTTTAGTTTAGTTTAATTTAATTGAGGTACAAATCAGCCATTATACCTGGAAATTTAACAGGTGAAATTTACCAGAACCTGTTGGAAACTACTATTAACCCTGTTTTAACGAATGCCATAGTAGAAAATTACCGTTATCGGCCAGAAAATATTTACTTTCAGCAAGACGGAGCACCCCCGCATTATGCGTTCAATATTAGACAGTTTAAGAAGTCTATGCATCATATTATATTTCGAGTCGAATTCCCAAAAAAATTCCACTCAGTTATTCAATATGTCAGAAATCTTTTTCATCACGATATGACCGTCACATCACATAACAAACAGTTCTTATATTTACCTGGTCGAGACAACATCACCGCGCAGCTCGTGGCTCTACCTGAAGAAATAGTTTCTTTAAAGAGGGAGAAAGCGCTAAACAAACAAGCGCAACAATTTACATAGTTTTCGTCCTATTTTAGTGCTACAACGTTCTTTGTAAGTGAGATAGTGAATGTATAGTTTTGACTGCAATAACGGTTTCGGTGATCAACGGACTTAGTTTTATTGGTCAAATATTGTCGTGTCATATAGCAAACTTGTTTATGTTGATGTTATGGCAATTCTAGGTGGAAAAATGCATTTCTTCATCGGCCAGATTGACTAGTTTATATCTTCTTTTTGTTTCATAACTCCGTTTTAAGGTAAGACCAATTGGGTAAAGTCATGTAAAATTTGTTGGAGGTTCTTATGAAAGTCATAAAAAATCTATAACAAAATATTATAAGAGCTTATAAAACTTTTGTACTTTTGTAGTAGGTATTTAATTATTTACACTATTGATTTCATAATAACCGCTTAATGTCATATTCTATTTCTAAGCAAAGAACTCTCTCTTTAAATTGAGATTGTAGAAATCGTGTTTTATTTGCTATATTGCTGTTTGGTGTTATATAAAACATATGATTCATTGAAAAATAATGCTATAATATGCGCTTACGGTCATTGGATATATGTGTAAATAGATCAACCTAACAATTCAAAAATAGAGAAAGTAAGAATTATTAAGTAAGATTTTAAAAATGAATTTAGGAACAAAATAATAAATATAGTTTATACAATATACCTAGGCAATGAAACTGGGGGAAAGTGGGCAAACATGATTTAATTTGTGGGTCAGCTATTTTAATTATCAGTAAAGAAATGTTGTTATTCAAAATACTATACCTACATATTGGATACATTTGTTCAATATTGTGTATCTCTTCATAATAATATGTTTATTACCTAATAAACATCCCGGAAATATAAGTTTCGCAATAAGAGTGGCAAAAAAGTGCAACCACAGTCATATTCGGGGCGGGAAATTCCACGCCAATGTAAGATATCACACCCTCAATGCAAAACTCGATACAAAATACGATAAGTGAGTTATGTTGCGGAATAAACTATTCGTATAGTATTTCTAGAATTACTTATACCGTTGATCTTTTGACTGCAATAAACCCTCATTATCCCTTTGACCATAAAATATATAATGAAATCCCAAATTTTAAAACCTTTTCCAGCAATTCAATTTATACCTATGCCTGATTCATATATAAATACAAACTGATTTTTAATATTTAGTCTTTAGTGGTTTTCCGGCGAGTAATTTTTAATTAGGCTTATTAGTGGTAGAATGTGGCGTCATGCGAATGCTAGATATCATAGTCGGCAAGCAAAAAATCATTCCCAATTCTAATAATACAAAAGCAGAAATTCAAAATTTTATGATTGAAAATGATTTATATTTTGAAGAAACTTACAAAAAACAAGAACTGCTAGAAGTATTAAAAGCTTTTAAAATAAATAAGGAATACGAGTGTGACAAACTTGCAGCAGAAAATGGACATACAGTGTTGCGTCTTCCTCCATACTATTGTATATTCAATCTTATTGAGCTAATATGGCACCAATTAAAAGCCAATATTAGGTCTCCTACATTAAATGCATCTGTAGAAGAATTAATTAAAAACGAAGTAAGAAAAATTTCTGCAGACAGCTGGAAAAACTGTGTACAGCATGTACTTAAGGTGGACAATTCTTACAATTGTATGATTACAAATGTTCAACCCTTAATTATAAGTTTAGGCTTAGATGAAGATAGTGATAGTGATACAGAGTTAAATTTTGAATAAATTATCAATAGTTTTTTAGAATTTAATTCATTTTTATTGTACTTGTTATCCTAATAGTTATACTTTTAAATTATATTATTTTCAATTATCATTAATTTTACCATTATTGTACATTTATTATAGGTACCTACCTAAAACTAAAAATACCTATCTATTTATTTTAAATTATAAAAATAAATCATTTGGTGTAGGTACATTTTCAAGCCGACCCTGATCCCATTTAATCCCCTTTGAAGAGGTTGAGGCGTATACAATAGGGTTTAATCAGGTAGTTTATTTTTGGCAGTAAGAGTCAACGGTATAATTCTGCAAATACTATACCTTAAACTCTTTGGAGCAGAAGAAACAACTTAAAAAATAATAAGCTGTACATTTAAACTGACTATGTGTTCTGTTGTGATTCTGTACAAAATTAAAAATATTTGCAATACAACAGTAGTTACCTTTGATATCTAATATATTTTAAGATGTGTTAGTATTGCATTAAAAACAAACCTTTTTTCGAGCGTCAGTAGTGTTTCACTCTCGTTCTCGCTAGACGAGACGAGGCAAGAGTATTTTCTGCGAGAATATCGTGAGACGAGACAAAAATATGCGAGAAATCTCGCGAAATCTTAAGATTTTGATTAGAAACTTTAAAAATAATCCCGGTAGTATCACTCGATAAAAATCGGGACACGTTGCCGAAAAACAATAGAAAAAGAACCAAAAGAAAAAAATTAATCTTTTTTTTATAACGTTTATACTTGTTGTCGTGTTGTCGAAGCTTACAGAGAAAAGTATAATATTATGCCACTTTCAGCAAAATGTAGGGAATAAACTACATACGTTCAGTTGTCTCTGGGAATCGTTTTTTTTTTTTATAAATAATAACTAACCGGAAATTTTAAGGTACGTAGTTAAAGTTTATTACCTTGTTTTAAGGTGCTATGGTAATTTGATTTGCATCCTGAAACACTGCAAGTTTTGTTTTTGGTGTGATTATTTTAAAATATTGCCGTTGTCAATCAAAACAATCTAGCTTCATTTTCACTATTTACATTCACACAATATTATTATCGCAAACTACAATATTATATTATAACACCGACATGGTTTTTTTTGCTATTAGGTTATTACACACACAAATACGAAACGAATATTACAACGAGCAAGAAAACCTTAAATTTCCACAATGGTTTATGGAAAAAAACACATGGAAAAAAATAATTATCCAGTTAAAACAACAATAAACTATAATTTACACTATTTTTAAGAAGTCTAACGCCGGTAACTGACCTATTTTTGCACTTGCGTGCATTCTGTTCCACTCCGTGCAAACAACCAGCGTTGTCTTTGTACCATTAATACTGAAAAAGGGTCTATCTCACTTTAGGATTAAAATTTTTTTGTATAGGGGAAAGGCGGGTAACATGACATAGACGGGCAAAATGACTTTTTACTATTACAGAAAATATATAACATTTACGACGCTCAAAACCGGCCAATACGTTACACATGTTGGCAACACTTTGTCGATGTAGTTTCCGGCCATTCGCTTGACGTTTAGTATGAGCTGCGGCACCATTCGTTGATTTGTGCTGTGTTAGTTTTTTAATGTTATACTGTAAGTAAATGTTGATAATTTCTTAATTTTAAGATTAAGGGTTATTTTAAGGCATGTTTTGTAATTGTAAGACTCTTAACTACCTTGTCTACAACAGGTTTCGTTATTTTAAATTATTTTCTGTTTTTTATTTATAAAAGTATCTAGTAAATATTCACGAAACGGGCAAAATAACATACCAGTATGGCGGGCAAGACAGCATAGTATGTCAGAAGAAGAAAATAAGGATATCAAGAAAAAACATATGATGAGGAAAAGATATGCGACACAAACGACTCTAATAAAAAGTGGATCGAGTGACGAAAATGAACCATTTCAAACAGACGACGAAGAAGATGACTGCGCTTGTCTTTATTGTAATGATCTTTATAGTCGGTCAAAATTCAGAGAAGCATGGTTAAGGTGCCAACTTTGCAAGAAATGGGCGCATGTAGAATGTGCAGGGGTTTCCAAACAAACCAAAATATTCATTTGTGAACTCTGCACTAACTGAACTACTGCATTTTTTTGCATTTTTCCACTATTAATTAATGTATATATGTCATTTTGCCCGCCCCCAGTGGGTAAGATGGTTTTTGGTAAAAAAATTTGTGATGAGTTCTAAAATAAAAGTTTTGATTTATTTAGAGTTTTTATTGCATAATTAAGTATAAACCACCCTACTTATTACCAAAAATTTTAAATACATAAGTAAGTATTTTTCAGCTTTTAGTTATATTGAAATGAAACTAAGTATGTCATCTTACCCGCCTTTCCCCTACATATGCAACCCTAAAAACATGATTCAAAGGCAACAGCGCGAAAGGCACCGTAGCGTTCGTTTTCGTTAGAATTCGGTTCCAGTGACGCATGCGTATTTGTTAGTAAATATAAGTACTATTATTTTGGTCATGTGTGAGTTGAGTCTTCAATACTGTGCCAGAACTGCCAGATTTTAACTTTAGAAACACTTTTGACAATCGTTTCAGAGCAATTATAATAGTCACATGGTACCTAATGGTAATAAAAACCCGTATGTTCTTGGAGTTTTGCAGAATTATTTTTACGACGTCATATTGCGAGAACGAGAGATTACGAGACTCTTTAGAGACAAGACGAGAAAACATTTTGCTAGATGTTAGCAAGGCGAGATTTGGAAAAATCGAGAGTTATTTAAAAAATCCGAGATTTCTCGTCTCGTGAAACACTTAGGCACACTGGAGAAATAATTTTCGTGAAATTCGTTTCAAGAAACAGGAAACTTGTGTCAGTATCACACAACCCATATATTTAAATGAGACGAAACACACTGGTGTTTGTGAAACAGGCGACCCCAAATTGTTTCGCATACAAAAGTTTCACGAAATAGAACGTGCTGTGTTTCGCAGAAATTTGTTGCCTTTAAATTCATAGGTTCTTGGACTTGAGAGAGTACCTATACATGTGATTTTTATAATTTATTTCCTGTGTGAATATGCCGAATGGCCGAAAGACAATGAATTCCTTAAGATCAGTAATATGTTGCTGGAGTTCTTTACCAACAACACTAGCACTATATTTTAGGTTAACGATGTTAGCAGGATGTACCCAAAATCGTATTTTTCTCTTCGCTAATTACTTCTTTCGGCGATTTACCCACCACAACAAAATGACGTCTTCATCCGACGACATGTTAAAAAATACTGTGATAGAAGCAAGTTTCTCGAGTGTGCACTGACATAAAAAAAAAGTTTGACGAAACTTGCTTCAGCTACAAGTTTCATGAAACTTATTTCTCCCATGTGTCACCCGCCTAAGCGTCAGCACCATAATATTTTGAGATGTGTTACTATTAACCCTTTAACGGCGAAATTTTTCCGAATAAATTTTGTTAGAGAAGGTTAAGAGCAAGTACTTGTTAAACTAGGATTTGAGGAAAAAAACAATATTTTCAAAAAAAAGTAATTTTTTTTAGCAAAAAAGTGCCGTTACCGTAAGGTAACTCTAGCCTAATATGGGATACAAAATTATTATTTGGTATGAAACGTTTCATTGCATTCTATGCATAATCCTACATCACATTTTCGGCATTTTGTACGTACGCTGGATGTACATCCTTCCCCAGCACATCTTCTCATATTTTTGTTTTCGGTTGGCACAAGTAAATGATTGCGACCATCGTATCGTAAATCCGACACCTTATTTAGGGTAACACTCGAGCGTGATGTTGCTGGTCTACTTGATCCTTTCGGGGGCACTCCATATCTGATGAGATAAGTTTGGACAATATGTCTTCTAAATTGTAACTGGGTTATAGGTTCGTATTGCCTGTAAATAGTCCAAGCATTGACAACGGACACATCTAACATCCAAGTAAAAAAAGACCACCACCATTTCTTTCGCCTGATACTTATCCTATATCCAGAAGTATTTTCATCTAGTAGGTCGGTTCCCCTGGTAATTCAGCATATCCGGTTACAATAAGGATTGCAAAACAACATTTTATTTCATCAACTGTTATTTTAGGATCCGAATCATTCAAAAACAAGGCATATTTATTAGACTCGTTGACAATAAGTTGAAAGATATCGTGATCTAAAAATGTTTCCAATATTTCAGTAGGACATAAATGCATATAGCTAGTAAGTTTCTGATTTAGAATTACTCTTTCTGTAGGAATTAGGTCCCCGTCGATCCAAGTTATTTTCTTTTTACCGGGTCTCTCTGGTAAATTATATCCTCGGGAGGGAACAGTGGTTTGAATTGGAGTGTCTTCTATATCATTGTTGGCTTGTTTGTTTGTATGAGTTCTTATTTCAACGTGAGCTGAGAGCTGCTTCCTATTTAGATTGTCAATCAATGCGCCTTCATCCTCTTCACATGAATCTTCGTCAGGTAAGATGTTGGGATCTGGAGGCTTAATAAATATCTGCTCAACATCGATGTCGTCATCATAGACGATATTTAGAGCTTCCTCTAACGTAAATCCTTTTCTAAAATTAAAAACAAAAATTGCTTACCTATTCGGCTAGCGTTTCCATATGGTTACACCAAAAAAAAAACACGCGACAGAGCAACATCAGTAAATATTTGTATAAATCATATATATCTAATGTAAAAAACAATATTTTAGAATCACTTTGTAGCATAAAAAATTAAACATGGTTTTAAAATGTACATCTGACAATACTTACTCTAATTGAAAGTCCACAGGTTGACCAGACATAATAAATATTTAACTTTAAGGCACTAGTACAAAAACCAAATAGTGATTTACGCAAATTACGTTTTTGGTGCTTATTCTATCAACAATTGTTGGATAAGTAACATAACCTATACGCATATTTTGTATTAAGGATGGGGGATTTCGATTAAAGTAGAGATGAGTGTAGTTGTTACCACATGGTAACACTAGCCGTTGAAGGGTTAAGTACACTTGAATAATCTACGCAAAAGAGAAATTACCTCGAAAATTACAGTGTATATGAGTTGGATTTGTATAGTGACTCATTTACGTTGTGTATTCCAGATCCATAAAAATAAAATTAAATACCTAGGTATGTTTATATTAATCCAAGGGTGAAAGTAGTCCATGGGTCAAGTTCTTGGGCAAACCCTTTTTCAAATTCTTTAACAAGAAATTGTGCTTGAAAATGTTTTACACGTACCCAAGTTTTTGCCAAATTGTAAAAATCAATACAAGTTATATTATACCAACTAATATTTGACTTGAGGTTGGGTACGTAATAACATCGAAGGTTGGTTATTTTGCTGATTTTGTATGGTTTTTATACTCGATTTTATAAGTTTTATAGTTTAATTAACTTGTTCTCTCGCTTTTTAAAGTAAAAACGTACGTAGGCACCTATGTATTATGTTAATATGAATAATAATAAAACCCTATATTAACAATAATTATGTTATTATTTAGGTAGTTTCCCAACATTTCAAAATCTTAAGGGAATCAGTTATTTTAAATTAGGTACTTTTTAATAATTACCCTAATGCAATAGGTACCAACTTATTTTTTAATTAAATTGCTATAACATGCATTCAAATTTTCTATATTTGTGACTTAAACCATTCCTATACAAAAAGGAATTTGTGAATGTAACATAACACTAAATGGTAAAACTACGTAGGTACGGTTGTTCCCACCATAAAAACTTTAAACGCGTTTTTCTCATAAACTTTACTAAACGTTAATAAACTAAAAGTTTTTTGAGTTGTGTTATTATTGCATTGAGGTTCCGATATATTAGACTATTTTGATACTTACAACTACTAATAAATCCTGCTTTAGCTTTCTTACCTGTTAACTAAAGGGCAGATTATACAGGGTGATTCACGGTGGATGGAACGTTAGACGTTTCTGACAAACCAGTAAAGGAATCGTTCTGAAAATTTGGTAGCGTACATAAACGGACATGCTCTACCTATCTAAAATATTTTTAACAATACAGTGTTGCCGCTTCCACACAAAAATAATAGCTACTTCGATATTTTAAATGAAACACCCTATATTTTATTAAATTTTTAAATTCCATATAAAATTATAATTATTTTTTAATAAAAGCATTATTAGTCTATCCTTAATGGTTTCCGAGATATTGTCTCTTGAAAAATTACATTTTTGAACTTTGACAGCTTCTAGCTTTTTAACTGTATGTCTGAGAGGAAAACGGCTTACATGTCCCTATCTTGGATTTTTATTATCTTTCCAAAAGTAACAACTTCCGGTCAAACCGGAAGTATTATATTTCCTACATCCGGTTTAACCGGAAATTGACACTTTTGGAAAAATAATAAAAATCGAAGATAGGGACATGTAAGCCGTTTTGCTCTCAGACATACAGTTAAAAAGCTAGAAGCTGTCAAAGTTCAAAAATGTCATTTTTCAAGAGACAATATCTCGGAAACCATTAAGGATAGACTAATAATGCTTTTATTAAAAAATAATTATAATTTTATATGGAATTTAAAAATTTAATAATATATAGGGTGTTTCATTTAAAATATCGAAGTAGCTATTATTTTTGTGTGGAAGCGGCAACACTGTATTGTTAAAAATATTTTAGATAGGTAGAGCATGTCCGTTTATGTACGCTACCAAATTTTCAGAACGATTCCTTTACTGGTTTGTCAGAAACGTCTAACGTTCCATCCACCGTGAATCACCCTGTATATGCACTTAAATTCAGCCAAAATATGCGCATAAATATGCAGTTATTTACATTTTTTTACCAATGCATACTGGTATGCAATATTTCTTAATTTATTATAGTAAAATGAGGTAAAGAAACACATTGGGTTCTAAAAAATATGTTTATTTTTTAAAAAATTAAAAAAAAAACAAAGAAAATTAAAAGCAAGTAAACAATTTTTTAACCTAAAATTCTATAAATTACATTTATTACTAAATATTTTTTTACTAAAAAGGATTGTCTTCTATTAGTAAAAATATAAGGCCAAGATACAACTTCGTTGGATGGTTTACCCTCATAAAAGCTTTTTACTGCAGTTAAATATTTAAATTCATTATTTTTTTGACGTTACATACAATTTGTTTCTTACCCGACCTCCTACTTTACCGGAAATGTTGTTACATTTAGCGGAAAAAGTTTCAATGTGTATATACAGGGTGATTCAAAAGTACTTTGACAAACTTCGGGAGGTAATTGCTGGCAATATTTTAACATGAAAAGTTCTTATAAACAGTGGTACTTGGCGACTGCGTTACGGAGATACAGGGTGTTGAAATGTTAAAAGGAATAGTAATAATTTTTAAATAACTCCTTAACGAGTAATTTTTTTTTAATGAAATTTGGTGAATTAAATAAGCATCTAAGGACACTTATTTTTAAAGTCAAACACGTTCGTAAATTTAACAAGTGGCGTCGGTACAAAATGTTACTATCATATTTTTTGTGAAAACTATGCTACACCACTGACTTATTTTATTTCAACTTTCTTTTTATGTACCCCCCCTTCATTTACAACAAAAAAGATCACGTGTGTTTTTTTGATACGAGGGACGGTTTAAGGGTAAATGATTATTTTATTTGACCATACACAAATATTAAAAATTGTGTTTTAAACTGATCAACCACTCAAATATTTATTAAAATATTTTAACGAATACCTACATACATACTTACTAATAAACAAATATGTATATGCCTAAGGAAGGCATCTGAGGATGCCTATTTTCTAAGTATAACACGTTTTCAGTATTTATTAGTATGTTATTTTTTAATATTTTGTGTTTTGACAAGGCGGCTTTGGAAATGCTTTTTTAATAATAATATATTGTATTTTGACAAGGCGGCTTTGGAAATGCATTTGTCGATAAATTAAAACATATTAATTTTACAGTTAGTTAACATTGAGTTTTATTTCTTCAGTTTTGTTATTTTCAACTAACTGTCAAATATGTTTTAAATTTATCGACAAATGCATTTTCAAAGCCGCCTTGTCAAAACACAAAATATTAAAAAATAACATACTTATAAATACTGAAAACGTGTTATACTTAGAAAATAGGCATCCTCAGATGCCTTCCTTAGGCATATACATATTTGCTTATTAGTAAGTATGTATGTAGGTATTCGTTAAAATACTTTAATAAATATTTAAGTGGTTGATCAGTTTAAAACACATTTTTTAATCTTTGTGTATAGTAAAATAAAATAATCATTTCCCCTTAAACCGTCCCTCGTATCAAAAAAACACACGTGATCTTTTTTGTTGTAAAAGAAGGGGGGATTCATAAAAAGAAAGTTAAAATAAAATAAGTCAGTGGTGTAGCATAGTTTTCATAAAAAATATGATAGTAACATTTTGTACCGACGTCACTGGTTAAATTTACGAACGTGTTTGACTTTAAAAATAAGCGTTCTTAAATGCTTATTTAATTCACCAAATGTCATTCAAAAAAAATAACTCGTTAAGGAGTTATTTAAAAATTATTACTATTCCTTTTAACATTTTAACACCCTGTATCTCCGTAACGAAGTCGCCAAGGACCACTGTTTATAAGAACTTTTTATGTTAAAATATTGCCAGCAATTACCTCCCGAAGTTTGTCAAAGTACTTTTGAATCACCCTGTATAACCAAAATGTAAATATATTTATTTTAATCTTCAGAATGGAAAATCCCTGAAATAAGTACAAAACTGGACAATAAACCTTTAACGTTTTAGATTTTTTGATAAAGCCAAAAACAAAAAAACATGCTCTTAAAATAATGATAAATGAAAAATATGCATTTCATTATAAAATTGACAAAATATGCAAAAAATGCATATATTACATGCATTTCGCATATATTCCGCCCTTTCCTGATAACTAACTTTAAAACATGTACGAAAAAACACCAATCTTCCATTATACGATACTTCCGACTACCCTTTCTAAAAGCAAAAAATTGGAAATAATAAATAAATTTAATTGACCTACTTTTTGTATCTGACACAATGGTGTATGTTTAAGAAATTTAATATGGATTTGACTAAAACCTCTAAAATGGTCATGGGCTATTTGGGCTTGCAATCCCGGACTTATCTTTGGATCCTGGAATTTTCGGGATCGAAGAGACAAAATTCCGGGTTCCCGGTATTGACCCAAAAAAATTATAACACAGGTAGGCCCCAAAAAATTATAACACAGGTAAATTATTTTCGTTTATATGTATAATATTATCAAATCACAACAAAAACAAAATATCGATATTAAGGAGAATAGCGCTATGCAATGTTGCCAACGTTTTTACCGTGAATATCGGTAGATGGACTACTAAAAATGCGTGCGTAATTTTTTAGTTATATAAAAACTGTTAGTACTTTTGGAAGCAAATTAATTAATTTGAAATATATTTTTAATGCATCAAGCTAGCCATTAGTACATCATTGTCTATTAAAGAAAATATTGGTCGTCACTAATATTGCCTTGCAATTGCCGCCCCGCCCCGCCCCCCCCCCCCTCTCCCCGTCTCTCTTGGCCTGGCGCGTAGTATCAGTATTTGTAGAAATCGGACTACGCGGCGTGTGACGCTACCGAACGCAAGACGTATTTTTTTCATAAATAAATTAGTAGGGATAATAACAGGTATTTTTTTAACGGGATGCATTTGGAACAGGAACAGCCTCGGGAACAGCACATACCTGTTACCAAAAAATACTGGTTTGTAACATCCCTAACATGGGTGGTGAATCTTTCGCAAGGTTGCCATAGCACGGGTTAAAAATTATTTTTAGTGATAAGACTGCCATAGTGTTTAAAAATTTAACTCAATTTGTTTGTATGTTTTTAAAACATAATTTATGATTTATTTTTTCTGGGAATTAAATGCTTGAGCCCGGAATTTTTCGGGATTGAATTTTTAACGGAAACCCGGAATTTCGGGATCCCGAGATTGCAACACATCCGCTACGTTTTTACATGTGTAAATTAACTTTAAGGTTTGCACACATTAACACGAATTAATTCGCCGCGATAACGAAGCGAATATTTCGCGACATAGGCGGTAACAAAATTCGTCTCTCCTATCACATTTGCGCGAATATTTCGCGACATAGGCAGTGTAAAATTCGTGTCTTCATTTGCGCGAAAATTTCACAAGATTTTTTTAAATGTTTATAAATTAAATACCCGTAGTATGTATCTCTTGCCCAATTTCATCCCATAACTTATCTTTCTTTCCTATATTTTTGTTATCTACATGACTTAAATCGTATAAAATCGGATATTTCTTCACGAACCCTATTATTCCTATTAACATTTCAATTGAAGCCATGTTTGATTCTCAACGAAAACGACAGAAAACGCGGCTGGTCGCGAAAGAAATAAATTCGCTGGAGTTTCGTTGTCGCCAAGCAACATTTTCGCGCCTGTTTGTTGCTCCTCGTTATACGCCGAAGACTTTGAGTCGACAAAAATTTCGCGAGGCAAAAATTTCGCCGTCGCACCGAATTATTCGCGCCAGCAGTGTGTGCATTCCTTTATGGCTGTTGTGCTCTTATAAAAATATTTCGGAAAATTAAACGTAATACATGGGGTAGTTATTTGCACAAACAAAATTTGTTTTTTATCACACGTTAACTTATAAAAAAACAAAATTCATTTGAAATAAAAAACAATTACAAGACGGAACACTAAAATCCCAGATAAAAAAGGCATAAGGTTGTTTAATATTTTTTGTAGTTTTGATAATGTGGACACTGGGATAGTACAAGATCAGTGGCGTAGCCAGCCTTGCGGGGCGAAAGGGGCGAACATATATGGGGGCGCTTTATGATTTTTTAGAACCACTATTATTATTAAAAATATGGTGTTTGTTTTTCAAAATACATATAATAGGATACCAAATTATTTTCAATTTCAATAAATGGTAATGTAATTAAAGTATATCTTTATTTTGCATAGGGCACCAAGCGGCAAGGGGCGCCATGCAAGAGGGGGGGGGGGGGGCAGGCGCCTCCCCTGGCCCCCACCTGGCTACGCCACTGTATAAGAACTAAGTATTTTGATGATGGACTAAATCCAAAACTTTTTAATGCATACATAAAGTTTAAAAATTTGCAGATTCTGCCCGTCATGTCCCATTACCATTTACCCAAGTATCTATTTTTGAAGTTATTTAAAAAAGAAATATGTTTCTCCACCACCATTATTGAATGCAATAATTCCAAAATCATTTTTGATAATAGAATGTAAAAGTTCTCGCTCTTGAATTGAAATATTTATTCTGAAACACTTGCTTCTTATGCGTTTTGCGTGTATTTTCATTCCATAACAAGATACGGAATAAATATTCTGTAATTGATATAAACGACATAGGTTGCCATGCATTTCGAAACTGTCAGTGTTAGATAAAAATGGCCGCGTTGTAATAATTATTTTCAGACAAATTTTAGTGCAAGTCAAAAAATGAGTGAAAAATCGGATGAATCAGATATGGAACTGGATGGTCGTGGAGAATAGTAGATTCTGTAACGAGGTTGGAATGAAAATTCGATCCGAGTGGAAGATTCCGAACGCGAGCGTAGCGAGCGTGAGGAACCACGAGTATCGAATTTTCATTCTAACCAAGAAGCAGACTATATTTTCTCCATGACCATCCAGTTCCATATCTAATTCATCCGATTTTTCACTTATTTTTTGACTTGCACTAAAATTTGTCTGAAAATAATTATTACAACGCCGCCATTTTTATCTGACACTGACAGTTTCGAAATTCATGGCAACCTATGTCGTTTATATATCAATTACAGAATATTCATTCCGTATCTTGTTATGGAATGAAAATACACGCAAAACGCATAAAAAGCAAGTGTTTCAGAATAAATATTCCAACTCAAGAGCGAGAATTTTTACATTCTATTATCAAAAATTATTTTGGAATTATTGCATTCAATAATGGTCGTGGAGAAAATATAGTCTGCTACTCGGTTAGAATGAAAATTCGATACTCGTGGTTCCTCACGCTCGGATCGAATTTTCATTCCAACCTTGTTACAGAATCTACTATAATTAGTTTTTTCTTTGCAGTGCAATGTTAGTAAGAACCTAATAAGTTTACAGAATATCTAAAAATGAGTTCCTTACTATGATTCAATGACTCGCGAGTTTATGAATTAAAATTTATCAATATCCGAATTTAAAAAATATACCAAATTACTTGTTAAAATTAGGAATTAAATAATCATTTCAAGAATCTACAAATAAAATTTATTGGTAAAGACTGGTTTTAAATTCATAATTATCATTAAAAAACTAATCGTCAATCGAAGCTGAAAAACACCTGGTGATTATTATCACTGGTTTAATGAATTATAGTGGAAAAAAAATTAAACAAGATAATAGAACTTTTAATATAACGGGTTATTATAAAGTAAGGAATATACAGTGTGACCAGTAAAGTCCGCATCATATGGGATTTTTTTTTGTTAATAACTTTATTCGAAATTTGACGTTGGCATCAAGTTCTGCTTCGATCGAGGTGAAAATTAAGCAAAAAAAATAGTAGTCACGTGGATCGCATCATCTGTCAAATTTTAATTTGATTCATTTTAATTCAAAAGTAGGGTTATTTCTGAAAGTATCGAAAAAATTTTTTTGGAATACAGTTTCTAGTCCACCTACATTCAAAATTTTAACTGCATAAGATTTTTTAAATTTTTATCCATATTTTGTAAATTGCACCACTTTTGCAAAATAAGACTCAACGCAACCTACATAAGTTAGTTTTGACAATGCTTTATTTCAGATAGATCTTCTTTAAAGTAGCGCCATATTAAATGTGTGTTTTTCTACAAAATCTAAATTTTACTATGAAAATTTGGTCGCATGTGATGCAAAGTTTATTTGTTTTTGACCCTTTATAAGGTAACTTCATAAAATAAGTATATTTGGAAACGTAGTTTGTGTCTGAAAGTACTAAACCGTAATATTAAGACAAAAAGAACACAGTGTCATCACTCATCAGTAAAGTGTTCATTAAGTGGAAAATAAATTTTAGTGGTGGGTAAAAAATCAAAATTATCTTATGCAGCTGAAATTTAGCAGCTGGGCTAGAAACTGCATTTAAAAAAACTTTTTCTTATAACTTTTTTCGATATTTTCAGAAATAACCCCACTTTTGAATTATTTTTTGGAAAAAATTAAAATTTGACAGATAAAACGAATCACCTGACTACTATTTTTTGGCTTAATTTTCATCTCGATCGAAGCAGAACTTGATGCCAAAGACAAATTTCGAATAAAGCTATTAATAAAAAAATCCCATTTATGATGCGGACTTAACTGGTCACACTGTATTGAAATATATAGTGTGACCAGTTAAGTCCTATACTTATTTATATATTTTTAACTAATGAAATTAATAATAACAAAAATTAAATGGAATATCGTTGCTTACATAATGGGATTGTCGTTAAGACTATTGATACAAGTCAGTATCAACCGAAATTATGGTAATTTCCAGAATCACTGTTCTCGAAATAAAACTCGCCTAAACGTAAATTGTAACAATTTGAACATGGATATACACAGGGTTGAATGAACCCACAGGGACACCGGGAAATTCCCGCTGGTCCGATCGGCCCGTTGGTTGTTAGGCCAATTCCGACCTACCAATTTCGATACGATTTTTTTTTGCGTCTGTACGATACTTCAAAAAATTCTAATATATTCCTGCTTATTTAATACTGAAAATAGTTGTCTAGAGAATAAAACTGGTAAGTTTAATATTTTCATTTAATATTTTAAAACTAATACGGCCGAACAACACTATAGTAGCCCTACACAAGGTCGCCTGCATTGTGCCGCCCTCTTCGGCAAAAAGGAACCTACGACGCACGGACCGAAGAATGTCCGGTTTTCTAATGACTTAATAAAAATGTTAAAAGCAGCAGCATCCAATGCAAAATATATTAAAAAACAATTGTAATTTTTTTAGCTTTATTTTCATGTTCTGATTTCTTTATTATATACTAGCGACCCGCCCCGGCTTCGCACGCGGGTCTAAAATGTGTTTATTTACGACATCACATTAGAAACCTCTAAATTTATCAGTGTTTCTCTACACTATTATGTATGTATTATACATATAACCCTTCCTCTTGAATCACTCTATCTATTAAAAAAAAACGCTTTAAAATCCGTTGCGTAGTTTTAAAGATTTAAGCATATAGGGGGACGGACAGACAGCAACTTTGTTTTATACTATGTAGTGATATACATTTAAGTTTTGTTTTATTTTAGTGTTTTGACTTATGTTACAATATTAAAACATACTACATCAGTGGCGTATTTACGAGGGGGCTCAGGGGGCCCGGCCTCCCCAAATATGTATAGTACAATTGTATAAACAAAGTTCATCTGTCACGGATAATGCCCTCGAAGCTTTTAAAACTTGTTTATTTTGTCGCCCTTTTAAATTTCTTTTAAATTAAAAGAGTGTTTTAAAGTCTGGCATATCGCCGCAGATTAAGCTTTACGGTTATTTTACCCAAGAAAGGGCGTGGCACCAAAAAATTTTCGCCTGCGGCGCAAATCCTTAAAAGTACCCCCCCCCCCCCCCCGAAAGACGTTCCAGGACCGCCGTTGATTTCCCGGGCCACTTCAAAAAGTTCGTCCAACCCTGGATCTACAAATAAGAATTGGTTAAGTCCAATGTTATTATGAATGCGGTAAAAATTACACTGCTGAATTACACAAGCGTCTAAAGTCTGACTGTGAACTTTTCAACCGCCCAATCAACGTTCGCAATAAAGCGCGGGAAACTTAAAAATAAATGTGCTGGAATGCGCACATAAACCATTGTATCCTATTAAATTGAGGCGAAAACATTAATGAAATAAAAACTAAACAAATTACCTTGATTTTCGCAGACGAAAAATAGTGAACATGAAAATATTTCCTAATGCGGAGGTTTTTTGAAGAGGATAGTTTAGATTGGAAAAAATTGTATATTTTTAAGAACTTTTTAGACCAGTGATGTTACCTAGGTTAATAATATGTATACTACTTTTACAGGTTTTGATTTTTTTTTTGTTTTGAGAAATCTTATTGAAAAATACAAAATAATTAATAAAACAAAAAAGGAACACATGACAATTTTCGGTTTCTTTTAAAATATTTTTATTAAACAATTCTTATTACGTAACAACATTGAAACTGTTTAACTTCCGAGGTTAAATTCAAATTATGACATATAATTGTTAAATGGTCAAGTATTGTATTTATTCTGTAATGTTGATATTTGTAGTATTAATCTGATTATTCTTAACGTATGTAATATTATATTGCTTCCTTTTATGCCTTGAAAGACACTGTTTATTGTGGAATTGTTTATTACATTAATTTACAATACTTGTAGTTTCTTTGTGTGATGAACTTTTGAGAATGTTGAGGAAGGGAGTTTTTTTGGTAAACGTTACGTTTCAAAGAAACGTAATTTTCAGCAACCGACTTTACATCGCCTAACCTCAAAATTAATTTTTTTAAGACGGCGGCCTCTAGACGCTTTTCTGAATTACAAAGATTTCGTGGGCAAATGGGTTTAAGAGCAGGGCCGTTACGGCTTGAATTTAAACTAAACCGTTATTGTAATTTACCTTTAGGTTAATAGATTTAGAGGAGATTTACTGTTAATTAATACAGCAAGAATAAAAATAGCCAAATAAAATATAATAGCATTATTTTTAAAGTAAAGATTAAATAAACAGTAAAAACACCTTTTTTAACGTCAACTTCTATATTTCTAAAAAAATATAGCTCTTGTGGATTGTGGTCCTTTAAATATTATAATCACGTTACCGCACACGTTACGGTGACCTTTACATAAATTCACAACGGGTTATTTTGGATCTCAACAGTTCGCTTTGTAGCATACCCGTTAAGCGCCCAGTTGTAAAATTATTGTTGTCGCTCCAAAGTACCTAACGTTGTTTTGGAGCGGTATTTTTTGGGGCGTTCGCTATTGCAATGCTTCAGACGTAAATCCGTTTTTTCCACCTCTACACCAACCACCAACACCAAACGCACTTGGAAAAAGTACTTCTAATTTCTAAGCCATGCTGGCGTCCCTCCGGCCTGCATGCATGTATATGTCGTAGGCTGATAGTGAAATTCGTCATTTCATGAAGCGCCGGCAGATTGTGTAATAGGTATATTGGTAACTGGTTTGTTCGGGTTTGTCAGCGCATTTTTTTTATTTTTATAAAATAATATTAGTTGAAAAAATTTAATTAAAAAAAAAAATGCTCTGGGGGAACAACGAACAAACCAGTTATCAATATACCTTTTAGACGGAATTACACAATCTGCCGGCGCTTCATGAAATGACGGATTTCACTATCAGCCTACGACATATACAACGACAGTCTAGAAGCAAACGGACGGACGCAGAACTAAACAGTTGTCGGTGTAAGTTATAGCACATGGGAAATGCCACAAAACAGTAAAAAATGATGTATTTTATTCGCAGTTGGTTGTTAAATTACGTTTAAAGTACCTACTATTAGCAGGTGCTCCAGCAGTACTGTAGCATTTCGGTTTAAAATTAGATGCATATTATACGGCAAACGGCAACCTGGAAAATAGCTTAAATATTGATTCCTCAAAAAATGTTTATATTATGTACTTACTTATAAGAAAAAAAATAAATTTTGAGAAATCAACATTTAACATTTTTCAGGTTACTAACTTTATGGAAGACCATATAATATTCATCTAAATTTAAACCGAATGCTACAGTGATTACAGTATTAAAATGTTTATATAAGAATAAAATTATATCAAGGATTAGAGAATCAATAATCAAACTTTCTCCGGTATTGCAAGCTTTATAACATCTATACAGGGTGTTTCATTAAGGTCGAAGAGCGGCCATATCTCGGAAACTATTGGGCATAGAAATTCAGGAAAAAAAAATTAATAACTAAAGTGGCCATGAGAAAATCCTGGAAATAATTTTTAAGTTCCTCATTTTGCCGCAAGGGGGCGCAATTAAAAAGTAAATTTTAACATCTTAGATATCTCCGAAAATTGCACGTTAAGGTATATTTTTAATAACACCATTAAAAACCTTGGACAATTTTGCATAATTTTGGTCCCATGCTTGTTGGCGTACCGACTTTAGTAAGAGTGGGGGAAGCTGTTGAAAGTGTAATCATTTAAATCGCTGTAACTTATAAACCACTTATCCGATTTTAGCAAACTAAAACTTGTTTGGAAGAGAAATGTATAGACTATATAACAGGAATATGGCCCAATATAAAACACAGCCATTTTTTTTATGAATAAACGTTTTTATTAGACAATCTTCTCTACAATTTTTTGCTTCTGTGCCTTCGGCTCTTCGGCAACGATACAGTTATCTACTATCTTCCTATTCTTCCTCCATCATGCAACTAAGATTTCGTTACTTGTTGGACAGTTTTTATAGTAGTATTTCTTCTTATAGCAACTAACAAAATATACAATTCTTGAAATTAAAATAGAGTTCATATGATAACACTGCAATATTGTAAAAAACAATACATTTTCTTACACATTAAGAATATGATTAAAAGTAAAACGTAAGATACCTGGTATTTCGGACAAAGCCCATACGCTAACGTATTTGTTATTATGGACAAAATCGGTTAAAATTGGTATAATTTATCCAAACTCAGTTTGAGGACATTCCAATCATTCCATACGGCGGTAAACAGTCTCAAAGAGACCGACCTCACAACCAGGGTTGTCAGATCTTTCTTCTTCAATTCTTTAAGTTTTTTTTATTAAAGATGTTTCATTTATATCAGTATTCAATTGTTAGTCAGTAACTTTCTTTGAAAGCTAGTTTGCAAATATGCTTTAAACCGAGGAGTTTTGAGTGTGACAGAAAAAAATAACAAGCCATTCATTGTTATAATAATACATTCTTTAGTCCTTAAGAAATAATATAACTGAAATCAAGACAAAAAGTGTTTTCAGTGTTTAAAAATAATTATCAAACCCTTGTTTCTCGTATATACTTACATTGTGCTTACAAATCCGAAAATTTTGAAGAATTGGCAACAGCATATAATTTGTTACGGTTGCAAGCTCCAGTTAAAGCGGCTGGTATAAGCTGAAGCGGTACGCAGCCCGTTCAACGATCAATTCTGTCAGACAGAGATAGGCCAGTGACCGCCGATGGCGTGCAAGAGACGAAGATAAAATATACGTAATTTGGAACTTGTGGACGGGCTGGACAATGGTCCGAGAATGGAGTTCTGGTAAAAAAATTAAAGCATTTTCTGAGCAGTGTCGTGCCGTGTCAGGTTTATTTTTCTGATTTTAGTTTTGTGTATAGAATTTTGGAGTTACCTTATATTTATTATTTTAATATAATATTATTATATATACAGTGGGTTTATAAAGTGTAGTATGTACAAACACCTAATGTAAAACAAACTTAAAAGTGTGTATTCGCATTTTAATTATTTGTTTGGGACGCCTATGGTTAGGAAATTCCTACTGTTTTATGTCATTAAATTGACCTAAGAAACACCATAAACTATTGAGTTTTTCTGTTAAAATTAAAATTATCCTTTTTTACCAATAACAATATAGTATGCGTGAGAACAATAATGGTTGCAGCAATAATTATTGTTCTCCCAATTCGGATACAGATTTAATATTTATTTTTTCATAGACTCTGGGTTTAATTTCCAGCGGAGGCATAAACGTTTTTTAATTAAAAAAAACATTTCTTTTCGCCGCTAAACATTTTTCACACAATTTATTATTGTGCAAATGTGCATATTATTGGCGTTACTTCGCAAACGCACATCTTGCTCGCAAAAAGCAATTTTTCAAAAATGTTGTAAATCTTGTAAATTTATATAAGTAACGGGGCGGATTGGCGACTCTTATCCAAGCTGACCTTTGGCATAGTTTACCTGGATATAATGAAAACATCGTTTGAGCACTCGTCTTCTGCAAATTTCCACTTGTTAAAAATTAAAAACAAGTACCTACCTAGTAACTTTTAAATAATATTTCTTTAAAACGTGGCTTAATTATATATATGATGATTTAATAACCAAATAACATACCTATCTGTATATAAATTAATTTTAAACTAATATCATAACATCAGTTATTTAAATTGTATGTCGAACCAATCAACAATGAACATTATAACATGTTAACTTTATCGTAAAGTAATATTTCTTTAACTCAAATGCTCTGCAATTATTAAAATATTATTATCTTGCTAAATAAACTACTGTCCCCAGTACTGACAAGAAGGGCCAGCTTTGGATGTGCAATGGGTATTAACCCGTGCAAAGCTCCCAAACGTACAGATGGTTGTTATGAGTAAAGGTAGCTTATTCTAGTACACGTCGTAAATTACCACCAAAACAATACAAAACGAGTTTGCTACAACAACCTCCGGTCAAGACCAACTTGGCAATACCACACTTTGAACTGAGACGTGCAATGGGACACCAAAACGCGAGGGTCCACTCCAAATACAAAGCTTGTAATATATCTTCATGAGACGTGCGATCATTCCAGATCCGCTCCATATATACAAAAACACTTGCCAAACTCCCAGTGGCGGATTTACAAATTTGCCGCTAGTAGGCTATTCAATTTTTGCCGCCCCTATACCAGTGACGGCTCGTGAGTTGTGAAACAGGTAAAGTGTTCGGGAAAGAAAAAGCCCGCTGCAGGCAAAATGCGCCGCAGGCGAAAAATTTTTAAGACCACGCCCAAATTTGGTCAATAATTTTTAGTAAATATTTTTAAAATTTATGATTACTTATTTTATTGAAAATGAGATTTCTTTCTGCAAAGCCAGTAAAGTTTCAACTACCTTTTTTTATCCCCATTAACAGACACGGCCAACAATAAGGTTTAATTAAAAAAATACTACCCGTCGACCATGAATAAAGATTGTACCATTTATTTCTGTAAGATAAAAAAAAATTTTGGGCCAAATTTGCCGCCCCCTAAAATCTGCCGCCCTAGGCTCCAGCCTACTCAGCCTAATGGTAAATCCAGCACTGCAAACTCCCCTGTCCCTGTACTGACACGTGCAATTGACACCAAAACGCGAGGGTCCGCTCCAGATAAAGGGTTTGCTAAATATCTTCACGAGATATGCAATGGTCCCAGACTTGCTCCAGATATTTAACAAAAACTATAAAAACTTCCACAGATAAGACAGTACCTAACAAAATAATTCAAATATCAAAAACTATGAAAAATATACACAAGAGAATATATCGAAAAAGCATGCTCAGTGATTCAACTCATCCTTTCTTGTCTTTAATATTTCTCCCACAGTACAAATACAAAATGGTTTATAATTATATCTTATATATTATATGATATTTTACACACTTTACTTCAATGCATTCAAAACTATAATAAAAGAAAGCTGTGGAATATTTGTACTAAAGGCAGTTTCTCTAACATGCCTGTGTCAACTATAAACAAATCATATCCCGAAAAATATCGTCAAAGTACCTCGATCAGCAGAGATTTTATACATATCCACGCCGGTCTCGAGCTGGAGAAACAACCAATTAATCAACTCTCGAGGTAATACATAACGTTAGTTCTTATTTAATTTATCTTTTGCATAAATACAGAGTATTTAAAAATAAAGTACAGGTCTTACAGACTATAGTAGGTAATATTTTGAAAACCAACGTGTTATTTTGGCATTGTATTTAGAGTTTTTTTGTCATGCCTATATATCAATAATTAATCAATAGTCAAATAAGTAAATCAAATAGTCCTCATTACTTGTTATTTGGAAAATCTCATAAAATCGCAATAATATATAACCATCTATTATGAAGAAACAACAAACATCAGTCACCATCTAGTCCTACCTAGTCTAGTTATTTATTTTAACATATCCATGCAGTAGGTTTTGTAGGCAGTGAAAGCCGTTGTTCTAGATATCGCGTGATTTTGATGTATCGTGCACATTTTTTAAATTTAAAGTAATAACCTTGAAATATAATATGTTATACTTAACGTGCAATTTTCAAGACAATATTGTTATTGATATTAAAACTTTGCAAAAGATGATGTATTTAACTTTATAATGACAAAAAAAATATGTTTGGTTGAAGAAAGTTTTTAAACGATATTCAACTAACCCAGGACATCAATGACTTTGACATGCAGACAACAGTTGTTCGCAATAAATACGCAATGTTATCTGATTAGTAGCTCAAGAATTAAGTTAATCCGGTTACTTCCACCATTATAAAACTATTTCTACCATTGTCATAATATCATAATCGACTCATTATATATATCACTATTGCACCTGATAATTTTCAAGAACCGCCTCTATTAAAGGGAGTGAGTTGACCAGCTCATAAAACCAGTCTGATGCTGAAAGTTCCCCGCCGTCCCTGGCATGTCAAGTATATACTAGAATATATTACACATGATTGGTCACTTTTGCCTCCTCCTCCAACCCACGGTAATATTCCTGTCCTATCTAATCCTAAACCTAACCTTAACCATCCATCCTCTTCGCTACTCCCATTTGATTTGAAAACTCTTTTTTATAAAGTTAGGAACTCACGGCAAACATCTACATTACATTTCTGTAACCCAAAAAGCCTGAGCGTGATTGTTATCAAATCAATTTTAATTGAAACATTAATAACCAAATAAATCAAAATAAAATAACCAACCTTGTAAATTTATATAACAGGGCGGATTGGCGCCTCTCATTCCAGATGACCCTTGGCATAGTTTACCTGAAAATAATGAAAACATCGTTTGAGTTCTCTTCTTCTACAAATTTCCACTTGTTAAAAGTTAGAAAGAAGTGGTGACTTTTAAATAAATCTTTCTTTAAAACGTGACTTAATTATATCTGATAATTTAATAACCAAATTTCATTTCTGTATGTAAATTACTTTTTAAACTTAAAACAACTTCATGACATCAGTTATTTAAATTATATCTCGAACCAATCAACAATCAAAATTAATATATCATATTTGTCACCCAGAAAGCACAATGACATCTTAAGGATATCTTAAAGATGTTGGTCTCGGATATTCAAGACGTCCTAAAGACGTCTATTGACGCCTTCAGACATAGTTAAGACATCTTTAAGATGTCTAATGTTACAAAACCCAACGTCTTTAGGACATCTTTATTTGATGTCTTTACGATATCTCAGTAAGTCATATATTTTATAAAATAATCGCCTAATGACATCTTAAGTATGCCCTAAAGGTGTTGGTCTCAGATATTCAAGACGTCCTAAAGGCGTCTTTAAGATGTCTAATGTTATCAAAATTAAATTAAATAATCATAATAAAAAACGTCTTTATTGAGTTAGGTATTTTTATAGTTCCTCTACTTAAACCTAAAAGAAAATTTAATTTAGAATTTCTTTATAAGAGATGCCCTTCGGTCTAAAGCCCTTCTTATCCATGTTTGGGTAGCAATTTCAGACTGCTTTTGCGAAGTTCCCAGGCTTGAGTTCCCAGTTAGTTGTAGAGTTAAAATTTAATAAAAAACCTGTGGTTTTCTCGAGGGTTTTCCTGTATTTTTAAGTCATTTGAATTACCAGATTCTAGATCAGATGAATATTCGATATCTGAAATGTTTGTGAACAGTTCATTTTTTGATTCGATATAAGAAAAGGGAGGAAATAAAGTCACTCGAGGTTGAAGGTGTCTCATTTACAAGCTGCATGGTAATAATCAAACTTAAAATCCTTTTGATAAGGTCATAATCAGAGGACCCTCCTAATTTGGATAGTTCTTTAACCTAAAAAACAGAAATTTGTAAGCATAACAAAAAATTTTACAATTATACCATATAACACTATAAATAACAGTCAAAAATCTTAGGCAAACTTACAGCATTTCAGAATTCCTCCTTATTTCCCAACAGATGTTCCAAAGTTCCAAGTGTTCAAACTCTTCATCCGTAGTTATTGAAATTATGGGTACCTATCTGTTACATCTTCTTGATGAAATGGCAGAGTGATGGCACCCGATTTTGGGATAATACCAATTTCTTTGACCTCGGAAAGAGTATCAGTTATAAGGGCTCTTAAAACGTGATTATGTGGTAACCACATAACACCTGGTATTATGTGGTTGTAACAGTGTTCAGTGTTTTTAAGTTTTTATCTAAACGCCAGATACGTCGTAAACGACCAACGCCAACGCCATATTATGTAGACGCTTCGCGCATATAATTCGACTTGCTCTGGAATGCCGCCTTTATTACTGGCATGAATATAAGAAACGGTTATTAAGAACGTATGTCGTAGTCGACACAATCCGAGCTGAATTTGGATATATTTTGTCGGTAATGCAGGTTGCTTGAAAAGGGTAGGTATTATCGACTAGATCTAGGGCGGGTAATTCAAATTACTGCTAAAGTTATTAGATTGATGCATAGGTACTTGTAAAGGTTAAGATAAATATTTTCCCTGTACCTCTCTTTCCTTATATAGGCCCTGTACTGTATACCAGGAAACCCACAGTAAAAGTTGTCAAAAAGACAAATAAAAAAAAAATATCTGATAAATAAAAATTTTAAGGGATTTCTTTTCTTATAATTGCATTATTATATATCTTACATTATTTTTTCTTGTTATGTATATTTCATATTTATACTTTTATCTTATTGTATTTATTAATTGCTGTCACCCATGATACTATTAGTATCATGACTGTCACCTGCATTATATAGGGAATTCAGCATAATAATTTAATACTCTATATTCTATATTGCTATATATATGGTATATTTCTGTAATTTTAAGATATCGGTATAAATATTATAATGTCTTTATGACATCCATTTAAAGATGGCTTTACAACATCTATTCGGAGATGTCTTAACAACGTCTATTTGTAGATGTCTTTACAACATCTTCTTTACATCTCAAGACTTTCAGGCATATTGAAGACATTAATCAGACGTCTTTAAGACTTTGTGTGCTGTCTGAGCACAAAGTAATATTTCATTAACTCAAGTGCTCTGCAATAATTAAAATATTATTATCTTGAAATAAACACATGTCCCCAGTACTGACAAGCAGTACCAGCTTTGGATTATGCATTTACACGTGATGTGTAAAGGGGTATTAACCCGTCCAAAGTGCCCAAACGTAGTAAACTACTACCAAAACAATACAAAACGAGGTTACAACACAACATCCGGTTAAGACCAACTCGGCAATACTACACTTTGTACTGAGACGTGCAATGGACACCAAAGCGCGAGGGTCCGCTCCAGATACAAAGCTTGTAATATATCTTCATGATACGTGCAATGGTCCCAGACCCGCTCCAGATATACATACATATATACAAAAACACTTGCCAAACTCCACTCTACTGAGACGTGCAATGGACACCAAAACTCGAGGGTCCGCTCCAGATACAGGGAAAACACTAAGCTTGCCAAGTTCCATTGTACTGAGACGTGCAATGGACACCAAAACGCGAGGGTCCGCTCCAGACACAGGAATTGCTAAATATCTTCACGAGACGTGCAATGGTCCCAGACCCGCTCTAGATATTTAACAAAGCACAGACAAGACAGTGAACAAATAATTCAAATATCAAAAACTATGAAATATATACACAAGAGAATATGTAGAAAAAGTATGCTCAGTGATTCAACTCACCCTTTCTTGTCCTTAATCTGTCGCACAGCACAAACACAAAATGATTTCTAAATATCTTTTATATAATATCTCACACACTTTACTTCAATGCAGTCAAAACTATAATAAAATAAAGCTTTTGAATATTTGTACCTTGTACCAAAGGTAGTTTCTATAACATGCCTGTGTCAACTGTAAACAAATCGTATCCCGAATACTATCGTTAAAGTAACTCGATTCGCAGGGATTTTATAAACACCCTTGCCGGCCTGCATATACAGTAACAGCACGCGGGCTAGAAAATCCTACTTTCCGAAGTCCTGGCTAGTAACGACACTCGCGCTAGCAGCAGTTACAGTAATAGCACGCGAGGTATAAAAAGGTATATCGGCAATCGGTTTGTTCGTTGTTAGCAGAGCCTTTTTTTTTAAATCCAATTCATTTCATAATATTTTATAAAATATTAATTAAATTTTAAAAAAATGCTTTGCTAACAACGAACAAACCGATTGCCGATAGCATATACAGTAACAGCACGTGGGCTAGAAAATCCGACTTTCCGAAGTCCTGGCTAGTAACGACACTCGCGCTAGCAGCAGTTACAGTAATAGCACGCGAGGTATAAAAAGGTATATCGGCAATCGGTTTGTTCGTTGTTAGCACAGCATTTTTTTAAAAATCCAATTCATTTCATAATATTTCATAAAATATTAATTAAATTTTAAAAAAATGCTCTGCTAACAACGAACAAACCGATTGTCGATATACATACCTTTTTATACCTCGCGTGCTATTACTGTAACTGCTGCTAGCGCGAGTGTCGTTACTAGCCACCACTTGAGGAAGTCAGATTTTCTAGCTCGCGTGCTGTTATGCATTCTGCTGTCTAGCACACGTGCCATTACTGATTATTATGAGTTCGGCGATCCGAACTTAAACGAAGTTTCTAGCCCGCGTGCTGTTACTGTATATGCTGCCGGCCTCGAGCTATAAAAACGAAACATTTAGGTACCTACGAACGCTTCTTAAGTGCTTTTGACAACAAACTCTCGTGGTGATAAGTAACGTTAGTTCTTATTTAATTTATCTTTTGAATAAATACAGGGTATTAAAAAAATATTGGTCTTACATTTCCAAAACAGGAATTAAAGGTTAAGTACCTACACAATATATTCAATTAAAGATGTAAACGTCGCGTCATGATAATTGCAACTGTAAATTAATAAGCTACCAGTTCTAAAACGAGTGAATCTAAAACCTTAATTTCCAACGATGTCATGTGCCTTGTGATGTTAATAGCAATTTTGTATATATATATTTTAATTTATGTTACCTGTTTGAATGTGTCAATAATGGGTTCTTAACGATATGTCATTTAAGTATCATTAAGAGCTGCAACGAAAATTACGAAGGAAAGCCAGCAAGCAACAAACTCGTAAATTTATACAAATCGCTCAAATTCCAAATTTTTTAAATGGCGTTTTGTTTACTGATGAGGCTAATTTTGGACGACAGTGTATACGAAATTTCCATAACAATCACTTATGGGCTGAGGAAAATCCACATGAAATCTGTGAAGCTCATTTTCAGTATCAGTTTTCAGTAAATGTATGGCTTGGGGTAATTGATGATCATTTAGTCGGTCCATATTTCCTTCCACAACGACTAACAGGCGACTCTTACCTTAATTTCCAACAGGAAGAGCTACCTGCTCTTTTAGAAGAAATCCCTCTACAGCTGAAACAACACTTCTGCTTCATGCGTGATGGCGGACCAGCCCATTTTAGCATTAATGTACGTAATCACTTAGATACAGTATATCAAAATCGTTGGATAGGTAGGGGAGGTACGGAAAATTGGCCTGCTCGATCGCCGGATTTAAATTCTCTAAATTTTTGCATTTGGGGTTTTCTTAAGTCGTTAGTTTATTCCACTCCCATCGAAAATGTTGAAAATCTGAGGAATCGAATTATAGCCGGCTGTGAGACAATAAGAAATACACCAGAAATATTTGCGCGAATACGACAATCAATGAGGCGAAGAGTTGAATCTTGTATCACGCCTGAGGGAGGTAATTTTCAACATTTGTTGTAGCTTTGCGCCTATTTATTTATTAGTCCTATTTTCTGTTGTTATTGTTCTGGTTAATGCTATTGTATTAGATAGTTTTTAATAATGTATTAAAGAAATGAAAAATACGCGTTAAGATGTTTTATTTGTTTGCATAAAAACGGCGCCCAATACAAAAAAAGGCAAGAGAGATTTTTTGTCACAAATTGAATGGGAAATTCAAAAATTGTTTTTAGTTTGATATATCTCAGTAGCGTATCATTTTTTCTTTAAAAAAATTTAGATTATTACCCTTATGCGCGCCAATGATAAACATAAAATTCTTAATTGCATGTCAGAAAATGCGCAATAACTACCTCTAAAAACCTACCAAATTTCATTTGCATATCTGAATGGGTTTCAGAGCAATAAATAAATCGTCACTTTTTAATAAAAACTTTAACACCCTGATGTATCTAGGAAATCAAAGCATTTGCGGACAAAAGTTATGTAGCAAACTATTATTATTTTTTTATGTAAGAATCACCCCCTGAAGCTTGTCGCACTTAGTCACTAACTCCCTGTATTTGGTAGACTAAAAAAAGACTAAGAGCAATCAGGTCGTTTCAATTTTTGTAACTTTAACTATTGTTATTAGGTAGAGTTTTAGTTAATTTGTGATATATTAATAGGTTTCCTAATAAATAAATAAGAAATTAAACAATTATTGTTAAAAAAAAATCGGGACAATAACTGAAATCTGTTGATAACCCAAGTAGGATTTTTAGACACATTACGGTAAATGTGTCTAAACTGTTGTTTCTGTTTCCGACACAAATTGGAAATTGTTGGCAACATGTATGGAAATATTTTCGAAACGTATACATTTTAAACGGCGCATTAGCACGTGTTTCCAAGTGGTTGGTACGGGCTGTGACTTTCGCTGTTTCGACGCAAAATCGAAACTTTTATCAAAAATGTTTCGAAAAATTTTCAGAAATGTTTGGAACATGTTTCCATAAATGTGTCGAGTGAGAGTTCATTTTACAAAGAGAGGGCGCTGACTGTTGGAATTGTAAATTGTCAAAATGGAAACATTATTGAAACAGATAATTAGATATATAATATCTATCTCTCTGCAGGTTGTAAAATAAAAGAAAGTAAACAATATGATGACAGCATAATTTTGCCATAATGAATTTGTCACCAGAGTATTTTCTATAAGTGATACAGTTTTTTCGTATGGTTTATTGCAGAGGAGATCCAAAAATCGTTGACGAAATAAATTTTATCGTGCAATTTAGTAATTTAGCTTTATATTCTTAAGACGCTCCCGGTATATTGACATTTACACACAAAATAAATACTTTGTCAAAAAATAAAATCTTAAATATTTTAAAAATTTTACTTAATTCTTCTTTCAATTGATTAAGCTAGCAAAATGGAACTAATGTAACCACTTTTTTACATTTCAAATGACGCAGGACGTTAATTAAAGTCCATTTTAATAATATAAAAATGAATTTGTCAAAATGGCCGCCAGAAAGCGAGAATTATTCTGGTCTAAAATGGAGTCGACACACAATTTCTAGTATTTGGTTTCTATAATGTTTCGATAATCATGTAGCTATAATTCATAGAAAATGGGTCGAAACATGAAGAATGTTTCGATATTGTACCGAAACCATGCGAAACAAACGTCGCTAAAGTAAAAAATGCACAGTCCCGTCAAGAGGAAGGTTAAGCTTAGAAGCATAAAACTTCTGTATACCGTCACGGTATACACTACCACTTTACACTTTCTGTGACATATAACCTACAAAATTGGTTTGTACTTTGTTGAACGTTTAATAAAACTTTTGTAAAACCTCGAAGAATGTTTAAACTGTTGTTTTCTTCCCATATTAACAAAACAAAAATGTACAATTTATAGGTTATAATCGTTATAATCGAGGTTATAATAATAATTGTCCGGGTGCTGTAGTGTAAAGGTTTCTGGCAGTTTCGAAAATTATTTTCTGCGCAAGTTTCGTAATTAAATGGATATCACTGTTTGGTAAATATTTCAAAGCATTTGTTTTGAATCACTCAATTCGAAAATGTGTCGCTACAATTTCGGAGCACATGTGTCTAAACACAATTTTATAATATTATATAAAAATGTTTCGAAAAATTTTCTTTTGTGCGTTTCCTAAATGTATCCACACTGTAGTTTGGAAAGTATTTTAAAACTAACAGTTCTTAATCGTTTCTACTAACTAAATTCGAAAATGTGTCACAAAAGTTTCGAAACACATGTGTCTCCACACAATCTAAATAATTTTAATCGAAAATGTTTCGAAACGTTTCTCAGCAAAGAGTTTGTGTCCAATTTGTGTCTATAATTGCTACTTGTGAATTTATTGGTTTTTATATCCACAGCAGGATATTGAAACTCACCGACCCGTGTGTTGATCACCTGAAGAAATCTGCCACTCCAGCTGTAATCGCCAAATATTGTGTTACGACCCTGTCTACGTTGTGTTTATATTCAGGTTATTTTAAAGTTTGGTACAGCGGTAAAAGTATGTCAGGTTTTAAGATTTTTTTACCCTAACTTTTATTCGGACGGTTTCCCTATGATGTTGTATTGTTCTGCCAGTAAATAAAAATTAAAGAAGTTTTAAAAACAAATCGATCTATTACAAAAGCATTTGTACTATACCTATAGGTACAATGTATGAACAATTTAATCAGATATATCTTAAATAACATAAAGAATATAATCCCTAATTATTACATTTCATAAAACTTAATGTAATATAATGGTATGCCCGATAATTTATCCCGTTTGGACCAACCTGTCTGCGACAGAATGGTGACGCATTTCTCAGATATTACCTATAATTCTGTTTTACCTTTTGGTACCAATTACGTCCGCGACTGTAAGGAGTGTAATGGTCACACTTTACCTCCCAAAAATCCCCTTTTTTTATGATTAGTTTTGGTCTGTGACCACACTCTGGTGTTAATTGGTTCCCCGTTAATTTGTCTATATCGCCCCAAATATTTTGTTATATATCGCCCCATTTTCGTGTACGTGTTATTATTAAAATTATTTGTCATTTTAGTTACAGAATATTTTTATAGATTTACGTACACGTTTGGTATAAAGGTACTACGTAGTTTGGTGAAAAACCGAACGACAACGGTCTTCAGCAGTGGACACTCAAGTCAATCCTGCTGTCGGACATTCTTTAAAAATATTTGCACTAATGAAATTAAAGTAAAAGAATATTGGGATTTTTATATGGTGCGAAAAATGTAACTTAAGAAATGTTCCTAAAGGCGTTTTAAAGCAATTTATAGATGTGTATCGGGCCAATCCTGCCTTGTGGCAAATTAAACATAAAGAGGCTTACAATAATAGAAACTTAAAGAATTATAACATTAACATATGGCTACCCTTTATCAGTACAAAACTCTTCTTCTAACACATATACCCCTTTCACTTCTCGCCTTTCAGTAACAGTAGCATACACTCCACAGTATCCCACAGGAATCACAAAACATGATAGAGGTGTTCAAATTTCTAATACCTTACAAGAGTTCTACGCCGATGAAAATAAAGAAATTTAAGTTCTGTAAATTATTTAAATAAATGGATTTTGTAAAATCTTGCTTTAATTTTCATACTTGTAGATAGTATTTTTGCAAAACTTGGTAAATTACTTTGCATATTTCTGGAATTATCCGTCCAAGCGATTGTGGAAAAATTCCTTAAGGTTGCAACAAGGCGCTCTTCAGGTGAAATACACTCCCTTAATATAGTATCTTGTTTTTGTATACAGTGACCGACAGAAAGTACGCACCAAAGGGGATTTTTTTTAATTTCAAAACTTACCAAATTTTTTTGGCGGTGGAAAAGTTCTGCATGTCCCTAAGCAAAAAAGAGCATAGACAAAACTAGTAAATATTGCGCTGTATACGAGGGAGAGGTGAAAACGTTAAATTCACTCAAGAATAACATGCCCTTATTTTTCACTGTGGAATTTTTTTTATTAAATGTTGTTTGCACTTAAAAGTTATCCATAAATACCAAATTTCAGCTCGGTAGCACAAATATAAATATTTTTCATGGCAACTAGATTTAAATGAAAACGAATTTTATTGTAAGGGTTTAAACTTTAATTTATGAACCAATGGGTTTAAGAGTTTTTGAAAAATTGGGAACAGCAAAATATTGTTAAATGTATGAAGTAAACCCTCATTTGTTTTGCATAAAGTTATTCCGCTTATCCATAGAATAAGGTGTGCACCAGAAAAGTTAGATTATTTTTGACGTTATTTTATTAAACGTCCAGTTCTGGCGTATTTAAACAAATTTAAGTAAGTTATGTGTCTAATTGCCCAAAAGCTGTTTAAAAATTGAATTTCTAGGTTGCATAGCTTCTATCGATTCGTTATACGAGGGGGCGTCAAAAAAAGTATTTTAACAAGTAAAAACACTTTTTTTGTGCTACCGAGCTAAAATTTGGTATTTATGAATAATTTTTAAGTGCAAACAACATTTTCTAATAAAAAAAAATTCTAAAGTAAAAAATGAGGGCACTTTATTCTTCAGTGAATTTATCGTTTTCACCTCTCCCTCGTATACAGCGCAATATTTACTAGTTTTGTCTATGCTATTTTTTGTTTAAGAACATGCAGAACTTTTCCACCGCCAAAAAAATTTGGTAAGTTTTGAAATTAAAAAAAATCCCATTTGGTGCGTACTTGCTGCCGGTCACTGTATATGAAGTCTCTAAGTTTAACTATTCGTCAAATGTGTTGGGGCCCATTTTCAGAGAACTTTGGAAGTGGATGGGTTCGCTTGTCCTTAAGTTTCCTAACAGCTTAATATCGTTGTTCGCATCGTAATTCCGTTGTTGTAGCCACGTTTTTGATCACATGCGGCTTTTTTGTTTTTTCTTATAAATAACTTCATTCGCAAGGCCAAGAATAGCAACAGCAATAATTTTTTTAGACTTCGTTTTACCAATTCAGATAACAGTACAAGCACACCAAAATTTGAAAGGATTCACAAATCTTTACGTTCCAAAGTAAAAGGCTCGCGTGACGGGATAATTTCAGTAATTTGTTGTAAATTTTAACTAACTTACCTATGCGTTCAATTTAATGCGAAAAACCGCAGAAAAAGGGATATTGTGTTAGTGGAGTCTAAAAGAAATATAATTTTTTTGAAAAAGAAGAGGACTATCCTGCAGTCAAAACTGACCAGAAAGACGACAAGATCATGTTTGTGTTAGTGGTATATAGAACAAGTTTTGTTTTATTTCAATTTCTTAAAAGAACGAATATGGAAGGAAAAAATCACAGGAATGATTGCTGGTGTATGGGTACCTATAACTTCCGTGGTAAACGCCACTCTCGGAGGCGCGATAGCGGCCAATGGAACGACTAGAAAATGAAACCCTGAAAATGCGGATAGCAACGAAATACTCTTAATTGAGAGTATTGCCTAAGATGGCTTAATTCTGGCTAATTTTATTATTATACCTATATCGTAAGACCAATTTTTATTTAACATATTATGTAGCCGTTTTTGCAATCAGTGAAAGCAGTAAGTTCGCCATATGCTTTTGGAAAAATTGCCCATGTTTTAAACATATTGGTGTTAACATTATAATTATTATGTTGCAGGTATAAGTAAATACAATATGAGTTTGTCACCGGGAATAAAATCTGTAAATCCAGTTTTTTTTTTGAAAAATGCTAGGACACCGGTATTTATTAACATTTTAAGTTGTGGTCTGTTTATAGAAAAAATTTGACACAGTGTGATCAAAATTAGAGATATAACAATATCGATAATTTTTTTTAATGTAAACCCTAGTTTTTATTGGCTATCTTCCCAAGTAGCATTTTTAGACACATTACGGTAAATGTGTCTAAACTATTGTTTCTGTTTCCGACACAAATTGGAAATTGTTGGCAACATGTATGGAAATATTTTCGAAACGTATACATTTTAAATGGCGCATTAGCACGTGTTTCCAAGTGGTTGGTACGGGCTGTGACTTTCGCTGTTTCGACGCAAAATCGAAACTTTTATCGAAAATGTTTCAAAAATTTTTCAGAAATGTTTGGAACATGTTTCCATAAATGTGTCGAGTGAGAGTTCATTTTACAAAGAGGGCGCTGTTTGTTGAAATTGTAAATTGTCAAAATGGAAACATTATTGAAACAAATAATTAGATATATAATATCTATCTTTTTGTAAAATAAAAGAAAGTAAACAATATAATGACAGCATAATTTCGCCATAATGAATTTGTCACCAGAGTATTTTCTATAAGTGATACATTTTTTTCGTATGGTTTATTGCAGAGGAGATCCAAAAATCGTTGACGAAATAAATTTTATCGTGCAATTTAGTAATTTAGCTTTATATTCTTAAGACGCTCCTGGTATATTGACATTTACACACAAAATAAATACTTTGTCAAAAAATAAAATTTTACTTAATTCTTCTTTCAATTGATTAAGCTAGCAAAATGGAACTAATGTAACCACTTTTTTACATTTCAAATGACGCAGGAAGTTAATTAAAGTCCATTTTAATAATATAAAAATGAATTTGTCAAAATGGCCGCCAGAAAGCGAGAATTATTCTGGTCTAAAATGGAGTCGACACACAATTTTTAGTATTTGGTTTCTATAATGTTTCGATTATCATGTAGCTATAATTCATAGAAAATGTGTCGAAACATGAAGAATGTTTCGATATTGTACCGAAACCATGCGAAACAAACGTCGCTAAAGTAAAAAATGCACAGTCCCGTCAAGAGGAAGGTTAAGCTTAGAAGCATAAAACTTCTGTATACCGTCACGGTATACACTACCACTTTACACTTTCTGTGACATATAACCTACAAAATTGGTTTGTACTTTGTTGAACGTTTAATAAAACTTACTTATAACTTATTCCTAAGTAATAATCTAAAACATGTACTTAATTGTCGAGACAAAGGAAAAAAGTAGGTTGGTGCAAACGGCTGTGCCGACCAGCTGGATAGTCGGAGACCACCTACTTTGGCCGATTGTCGATGGGACATCGCTACTTAAAAAATCAGGTTGTGACTTAATTTTTTCCTTTTGAATTTCCATTTCTTTCTTTTTCCTTTTTAGTGCCTTGTAAAACCTCGAAGAATGTTTAAACTGTTGTTTTCTTCCCATATTAACAAAACAAAAATGTACAATTTATAGGTTATAATCGAGGTTATAATAATTGTCCGGGTGCGGTAGTGTAAAGGTTTTTGGCAGTTTCGAAAATTATTTTCTGCGTTGATGAGTTTCGTAATTAAATGGATATCACTGTTTGGTAAATATTTCAAAGCAGAATAATACCAATTTGTTTTGAATCACTTAATTCGAAAATGTGTCGCTACAATTTGGGAGCACATGTGTCTAAACACAATTTTATAATATTATATAAAAATGTTTCGAAAAATTTTCTTTTGTGCGTTTCCTAAATGTATCGACACTGTAGTTTGGAAAGTATTTCGAAACTAACAGTTCTTAATCGTTTCTAGTAACTAAATTCGAAAATGTGTCGCAAAAGTTTCGAAACACATGTGTCTCCACACAATCTAAATAATTTTAATCGAAAATGTTTCGAAACGTTTCTCAGCAAAGAATTTGTGTCCAATTTGTGTCTATAATTGCTACTTGGATTAAAGTACATATTAAGTTATACTGTGCGAGCAAAAATTATTTGCATCAAAGGGGGCCTTGCATCTAAGGACGTAATGCTTAGCCGTACCCTGTTGGGTGTCAGTAACTACCTGAATTAACAATCAATCAGTAATTCCGTCATCTTTGACAGTCGTTACAAGAAATTTGATTCATCGCTAATTTTTCCAATTTCTTGAACAATTCACACAATGGGCTTTACGTAACAGTACAAAACATTCATGAGTAAAGCGTATTTTCGAAACGGGGTTAGCGTAAATTGTGAGTGGCAATACAATCCGGGTTTGTGCATGGACGATTTTCACGAACATTTGCAAGTTTGCGCGGTACTATCAAAAAAAGGGCTTTGTCTATTGGTAGGATGTCACCACCTGTATACCTACCCATTTCGAACTCTTGTTATCAGTACACGGTAGTTGTTAATTTTTCCGGATACCCTGTATATTATCTAAATTTAAATAAATCATTCGTTAAGTATTTTTCGTATAAAAATCTCATCGCCTAATTTTTTTTATTAAGCTATCGCTATATTAAGAAAGTCAAGCCTACAAAATCACTAATTTGTGAAGCATCCTTGATCTTTGGACATATACAAATATTTCATTTGTTTAGAACCATATATCAACAAAAAATCTATAGTAAAAACAGTGTACGCAAAAACCGTAACATATAATATTTATATAGTCAATTAAAGTACATAAGTAAGAGAAATACCCAGCGATTACCTCTCGAATGGTTTTACGTTAGTTATTGATAAATAATAAAGGTAAAAAACTTGTTGGCTTGACAAATTATCATTATTGTTTATAGTTATTGAGTTTTAATTATACGAACATTATTTTGACGATGCCGCAAGGACAAATATTAAATAATTAAATAATTGTATATTTATATTTACAAAAGACAAAGATGATGCCTAAAACATAATACACTATTTATTAAATAATTTCTTTTACTGCTTTATATATACTATACTTTCTGTTTTCGTTCCAATCTACTGAACGGCTAAATAGGCTATTTCAGTTAATTGAACGGATACAATTTCATATATTATATCCTCATTAAGATATGAACCTGACCAATCACAGTGTGTGTTTAGTACCCAGGTTACTATTCGATTTAACCTGTTGTTAAGTAATGTTCTGTCAACTCGCATGCCGAAGTATTCTTAGTATTTTAAGTCTCATAAAAACGTGAAATGAACCTGATTCTTGTATTTAGAAGTAAAAATATTTATTTAATATTTACAACTACCGTGCGAGCAAAAATTATTTGCATCAAAGAGGGCCTTGCATCTAAGGACGTAATGCTTAGCCGTAGAGCTTAATAACTGTTGGGTGTTAGTAACTACCTGAATTAACAATCAATCAGTTATTCCGTCATCATTGACAGTCGTTACAAGTAATTTGATTCATCGCTAATTTTTCCAATTTCTTGAACAATTCACACAATGGGCTTTACGGAACAGCACAAAACATTCATGGTTGAAGCGTATTTTCGAAACGGGATTAGAGTAAATGGTGAGTGGCAATACAATCCAGGTTTGTGCATGGACGATTTTCACGAACATTTTCCCAACGTTGCTTTTATTGCTGGGGATTTTTATCATTGCCTGGAAGGAACCGTGGCTGTGTTTAGGGAAACATGTTCTATACAACACAAAAAAGGAGCAGGAAGACCATCTGTAAGAACAGAAGAACTTGTTGCAAATGTTGTGAAATAATGCAAAATACGCCAACAAATTGTATAAGACGCCTGGCCCAAAAAGTGGGAAGATCTTATGGAACATGCAGGACTATTCTTAAGAAGCGCTAAATTTATTTCCTTATAAAGTGCAAGTATTCCAAGAAATACAAGCAGCAGATTTTGAAAGACGCAGGAATTACTCTCCATGGTTTACCCAAAATTTATTGGAGACAAATGATTTATTAGACCTGACATTTTTTTCGGATGAAGCCTGGTTTCACCTCACCGGTTATGTGAATTCTCAGAATATACGCATGTGGAGTAGTGAAAATCCCCATTTTTTTGTACCCTCAAAAAATTGGTGTCTAGTTAGCTGTTTCCCGAAGAAGAATTGTTGAACCTATTTTTTTCCATGACACAGTTACAGCACAGTGGTATAAAGACAATATTTTGAATCCATTTGTGGAGCAATGACTTGACGACGAACTACGTTTTGGATATTTTCAACAGGACGGTGCAACCGCCCATATAGCCGCCGAAACTACTTACGCAATTTTTTTGACGACAAATTGATCAGTTTTCGATCAGACATTGAATTCCCACCTAGATCACCTTGTTTAACGGTTATATGGATTACTTTGTTTTTTCCAATTTAAAGAACACTATTTTTAAAACACCAGTTGCAAATTTTAAACAATTATAAGAAAGGATTATCCAAGAATGTGGTAACATTTCTCCAGAGATGCTGGTCAACACTTTCGAAAATATGAAGAGACCTGTTAATTTGTGCTTGGAGGATGGCGGTGGTTAATTTCAGCAATTTATATAGGTAATTATTTTTCTTTTTCTTTCTGTATATTTTTACTTTGTTAATTTTGCAAACAACAAAAATAAATTTGTATTTGTCTACTTATTTTATTATTCATTAGTTTGGCATATCATGTCATAATATGAATTTGACACAATTTTAACCTAGATTTGGTTAGATATATCGTCCCCATATCATTGTGATCTAGTTCTAAACCAAGCCTCACCTTTTTTTAATCCAAGCCATCAAAGATTAGCAAATTTTTTTGCTCGCACGGTATAAAAGCATCCAGTAATGAATCATTACGGTGCGGCGTCGTGCGCAATTTACTTTCTTGTGCAATATTGACATTGGACATCACACCATTCTTGTTGTAGAAACTACTATTTCAGTTTTTGGTGTCAGTGTACACGAACATTTTTCAGCTCATATACATTATGGTTTATCTAATTATCAAGTGGGTAAATCTGTAATATAAAGTCAAATTACCTAATCTAAAACCTCGCCGCATCACCTGTCATCACCCCGTTGAAGTCAGGTATATTTTATGTTAAGCGGTTGGCTATAGAAACAGAACCGGACTAAGTTGTTTTACCTTCGCCTTCTCCATCGCCAATTTTGTAAAGGAGTCTTAATATTTTGGAAATGTATAGCGGAAATACTAATTTTATTATTTATAAAATAAAATATTGATAGAGCCGTACCTTCCAAAATAAGTAGATATGTGAAAACATTATAAAACTCAAGCAAAAATAGGTATTTATGTATTTGCTATACAAGGAAAAAAGTAACACATTTTTTGCGAGGTGTAAGCTTTGTGGTGCACGTCTACTTAAAACACCATTATATTGGAACCCTTTTTGTATTCTTACTTTTGTGGGAATTTTATATAATAATTTATTTATTTATTTTTATTTTTTACATTAAGGAATACAAACGGGACGAACCCAGGAACAGTATTCACTAAATAAAAAATATATAGTTCTAACATTATAGCAGTAAATAAAAATAAAGAGCAAATAAAGGTATATAAAAGTATGTCTTAATAATATTAATAATAATAATAAGTCCACTCAAAATTCAATAATATAATAAACATGTTTATGTTGTCTTCGATAAACTTATTCTTCAATCCCCTGAAGCTGAGCTTGTTAGGGGCAAATCTTATTTTTTGTTTTAGTATGTAAAGTCATAAATCATAAATATGCATTAAAAATCAAGTTTTTTAAAGTAAAAATGTTAATTTATAGGATAAACGCAGCTTTTTTGAAGAATTATATTACCTATAATAAAATTATTAATTTGTAAGTAAAAAATATTACTTATATAAATTATTCAGAACAATATTAAGTAATTAATTAAAGCATTTCTAAAAAATATTTTCAAATTGTCTGTTTTAATTTAAATATTAAACAAAATGTTAACAGATCAGTGTTATTATATTAGAATTGAATTATAAAAATACTTCCTATGCAATATGATCCAAATAAAACTTTTTAAGTGCACTGGTTAGAGCCATCAGGGAAAGAAAACAGATATCCAGTTGAACCAAATTTGAAAGCGTATTATATGATTTACAGCAACGAATCAGTGGCGAGCTAGAGTGATAATTTGTTGTACTGGGTTGTATATGGAAAAAAATCTGGTTTCGCGTGTTATAGGATGGAACGTTTACATTTAATAAATTAATAATTGGCGTTGAATCAATCATGTTGTTGAAAATTTTGTGGGCAAATTTTATGTCGTACATTTGCCTTCTATCCTCAAGTGATAATAACTTTAGATTTCGTTTGATTGAGGTAAAGTTGTCGTTTAAATAAAATTTATAGCACAGATATTTTATAAACTTTTCTTGGACTTTTTCAATTCTACTGATATATACGTCATATTGAGGATTCCAAATTACCGATCCAAATGAAGGTACACTATTAACATATGACATGTATAATGTACGAATAGTTTCTATTTGTTTAAAAGCCCTACAGGTTCTAATAATAAAACCAAGTGATTTTTTAGCTTTGGTGGTAATTTGCTGGATATGGTGATCAAATAACATTTTACAGTCAAACCAAATACCTATGTCTTTTACGATAGAGACTCTTATTAGTGGTATATTGTTGATGGTATAATTTGATAAAATTTTATTTATATTTCTGGAAAACGTAATAGTGTAGCATTTTTTGAGATTAAGGTAGAGACAGTTACGCTGGCAGTACGAAAAAAGATTATTTAGGTCCTGTTGGATGAGCAAGGCGTTTAAGTGATTAGTGACCACATGGAAAATTTTTAAGTCATCTGCGTACATTAAAAAATAACAAAACTTAAAGCAGCTGACAATATCATTTATGTAAATATTAAATAAAAGAGGCCCTAGATGAGACCCTTGAGGCACTCCAGAACTGACCTCAGTAGGAGCTGATGAAAATATACCAATTTTAACAGCTTGGGTTCTGTTGCTCACGTAAGAAGACAGCCATCGAAGCAGACTCCCATGAATACCGATGTCAGCAAGTTTATGTCTTAAAATGTTGTGGTCAATTTTGTCAAACGCCTTACTAAAGTCAGTATAAACCGCATCCACCTGATAACCCGCATTCATACTGTCCCGCAGGTACTGTGAATAAATAAAGAGGTTAGTCTCAACAGAACGTTTTTTCATAAAATGGATATAAATAGGGTATTCCGGAGTTATTAAGGAGCTATACATCCACAGGAGATAGTGGAATTTAAAATATGTCATTTAATTTAATTTCCTATATGGTTAAAGAGATTCAGGGTGATCCAAGTAAATATTTACTTTATAAAATTGGCGATGTTAGATTTTTGAGTGCAAGAAGTACTATTCCATAATAAGTTTAAGATACCTCCTAGAGAACGCTAGCTCTCTACGCAATATGAGTTTGATAAATTCTCACATATATTTTTGTCTTTTACATTTCTGGTCGCTATACCTCAAATTATAGGGATCTTTAATACGTAAAAAAGTTCTACTTGATTATTTTCGATATTTCAATTAGTTTTTGAAATAATTGCATTTAAATGCTAGATGGCAAGAAACATTTAAATAAACACCTCTCTTAACGAAAAACGAAACATATTTGAAGGGCGTTCGGTACAAACAGGCTAAGTGTCAAAATTAAAGAACAGAGATATTTAAGATAAACGATATTAAAGTGGTTATTTCCAAAAGGGTAAAAGATATATAAGTCTTGATTTTACTATTTGTTAAAACGTATTATAGTAATGTAAGCTTAGCCTTGTTTCGAAGGTTAATGCAAAAAATGTGAATTATAAAAAAAAATAAGAAAAAAAGAATAAAATAAGGCATGTGATTTGTAGATTCCCCGACTTTGCCAAATTGATTGCACTACTAAACGCGGTAAGCGGCACTTGAAATTTTTTGAGGACACGTCCGATGGCTTTTATGCAAAAAGATGAAAAAAAAATAAAATGGCACTTAGCCTGTTTGTACCGAACACCCTTCATTTCCCAGTCAGCAGGAAGACGTCGTAACGACGTCTTAGTAACGTCAGGACCGACCAAAATGACGTCTAAAATGACGTTTCTTAACGTCCTGCTGACGGGAGAAAGTCTCGTCGAGTGACGTCGATTCTTGACGTTATTTTACGTGGAAATTTCACGTGTAATTACGTCAGCATTGACAATATACTGGACCTAATATTGACGAATTATGACGTAATTTGACGTAGGATATGACAAACTTTTATGGATACACAAGTTTTTTTTTGGCCGATATAGGTATTATATTCTCCGAATCTTTTATCAAAATTAAAAGATTTTACCTGGTTATTGCTTTACTGACCATAAAAGTATGTCCATCAACTTATTTTTGCGTTGCCTGCAAATGTAATAAAACAAGTGTTTTAGCTTTAGAGGAATCTAAAAATACATGAAAAATAAAATAAATTTATAAAGATCTGTAAACTATTTATTAAATTACTTAAATACTAAACGTATAAAATAGTGCCCTGGGTATAGTAGATTACCAGTTTCATAAAATATCCTAGATATAGGATAAAGTTTCCAACTTTCCTTGTCAATTCATTAATTTTTTTTTGGGCAGCCGTAAATGTTTCCTGGTCTTCATATTATGGCGGCCAGAAGCATTCTCTTTTTTGTGGCGTTAACCACGATTGGTTTATGACGGAAATGCCGCCGCCGTCATTCCCTGTTTGCTGAAACTCAACCATCGCATACATTATCACCATAGCTAGACTTCTCAACTTCTCACAAATAACGAAATAAAATAACTAACCTCACACTCCACAACAATTTCGTTCAGTAGACTCGAGAAAATGGCGTCACGTCGTACGTATCCTACGCCTACACTGTTGCTATTCTGCATATCAGGTATATTTCAGGAGCAAACAGTGTCATGTTTAACATCAACATAGTTTTGTTTTATACTGAAAAGTGATCTTAGAAAAAAGGACATTTCCTTAGGTTTGAATTATTTATTAATATTTTAAGTGAACTACCGGACTGACGCACAAAATGTTAAAATTTAAAACAATATTTCGGGGCAATTTGATATAATTCGCTTCCACTGGCACCACCGCAAAATTTAACCAATAAAATTACAAGCATACTCGGTGCCGCGGTTTCTTAAACGCGCGTATTTCAAAATGATTATTTTACATTGCCACCTGCCGTGTTTCGCAGCAAATACTTATAATAATGATTATGGATGTTAATAATGATTATATGATATTCAAAAATGATTTTTTGGATTTTTGACTTGGAAGCAACATTTAAATTAAAATAAAATATTATAAATTTGCCCCCTTATTTTCATTCGCAATTTTGCATAACACATATTGTGAGTTATAATAACCTAGCTGGTAGGTATTTATGTAAATCTACAAAATACTTTGAAGTCTAGTAAAAATATTGTAAATCGACGATATAATACGTTGGATAACGTCAGTATATAACGTTATTAATTGCGGTTTATAATAACGTTATTTTACGTCATGGTTTGGAACACCCAGAACCTTGAGCTTAACAGGTCGGAAATAGACGATTCAATACGTCAACTAACGTCCATTTACGACGTCATATTTATTACGTTTTATGACGTAACAACATGACGTTATAACACGTTATAATATGGTCCCTTGACGTAAATCACGTCAATATGACGTCATATTGACGTAATATGACATCAGTCTGCTTACTGGGTTATTGAAAATTAGCCGTGCGTTCTTAAGCATAAATGACATATTTTTAAGTCTACTATCTCCTGTTGCTGTATATGCCTCTTAGTTATGAGACATCCTGTATATAACGATAAGTAAATGGTTTAACTCAGCACTTTATTGATTTCATACTAGATGAATTAACCAAAATGGTTTTTGTACTCACTATTCAACTTAAATAATAAACACCAAGAAAATTAGTCTCTGAAATATAGAAAATCCAAAAATAAAATGTTTAAAACACACTCTTCACTAAAAACAGCCACAGAAACACTTAAAAAAACATCAAAATCGAAGAAAATAATGACACAAACTGACGCGTAAGCTTGCTACGGCCCAGTTAATGTCAGATGTCGTCTTCTGTCAATACTATGGAGAACTATAGGGTAGGAGGCCGATCGACAATGGCAGCATTTTCAAATTCTGTCCCGGTTTTTTGGTTAGTTCGCTATTGGCCGATAGATGGCTCTCGCGTCCGAAGTGGGCTGATGTTGTCCTCTTCTTTTCGTTTTTAATATGGAAAACTAGATCCTCCATAGTTTTTAACTTTTACTTAAACCCTTTATTTTTCTGTGCTTTTACTTTTGACAATTGACATTTTATTTTTCGAAATAACAAATAATGTTTGAAGGCAAGACAAGACAAATAACGTCACCGGCGTAGCTAGGGGGGGGGGGCATCGGGGCATTTGCCCCCCCCAAGAGCCATGAAAAAAAGTAATTATCAACAATATTTCAAAAACTTTTAACATTTCATATGGCAAAAATAAAAAAAAGACTACAAATTATCAGTTTATAAGTTTGTTATTTACTTATTTTATTATATTTAAATTTAATATTTGGTTTCAAAATTTTTATTTATTTCATAACAACATAAGTATTAGAGTTACAGACAATGTTTGTCCAATTTTAATGTTATTATATATTTAAATAAAGTGTATAATAATTACTATATAAAGTCGCCACAGTGGATCTTTGCCCGTGCGTCATCAATCAACGATCAGGACTCAACGTGGTTAATAACTCTGCATCCTTGTTTATTACAGTAACAAGTTTGAATAAAAGCATAAAAGTACGTCTCCAAGATTCCGCAATAATATAATGTGCTAGACAAGAATAAAACTATAAACGTCAATTAATTCCTTTTTTTATTTGTTTAGTTGACAACCGTTGTATTTTAGAACGTCATTGTCAACCTTATTTTGATCTGCCAATCTAATTCGTATATTGTAAATCTGTGTGCCTTAAAACTGTTTCTGTTTCTAAAAATAGTTCTTTTTAAAGGTAATTATACCCACCATCTGTTTTGGCGGTAAGTATTTATGGATTTGTATAATAACTAATTTATTTATTTTAAATATTCTAACCATGAAAGTTCTTTGAAACGTTTACGGCAGTGGCTAAATTCCCTTAAATGAGAGGATGTTAAAAATTTGACTTTTGCGATTTTAATAGTCAATAAAACACCAAACTTTTCTAGATTTTAAGCTTTAAAAATAGTTTTAAATGTATTAACATTTGTTTGTCAATTTCTTTTAGATAATAGAGAATGCCGGGCAAAACTTAAAATAAATAATCATTTTTGGGGATATTATGTAGGTACGTCAAACGGTAGGCAGGCACGTCCATTTTATGAACTTAACTTAGTTTTGACTTTTTTTGTCTCGTAATTTTGATTTGATTCATATGATTTTAATGACGTAAAAGTGATGACGCACGGGAAAAGAACCACTGTGGCGGCTTTACCAATATTCCTATATTATATTGTATATTTTCTGTCACTGTTCTTATGTCGCTAGTTTTTACCATTGTTTGCCAGGGTATAAAAACAGCAACACTGCTAATACTGTCAAATTTAGCAAAATTTGGGCGTGGTCCAAAAAATTTTTCGCCTGCGGCGGGCTTTACGCCTCTGTGCAGCTATATGCCCCCCCCAAGACAATATCCTAGCTACGCCAGTGAATAACGTTGTATTGTAATTAATTTCCATATTTATAATAAATAATGGTACAATTTATAAAAGTAGAGTTTGCTTTGTGTCGGGGTGTAAGACAGGATCTTTTTCAGAGAGAAAACGCAGCCAAATAAGTATCTTTCTAGCTCCAAAGGTATAGCTAGAATGTTTAATACCCTGTATTTTAAAAACCAACCATCGTTGGAACTTTATACAGGCCGAGTTTACTAATAAGTATAACAAAGTAAGCGTAAATTCATATAAAAGTCCTTATTTGTTCCTTAAAGAACTAATTTAAATAAAAATAGTTATTGCGTCCATAAGAAACCATTATTTGATAGCCCACTTCGAACACGCGCGCCATCTTACAGCGACTCGTAAAGCTGAATTACCGATGCTAATTTGGGACCGAATCCAATGCATTGCGATCGGCCTCCTACCTCAAGTCCTCCATAGTCAATACGCTTTGTTTTATGAAAAAGTTAACCATCTACCCCTTTGTTTCGGGAAATCGTGTAAGAAAGTGTTGCATATAAACAGGTAATAATTAAGATTTATAATTACGAGAAATTATTATAATCTCGATATAAATGTCAACAACGATTGAAAAGTTTAAAGCATGTAAAACATTTCAACCATCTGTTGAACTGGAATTATTGTAAAATTAAGTTTACGTAAGGTAGAAAACAAAAGAATTACCTAAGTAATATGCAATATTGCGTATTAACATGAAACACCCAAATTTTTTAGACTATAGCACACTCAATAGTTGTGTTCCTAACCTTTCACTCTAAGCTCTAAAAACTGGTTATTCATTGTGTGTTCTTTATGGTTAACTCCTGGTGTACCATGCATATACTTATAGCTTTTTTCTGGAAAGTGTTTTATACGACACTTTAAACAAAGGGATCTGCTAGATAGGCAGCCTTTAAACCTATTGGTTAGAAAATTAAGGATAAGTTACTATATTTGTTCTTCGGTATTACATACCTATGTTACGATAGGGGCTCTAATTCGCTCTCTCTTAGATTCTTGTGGCAGATTATACTAGCACTAATCCTATCAAGATATAGATGACTCAATAAATACGCAGGCAAAGTGGAAGCAACTGTTGAATGCATGGTCAGCTAATTTTACTACTAACTCAACAAGCTGTAAAGAATTGTCTCGCATTCAATAATTGATCCATTGCAAACAATTTGGTTGTTTCTGGCTGCTAGGTCTCTCAGGTCGCTTAGGCTGCACTCCATTGTAATTTTTGACATAAACCGATTGGATTTAAAGCAAGGTTGGCAGGATTTATATCCGTGATAAATATCCTGATATCGTCGGCTTAACCTGCTAAACCAGTAAGTCCAGAAATCAAAATTTTACAGGAGAGACCAAAAACGCGTTATAATTAATTTACAAATAAAATAAGTAAAACGGAGATACATGTTTTTCATATAGCATACTGGCCGACTTATGGCGTTTGCCTTATGAGTTTAGCCAGGGTTGGACTTACGGGTTAAGTAAATACGAGAGCCACACATTAAGGATTTCTTTGGAGTTACTTAAATTTCTAAGATAAATAGATTATTTTTTTTTTACAAAAGATGGCGTTAAAATGTATAATTTGATCAAATGTGGACTTACGGGTTTAGCAGGTTAAGCCGACGATATATATCTTGATAAATATCATGATATTTAAGCGACAATATTTATTTATCCTGATATAAGTATATCAATATTTTTTTTTTAAAATTCTATTCATCAGTATAAAAATATGGCCCCGCTGCCGCTGAGCTGGCAACAGCGTATTATGCTGCTTGGGTATTATGGTGATTCCCCATCTTTCCGAGACGTTGACCAGTTGACCCGCACCTGTTGTTCTTTGCCGCGCAGCATTTTTATTTAGTTCCGATTTCTGATTGAACGAAGCAATATTTTGCTGTTTGTTTAATGAAATAAAAATTTTACAATGACAAAACTAAAAAATCCAGTTTGGGTTTATTTTGATTGAATTAAGAAGCCCAGTAATTTTATGAATTCTGCTAGATGTAAAAGGTGTTTTAAGGAACTACATTATCTTAATTGGGTTTGGCTGAAGCGACATGAACAATTAGAAAATCCCTCTACAAATGAAAATGAAGATTCATCAGATTCGGACCAACCATTAACCAGACTGATTTCATCTTAAACTTACTTGTTACCAGTCAGCCTTTTTAACTCGTTTTATTGTTTTTTGTTTTATATCAGAAATATTATTTTAGTTGTTGTTTTCTTTTGGGTGTTGTTCTGTTCTCAATTTTTGTTTTAAGTTGAACCATAGTTAAAAACAAAAATTAATGTGTTCATATTCATAAACTTGTATTTTTTTCCTACATTTTACATTCCTAACATAGGAGTACTAAAAAAACTTGTTATTGTGTCATTGAATCATTGAATATAATTGAAATACAAATTTACAGGTTTATATTAAATTAAATGATTTAAAATTTTTAAAATATATATCTTTACAGAAAACAGAACAAATAATTTAAAAATAATTAAAAATATAAATAAATATCCAAATTTGGATATATTATTTTATTGTATATCGGATATTTGGATATTTATATAAATATCATGATATTTGCGAAGTCTTTAGGGCCTCTTGGCTGTCTCAGAAAACGTGTATCTTTTGGTCGTAATAACGCTTTTATAGTTATTTTCCTAACAAGTGCGCAAAGTGATACTTTTCCGCACGCAAGTACAGTTGGACGAACGACGCGAAGCGGAGTTCGGATAAGTTCTTGCGTGCGGAAAAGCACTTTGCGCACTTGTTAGGAACAACATTTTTCCTACGAGCTTCATATCAGATAACAACAAAAATAAAAATATTATAATTTATTTAATAATTTTTAATTCGATTTTAAAGAAAGAACTATAATATACTTACAACTAAAAATTACATAACAAAAAAAAATATTAGAAAATTAAAAAATTACATAACAATAAAAAAAATAATAGGAAACTTAATTATTTGTTTATAACATTTATATTTATCGTCAGAGCTGCTCATTTTAACAGTGTTTATATATATTCCCTACCAAGGAGATTTTTGAATAGTTTTACTTTTCCGCACCCAGTGCGGATAAAAGTCTTATCCGCACTAGTGCGGAAAAGTGTAACTTTGCACACAAAAATGCGTGCGCAAAGTACTACTTTGCGCACGCTCGTAGGAAAAGATATTTTTGTATGCTTGCTTGCTTGAATGCATGGACTTCTTCTTGGTGACGTAGCTCCAAAGGGGGAGCTTGTGTACATACATTCTGAGTATTTCCCAAAATAAACCTGCGCGTACTCCATCGGCCGTTTTTTGATCAGTGACCATCAGTGTATCAAACTTGTCTTTTGGCTAATAACGGAGGTGTTAACTCTGTGGCAACTGATATACTGGGTCCTGCACCTCACCTCCCGTCTTCTATAGCTCACTTAGTAATAAAGTTTGAATTTTCATATTTTGCAGACCTTATCTGTATCTTGGGGCGCATTTCAGGAAAATATTTTTTTTCGTACAGGGTGTTCCAAAAAAGTGTGACGTCATAAGGGTGTATTTTTTTAAATTACATGCCATATATTTTCTTACTTTTTTGGGTGCCTCCTATAGTTACCTATATACCCCTAAAATTTTATTAAAATCGATTCAGTATTATAGACGAAAAAAAAAAAAAACTAAAAACTATCAGTTTTGCACCACTGGTATTAAAAATAAATAAAAAATAAAAATAATGCCTCGTTAATAAAATTATACAAAGGTACCTATTTAATAAGGTATAGCAGTTTCTTTAACCAATGTTGGGTAATACGAATTGTACAGGGTGTCCAAAGTATAGTGTCAAACTTTGCAAACTTTAAAGCAATTTATTTTTCTTATTTCAAATAGGAAACCCTGTATATTTTTATGTCATTCGATGCAGAATTAAAAATCAAACATTTTTCCTACTAATTGCAACCCGATCGCAAGTTCTAACGCATCAAGACTTATTTGCGGAAAACTAATTTTATCAACTATTCCAACAGTCATTATTATGAATAAATATTGAAGGTGGCTTTGAAAAACAATTTATTGGTATTAAAGTTTATTAAAATAACCAGAGACCATTTTGACTTTAGTAATCTAAAAGTTTCAAATATTGTTAAATTGTTAGTAATTATTTAAGCTGTTATAATTACTGTATATTGTTTTTTGCGATGCACTACAACCAAGAAGAGCACGTAGATATGATTTTTATATTAGAAGCATGCGAAAAGAACTCTTTTTTGGCAAACCGAGTTTACGCACAGCGTTATCCGGAACGACGACATCCAGACAAAATGAGCCTGCACAACATATTAGAGAGGTTTGTACAAACGAGAAATGTAAACTACCCAAAACCAGTAAGAAATAAACCGGTCCGACCTGAACAGAATCAATTGGCTGTGCTATTATCTGTTATAGAAAATCCTTCAGTTACATCAACAAGCAGTCGGTGATGCCGTAAATGTAATCGAAAGAACAGTTCAATAAATTTTCAATGATAACCATATCCACGATTATCATTTCCAGTTAATAATTACTAACAATATTTGAAACTTTCAGATTACTAAAGTCAAAATGGTCTCTTGTCACTTTAATAAACTTTAATACCAAAAAATTGTTTCAAAGCCACCTTCGATATTTATTCATAATAATGACTGTTGGAATAGTTGGTAAAATTAGTTTTCTGCAAATAAGTCTTGATGCGTTAGAAATAGCGATAGGGTTGCAATTAAAAAAAATGTTTGATTTTCAATTCTGCATCGAATGAGATAAAAATATACAGGGGTTCGTATTTGAAATAAGAAAAATAAATTGCTTTAAAGTTTGCAAAGTTTGACACTAAACTTTGGATACCCTGTACAATTCGTATTAACCAAACTTGGTTAACGAAACGGTTATACCTTATTTAATAAGTACCTTTGTATAATTTTATTAACGAGGCATTATTTTTATTTTTTATTTATTTTTAATACCAGTGGTATGTAGGTAACTATAGGAGACACCCAAAAAAGTAAGAAAATATATGGCAAGTAATTTAAAAAAATACATCCTTATGCCGTCACACTTTTTTGGAACACCCTGTATGAAAAAAAATATTTTTCTGAAATGCTCCCCAAGATACAGATAAGGTCTGCAAAATATGAAAATTCAAACTTAATTACTAAGTGAGCTATAGAAGACGGGAGGTGAGGTGCAGGACCCTGTATAATCTTATAAAGTAAAAAATAATGAAATATGGTATATTTATTTAGGTAAGACAATCATCATCATTTTGTTTTGGTAATATTTTGTTCTTTCATCGTTTCGTCTTCAAAGATTTTTCAATTTAAGTTTTGTGTTTCTTTTATAAAGAAGGTATCATCATAAAGCGAAGATTAACCTTAATTATAAATAACGCCATTGAACAAATATAGTAATCATGCAACTAATGAAATAAATCACAATTATCAATGGCATAAGGTAGGTAATGGCTTCACTTTAAGTAATAATTATAATTTATTTAATAAGATTTGTAATAAAAAGAAAAAAATATTCAATATTAATTAAACACTTTGCTCTGTAAATTGACTGTCAAAGGAAAAATGATAAATTACTTTGTTATATCTTTGGAACATTAATGTGCAGTGGCGGCTCGTGACTAGCAAGTCAGGGGGGCGCTTAAATAATGCGGATAACTATAATCAAATTGTTTACTTTTGTTAAACATACCAAATGATAACACTAAAAAATATTATTTTTTAAGTGAAATGAAAAATTTCGTTTTTTTTTCAGAAATAAACTTCTCGGTAACTTTGTTATTAAAATTATCTATGTCCCGAACCATCTAAGAAATGTCTTGATTAACTTTAGGGTCGAAAAACATCTTTCTGTTACTGTTGTCGTTATTGGAATGCTAACCAATAATTTCAAAACCTTTACAATTTCCGTAAGCGCAGAATCTAAACCATATGTAATGAGAAAATTTAAAGTCTTTAAACAGACGAAAACATTTTCGTTTTCACTACCATCTTCTGAACGGATAACTGTTATTTCTGTTCTAGAGTAAAACACCTCTAACTCCTTTATTAAAATGTCCATATTTATCATATGATATATATTTTCCAACTTTATAACATAACTAATAAATTAGTCAAAACATCAGCGGCATAGACAGGTTGCGTCGCGTCGAAACGAAACGCGAACAGCTGCTGTTCGGGCGGAAAATTTGGAGACCATGCGTGCAGCTCGTTGTGCGATGTGTATGTAGGTGCCGTCATGCCTCCGTAGTCATGGTAACCGACTAAGTAGTCGCGTTGAAGCGGGACGGATAATAATCGGCCGCCCGCGCTTGATAGGTATAACTTGCCCGTCGGAATATGGCTAGGTTTGGTTTGAAATATTTTAATTGATCGCTTACATACATTGCGTTATTGGTTTTTTGAGAAAAATTATTTTTGGATTCTGTTTGAAATAATTGCAGTGAGGGCGGCGCCCCAGAGCCCTTCATTACGAGCCGCCACTGTTAATGTGAGCAGCAACACTATTATTGATTACGATTACGATTGTGCAAAGTCTTTTCCGCACGAATTTTCAAACTCAAATATGTACTTTGCAGAATTTCTAGACGAAACTGTTCATTCACCATTATTGTTAACAAAAAAGTAGATTAATTGAAGTTTATCTTTTAGTAAAATAAAAAATGCATCAGAAAACTTTGGAGAGTAGATCTAGCTTCAGACTTATTGAAATAATAGTTTTTAAACTATGGAAACTCAATAGTTACGGAGTTGTAGATGTGCAAAGTTTACCTTTCTTTAGTTAAGTTATTTTTTGCTCACAAACTATGCCCAACCGACTCCATGGCCCTCTCATAAAATAACTTCACGGCCTTGACCCTAAAGGTCATTTGACCTTATACAACCTACCAGCATAAAGTTACCCAGACAAACATGAGGTCAAAATTAAATATACCCACATATATGCTGTTTTTAAACTTATTTATTGCTAATCGCTAACGAAAGCAAAAAAAAGTAGGCCGGACAGTTTTATACAAGTTTCCATTATCAAAACAAACCTCTCTCGCCAGTTGCTTGTAGTATTTTGCATAACATACCTACATGCTGGTATTATTACAACTGCATTTATATTTAATGTAACATCACATAGGTATTTAATATTTTCTTTAATTTTAACTATGTTACGATATTGTCTATAATATATACGTTATGGGTTGTATAATATAATAAAAATTGATAAATAAAATTAATATTAGGGTCAATCTTCACGAAAGGTAACATTTGTAGTGGACATTTTAAAAATAATGAAAATATTATAATAGATCTTTTACCCATGATGGGTAAATGGTAATAGAAATACAAATGTTGTAAAACTCATGGCTTAGATCAGTGGGTCCCAAACTTATTTTGTCTACTGCCCACTTTGAGAATAAATTATTTTTTAGCGCCCCCATTTTTTCAAATACTTAAAAACCACTATACTATAACTTCAAATTAAATTTTTTAAAGTTTGCCTTTTTGATCAATTAACAAAGAGATATTGTACGAAGCTCAAAGTCCGTCGTCATCTTGCTTAGCAGCCGCCGAAAATAGTTTCGCTATACTTGGCTGAGTATTATGCTTCTTTTCCAGGTCTTAAAAATATGCTACATTCTTGTCTTTCTTATCTGGATGCATTTTATTCGAAGGATCTTGCAGTCTTTAAGGCTTCATTGTTTCATTCGAAAATGGGATTTTCAATGAATCCGAATTTAATATATTCCGCACAGTATTGCCGTCTCTTATTTTTTACTTCCGACATTGTTTTGTTTTGAGAAATACGTGTGAAACCGCAAATGAAAATAAAATAAACGTCTACGTTGTTTATATAGGATTGCATAAGCAGCAAGCACCGACAGGAATAAGCCAAACATGCATAAACTCGTTTATCTCATTCGACGCTCAATCGTACTCAACAAGTAAGAACAAGTATTCTATGAACCAGCCGATTGATACAGAAATGCACAATCGGGTTATTTAACAAAAACTTGTTAAAACATCTATTATCTACGAAAATTACCTATCTAGGAATACTAATAACTAGTAAAATGCGAAAGTGTGTCTGTTGCCTTTTTATTTGTTTGTTTGTGTCTACTTTCATTTCGAAACGGAGCGACCGATTGACATGATTTTTATTTTATTTATTCAATAAAACAGTACAGATATATGAACTACGCGGAGAGAAAAATCGAACCGAGTTTGAGCAATCTCTTAATTAATATTAGTTGATGTTCACAAGTTGTAGTCGAGTGTCGAGAGCTCAGTCGGTGTCTAAGAGTCTTCCTAGCTAGATGAAATTACAAATCGCCCCCCAAGCCTCTACACAACACCCCCATTTTTTTTCTGGGTCTCTTACCGCCCCCCTTTAGGCCTGCAGCGCCCACAAGGGGGCGTGATCGCCCACTTTGGGAAATACTGGCTTAGATCAATCAGCTTTATTTGTCAAAATATTCGTTTTTTTTTGTAACAACGGTCAACACGAGTGAATGGGTTGTCCACACCTCATACCTCATACCCACATACCTCAGAAAATTACAGTCCATAGTACGTGACGAATCAAATAGTGTGGACATAAAATTGAGTTAAAAAAAAATAATAATAAATTTTAAATAGATAAATATTTGGTACTTTATACCATATTAAACGCGCAAACGGAAATATGGTACATCTTTTCAGATAAATGTCCATTACATCAAATGTTACCTTTTGTGAAGATTGACCCATTAATATTAATTAATCAGTAGAGTGCTCGCGGAAATAAAAGATTCTCATCTCTTGCGCCCCTGGGCACTTTAGGGCTAAAACGGTTTGACCGTGGCATTTAGTAAAGGGGGTCCATACCTAGATCTGCTGTCGTAAAAAAATCGTAGGGTTGATATTGGCTTACATCAAAATGTTGTAACGAAGCTAGATAAATAACCTTTTACTATATACTTACATACATATTTCTGTTTACTATGTTTATATAAATTAATATAAGTACTGTTCTTTTAATAATTTTTATTTATATCATCGTAAAAACCCATACTCTATCCTAGAGCCCTGCACGGGCTGGGTTTTCATCTCGGGCCTCTACGCAACCCGGCCGCATATTTGTTTATAGCACCCAGGATCGCCAATCGGCCCTCGCTCGAACACCTCTGGCAAATAGCAGACGATATGACAAATTGATTGGGTAACTAACACCCGTAATCGCAAATTTGGTCGATATTGAACACACAATAATTATAAATTTAAATTATTTATAAGGTACAATTTTCCTTCTGACAGTAGATACTTAACATAATTTTAATAGGAAATATAAAATAGAACGAAAATCATATAAAAACCCGAACAAACCCGAACAAACCGAACAAACCCAACCGATTTGTCATCCGATTTGTCACATAGTCCGCCATTCACCAGACATGCACCAGGCCCGACTCTTGAGTTCGGGTCGGGTCGGGCCACATAATTAATAATGGTTCGGGTTTGCTCGGGTTGCAGGGCTCTGCTCTATCTCATAAAAATTATGTCTAAACAGTAAACAGTGCAAAATTAGACACCCCCTCAGGTTTAAGGACTTCTGGACTTCAGGCACTTCGAAGCATTTTCTCCCTCCCTGCCTTCACTAGATAAAAAGAGATCGAATGAATGCGAATGCGATCCATTGATTATTTTCTCAAGCACTTCAATCCATAGACATTTACCTTTAGATACATACAGCTTAGAAAATGAGCAAACAAAATTTACGTTTTATGGGTGACAAAATACGTCCGAGCGCATGGCTGCCTTTCCTCTGAGCAGCATCAGACATGCGCAGAAACCTCATGTTATCGGCCTGTCCTTATTTAGCGATATGCTTAAGATATCTACACTACAGAACCGGCTCGGCCGCCAGTTTTGTTGTTGTGTTTTAAGGTTTCTCTGTGGATTCCTAGTAGTTTTATTTGCTATTGTGGATTGTGGGTGTTTATTATTTGTGGATTTCTAGTTTTTGTGTAGTTTAGTGAATTGTGTTTGTGCTTTTAGTGACTTGCATTGGAATATAAACAATGACTAGTAACAGCCGTTGTATGATTTTATTAGGCCCAAATAGGGGTAAAATATCTGGTATTTCGTATTTTCAGTAAGGTATGGAGTAGTGATGTATCTTGATATATAATTTTTTTTAAATATAATCAATTTAAACTCATCAAACTAGGTCTAGGCTATACAAACAAGGTATGAAAATAAAGAGAATCCCACACCAAGGCAGATTATCCCGATGCATGTTTGGGTAGGTAGGTATATTTTATTTGCAGCCCTGCAATTTAATTAGGTATGCCAATTTTTTGGGCTATATATTGCTTCAAAAAGTTTAAAAGACACTTTTTTCTATACTTATATTATATTAAAGAAAAAAGTAAATACCTAGGTATGTTTATATTAATCCAAGGGTGAAAGTATTCCACGGGTCTAGTTCTCGGGCAAAGACTTTTTCAAATTCTTGAACATGAAATTGTGCTTAAAAATGTTTAACACGTACACAAGTTTTTGCCAAATTGTAAAAATCAATACAAGTTATATGCCAACTAAAATTTGACTTAAGGTTAGGTAAGCGATAACATCGAGGATAGTTTAATTGACTTCTCTTCCCTTTCGAACTAAAAACACGATGACGACTAATTTTTTTAAACAAGTTTTAAAAACAAAACCTTAAAAAAAATTTCTATCCTTAAAATCTGATAGGTTTGCAACTACTAAAAATGCCAATTTTTTGGCAAGAATTAAAATTTTAAAGCCCGGACCTGTCTATTTTTCCATTCGTCAAATGATAATGTTGCAGTGCGCATGTCTAATCGTGTCTAGCTTTGTTTACATGCGCGAGGCCATAAAACTGCCACTTTCGTGATTATTGTTATATTGTTTGCTTATCTATAGGTAAATATCTATGCTTCAATCGCTGCAAGGCGCCCGATATTCGACCGGAAAAGCGAAAATATTAACATTATCCCAGAATTATTGAAATATTTAATTTACTACTTACCGTAAAAATATACATACATTTCTATCATATAGAGAAAACACTGCTCCATATTTTATTAGCAATTGACGTTTTTTCGTATTTGCAACACTTTCCAATATATAGCGGGGTGAAGACAAAATTAATTTAAAAATAATTAAATTTTAGTCCCAGTGAAACCGAGAATGATTTTTTTTTGTTTGGAGATTCTATAAGGGCCCGTGTTTATAGTAATTTTAATAAATCAACTGGCATGAATGGGAGGGGAGGGTTTGGGGAATGATACATTTTTCACTCTTCCCTAATTTTTGCTCGACGGTGGACCCACCTCAAGACTTATACCCTTATACCGGCCTCGAACCAGTTTGCCGGCAGTGGGATACGAACCCACAAACTCTCTAATTTTGGTGTTTTTTAGCCACGTGCGGCGTGTTCTTAGAGAAATTTTACTATAGAACCAAATTATCATGGGAATGTGTGTAAGTCTACCCATAAATAGACATAGGTAACGTTTAACAAGTATGTTCAGTGAATTATTAACAACATTAATTTAACTAATTTTAAAACCACAATTATCACCAATTTAAGGACAATCATCTGTTAATTAAGTTCAATTGTAGACGATTAAATGCTTAACCTTATTTATTGGTGAAATCGTAAACCAAAAAGTCGAAACATTAGACACTATTATAACTGTGTGCAAAGTATATTTCTTTTATATAAAAAATTCTTCTATATAAAATAATAATAACATACTTATAAATAACAAATAAACATAATTACAAATTTGAAATTCGCTATTTACGTACCTACCAGTAGCTCGATATTTATTTTAATCTTTGATTTTTCGGTCAGTGTGTATTACCTACTTTAAATTTTGAAATAAAATTTTAAACTGGAAACTTGTAACGGAAACGAAATAATCGTGTGGCCGAGACATTACTTTCCTATATAGATAGGCTACTTCAAAAGCTGAGGAAGAGTCCGAACCCAAAGAATTATTAACGAAGACAAGAAAATTGATGTGTTGACTTTGTTGAGGTAGGTAGACAAAACTGCATCGCCAAGGTAAATTGCTTGAGAATGCGCGACCACTGTGTCTTCGGCCTGCAGAATTTTACATAAATACAATAAATTCTCATTTAAATATCAAATCTACCAGTATCTTCACGAAAATTATTTTGCCCGAAGATTGGAGTATTGCAAATGGTTTGTATGAAAACTGATTAAGATTCGACATTTCAATGTAGTATTTTATATTCGGACGAAAGTAGATTTACTAACTAAGGTTTGTATTAGTGCCCTTTAGAATTGTTTGTAATTATATTAAATTTGATTTAGTAAGTAGTTTAGGAGTAATAAATTAAAAACTAAAAAATAAATTCTAGCCTTGAAAAAATTGTTCAAAATAAGGTTTCAAAAATGACACACTCTAAACTAATAGTTCTCATGGCCTAAAAGTGTAGTTAGGCGGAAAATTTCATAAATTTATTTTCAACCAATTGGAAGGCTCCTTTTTGTTTGCTATAGCCTATCAACCTAATAAAATTAATAAGTGATAATTTTTCTGTCAAAAATGAAGTGCTTTATTTTTTATGGCAAACGTCACTCAGAATAAAATCAAAATACATTTTGTTGCTAACTTATTATTTTTATTGAGAATAGGTCGTAGGTCTCATCTTATCATATTAAAAGAAACTCCAATTTATGAAATTTTCTTACCGAATCTCCCACGCAGCAGAATTAATTCCCGATAATTTTTCTGCTAGGGAGATTATAAGTGATAATTTTTTTTACAAGAAAGTAATTTTCAACAGTAATATCACAAGACCTTGTTTTTTTATCGGTTAAATTTTTCAGCTGTCACGAAAACTTTTTTGTTTGGAAATTTTACGAGTTGAATTGGAAAATGTTTATTCTGATTAAATCACGAGAGCAAAGCTCTAGTGATTTAATCTTCGAATAAACATGCCCAAAGTTCAACGAGTAAAATTGCCAAAAAAGTTTGAGTGAAGAATGGAAAATTTAACCATTAAAAAAATGATGGTCGAGTGATATTTGGCACGATTATTTCGTGAACCCCAAATGTCCCATTCATATCTATTGAGTAATAATGTTTTATATATTTCTAAACAGTTTACTGCTAACTACCAAACATACAATTATAATTAAGTTTATAATTGTATGTTTGGTTGCCAGCCTTATAAGCAGAAGTCAGAATTTTAGATTAGTTCTATAATAAATGACATTTGATAAGTATTTTTAAAATGTCGTGTAATTTATAAAGAATAGCAACTTTATTGGAATAAATTGGCATGGGTGCATTATAATATAAAAACAAGTAAGTAAATAAATATAGTACTAATGTTATTGTATTAAAATATCAGAAATTATCCGAAAAAGTTATAAAAAAATAATTGACATTGATTTATACTTCGAAATATTGTGACAGAACTAGACGGGCCAATGGCAACGTTTAATCGCTAAAATTCCACTTAGTTTTATCACTATTATACTAGCTGATTGGTTAAAACGAGACGGTTTGATTGGACGAAAAGGCGAAATTGACAGGTGTACGAAATAATCACTTATAATCTCCCTAGCAGCAGAATTATTACCGATATTTTTTTTAAGGTCTCGAATCGTTCTGTTGATAGAAAATTATCCCGAGTCGAAGACGAGGGAAATTTTCTATCAACAAAACATGAGTGAAACCGAGAAAAAAATTATCAGGAAATAATTCTGCTGCGTTGGAGATACGGTAAGAAAATTTCATAAATTGGAGTTTCTTTTAATGTTCCTGAAATTTTATTAATAAACCTTAGTTACTAACAAGTAAAATTAACTTCTATTGTAAAAATACAGTGCGTCATATTAAACTAAACTCATCGGAAATATGTTTTTTAAAGTTATATTTGAATTTAAAACTAAAAAGACATTGGATTTCAGATAACAAATTTGTTATTTAATGTTTCTCACATTTTGGTAATAAAAATGAGTTACTAACTGCTCAATTTCTTTAGCAATCGAACTTGCTGATTCATTACCAAAACGAATCATTTTTTACACAATATTGTTGTAACAATAAATATCACGGGTACGACTAAAAAACTGATTGTTACTTGCTGGTTTGTCTCACCTGTCACTTCGAAATGACTTGACATTTGAATTAAAATTAAGTCGTACTAGTATGCCTAAGAAAAATTATCTCTTATTAATTTTATTAGGTTAATAGGCTATAGACTATCGCGATAGTCTCCCGTTGCTATAAGCAACGCAAGCCTTCTAATTGGTTGAAAATAAATTTATGAAATTTTCATTCAGAGCTTGGTGCAATTAACTGTGGCACGCATAAAAATTATGTTTTCTCAGAATTCTTTGAACTCATTTCCCACGTATTCCAACTTCTTGTGCCACAGATGCTTTATTAATATTTGGCTTTTTAATAATTGTCAATAACTGATTTGTTCTTTCTTCTTTTCTAATTTAACAAAGCGCTCAGGTCATCTACTAAAGAGCTTCTGGATGTTGCCTTTAAGAAAACCGAATCGCATTAATTCTACTATCGAGAAAATACTGTTTCTCACTATCGCCCAATATAAAAACCATATCAATGAGCTTTTTATAAAAAATACCTAATAAAAAATTATTCGTTTAAATACTTATTTCTGACAAATAATGTCAAAATATATTTAATTGGAAAAAAGAAAAGCACAAAGTCAAAGTGGCTTTGAACTGGTTCCTGACCTTTCAGTGTGTTGAAATGTTTTCTGTCGTTTGACAATAATTAGTTTTTTCACTCCTCATGTGTGCCATTGAAAGCTCCATTACGGATTAGCCCCACTGCTTATTTTCTCTACTGCTAACAACATCTTTTTACTATTACCTTCATTTTCCTGATGATGAGTGTTTCTACACTCGAAACATGTCGATTCTATCCCAGGTTCGCCTAGTTTCTGAATTAAAAATTGTGGAGAAAGACTTTGTGCTTTTCTTTTTTCCTATATCATTCAACTCCACTTTAAGTATGGACTACTTCTTCAAAAATACATTTAATTGTTAAATTTGAATTTTATCCATGGCCGCCTAGCTATTTTGTTTATAAAACTTTGTCATGGATATAGCGACATTTATGTTTTTTGATAAATCTTATGAAAACGGTTTGGAATTTTAAATAAATGGCAAATACAAAAATTGTTGGTTTTAAATTTCTTAATCAAATAGTAAAATTATATACAGGGTGTTCCACTTGAAAAACTTGAGAAAAATTCGTTTAAAGTGTGTCATTGTTGAGACCTTATTTTGAATACCCTGTCCAAAATAGATAAAATCTATTCTATTTATAGGATCTCTTGACCCCTCGTGATTGATCTGACAAAATGCTACATCTATACAGAATATTAAGACCCTCTTACAAATTTTAAAAGATGGCGAATGCGAAGGTAAAAAAACTAGTCCGGTTCTGTTTCTGTAGCCAACCGGTTAACGTAAAATATACCAGACTTTAACAGGGTGCCATTAACGACAGGTGATGCTGCAAATTATCATATTCTAGTTTACTTATTTAAAATTATTTTTATTATATTATGTAAACATCAACACTCAAAAAGGGGTTCGCCAGGGATGTATCCTGTCTCCAAAGTTATTTAATTTGTAAGGGCATTTTCCGAGGCAATCTCAGATAGCCCCTTTGGTATTAAAGTAAATGGAATCCCCATTAACAATAATCGATATGCGAAGGATACCGTAATAATAGCAGAAAGCGCACAAGATCTCCAAAGTCTACTGAATCGGGTCAATGAAGAAAGCCAAAGACTAGGTTTAAAACTTAACATTAGCAAAACCAAGTTTATGATTGTTGGTAGAAACGATATTCCACACACTCGTATAAAGTCGCCACAGTGGTTCTTTTCCCGTGCGTCATCACTTTTACGTCATCAAAATCGTATGAATCAAATCAAAATTACGAGACGAAAAAAGTCAAAACTAAGTCTAAGTTCATAAAATAGACGTTCCTGCCTACCGTTTGACGTACCTACATAATATCCCAAAAAATTATTATTTATTTTAAGTTTTGCCCGGCATTCTCTATTATCTAAAAGAAATTGACAAACAAATGTTAATACATTTAATACTATTTTTAAAGCTTAAAATCTAGAAAAGTTTGGTGTTTTATTGATTATTAAAATCGCAAAAGTCAAATTTTTAACATCCTTTCGTTTAAGGGAATTTAGCCACTGCCGTAAACTTTTCAAAGAACTTTCACGGTTAGAATATTTAAAATAAATAAATTAGCTAATATAAAAATCCATAAATACTTACCGCCAAAACAGATGGTGGGTATAATTAGCTCTAAAAAGAACTATTTTTAGAAAAAGGAACAGTTTTAAGGCACACAGATTTACAAAATACGAATTAGATTGGCAGATCAAAATAAGGTTGACAATGACGTTCTAAAATACAACGGTTGTCAACTAAACAAATAAAAAAAGTAATTAATTGACGTTCATAGTTTTATTCTTGTCTAGCACATTATATTATTGCGGAATCTTGGAGACGTTCTTTTATACTTTTATTCAAACTTGTTACTGTAATAAACAAGGATGCAGAGTTATTAACCACGTTGAGTCCTGATCGTTGATTGATGACGCACGGGCAAAGATCCACTGTGGCGACTTTATATAGCAATCGAAGAGAGCATCGAACAGGTCACACAGTTTAAATACTTAGGATGCATGATTAACAAAGAATGAAATCTGGATCAAGAGATAAGGGTGCAGGATCAAACAGGCTAGAACAGCCTTTCTGAGACTTCGAAAATTCCTCACACACAAGAATTTGAACTTTGGCCTCAGATATAGGATGGTAAAATGCTATGTTTGGTCCATTCTTCTATACGGTGTTGAGGCGTGGACGTTGTATATAGGTATAACTATCATCAACAGAATAGAAGCCTTCGAAATGTGGATCCTGCGGCGAATGTTAAGAGTGTCTTGAATCAATCACGTCAGAAATGAGGACATCCTTCGAAGAACCGGTCCAACGGATCGAGAACTTTTCGAAAATATCAAGAAACGAAAAATAGGTTATCTCGGACACATACTGCGCGGAGAGCGCTACCACTTTCAGTGTCTCATTCTTCAGGGTAAAATTGAGGGAGGAAGAAGAGGAATAGGCAGAAAGAAGTTATCATGGCTAAGAAATATACGTCAATGGACGGGGATAAAGACTTCCAAACATTACAGAATGCTGCAATGAATAGAAATATATGATGAGAATAGAAGACATGAACGCCGAAGGAAGAAGAATGTAAACATCGCAGTCAAGGCCTACTTTACAAAAATAAGGTCTTATAAACACACGGAGATTTTAAGTTTTTTTAAAATTGCTCATAATTCCAAAACGACTAAAAATACGAATAGTGACAGTATATTAGACAGTTAGATCGGAAATTTGATTCTCTACACGTTAGTAAGATAAAATACTGAGCGTTTATTTTGTTTTAACTTTTTTTTGCTTATTTTTACAAACAAAGTCGGTGCCGCAATAAAGGTACTAAAGGACCACCCTGTAAAATGGGTTCGTCGAAGACACTTAAATTATTAAGGTACGTTATGGCTGCTTTAACGACGCCAAATAGGTTTTGTTTGAGTTTGAATTGTTCTACATTTGTAGTGTGGCTGCGATAGCCTTTAGATTTTCAATTTTTTACGTAACGATATGGTATACTCTTTGCTAAAAAGCTTACATCCATGACCAAATAAGTTTAATGAACATATTATAACAAAAATATAACAAAAACAATCTCCAATCTTCGTTACATATCAAGCAGATAGTCCTCGCAAGTTCTTAGTGACGCAAATCCAAAGGGAAAAACCTAAGAACCAGTACCATAATAACCAGTATTTCAAGATCACCATTTTTATTCTTAACAAAAAATAGATTGGTAGCATACCTATATCCTAATAATAATTATAATTTCGGTATACTGACATCAAACGAATGAGTTGGGCAAAGTTGATATAATTATTATATCAGAATAGTAGATCAAGTAGGTAATCATGGGAACCAAGGTATAAAAAAAAATACGGTTTGAATGTGCTCTGTCTAAATTGATTTTTAATTACTTTTATCTGATACGCAGAAAAATATATTTTTGACGTACTACAAATGCACAGTAATTAAAAAGGTGTAAAGTCAAGTAGGAAATAAAAATAGGGAGGCTTTTTAGTTACGTAAGGAAAAAAATTAGAAAAAAACATCTTTGGATTCAGTTCAGGCGGTTGTAGCTTTTTTTTTCCAGGAGAATCTTCTAAAGTCTGGCACCCTGTGAGGCAGAGTACTGTCGGATTTAACCCTGATGGGGCTGCCTACCGACTAATTTCCCCGTGTTCCTGCAGTTTCCGCGCCATAGGCGTATAAACCTTTAGACCACTCGCTTAGTATTTTTGCTCTGCACGCCTAGTGCGTGTTTTGCTTTGTACTTCACCTATGCCTAGGTACTTATGTACCTAGGTTTCGGTTTTGTCGTATTACTTATTTACTTATTTGCAGCTTTCTGTGAAGGCGTTTGTGTAGGTGTAAGACTTTGGGTGCAGTGTATGTGCTTGTGCTTCAGAAGAGGTAACACGTGCCCATGCTTCACGGCTATGAGGACCCCACTATTTTAGGGAGAGTACTTGCAGTGCTGATCTAAAACAGTAGTAAGCTATTGCCGAGTGTTAGTTGTGTTTGTTGTTAGCGACTAACTGTGATAGTGTTTGTGTAGGTGTCTGGTTTGCTGCAGTGTAGGTGTTTGTGCTTCAGAAGAGGTACACGTGCGCAAGTTTCACAGCTATGAGGACCCCACTGTTTCAGGGAGAGTACTTGCAGTGCTGATCTGAAACAGTAGTAAGCTATTGCCGAGTGTTAGTTGTGTTTGTTGTTAGCGACTAACTGTGATAGTGTTTGTGTAGGTGTCTGATTTGGTGCAGTGTAGGTATTTGTGCTTCAGAAGAGGTACACGTGCGCAAGTTTCACAGCTATGAGGACCCCACTGTGTCAGGGAGAGAACTTGCAGTGCTGATCTGAAGCTGTAGTAAGAAGCTGCTAAGAACTTACTGGTGTTAGTGTAAGGGTGTTTATGGGTGCAGTGTTGTGTGTAGTAAGTTCTTGTGTGGTAGGTAAATTTTTTTGTAGGTTTTTGTAGGCTTTTTTGATTACTAACTACTAACTAGGTATGGCGTCTAGTTTAACGACTCCTTGGCTCTGGCTAGATGTTAAACCGGTATATTACTTTTAGTTCTTCTTCTTTTTTCTTTATTTTTTCTTCTTTGTTCCAACAACGAATGTCCTTTAAGCTATTACAATAGCTCTTGTAGTTTTACACCTGCAATGAGGGGACAAGGACAAAATTTTAAATTAAAAATTAAACCTAATGCCTGATTATTGACGGTAACTTTTGCGACACCTTGTCTAGTTATACTATAAATATTTAATTTTTCAAAATACTTCCGTTTTATTCGGCAAAGTCATTTATAATGTCGTTAACATTTTTAGATCCTAAACGTAAATCTAGGAGAATAATTATTTTTTGCTCTATTGTTCACTGCTGCAAGATGCAATTCCTCATTAAAAATTTTCCGCCTTTGAAATGCCACCCTAAGCTTCAGCCTACTTAGCCTATTCGAAAATCCAGGCCTGTTTATTACGGTAACTTTCTGTCAGTAAAAAAGTATTTTGAAAATTTCCCTCACAATATATAAAAAAAAACTTAAGACGTATGCAATTTTCACTAAATTACAGTGACCATTTTTTGCCAGTTCCAACAACAAACTATAGGGGCCCACTCACACTCCGCAAATCCTTAGAGGAAAAACTGCACACGCCTGGCCTTAAGGATTACCGGAGCGTGTGTGGAGCCGGGTATATTCAGGCCAATATTAGTAAAATCCTCAAGGAAAAACTGTGCAGTTTTTCCTCTGAGGATTTCCGGAGTGTGAGTGGGCACCTCTAGTTTGGTGACATAAAAAAGCGTTTAACGGGATTCAAACAGACCGACCGCACATCCGGGTTCTGATCCTTTTTTAAAAAACAACATAAGTCAAAAAATGTTGTTTTGAGAAAATCGATAAAAGCCGTTTATCTTGGCAACCGTTATAGTTATTCTTTAAATAATCATATATAAAAATTTGAACATTGGCTGGTTGGGTTTAACCGGTAATTATTCAATTAACTCATTTCTTATTTAGCAGAAATATAAAAAAAAAAGTTGGACCTATGTTGTTTTTAACAGAATTAAAGTGACATATGTTGTTTTTCTTAGAAACAAAAGCCATAATATTAAGAACCTTTTTTATTATTATTATTTGTAAACAAGCGATACGCTTAGAAATGTTGAATTCCAACGAAAACAGCGCATGTATTGGACTTATGTTCTTTTTACTAGAAACGACGCGGACATAACAAACCCGAACTAGCCAGATTTTGAACGGCAATAACTCGGCACAGGTGTCGTTTTTAGGGAAACTATTTATGTCATCGGATAGCTTACATGAAACTCTACTAGATGCCGCTGATAACTCGATTTTGACAATTTTAGACTTATGTTGTTTTTGAAATCAACGCCTCAATTGTTAGTCAGTAACTCTCCTTGAAAGCTAGTTTGTAAATATACTTTAAACCAAGAAGATTTGAGTGTGAAAAGACCAAGCTGTTCATTAATATTAATATATGTTTTTTAGTCCTTAAGAAATATTGTTTATAAAAAAATTATACACGGTGTTCATTTGAAAACTTCCCACCTCGATTTTCCTGCTTTAAAATGAAAATGTGGAAAATCGCTCGGACCCGTCGATTTTTATTTCGAGGGGGACATCTTTTGCGTATATTGTCAATCTTGTTACTTCAAGCCCCTAGGAGGGAGGGGGGGTAAGATCTAAATCTTAAATGGATACCTCTATTTTATATAATTTTTTTGGATTCTGCATAAAATTCTGAACATTTTTTAATAAAAGCATTATTAATCTATACTTAACAGTTTCATAGATATTGACTCTTGAAAAATTACATTTTTAAATTTGACAGCGTCTAGCTTTCTAACTGGACGTTTTAGAGCAAAACGGCTTACATGTCCCTATCTTCGATTTTTATTATCTTTCCAATAGTGTCAACTTCCGGTCACACCGGAAATACTATATTTCTTACATCCGGTTTAACCGAAAGTTCACACTATTGGAAAGATAATAAATAATAAAAATCGAAGATAGGTAAGCCGTTTTGCTCTAAGACGTACAGTTAGAAAGCTAGACGCTGTCAAAGTTCAAAAATGTAATTTTTCAAGAGTAAATATCTCGGAAACTGTTAAGTATAGACTAATAATGCTTTTATTAAAAAATGTTCAGAATTTTATGCAGAATCCAAAAAAACTATATAAAATAGGGGTATCCATTTAAGATTTAGATCTTACCCCCACTCCCTCCTAGGGGCTTGAAGTAACAAGATTGACAATATACGCAAAAGATGTCCCCCTCGAAACAAAAATCGACGTATCCGAGCGATTTTCCACATTTTCATTTTAAAGCAGGAAAATCGAGGTGGGAAGTATTGAAATGAATATTATATAACAATTGAAATCCAAATAAAAAATGTTTTCATTGCCAAAAAACAACTAATTAACAAATCCTTGTTTTTCCTATATACAGGGTGTCCGGAAAATACGTGTACAACGTTTGACGACAGACTCCTGACGTCAAAATAGGTGGATCTAAGCCGACTTAGTTATATCCAAAATTGTCTCGTTTAGCCGGTAGAGGGCGTCAAAAATTTGTAAAAATATTGGTTTTTCCTAAATTACGTGAAAACCTGCTAATCGATTTTAATGGTTTTTAGTATGTAGACTAATACTATAAAATTACGTTTTTTAGTTGTATAGTCACCGGCTGTAAATAAGTGGAAGTGTTAAAAAAGTGATATAATACGTCAACATTTCTCCTAATTTTTTATATGAATGGCGTTATGACAACCCAGATATTTTTGTAGAGTGACTGGATGTATTTGGAAGCTATCTCTTTAATATTTTTCGTTGAATGAGCTGTTTTGCCAGAAGAAAATATTTAAAATATTTAGTATTGTTAGTAATAATATTAAGGCGGCAGTATCAACATGCTTGCCAACCTATAACCTATTTCGCGTAGATTTATTTATGTTTTCTAGCTTTTATACAAAATTTAAAGAAAATCAGTATCGACTTGATATTCTATAGGTAATAATTGACATATTTAATAAATATCAAGGAATTTCATAACTTATTTTAGGAGAATTGTATAGCGAAAAATATCGGGTAAGATTTTTTTTAACATTATTATGTCATTGTCACTCATTGTTCTTTCACTATACAATTCTCCCAAAATTAGCAATGAAATAAATTGATATTTTTGTAATATATCGGATACTACCTAAATAATGTACCGACGATATTGATTTTCTTTAAATGTTAGTTATTAAAATAATAAACTCAAAAAATCAACGCGAAATAGGTTATAGGTTGGCAATAGATTGAATGACGTTGAGAATTCAACCTTAAAATCAAATTACCTGTAACAATAATTTTTTAAGTGACCTTGTTGCTATGGCATTTAATAATTTGACAATTATTGACAAATTGTTACCAGTATATGAAATTTACTTAAGTATACGATCAACATTCTTGAATTACAAGTTCATTTTACCATTATAAATGGAAAACTATACGAACTCTGAGAAGGTTGACATGCTCCTGGTATACGGGTTTTGTCAAGGAAATGGGCGTCAGAGTGTTAGGGTTTACATGGAGAGGTTTCCTAACCGTCGAATACCAAACCACCAAACATTTGCCAATATCGAGCGTCATCTTCGGGAAACGGGCAGCTTTGAGAAAAACTTTGAAGGCAGGGGTCGTATGCAAACAACTCAAACTGTGGAAACAGAAGAGATGATTCTGGAAAGAGTTGAAGAAGAACCAAGTACCATTACCCGTCGCTTAGAACGTGAGTTACATGTTCCTAAAACGATTATTAATGAGGTTTTAAAAGAACAGTTGTTACATCCTTATCACGTGCAAAAAGTCCAGGAACTTTTACCGACTGATCCCCCAAGGGGCCTTCAATTTGTCAAATTATTAGAAACAAAAGAATCCGTGATCCAAATTTTTGCAGAATTATGTTTACTGACGAGGCGTGCTTTACAAGATCTGAAGTAACCAATCTGCCCAACGAACATATTTATTCCGATGAAAATCCACATGCCATTAAAGTTGCACATCATCAGCATCAATTTAAATTAAATATTTGGGCAGGTATTATTGATCGCTACCTTGTTGGTCCCATTGTTATTCCAGATAGGTTAGATGGAAATATTCATTTAAATTTTTTGCAAGACACATTACCAATTCTTTTGGACAATTTGCCCCTTTTACTTCGGAGGGAAATATGGTATATGCATGATGGTGCCCCGCCTCATTTTTCCGTTGCCGTTCGGCAATACTTACCTACATCATCAATATCCCAACCGATGGATTGGAAGGGGCAATGATGCACCAATAAAATGGCCACCACGTTCTCCTGAGTTAAATATGTGTGACTTCTTTTTGTGGGGCGCTATTAAAACAAAAGTTTACAAGACTCCGGTAAACACACGCGATGATTTATTGCAGCGGATTTTAAATGTAGGCAACCATTTTAATAACCCCAAGACATTAGATAGGGTCCAATATAATTTTTTAAGGAGTGTTAATAAGTGTATTTAGCAAGAAGGCGGTCATTTTACACATTTGCTTAAGTAATGTTTTTGTTTTACTTAGTTTCTTACAATACATACTTTAACTTTGTTTTATTTTTATTGTTAATAATTGATGTATCCAAGTAATTGTAAATATTTTCTTCTGGCAAAACAGCTCATTCAACGAAAAATATTAAGGAGGTAAAATAGCTTCCAAATACATCCAGTCACTCTACAAAAATATCTGGGTTGTCATAACGCCGTTCATATGAAAAATGAGGAGAAATGTTGACGTATTATAACACTTCCACTTATTTAGAGCCAGTGACTACACTACTAGAAAACGTAATTTTATAGTATTAGTCTACATACTAAAAATCATTAAAATCGGTTAGCAGGTTTTCACGTAATTTGGGAAAAACCAATATTTTTACAAATTTTAGACGCCCTCTACCGGCTAAACGAGACAATTTTGGATATTACTAAGTCGGCTTAGATCGACCTATTTTGACGTCAGGAGTCTGTCATCAAACGTTGTACACGTATTTTTCGGACACCCTTTATACTTTATACTTATATTATTTTAATAAACCCGAAAATTTGGTAGAACTGGCAATCGTTTATAATTTATGCACATTGCCATGGAGACAACTGTCAAGAACGCTGTCTCGAACACTGTCAATCTACCTGTGAATAATACTAAGACAAACGCAATTACAAATTTATATGTCCTAGACGAGAAAGGCAGAATATTTTCAGCGAATGACGATATTTCTAGCTGCTAAAATATAATTGAGACATCATCACTGTCACGTCACGTCAGTTATTAACGGTTTCTTAAGGGAAAAGGACAATGGAGTAGGTGGTTTAACATATTTGCTATAATTTACGTATTTAATTTTGGTTTATGACCGATACGTTTTATTATCAGCAATGGCTTTTTGGGGACTATTTGAAACAGCAGATCAAGGTGAATTCTAATAGTGCCAGCATGCTCGGTGGAGTCTGCCATCGAGAGCGAAACAAGTTCGGATGAGAAACAAAGATTTTCACATTCAATGTCAACGTATTATTTTCATTTTAAGCGCAGCTGTCCTTGATAATATTCGGCAGGTAATTAGCGACATGAGTAGCGATTTACGGAAAAATTAATAATAGTAGAAAGGGAATATCCCTGTTTTAGCGCCAATAAGGATCCAACCTGAGAACGATTTTACTTCTGAAAATATTGATGATTCCAGCAATTAAATTGTTACTGTATTTTAAATCAATAATGTTCATTTACAATGTGTCACCTATTAAAATTGTTTTATTTATATTATATTATCATATTAAAAATTTCAAACAATAGATACCCTACGCATTTTAGTTATTTGGTAGATACGACGCCTATGATTAGGAGTTTAATGCTTTTTTATGTCATTAAATTAACCTGAGAAATACTATAACATTTATTTTCTGTTAATAACGTTAATAAATTACACAAGCGTCTAGAGTCTGACTATGGACTTTTCAACCGGCCAACCATAGGCCGCCGTCTGAAAAAAAGTAATTTTGCGGTTAAGCGATGTAAAGCCGGTTGTTGTAAATTAGGAACATAAAATGCTATTTATTAATATCGGTATATAGTTTTCTTTCAAACGTCACGTATGCCAAAAACACTCCTTTTCAAAATTCTCAAAAGTTCATCACACAAAAAGACTACAAGTGTTGTGAATGTGAATATAATAAACAATTCAACAATAAACAGTGTCTTTCAAGGCATGAAAGGAAGCAACATAATATTACATACGTTAGGATTAATCAAATTACAAAATGCAGGTGGTGTGGGACGCAAAAATCTTTCTCATCTTCACTCAAGTTCACGTGTTTATTTTAATATGAAATAACAAAAGCTTGAATGACAAAAACTTGAACGAGCAAGGCACAAAGAAAGTCAAAATATAAAGTAAATGTTGTTCTCCGACGAATCGATATTTTCAACAAACGGGAAAGTGTCTTCTGCGTATATTAGATACTGGAGCGAAAATATTCCCCGTTTTAGAATTCCTGCAAGAAGACAATATTACAAAAAAGTAAATGTCTGGTGTGCGATTTCTTATTATGGTATTATTGGCCCATACTTTTTCGAAAACACGTGTAACCGTCGGAGTTATCTTGAAATGTTGGAAACATTCCTTTCTGACAACCTAGAAGAATTGCCTCTTCAATTTAGGAACGAAATGTACTTTCAACAAGATGGATGCCCTGCGCATTTCGCAATTGAAGTGAGGGAATGGCTTAATAATACATTTGGCCACAGATGGATTGGTCGGAATGGTCCGGTTCTGTGGCCCCCAAGAAGTCCCGATTTAACTATTTCAGATGCCTGTCTTTGGGGGCGCCTCAAACAATTAGTGTACTCCCGTCCAATTGAGAACGGCGTACAGCTTCTAAAACAGCGAATTGTTAAAGCGGTTCAAACAATGTCCGTTGAAGAAATTCGAAGAAGTTTAGACCACATTCGTTTACAGCTGGAAAAATGTGTTGAATATGTAGGGGGAGTGTTTGAATAGCAAATTATAAAATTATTATTTGTTGTTATTTTAAGATTTTTTTGTGTTATTTCCGGGGTCATTTCATTTGTGAAATAAAAAATACATATTTCTGGTAACACCAAAAATCAGTTTTTAAAACTTTTTGATAATGTATGTATTTCGACCGCTAATGCTGCTATCCAAAAAAACCTAAAATATAAAAAAAAAACTAAAAAAATCAAAGATTTATTTTAAATCTCGTATTTTAATTATAACGTTATTCTAAATAAGTTTTCTAATTGGCATTTTGGTCAAAAATGAAAAATAAAGGTAGTTTACTCATGGACAAAAATCATGTTTTTGACGTTTTTGCGAACCCTGTATAAAAAATCAAAATTTTCTCTTCGTAAATTGCATTTTTTTTTACAAGCAAAACTTTTTATCAAGAATATCTTTTTCCCGAAAAATGAAATTTTTTATTAATTTATGCTATTGTAAACCCTATCCGCGGACAGCCTGTATAGACAGAAGAAAATATGTTCTTTTATTTCGTCGGATCCACTCTTAGACGCGTTTCGCCATATCATGGCTCATCAGTAAGGCCAGGATAAAACCGACAAAACGATTGTCTAATAATGGTTTCAGGTTGTTGTGCTACCTCGCCTAATTATTGTAATTGTGACTACCGTCCTCATATACGTGATTTTCTCTTGCATCTGATTATACCGTGCGAGCAAAAATTATTTGCATCAAAGAGGGCCTTGCATCTACGGACGTAATGCTTGGCCGTAGAGCTTAATACCCGTTGGGTGTCAGTAACTACCTGAATTAACAATCAATCAGTTATTCCGTCATCTTTGACAGTCGTTACAAATAATTTGATTCATCGCTAATTTTTCCAATTTCTTGAACAAATCACACAATGGGCTTTACGGAACAGCACAAAACATTCATGGTTGAAGCGTATTTTCGAAAAGAGTAAATGGTGAGTGTCAATACAATCCGGGTTTATGCAGGGACGATTTTCACGAACATTTTCCTAACGTTGCTTTTATTGCTGGGGATTTTTATCATTGCCTGAAAAGAACCATGGCTGTGTTTAGGGAAACAGGTTCTATACAACACAAAAAAGGAGCAGGAAGACCATCTGTAAGAAAAGAAGAACTTGTTGCAAACGTTCGTAAAATAATGCAAAATACGCCAACAAATTGTATAAGACGCCTGTCCCAAGAAGTGGGAAGATCTTATGGAACATGCAGGACTATTCTTAAGAAGCAGCTAAATTTATTTCCTTATAAGTGCAAGTATTCCAAGAAATACAAGCCGCAGATTTTGAAAGACGCAGGCATTACTCTCAATGGTTTACCCAAAATTTATTGGAAAGAAATGATTTATTAGACTTAACATTTTTTTCGGATGAAGCCTGGTTCCACCTCTCCGGTTATGTAAATTCTCAGAATACACGCATGTGGAGTAGTGAAAATCCCCATTGTTTTGTAGAGTCCACATTGCATCCTCAAAAAATTGTTTTATTACTCATTAGTTTGGCATATCATGTCATAATATGCATTTGACAAAATTTTAACCTATATTTGGTAAGAATCGTCCCGATATCTTTGTGATCTAAACCAAGCCCTACGTTTTTTATTCCAAGCCCTCTTTGATGCAAATAAATTTTGCTCGCACGGTACTAATAAGTTCGTGTTTAAAGATGCTGGAATGCTTTAGAATTATCTAAAATCGACACTAGGTGTCGCCGTGTGCTATATCCTCTCAACAATATGTATGGTTTGCTGATGTTAATGTTTAAACAAGCAGTGAATTACAAAATACCTACTTATTTTTACAGCCAAGTAAATGAGAAATGTATTTCTGTCATTTATACCTTAACAAAACTCACTTACCTTAACAACATATAGTACCCCAGTAAGTAAATATACAATCATTTATTATTACTTTTACATGGTTAATGCGAGTATTAAAATTTTTAATGGGTCTTAAGTTAAGTATTTGATTTTATGACACTATATAATTTCATGTGAGCAGTGGAGTGCGGCAAGATATTAACAATATTACTTTATTTTGCGGATATTAGTGAGGGGTTCCATTATGCTATGTGCTATTTTTCTTCCCCTTCCATTCAGTTGGTTTGGACTTCTCCTTTTAAACAATCTTATTATGTTTTAATTATTTGACTACATTATTTGCATAAAATTTTTATTAATTTTTTTCTCCACCATTCATTTGATACACTAATACAACTTCTTTTATCAAATTGGTTTAGGCTTTCGCGGCCAGCCGGTGAGCTAGTGTTGTCATCATTCGGGTCTAAAGGCCGTCGTCGGTTGGAATTGCTTCCTAACGTTTCGCTAGCACGAGTGGCGAGCTTCTTCAGAGGTCCTTCCATCTCCGGTGCTGGAAGTAGACTGAAGAGTCTACATCAAGTAACCTGTGAGTCCTGTGACCAGCAAAACTGATAAAACAAAATCATGCCTTGAAGAAAATTGAAATGCCAACAGCTTCTGCCAAAGTAAATTAGTTTGTTGTTTAAAAAACATGGAAAATAATAGTTTTACAAGGAGTGAAAAAGTTGATATGTTATTAGTGTTTGGAGAATGTAGAAATAATTCAACCGATGCTGCACGACTTTACGCACAAAGATATTTTAATCGGCGTCATCCAACCCGGCACTATTAGGTACCCAAAACTGGTTCCGAAAATGCGAAATGAGCCTGACAATAATACATCAACTTTTTCACTCCTTGTAAAACTATTATTTTCCATGTTTTTTAAACAACAAACTAATTTACTTTGGCAGAAGCTGTTGACATTTCAATTTTCTTCAAGGCATGATTTTGTTTTATCAGCTTTGCTGGTCACAGGCTACTTGATGCATTTAAATCCAAATTTATTCTCAAAAGATGATTCATTTTAGGAAAGTTCTAAGTTAACTTTATAAAGTTTTTTAATGGCATCCTTTCTAAAACCTAATAGTGTATGGTATCAAAATAATCGTAATAAAATCCTCTTTTTTCTTTCTCGAACAAACCCGAACAAACCCGAACAAACCCGAACAAACCCGAACAAACCCGAACAAACCCGACGAGCCACCATGTTGCCATTTGAAAAAAATGAGTTATACAACTTTAAAGAGTAAATTTTACATAACACATAGCATTGGACCAAAAATAGTAAAATTGTATTTTTCCCAAGATTAAAGAACTGAAATAAGTGATTTTAAGGTATTTATAGCCCTCTAGATAAAACAATAAATTTGGAAAAAACATATTTTCTTGGTGATAAAAAGTGACAAGTGATACATCGTTGCATTTAGAATGTCATATGGAGTCAAAAAAAGTAAAAAAAATATACCAGGTGTCTCATTTAAAAATCGATAGTTTATGTCACTTCCGGTTAAACCGGAAGTTCCATAATGTCAAACCATAACCTGTCAAAAAATGCAGTTTTATGTCGTATACAAATCCCCCGAATTATATTTCATTATCTTGAAAAACAAAAAAGTAAGAGGGGCGAGTCACCTTCCGTGGACACCCGGTATATATTTTCTTTTTATAATAAGCTACAGGGGAATTTAAAGTTTGAAGTTGAGTTTGAGTTTTTAAACGGGAACTCACAAAGCTTTTACGTTACTCGGAACTATACAGGGTGTCCCAGATAAGAATGCACAAATTTCACATTCTCATTGCCACTTTTTCTCCACTACAAGATTGTTTAATTACATTTTTGATCCGACGTTTGGTTTAGTCACAACCATCATCAACTTTGTTATTTTAAATAGTAGGAAAATTTTGTTTTCTGCTTAATAAATTCTACGCTTTATTCTTAATCTAACGGTGTATTACACTTATTATTTTTTAGACGTTTCGATATTTAAAAACACATCATCAATGAAAATAGGCGCATTGTCGAAAATATTTTTGTTTTTATTGCTGTGTTTAAACACTAGTTGGATTTTAAAACATTTTTTTAAAAGAAACTTATAACAAAACATAATATCTAATAAAACTTATCTGAAAAATGCAACAAGGGGGGCGGGCAATAATTAATTTTAATTATTAAATACAATTATTTTTATAATAAATTATTTTTTATTTTTAAATATTCCATCCTCATTCTCCAAACATAAATAACACCGGTAAACAATTTCTTCCATAACGTTATTTAACATTTCTGGAGTTATTTATTTTTTAAAAAACATAATAATTACATAATTACCAAATTTAAAACTAACAGGACTCTGTAACTAAGTGACAGATCTAAAGAAACTATTTAAACAATTGCGAACGTCAATATTGTCAATCAATTTCATAGTCACCCATATGATGCCGAATTTAAATAGTATATACCTACGTTATGTTTGAATATTATCATGCATTTAAAAATAAAAAATATGTAATTGTATTTAATAATTAAAATTAATTATTACTTGTTGCATTTTTCAGATAAGTTTTATTAGATATTATGTTCTGTTATAAGTTTCTTTTAAAAAAATGTTTTAAAATCCAACTAGTGTTTAAATACAACAATAAAAACAAAAATATTTTCGATAATGTGCCTATTTTCATTGATGATGTGTTTTTAAATATCGAAACGTCTAAAAAATAATAAGTGTGATACACCGTTAGATTAAAAATAAAGCCTAGAATTTATTAAGCATAAAATAAAATTTTCCTACTATTTAAAATAACAAAGTTGATGATGGTTGTGACTAAACGAAACGTCGAATCAAAAATGTAATTAAACCATCTTGTAGGGGAGAAAAAGTTGCAATGGGAATGTGAAATTTATTTTGACATGTCTCCTCAAATAAAATCATAAATCAATTAAAACGAAATCGCGAAAATTCGGTTTTATCCAAATATCTTCGGAAGCATTCCGAATTTTTTGAATTTGAAAAAATGACGTTACAGGATTCAGTAATGCGCAACTTTTCTTTAATTTAACCATCTCTGTATCTCCTATGGTTTACGAGATCCCTGTAGAGTGCATTCTTATCTGGGACACCCTGTATAACGTGGATGTTTTTCTAAAATAATATTCAATGATAATATTTAGAGATTTAGGAATAAGTAAATGTGCCTGTGTTCTTTGTTGACATCATTTGTAAAACATATTTCAAATTTAAATTAAAGAAGTATATTAAATAAATTAATTTAATTTATTTAAGACTTACCAAAAAATAGGACAATGGGAAAAGAAACAAACATAATATTCGATATTCGATAAAAATATCAATATATCGAATTTTTGCCCAGCCCTAGTATAAACTACCAAAAATTATAGATATTACTACGTAAACAACGTAATGTTAAAGTGATGTAGCAAAATGTATTTTATTTTCTCAAAATAACAACAATCAACAAACACAAACAAACTCTTAATAATTACCTTGACGTTAATTGTTTTATGTTTTTAATTTATACAACTCACATTGCTTATTTCTACTTGCGCTATTTGCCAATTAAGCACCTTTTACAATGATGGAGTCGGCAAATGTACACTGTGTGCCAAATTAAATTAGTTTATTTTAATGTTTATTGACGTCATATTTTTTATTCAGTTTTTAGTTCAATAGTTTTTAAATGTATATGAAAACAGTTAAATAGAAACTGAAAATATTAAATTAAACAAAGTTTAAAATAACCACATAGTCTATAGTCTAGTGTTGACATTAGGGTCTTCTTGGAATAAAATTTTTACAAACAGATTTTTGTTCTTTGTTAATTTATTGTTTTTGTTTTTTTCACACGCATTTTATTTTTTTTTTTGTTTTTTTCAGGATTGTTAAAAATTCGCATAATGAAAGTTGTTTTAATTATTATTATGATCATTATACTAATTTTTTGACTTAATACTATTAACAACTTGGATACATTTGACCAGATTATATCGGAAAATAATAATATAAACTTCAAAATATCAAAAATGAGTGTTAAATTCAATCAAACATTCGTACGTCTGAAACAAAGACATCATTGTGTCTTCTACAAAGCCATATACATAACAACAGTTCTTTACATTGCCTTTATTTACAACAAAAATATTAGAAGAGTTGCATTAATGGAACGAATTTCAGTAAAATTTTAAGTGGGCTGTGAATCAAAAAACGGGAAGAAGGCTTTGATTTAAAATATGAAATAGTGCTTGCCAAAATTTAAATGGGCAATCTCTCGCTAAGCTTGGACAGCAGGGCAGCAATAGGAATGCATGATTTACAACATTTTATCTGTCTTGTCTACAGCCCTTATGAAAATTTAAAGAAGCTTTCAGAGTAAAGGTGGCGGTGCTTTACTAAATCACATTTAAATAAAGTTGTCAGTTACCGCTCACAAAAAATAGTTTCTGCTGTGCAGTTCAACGGGCATGTTTGTAAGTAATAATACCGTGCGAGCAAAAATGATTTGCATCAAAGAGGGCTTGGATTAAAAAACGTAGGGCTTGGTTTAGATCACAATGGGGAAGATATATCTAACCAAATCTAGGTTAAAATTTTATCAAATTCATATTATGACATGATATGCCAAACTAATGAGTAATAAAATAAGTAGACAAATACAAATTTATTTTTGGTGTTTATAAAATTAACAAATTAAGAATATACAGGAAGAAAAAGAAAAATAATTACATAAATTGCTAAAATTGGACACCGCCATGCTCCAAGCATAAATTCCTACAGTTATTCCTGCGTCTTTCAAAATATGCGGCTTGTAATAATTATTGGAATACTAGCACTTTATAAGGAAATAAATTTAGCTGCTTCTTAAGAATAGTCCTGCATGTTCCATAAGATCTTCCCACTTCTGGGGACAGGCGTCTTGTAGAATTTGTTGGAGTATTTTGCATTATTTCAAGAACGTTTGCAACAAGTTCTTCTGTTTTAACAGATGGTCTTCCTGCTTCTTTTTGAAGTGAAAACTTCTTTAGGCGCGTTTAGCACTTTTTGTGGGCACTGAATTAAACTGAGCCGTCACGCGTCACACTCGGCTGTGTAACGCTCGAATTCAACTGCTATATTCAATCCGAACTGACCCTGACCCGAATAAACGTTATATGCAAGAGCATGCCGCAAACAGTGTGCGTTGAATAGACACTCGTCTGCGTCTCAGGTATGTTCTGGCATTTTTTAAATTATATATTTACGTAGGGTGAAGTAAGGTTTACCGTAATGGCTTATTCCGTGGACCTAATTTATTATGATTTCTGACTTCTGTTGAAGATGTAAAAATTCAACGGTTGTTCAATTTTAGGAAATATCTTTTTTCGTATGCAGTAAAATTATCCCGTATTCCAAGTTTGTTATTTTTATGATTGCTTACGAACCTAACCTAAAAGAAACAAAATTGAAAAATTGTATTTAATATTGTTAATTTCACCTTGTTGAAGTTTTCACTTCTGTCGTGTAGTCTTAAGCACACACAATTTTTTTTTGTGTTGTATAGAACCTGTTTCCCTAAACACCGCCATGGTTCTTTTCAGGCAATGATAAAAATCCCCAGCAATAAAAGCAACGTTAGGAAAATGTTCGTGAAAATCGTCCATGCACAAACCCGGATTGTATTGCCAATCACCATTTACTCTAACCCAGTTTTAAAAATACGCTTCAACCATGAATGTTTTGTGCTGTTCCGTAAAGCCCATTGTGTGAATTGTTCAAGAAATTGGAAAAATTAGCGATGAATCAAATTACTTGTAAGGACTGTCAAGGATGACGGAATAACTGATTGATTGTTAATTCAGGTAGTTACTGACACCCAACAGGTATTAAGCTCTACGGCTAAGCATTACGTCCTTAGATGCAAGGCCCCCTTTGAAGCAAATAATTTTTGCTCGCAAGTTATGGACAACATCACATTGCAACACCTGCACCAATTATTATCAATTAAATTTCAGATGGATGAAAGAAAATAATAACCTGTGCTGACGATGGCCGAAAATATTGCTACATTTGAGATCATTAATTTGATATCATGTTCTTGTAAAAAAACAATGTGTAATTCAAATCGTTGATTGCAAATATGTTCCAAATAATCTTAGATGTTCTGAGCTGTGTATATTATGTGAAGCTGACAAAGAGACGGGTAAAAATAACACTGATAAAGGAAGCAGCCGTTGTTGAAAGCATGTTAAAATGTATAAAATAATGAAACCCAATAAACTAAAAATATTGTTTCTGACGAACCCTGTATAGTATTCGCAAATGTGATATTTGAAATTGTAGTTTCAGCTCAAGCAAAATTCATTTAATAAATCAAGGAAGTGAAAAAAAAATCCAAAAAACTAAAACTTTTGTTTGGAGGAACGAGGAACCCTGTATATAGTAATCGCAAATCTGATATTCGAAATTGTAGTTTTAGCACAAGCAGACGTTTTTATAAAGAATCTTCTATACCTACTAATAAAAAAGTTTTTCCTCTTCCAAACTCTATCCGTGGACGTATACATATAACTTTTTATTTACAAGGTATTTAAATTAAATTTTCTACCTCTTTCTGCAAATGTTACTGGCCTACACAGCTTTGTCTATGGTACATTTAAGTACAGGGTTTAATGATCGGAATGGTTAAATTTACTTTTCTATTTATTTTATTTTTTTGTTACAGATACGGAGGGCGGCATGCCTGCTCTGCGCCTATTTGGCCGGAAATGGTTAGCCGCATCGGACGACCTCGTTTTTCCCGGACTTTTCGAAATATCCTTAAGAATATTATGGTAAGTAAAAATGTTTTTTTTTTACTAAATAATTATAATTTTGACCCTTGGCATAACCATTGAATATCAAACTATTGATCTTAAATCTATAGTTATAAATGCAGCGCCTCGGCAACAGATGTTTCAAATTCACTGATGTGATGTCGTGGTGTTGCCACATATCGTATTTGATTGGAATTTTTAAGGACTTAAGCATTTTTAACAGACAATAAAATAGGAGGCTCTCAATTTCAGCAGATTGTATGTTTTTGATAATACTATGTACGCTGATTGCGCCGGGGTAATTGGACCGATTTTCATAATGATTTTACCGTTGGATTAGGTGTTAAATGTTATACAAATAAAAGTAGATAAAAAGCCACAGCAAGTATAACTAAAATAGGGTTTATTTCGTCCAAAAATAGCAAATAAAAACCAAACTAAGTCATTTAGCTATTTGTAGTTGGGTCGAAAACTCACTAAGTCATATAATAAATACTATTTTGTAAAAATATATTGAAAAAAGTTTGTACATATGCACATGACAACTTCGTAGGCATAACATTATTGCACATTTTTTTAATAAATCACTTTAAACTCCGCCATTTCTTAAAATTGGGTTTTACTCAAAACTGTCAATTTTGACTTAATGAATTTTTGCACTAAGCCGACGATATTATGTCAGTGCAAGGCAATCCAGGCACTGCGATACGCGTGACGGTATGGTTATGGTAGTGGGGAGAGGATCATGCAGCAAGTCAAACACACAGGCGGCAACAATGCTTTAATTTAGCAGTGAAAAGGCTTGGCGTTAGTGGCTGCATCAACACGCTTTATTGTTGGTGACTCATTGTGCCATCTATGAATTTAACGTAGCAGATTTAGGAAATCTGCTTATATGGCCTTCTTATAGTTTGATATTCAATGGCATAAGGCAAGGAAAAATAAAAAAAAATAATGGTTTATTTTTTTAAATATTGTATTACTTACTGGCAAAATAATTAAACAAAATATGCTTCCTAATAAAAACAAGCGAAAATCGAATACGAGTCGGCAGCAGTCGATAGAGCACGATGTGTTACCTCCACAGTTACCGGAACAAAGATAACATTATAATCAGCTGGTCGACTGACAAATAAAATAATTGTTTCTAAAAAAACTTGGTGATACTTTAAGAAAATTTGAATTGGATTTGGGATGCATTTTTAACGGCTTCTCAACAATTTGTCTGGTACCTTTAGATGGTACATGTCATTCATAATCGCCAATAATCTGGTACCTACAGTGTGTATCAGCCAAATGTAAATATATTCAAACTTCTTGATTCACGTTTCGTACACGATACAAAAGTTGATTTTATTTTACGTTTCCAATGTTATGATATTCTATGGTTTTCACTCAAATGGGAAGAGGGCGTTTGTAAAATTGAATACAATGATTCCATATTAAGTTAAGCGGGAAAAAGTCCGCGAAATTTGAAAATTTGCTAAATCTCAGATTATTTTGTAAATTTTTGGCGCCCCCTCGGTGATTGCGCCCGAGGCAAGCGCCTCAGTCGCCTCGCCCTCAGTACGGCACTGACATCATAATCTTAAATATAAATTTCTTCTTATGTTACTGAACATCTCAGGCATGACCGATCTAATCGCAACCGTTATTCGTCTTCTTAAGTCAGCTAATTCAAGGGGTTTAGTTTTGTATACAATATTTTTGACATAACCCCATAAGAGGAAGTCTGTCTAATGGCGTCAGATCAGGGGATCGTGCTGGCCATTCCATCGATCCACGCCTCTCTATCCACCGATTTGGTAATACTCGATTGAGGTACTGCCGAACATTGATTTGGTGCTTCATCTTGCTAAAACCATATCATCAGGTGCACTCATCAGAAAACAAAACATGTTCTAATTGGATCACATTGTTATCTAACATTATCATCATTTGTTCACAAAATTACATTCTCCTATCAAAATCGCATTTCATGAGCTCATGAATAGGTATCATTTTATAGGGATACTTTACTCCTAGGGATTTTATTTTCTTGTAATGTTCGAATAATCGATAAATGGCTAACATCGAATATTGGAGCTGTTTTTCGACTAGAAGTATGTGGGTTTTCCTTAAACTCAAACATAATATCTAATTTGGTATCATCACTTATTGCATTGGCAGCTACTTTTTTTTATCTGCATTATATGTCCAAGCTGACTAAACTGCTTTTCTATTTTACTAATTTTCCTTTGAGTTACAGGCGGCAAATTTGGAAATTTTTAATGAACTAAGCGAGCAACTTCCATTTGTGTCCGTGTTTTATCTCCATAACCAATCATGTGTAGAATTGTTATTTTGTGCATTTCTGTTAAATAAACCATTTTTCTGGTCAGGAGTTTTAAACAAAAGTAAAAAAAAACTATTTAGGTACTTACCTATACCTTTTTTAAATTTTATATCAGTAAAAGAAATGCTGAAATGCAATAAATCTAATAACACAGTTGATGATAGGTATAAGCTATTCTACATGAAATATGTCTAAAATTTTCTGAAGAATACAAAAATTGAATAATATACAGGGTGTTTGGGCATTTAAAATAAGAAACTGGGTATTGGCCTCTGTTACATTACACATCCTGTATAAAAAGTTTTTATTGAAAAGAATGCGCAACTAAAAATACCAATCGACGTGTCCGAGCGTTTTTTTCGGATACGCCCCCATGTATTTATTATCGAATTTATTCCATTTGGCTGATACACACTGTAAAAAAATCGGATTCAAATTGTAAATAATCACCAATTCCATCGTCTGTCAAATCCCCAAAATATATGTTAGTTTTTAACACCTTTCATACATTCTGCAAGTTTGCAGGACCTTCCAACCTTCTGCAAATTTGCAGACAAAAAGTATCATAAACGTTTTCTGCAGGGTTCGAAGGATATATATCAGCGATATATATCCCGATATATATCACGATATATATCACGATATTTATAAACCGATATATATCATGGATATTTATAACACAAAAATCTACGACGCTGAAAAAAAACGTAAAGATATACTCATAAAATAATCGCAAAACTATGCCGTCGGCGAAAGAATAACAAACAATTCGGGGAAATCTCCACTGGTCAGTTCCGAACCGTGTAAATCCCCGCGTTTCGGATCGGTAATTCCCAAGTATGTTCATTTTATTATTCGTTAGTAAAAACAAGAGCGTAGTCGAACAGTGGTAATTGGGCCAGGTGTAAAACATGCAAGAAGGAAATGCAAGGACAAGCAGCTAAACTTGTTTTTTTATTTAAATATTTAAATCAAGAAACTGGGACCAAAGCATGTCATTTAGACTGGATCTGGGAGATGGCCCCTGCACCAGAGACTGTATCATCTGATTCAGATGATGAACCACTAATTAGTTTTAAAAACTAAATTTCTATTTTTGTTTTGTTGTTTAAAATTATGTTTTAGATTTTACAATTAATGTTTTGTTGTTTTTATAACATTTGTCATTTTGTTTTTATTCGTTTTTAATAGAATTATTATTTTTTAATTCTGTATTAAAAATATAAATTATCTATATTATCTTTGTATCATTTATTATTTACTTGGGATTGGGAAATATATGCTCAGAAAAAATACAACATAAATATCAACATTTCGATATATATCCGATATATATCGATATATATCCGATATATTGATATTTATATAAATATCATGATATTTTCGAACCCTGGTTTTCTGTAATTCCAATTTTGTCATTTGCATCTGCAAATTGCTACTTGCAACTGCAGACGGCAAATGCAGAGCTTCTGTAATCTCACCCTTAGTTTTGATAGCCGCCGCAGGGACATCCAAATAGGTACTTCATTAGCAGCACACTTTTCCCTGAAAGTTACTCTCGCTTAGCATTGGAAACATTTACTCGACATTTCACTTAATACAAAATACGTTTTTTTTTTTTAATTTTATTATTGGTACTAAAGTTTTGTACTTTTAACAAAATAGGTTTTTTTTGTAGGCTGATACTAATAGTGTGTGTTCACATCAGATATTACGAAGACACATGGAAATGCTCAAAAGGTGGAGACTACGTACGAGCTTATATGATAGGTAAATGTTTTTTTTTTAATTTAGAAGGAAAGGATCTTTTTTTAAGTGTCATCAAAAAGTAAGCCCCTTGAAAATCCGTGACGTTATTTCCAAACTATACAGATCTGTACTAAAGGTATTAAAAGAACAAATTGACCAACGTTTTGATGAGAAACTTATTTATTTTTAATATTATATTATGCAGAAAAGTTAAATATGCAGAAATAAATATATATTTTAACGATATTCAGTAGCTCCCTTGTTTTAGTTTACTAATTTAATATGATAAATATGTTAATAATATAACTATACTTCTGTGTAACTGTACTTGTTATGCCGAGTACGGCTGCTTATTTTAAAAATGATTTAGCCAATCATCAAAAGGAATTGAGAATAATTAGAATTGAAAAAAAAAATCCAAAAACTAAAAATGTTGTTTTTGACGAACCCTATACCGGGTGTCCACGGAATGTGGCTCGCCCCTCTAACTTTTTTGTTTTTTAAGATAATGAAATAAAATTCGGGGGATTTGTATACGACATAAAACTGCATTATTTCACAGGTGACTCAATATTATGGAACTTCCGGTTTAACCGGAAGTGACATAAACTTTCGATTTTTAAATGAGACACCTGGTATATTTTTAGTTTTTTTGACTCCATATAACATTCTTAATAAATACAACGATGTGTCACTTGTCACTTTTTGTCACCAAAAAAATATTTTTTTTTCCAAATTTATTGTTTTATCTAGAAGGCTATGAATACCTTAAAATTACTTATTTCAGTTCTTTAATCTTGGGAAAAATACAATTTAACTATTTTTGGTCCAATGCTATGTGCTATGTAAAATTTAATCTTTAAAGTTGTATAACTTATTTTTTTTAAATGGCAACATGGTAGCTCGTCGGGTTAAGAAAAAAGAGGATTTTATTACGATTATTTTGATACCATAACACTATTAGGTTTTAGAAAAGCTGCCATTAAAAACATTAAAAAGTTAACTTAGAACTTTCCTAAAATGAAGCATCTTTTGAGAATAAATTTATATTTAAATGCATCAAGTAGCCTGTGACCAGCAAAACTGATAAAACAAAATCATGCCTTGAAGAAAATTTAAATGCCAACAGCTTCTGCCAAAGTAAATTAGTTTGTTGTTTAAAAAACATGGAAAATAATAGTTTTACAAGAAGTGAAAAAGTTGATATGTTATTAGTGTTTGGAGAATATAGAAATAATTCAACCGATGCTGCACCAGTTTACGCACAAAGATATTTTAATGAGCGTCATCCAACCCAGCACTATTCGGTACCCAAAACTGGTTCCGAAAATGCGAAAGGCTGACAATATCAACATATCAACTTTTTTACTCCTTGTAAAACTAGTATTTTCCATGTTTTTTAAACAACAAATTAATTTACCTACTTTGGCAGAAGCTGTTGACATTTCAATTTTCTTCAAGGCATGATTTTGTTTTATCAGTTTGCGGGTCACAGGCTACTTGATGCATTTAAATCTAAATTTGCTCTCAAAAGATGCTTCATTTTAGGAAAGTTCTAAGTTAACTTTTTAATGTTTTTTAATGGTAGCTTTTTTAAAACCTAATAGTATCAAAATAATCGTAATAAAATCCTCTTTTTTCTTAACCCGACGAGCCACCATGTTGCCATTTAAAAAAAAATAGTTATACAACTTTAAAGATTAAATTTTACATAGCACATAGCATTAAACCAAAAATAGTAAAATTGTATTTTTCCCAAGATTAAAGAACTGATATAAGTGATTTTAAGGTATTCATAGCCCTCTAGATAAAACAATAAATTTGGAAAAAAAATATTTTTTTGGTGACAAAAAGTGACAAGTGACATCGTTGTATTTAGAATATCATATGGAGTCAAAAAAAGGAAAAATATACCAGGTGTCCCATTTAAAAATCGAAAGTTTATGTCACTTCCGGTTAAACCGGAAGTTCCATAATGTTGAGTCACCTGTCAAATAATGCAGTTTTATGTCGTATACAAATCCCCCGAATTTTTTTTTCATTATCTTGAAAAACAAAAAAGTTAGAGGGGCGAGCCACCTTCCGTGGACACCCGGTATACTGTATAGTAATCGCAAATCCGATATTTGAAATTGTAGTTTAGCCCCACAAAGAGAGTCCAGTGCGACTTAAGACCACTCTATTCATCGCCCAATTGTATTTAAGTACTCCCTTACATGAGCAACATAATGAGGGGGAGCACCATCCTGTTAAAATCATAAGGTTAAACTGGGTAAATTAGGATTGTTATCACCTGGAAATAGGGTGGCAAGCAGGAGGGCCGTCGAGAGCCAGGTCAGGCCCGGGGGCTGTGGGGCATCCCGGGCCAACTCCTATAGGGCTGCCAGATTTAAAATATTATAAAGCGGGAGTAGGGTCCTAACCAGTGGCGGCTTGTGACTTATTAACTTGGGGGTGTACTAAAAGCCCTCTGCAGGTAAAAAAATTTTAAGACCACGCCCAAATTTGGTCAATAATTTTAATAAATATTTAAAAAATTTATGATTACCTACTTATTTTATTGAAAATGAAATAAGATAAAAAAAATAAAGAAGGCCCATTTATTTTTCATTAGTGGGTACATTGTTTAAAAGTAAAGTTCAGTCTTCTGTTTTTATTTGCAGCAAACTTATCAATAACAATAAAGTCCCTAGATTTACACTTTGTGGTCTGTGTCAAGTTAATTTCGAGTTTAGGTCTTCCCTCAATTTTAATTTCAATTTTTTGCTTAATACCTAATGAGCTAAAATTGTTTCTCAAATATTCCACATTCATAGTCATTAAAACTGTTTATTTTTATTTAAATAAGTCTTTACTACCCCAAAATAATAACAAAAATATAATTTTTAAATAAGAAATCCAGTGTTGGTCAATTCTAAAATGTACAAAATTTTCGGGTAGGTCCTCCAAAAAAGATGAGAGCTTTATAAATTCTTCGAATAATAAATCGATGTTAATACAAATATTGAGCCGGATGGGCGAGGACAAAATGTATCGATATTTGATACTTAGAACATTAATTATTCGCCAACTCGTCTAACAATTTACATACCTGTAATATCAATGTAATGTTTACAAAGTAATTTTTTGTCAACAGAGATTTTATATATTTTTTTTATAATTTATCATATTTTTTTAACTGCGCAGCCCGAGCACGAGCCCTTAAAAGAGACGTGGGATCGGGATATTTGCCCCCCTGCCCCCCCCCTCTTGTCAGCCCTGGCAAGAGCTGGAACAAAACGCAATCACAGCAACTAGTGGCCGGTCGCGAGAAACACAAGCACATGGCGAACAGTATAAGGAATAATCACTAAGAAATGTGCATTAAGTGTGAGGCTCTTGCTGTGTGGTAGCATGCAGTCCTGGTATTGGCAGTATACCTTTATTTCATAAGAATTTTTTTTAAAGGTCTCTGGTTTGGTAAAGGGTAGCTTTAGTTGCTATTTCTTTGTTGTTTCTGGAAACAAAAAAAAATTGATTGTATAAGTATTGAGCCTCCAAGTCTAACGACATTAAATATCTGAGATGGAGTTTGGGCTTTTAACGGTGAAAGACACCGTTTTAGGCGTTCAAGGTTTCGACACATTCATTAAGTACCGTGCGAGCAAAAATTATTTGCATCAAAGAGGGCCTTACATCTAAGGACGTAATGCTTAGCCGTAGAGCTTAATACCTGTTGGGTATCAGTAACTACCTGAATTAACAATCAATCAGTTATTCCGTCATCTTTGACAGTCGTTACAAGTAATTTAATTCATCGCTAATTTTTCCAATTTCTTGAACAATTCACACAATGGGCTTTACGGAACAGCACAAAACATTTATGGTTAAAGAGTAATTTCGAAACGGGGTTAGAGTAAATGGTGAGTGACAATACAATCCGGGTTTGTGCATGGACGAATGTGGTAACATTTCTCCAGAGATGCTGGTCAACACTTTCGAAAATATGAAGAGACGTGTGAATTTATGCTTGGAGCATGGCGGTGGCCAATTTTAGCTATTTATGTAATTATTTTTCTTTTTCTTTCTGTATATTCTTACTTTGTTAATTTTGTAAACAACAAAAATAAATTTGTATTTATCCACTTATTTTATTACTCATTAGTTTGGCAATTTTGGTATATCATGTCATAATATAATAATAATAATAATAATAATAATAATAATAATAATAATAATAATAATAATAAATGTCTTTATTTCAGAATAAAAAATAAAAAAATTTCTAGTACAGGTTCAAAATAAAAAAAATTAAGGGTACTACTCTGAAATAGGCGAAGTCCAGATGGGGCATCCTAAGATGCCCCCCTGATCAACTTAACCTATAGTTGTTCCTAACTTATTTGACCTAACCTAGCGGTGTATGGGTACCTAACTGTATATATAACGGAATAACAGGATGTATGGGGAACATGTTAATCATAGACGTTTATTCAAGATGTATTTAGTATAACTTAACCTAAATGCAGTGGGTGATAGATTTTTAAATTTATCTGGCAACGAGTTATAGAACTTAGCAATATTATATGTAAAGCTTCGCTCGAAGATTACAGTGTGGTGATGTGGCGGTGTTATTCTATCTTTAAATCTAGTATTAAGAGTGTGTACATCAGTTCGAAAGTTAATACGATTATACAGATATGCAGGGCATTTTAAACATAAGATCTTATAAAAGAAACAGGCCTGGTGCAGCTCCCTCCTCTCCGCCATATTCAACCAGTGCGACTCGTCCAGCTTATGAGAGATGTGTTCATATTTCCTTACTCCATGAATAAGTCTTAGACAAGAATTCTGAACAAGTTGTATTCGTCGTTTGTCGACTGCGGTAAGACAGTTTCCGTACACAACGTCGCCATGGTTAAACAATGAGAGCACGAGGGAGTCGCACAGAAGTGTTTTAACCTTATGTGACAAAAAGTGTCGCATATGATATAGGAATTTTAGTCTAATAAAGGCTTTTTGTATACAACTTGACACATGCGCATTAAATCTTAAGGAACTGTCAAAAGTCACACCCAAATTTCGCACATTCTCCTTCACTGGCAGGATAGTGTCATCAATCACAATTTTAATGTCATCTTTGACCGAGTCTAGATCGGCCTTGCGTCCAAAAACCATCACACAACACTTCGTAGGGTTTAATATAAGGGAATGTTCTAAGGACAGTTTATTTAGGGAGTTTAAATCAGAACTAATCATTTTACAGCTTTCAACAGTATCGGTTCTGCTGAATGACTTATATACCTGCGCGTCGTCGGCATAGTATTGACCTAAACATTGTTTTAAGGAGTTTGACAGAGATGATGTATAAATGGCGTATAAAAGAGGAGATAGAGTGGAGCCTTGTGGCACCCCGTTCCTAATTATGAGGGGAGTCGATATCATACCGTCGACGCGCACCGACTGAGATCTATTTGACAAAAAATTGGTGAAAAACTTAACTGCCCCCTCAGACAGTCCCACATGATGCAGAATAGCTAAGAGTAGGGGATGATCTATAGTGTCGAAAGCCTTAGAATAGTCCAACAATGCCAAAACGGTTATTTTACTGTCATCAATAGCATGAAAAATATCGTCACTAACATTAAGTAAAGCTGTGGCGCAGCTATGATGTTTGCGGAATCCAGATTGTGTTTGAGGTAGGATATTATTACTTTCAATATGTTTAGTCAGTTGAACGTTTACTACCCTCTCCAAGACTTTCGCCATACAGGGCAGAACACTGATAGGCCGGAGATCCTTAAATTCCTTGGGCGACGAGACCTTGGGCAGAGGTGTCACTAGAGCCTGTTTCCAGACATCAGGAAATTCTGAATTTCGAATACAATAGTTAATAATGTGAGTAATGTATGGTAATAGAAAAGGACAACTCACTTTTAGAATATAACTGCCAATATTGTCAACTCCCTCAGCCCCCGATTTAATGTTTGTTAATATTTTAAAAACGTCAGCCTCAGACACCTCTTTAAGACTTAGAATAGAGGAAACCTTATCATTAAGCTCATTTTTGTAGGTGTTAAGTAGGTGTGCATTATTAGATTGAGGACGATCTACCGTAAAGAATAAATTAAGTTCGTCGGGTTTTTTTAGAATATCTGGAAATTCAATTTTTTTATTATCATTTAGGAGATGATATTTTTTTAAATCTTGCCACACGTTTGACGTGTTTTGTAGCCTAGCTTCGAAAAAAGCCTTTTTTTCCCTACGAATTGTTAGTGTCACCAGGTTTCTAATACTTTTGTAGTAATCCCAGTGCGCTGGCAGTTTAGATCTTTTAAAACGAGCCAAGGCATTATTTCTTGTTGTAATCATATCGCGCACGGTGTCTGTGATCCACGGATCGTTTTTTTTTGTGATCCTAGCAGACCGCAAAGGCATGTGAATGTTTAGCAAAGCCAACATATTTTCGTTAAAAAATTGTACTTTTTGGTCTATAGTATTATAATCAAAAATATTTCTCCACGGGATAGATTGTAAATCGGCATAGAATTGAGCATAATTAGCATTTTTAAAGTCTCTGTATTCCTTAATAATAGGCTTAGGTTTATGTGTAAGTAAGAGGAATTCGCTATAAACCAATTCATGATCGGAAATGTTTGGAACTGATAGGGTATCTGATATTTCTATGGGTAGGTTCTCCGGTACTATTATGAGGTCTAAGAGAGTTGAGCTATTCGCAGCTATTCTTGTAGGCTTATTGATAATTTGTTTAAGACCAGTTGCTTCCAAAAGTGAGTAAAAATCAGAGGTATCCTTAGAGCTCAAATTCATAAGATTAATATTAAAATCGCCCAAACAAAAAATATGATCAAATTTTGGGACCAGTGCCATAACTTTTTCCTCAAAATCCTTTAAAAATTCATTTGTATTACAGGCCGGGGGGCGATATATACACCCAAAGACAAACGATTCCTTATTAAGATTTAAACTTAACCAAACTTGTTCATGATCTGCACTGTTCCTCAAATCATTAATTCGGGCCCCATTTAGGCTTTTTTTTAAATAAATAGCTGCTCCACCACCCCTACCTACACGGTCTTGCCTTACCAACAAATATCCAGGAATTTGTACCTCCTTAGAGTCGATAGCATCGCTCAGCCAGGTCTCCGTCACAGCCACCACATCATAATCACCACCCACTACAACATCCCTCAACTCGTTTAACTTAGTGACTAAGGATCGGACATTCAGATGTGCGATTCTAAATTTTTGCATAAAAAATACCAATAACCGCTTATGCGCTTTTAGTAGATATAGAAATGTGAAGGGAAAGAAAAAATAAAATTATACAGAAATCAGTAAGCCGTGTTTCAATTGTAACGATATTATTTATTGATTGACTTGGGTTTCTAAGATTGTTTTGAAATAAGGGCTTGCAAGTCATTGGCATTCTTTATACACACTTTATTATTGTTAGCATAAACAAATATGTCGCCCCGTATTGTCCACGCATTATTTTTATAAACTTCGCGAGTTTTAAGAAATAAGTCATATTGATTTTTAATAAGCATTTCACTCACAACTATTCCCGATTTTATAAATTTCTTCTTTGCGTAAAATACATCGTCCCGCATCCACTGTGTGGTAAATTCAACTAAAATAGGTCGATATTTATTTCGATTGCTGGATTGATTATTTGTTTTTGTTTGGAATTTACCTATTCGGGCGCAGGAACTGATATCATTTTTTGTTATCGTTAGACCTAAATGCCCAGTGACTGCATTGCAAATATCATCAATTATAATCTGTTGATGTCCCTTTTCAGGTATTCCATGAAAAATTAATTTTTTTAGATTGTTACGCTTTTTAACAATTATGGCTTCTCGTTGTATAGAGTCAATATCAGCGCGAAATGCTAAAATTTCCTTTTTTAGCTGTTCTAATGACTATATGAACTTGTCAGAATTTTAACCTAGATTTGGTTAGATATAATATCATCTCCATATCATTGTGATCTAAACCAAGCCCTACGTTTTGTAATCCAAGCCTTCTTTGATGCAAAGGGTTAAGCCTTCAACGTTCTGCGCAGAGCAAAGAGTCTAAGCTTTCAACAAAATAAATTTAACGGAAAACGTTGAAACGTGTTGCAAAGCGTTGATGCTTTCAATACATTAAATAAAACGCTGACAATGGACGTTCGACAAAGTAATTCTTTTGGTAATACTACATTGTTTACCATCTTCAAACCAAAAAAAATTTACATCTCCAAAAAACCTGATGATAGCCCATTACTTTTTCTTCTGTTTATATTTACTTTTTTTTTACAGGAATGATGGTTTTGCTATCGCTCGTCACTCTCGACCTAGTGGCATTGGTTAACCAAAGCGCCAAAGGGTCCATAACGAATGTGGATGCAAGAAAATTAGTACCCCCAATGTTATTGCTCAAACTGTTCCTTATTATACCAGAAGTGATACTTAACGTTTTCGGAACCATGTGGGCGTTCTCTAGAGATGTAGTTGTTTGTCCGTACGAGGGAGACTTCTCCAGGACTGTTATTGAAGGTAATTTCCAATTTTTAGATTTAGAAGACATAGGTATAGTGTCCGCGAAAATAATTAAAAGCGGATATTGTGGCATGTGGAAATCTTCTAAACGTTTTTATCGTTTTTCTTAAACGAATTGCGCGCATTCTAGTGGGTGGCGGTGTTGATCTGTTTCTAGTCTGCAAAACGGCAGATGTTTCGGTGAAACCGCAAATACCTTATACTAGATTTGTGATGCACTTTGTGGTTTATTTAGTTGTCTACCTTTCGATTATTACCAGTGCCAGGTCAGATCGTCAACGAACACCGTCAGCTATTTATATCCTGGATACGACCATCAATGCTGGTGTTCCTCAAGGGTACATATTATCCCTCACTCTTTTCTTACTGTACATTAACGACCTTCTAGCTAAAACAAAAAATCCAATATATAGCTTTGCTGACGACAGCACACTTATCTCATCTTTTACTTTGAAATCTCAAACATCGGCTGCTGACGCACATCTTCGCGGACAACATGAGGTATCACACCTCAATAAAGACCTGGAAGAAATTTTGTCTTGAGGCGACAGTAACCAAGTCGAATTTAACGCTCAAAAAACCCAGACAGCAGTTTTCTCTAAGAAGGTTAACATTGCAGAACCCGATATCGTTATGGCAGGACAAGCAATTCCACTGACTTCGTCTATTAATTTGCTGGGTGTCAACCTGGGAGGAAATATGTCTTGGCATAATCACGTTGTTGCAATCGCCAGGGCAGCTTCTCAGAAGCTCGGTATATTTTTCCGTACCAAAAAGTTGTATACACCTCAACAACTTTTGACACTCTATAAAGCCCAGATTCGACCATCACTGGAATAATGTTCTCACATCTGGAGTTCTGCACCGAAGCATACCCTTCGGTTGTTGGATTCCATCGAACCTCGACAGCTTAGAACATCGAAGACAGGTTGGTGATTTGACTTTCTTCTACAGATATTTCCATGGCAAGTGTTCGACAGATATTGCCCGCTCGATTCCACCTAGAGTAATGCATAGCAGAAACACACGACGAACCACTGCCGCCCATCCCTATGTGGTTCAACTTAGTACACCCCGAACATAATTGTTTCAGAACTCTTTCATTTGGAGGACGTCATCTTTGTGGAACGGCCTTTCTGAGACCGTGTTTCCAACCGAATATAACCTCCAACGATTCAAGAAAAACGTGAATCGCTTTCTTCGCACACGCACCGCTCCCAGAGCATCTTAAAGGATTTTTCCTATAGTGCTTGTGCTCGATCATAAAAAAAAAGTGTGACTGCCTTTTATCATTGGAGATAGCCGCTTTGCTTTTGTAAAAAGGCTTTTAATACATCTTACCGCTGTGTCGGGATTACTTGGGTTATGGCTGCCCGTAGAGTCCTAACAAGGACGAAACGGCCGTTGGCGTCGTAGTGTACCCACCCCAGGGTATCCATTGTGTTTGGATCCCTGTGTATTCGAATATAAAAGACAGTTACATACTAAACTTGTCCGATATGCCACAATGTTCGCTTTTAAGTTATTTCCAATATTTTAACACAAAACTGTATTAACAGGCACAACAGTCAAAACACCAAGAGCAAGTTTTATTTAAGTACCATTTTCTTTTTACCTTCAATTATTTCTGCTATTAAGCGGATAATATGCTTTCTTTATTGAACACTCAGAGAATATAGAAATTAAGTCATCCAGTGTATAAATTATAAAATATAAAGAATGTTTTTTAAAATAATTTACGTTTCAGCTTTGGTTGTATTTAACTGGGTCCTATTTGGACTTGCAATTTTCGGTCTAGTAATGGTGTTTGATCCATTAGGCTCTAAGCGATATCACGAAGTTCAAGAAACACCAAGTGCTGGTGAATCACTTCGTCACAGAAAAAGTACCAGCATATGGAAAAGACGTTTTCGTTGGGCTTTTTGCTGGGTTAGAGCTGACGAGCATGGTCATGAAGCATTTCAGCAGGTTAGTTTCGATATTTATAGGTTTAATAGTAATCGGCAAAAAATGGAGGGTAAAGCAATAACAAACGTTATACTTAACTGTCAATGCTTTTCGGATTTTTTCAAAGAAAATTAAGATAAACTATGACTTTTATACATAGCGCCCTTTGTAAGACAAGATACGAATTAGCGACCATCAACCAAATTACCTTTTTATTAAGCATGAAATGATATTTCAAACGGACCCAAATTTATTACAATTACTTTATTACTTACTAGCGTGTACCCGGCATGCGTTGCAACCCGCTGGTATAAATCCAAACCCGAACAAACCCGATATATTAGTACCCGGCATGCCACTTTCTGAAATTGCACCCGTGCGAAGCCGGGGCGGGTCGCTAGTTATACATAAAAACCTTCCCCTTGAATCACTCTATCTATTACAAAAAACCGCTTCAAAATCCGTTGCGTAGTTTTAAAGATTTAAGCACATATGGATAGGGACAGGCGGGCGACAGCGACTTTGTTTTATACTATGTTAGGATTTACCAGTATCCCCCACCATTATTGGAGATACGAAAAAAATCCTTAGGACCAAACTGCCGCAAGAATGGATAAACTTTCCCTTCCCGATATCAGAATAGTACCTTAATGGGGATGTTTTGAAAGTAACTTAAATTTTGTATTTTGCCACGTCAGGTAATCGGCAGGTAACGGCAATCGTACAACTTTCAAAATAATTTCCAGTGTTTTCTTTTTACCGGGGTTAACTTTGGTGTCTTTAGGCATTACATCGCGATTCGAGATTTCTCAAAGATATTGTGGGAAACTCAAACTTAATTGTTTCTTTTTGAAGTTTTATTTTAGTTGGCATATCGCACTATTATTTTTTGGAGAAAATCGTATATCCGCATAATTCATTCGGCAATAAAAAAAAAGGTAAATTTTATTTTCTATGTATTTTGTTATGTTAAAAGTAAATATATAATTATTAGATGTACAACATCGATTTTCTTACATTGCATGGCTTTTTAGAACGCGTGTTCGGAATTTTCAGGGTCGAGTCAATAATCCTATTGCATGTAATTTCTATGAGAACTAATTTAATTTTTTTCCTTGGACTTATTATAATAATATACTAATCTAATATTATGAAAAGCCTTTTATTGTTCTGGTCACTTTTCTGCCTAATTTTATTTTGCCTTATATTTTTGCGGAGAGATGAATCAAGTTTGTGAAACCACGACTAGGAGAATTACAAATCAATGTTTGGGCGGGAATACCGAGAAACATTAATATCATGGGTCCTTTATTTTATTAAAGGACATTTAACCGACTAAATTTATGCTGAAATGCTCAACTAAACTATAGAGCATTCAATTGTTCATAAACGTGAAAATCAAAGACTTACAAGGCAATCTAGATTTGAACGAAGAACTTCTACAATTCCAGCAGGATGCACCCCCCCGCACTATGCTGCTGTGGCGAAAGAATGATTGGACCAAAATTATTAAAACCAGTGTCCTATTGGCAAACGAGGTACAATTGAGTGGCCGCCAAGATCACCTGATCTTACTATGGTCTTTTTTTTTATGGGGTTAAATCACTAATTTACAAAACTCAGTCGGCTTCGCTGGAAGAATTACGTCAGGAGATAATTGATGCTTATCGAAGTATTCCAAGAGACATTTTTTGGAAAGGTCTAAATGAATCCTTTTAAGCGCACAAGTATTTGCGTTACAGCAATAAGCATTAATCACTAACAAGCTCAGCTTCAGGGGATTGAAGAATAAGTTTATCGAAGACAACATAAACATATTTATTATATTATTCAATTTTAAATAAACTTATTATTATTATTATTATATTAACAAGCTTTCCAAAAAGGTGTCGCTAGTGGGGTAGTGCTATTTAAAAATGTAAAGTGCATTCTTCATTTTTATTCCGCTGCGTAGAAATGGTATTTTTGGTTCCTTTGATATCTTCTTTAGTGTAGAAAATAGAGCCGTTGGAAGTTTTCAAAAGGTCACCCTGACACCCTGTATGTAGATATAGAAGCCAGATTTCTATAATTAAACAGAAGTTACGGCAGAAATCAATAGGATATCATTGTGAAGTCCCTTATGGACATATTATTATCTTCAAGTTATTTTATCTATGAAGACAGTATAGTGCCTACTATGGAAACAAAAAAATTTTTATTGAATGCTTTTGTATTATTATTTATGGTTAAATATTTTTTATATTGAAAAAGTAACCTAAATATGTAATTGTTTATTTTTATTTATTAAGTTATGATTAAAGGGCGGATTATATACAGTTAAATCCGGCCAAGATATGCTTAATTTATTATAGTAAAATGAGGTAAAGAAATACATTGCGTTCTAAAAAATATGTTTATTTTTAAAAAAATGCAAAAAAAAACAAAGACAAATTAAAGTAAACAATTTTTTAACCTAAAATTGTATAAAAGGCATTTATTACTACATATTTTTCAAAATTTTCAACTAAAAAGAATTGTCTTCTATTAGTAAAAATATGTTTATATAAAGAGAAGCTTCGTTCAACATCTACTGATGTAATTGGACAATACTGCTAGGGTTGCCACCCCTCCAGGTTTGGCCTGGAGTCTCCATGTTTGAGCCCTGCTACTCCAGGCTACGGGTCTTGCATCAATTTCTCCAGGTCAAGAATAATTTAACACTTAAGAAAGCAAATTATAAGTTATTTTACCCAAAAAAGGGCGTGGCACCCAAAAACTATTCGCCTGCGGCGCAAAAAAGCGCCTTCGGCACATATTACCTTGCACCTTCGGCGCAATTCTCCTTCGCCACGAGCCGCCACAGCATAGTCTCCAGGTCAACAACCATAAAAAGGTGGCAACCCTAAATACTGCACAGATTTCCTTTTTTGTAACTTTGACTTATGCAGCGGTGTTTTCAAATGTTGATCGATTTTGAACTTCTTTTCACAAACAATAATTTGTGTACAAGCTTTATAGAAGACTTTTTCTCCACTAACCTCTAGCTCTGGGAAATTTTTAATCTACGAAGACGTTTTGTCCACCTTAGATATTCTGAACACAAATTTGAAATTACTAGTCTCACACTGAAAATACTGAAATCTTTCGACAAACTAAAACAGAAGTATGTATTAAAAATCGATATAAATAGAGTTTGTTAAGCAGGTAATAATAACGCATTATTAAGTGACAATAAACAACCCCTGCAACTTATTTCAGATACATTTTCTTTAAAGTAGCGCCATATTAAATGTGTGTTTTTCTACAAAATCAAAATTGGGCTATTGAAATTTGGTCTTTGGTCGCATGTGATGCAAAGTTTATTTGTTTTTGACCCTGTATAAGGTAAATAAGTATTTTTGAGACTTAGTTTGTGTCCTACACTTTTTCTAATAACTTTTTTCGATATTTTCAGAAATTAACCCCACTTTTGAATTATTTTTTGGAAAAAATTAAAATTTGACAGATAATGCGAATCACGTGACTACTATTTTTTTGCTTAATTTTCATCTCGATCAAAGCAGAACTTGATGCCAAAGTCAAATTTTGAATAAAGCCATTAATAAAAAAAATCTCATATGATGCAGACTTTACTGGTGACACTGTATATTATGCATTTTTGCATATATTCCGCCCTTTAGTTATGAATATTTGCGATTACTACAAAAATCGATTTTAAATAAAATACTGTATTTTAATATACACGTAGGGAAAATGTTTGTCCGCCCATCTCTTAGTAATAAGTTAGAATAGTACAAATATGAAGTATCGCAAAGCAAACAGAGGTTAGATTATGTTTCCCCCGCTCCATCGTATTGCATCTCGCTCATGGCATTCGCTGGTGGCACGCCGCGCTGCTTCGATTCTATTAATATCAAATAAATATTCATTCTTTCGTACGTTGCCAACTGAATGATAGGATCAGGATCAAGCAAAACGCATCGAGCCAGCCAGCCAGATCCGATCCGATGCGATGGAGTGTGGGAAACATAATCTACCTATTTCTGTTTACTTTGCGATATTTTATATTTGTACTATTCTAACTTATTACTAAGAGATGGGCGGACAAACATTTTCCCTACTTGTATGTGCCAAACTATCGAGAGGTAATTGTTATTTTTATAGGTTGCTGCTCTACTTAGTGCCCTCTTCCGTAGTACTGACCTTGTTCCATCCGATGTTTTAGCCGGTTGTGTCCTTCTTCGAGTTAAGCAAAAAAGAGAAACACGAGAACTTAGAAGAATTTATATGTTATCGGACGATGTACCGAAATATTCTACAGGTAAAATAATGTTTTTATACTTTTAATCGATCACACAAAAATATTACATAATATAGTAAAATAAATTACAATGTTATTTGCACTGATGAAATAAAATATTGAATAACAAAAACAAGACAATAACCATCAAACATCCATAATGATCTTTTTCAAAAGACCTGCATGAGTTATATAATACCACAGAGAAAAAACAATTAAATAGCAAGGAAAGAAAATAAGGAAAACTAATATAGGTATAGATAGTTTTAAAGGAAAGCTGATATATTTAAGAGGTCAGAAGGAAATTCATTACAGAGCTATTTAGAAGTACAGATAAACGATTTTTTAAACAAACTTGTACCATATAGGTAGTCAGTTAGGTATTTGATATTTCAAAACGATCCTTATACCCAGTGCGCTTATGCAAAGAACTATAAAAGTCTAGTTTTTGTGGTAGTACTGATTTCCAATTGAATTGGAATATGCAAATGTAATTAATATAATATTCATATGATATAATATGTAGGTATATACAGTGTCACCAGTAAAGTCCGCATCATATGGGATTTTTTTTTATTAATAGCTTTATTCAAAATTTGACTTTGGCATCACGTTCTGCTTCGATTGAGATGAAAATTAAGCAAAAAAATAGTAGTCACGTGATTCGCATTATCTGTCAAATTTTAATTTTTTTCAAAAAATAATTCTAAAGTGGGGTTATTTCTGAAAATATTGGAAAAATTTATTAGAAAATTTTTTTTAAATGCAGTTTCTAGCCCACATGCAAAATTAAAAAAAAAATTTCACCTATATTTTGTAAATTGCACCACTTTTGCAAAAGAGGACTTAACGCAACCTACATAAAAGTTCTTAGTTTTTACAATGCTTTATTTCAGATACATTTTCTTTAAAGTAGCGCCATATTAAATGTGTGTTTTTCTACAAAATCAAAATTGGGCTATTAAAATTTGGTCGCATGTGATGTGATGCGAAGTTTAATTGTTTTGGACCCTGTATAAGGTAACTTCATAAAAATAAGTATTTTTGAAAATGTAGTTTGTGTCTGAAAGTCATATACCTTAATATTAAGACAAAAAAGAACACAGTGTCATCAGTAAAGTGGTCATTAAGTGGAAATTAAATTTTCGTTTAACTTAACTTAAAGTTTATCTATTTTCAACGATTTAATTTAAAACGCCTTCACTTTATTTTTTATTTTTTTACTTTAAGACACAAACTACGTTTTCAAAAATACTTATTTTATGAAGTTACCTTATACAGGGTCCAAAACAAATAAACTTTGCATCACATTCGACTAAATTTTAATAGCCCAATTTTGATTTTGTAGAAAAACACACATTTAATATGGCGCACTTTAAAGAAAATATATCTGAAATAAAGCATTGTCAAAACTAAGAAGTTTTATGTAGGTTGCGTTAAATTTTATTTTGCAAAAGTGGTGTAATTAACTAAAGATAGGTAAAAAATCAAAATTATCTTATGCAGCTGAAATTTTGCACGTGTGCTAGAAACTGCATTTAAAAAAACTTTTTCTAATAACTTTTTTCGATATTTTCAGATATAAGCCCACTTTTGAATTATTTTTTTAAAAAAATGAAAATTTGACAGATAATGCGAATCACGTGACTACTATTTTTTTGCTTAATTTTCATCTCGATCGAAGCAGAACTTGATGCCAAAGTAAAAATTCGAATAAAGTTATTAATAAAAAAAATCCAATATGATGCGGACTTTACTGGTGACACTGTATGCGTTTTCGAGAAAATGTGTGATCATATACCGCAGTATGAATATACAGGCTTAAAGCCCTTGTTATTGACCCTTGAAAAAGTTTTTATATAAAACGAAACGTTGGGAATTGGGATAAATACAATTGTGTCATTTCATTGCCTGCCCTCATTCCCGCTATACTTATTTGAATTATATAAAAAAGCTCGTAAAAAGTAATAATAAAGTAAAGCTGTTTGATGTAAGCATTAGTAAATTAGGACCACCAAGTTTTTTCCTTACTACTGCCACAGAATATATAGCTTTGCGTGCCACTTGGTCACTTTATTGAGTCAGAAATTATTGTAGTCAGCAAATAAATTGTTATAAATATGTATATATAATGTATTAGTATAGCCCTAAATAACTTTCCTACAAAAATTATATAAATTTTGCGTGGTACAAATATCGTTGAATAATTGATTCCAGGGGAGAATGGTTTATCAATAAAGTTTCTTATAGGCTTCCAGACACTGTTCAAAATTGTAATTTATGTTCAACTACTTATATTGCCAAATATTTATTATCAGTCAATTTTTAAGAAATAATAATAATAATAAACATCCACTGGTAATTTGTTCCAGTAATTAATTCAATAGAGACAAAGTGGTCTTAACTTTACGTAAAGTTCGTCTGTCCGCAAACGGTCATTCCAGACGAATTGAAAAAAACGACAGTTAGGTTACGTTACTATTATACTTCATACGAAGTCAGTTGAGACAACGTAAATATTGGGGGTACGATCAATTTACTGCATTACACACTGAAACTACAATACAAATATAACAAAATTTGTATTGATCGCTCCCTATACAGATATTAGAAGATAGTCCACGTGGACTTAACAAGTCTGTCATCAATTTTTTTTTAGTTTTTTGTCTGTCTCAACTAAGATCGTACATAAACTTTACTACCGTTATAGGGTGATTACAAACCCTTGGTATGAAGATAGCGCCCTCTACGAGAAATATTAAAAAAGTGAACGGATTCTTTCAAATTTTAGCAATTCAAATAATTTTATGTCAATATCTCACAAAATTGTGAATATTAAAAAATTTAAAATTATGAAATAAAAATTTTTAGTTATAAAACGTTTCACACACTAGGTTAGGTTAGGTTAGGTTAGGTTAGAGTGGCAGACCTCTGGCATTGACCAAACAGTCACACGTAGTCCTGTAGGACCGTTGTGGTACCACACGTGTTCCGCGGAACCTATCCGCATCAGCCTCCTGATGGTTAACGCGACGTGACGTAAATCGTAGAAGAATCTTGACAGCTCATTCAAACCAGCCACTGCTGTTAATAAACTTCGTAAGTCGACCCAGTTGCAGGCTGCTCACTTCCTCCAGATCATTAAAGAATGGTTTGTCCAGGGCATTGAACCTTCTTCTAGCGAGGCCGGGGCATTCACACAAGAAATGCTGAATACTTTCCTCCTCCTCTTCATCTCTGCAACTTCTACAGAAATCGTTAGTTGGTACTTGCATACGTTCAGCGTGTCTACCGAACAGGCAATGTCCGGTGACTACGGCAGTGATGTTTCTTAGGTCCTTCCGACCGTGTTGTAATAGCACTGCGGTTTTCCTGTCGTCAAGTAGGGGCCACAAATGCCTGGAGATGCTACAAGTTGCCAGCCCTGTCCATCTGCTTTGTGCAAGTTGTTTAGCTATTTGATCTATATCCTCTTTGACTGATCCCAGTGGTCTAGCCACAGTATTCTCTGCTAGTTCGGCAGACCTGCTTGCGCCCTCCCTGGCGAGCACATCAGCAGTCTCGTTGCCCTGTATTTTGCTATGTCCAGGAACCCAACACAGGGTGATTAGATGTTGAGCACCAAGTGTGCAGAGATTATTGCGACAGCGCCTTACTAATTTTGACTTAGTGCTGCTGGAGCAAATTGCCTTTATGGCTGCTTGACTATCTATATAGATTGCTATAGACGCAGCTGCTTTCAAGCCAGGGTGATCCCGCAGGGTGTTGACTGCTTTATCCACTGCAAAAATTTCTGCCTGGAAAATGCTGCAGTAGTCAGGGAGTCTGTACGACCTCTGTATTTGCATGTTCTCGGAGAAGATACCAGTTCCAACCCCGACGTCCATTTTTGAACCGTCAGTGAAGATCGAGTGATCCGCCTCCATTATTACTTGATTGCCTTCCCACTCCTCCCTACCCGGAATGAGCATAGAAAAGCCCATTCCAAAGTCTGGCAGCGAAACAGTGTAATCGGTCGGCTCTCGCAGATTTTGGCCTGGATATATCCTTAGTATGCTACTGTGTCCGTAGTTGGTGCTGGTCCAGCATTTCGACTCTTTCAGTCGCAGAGCACTTTTTGCAGCCACACTTTTTCCGTAAATATCCATGGGTATCAGATGCAGCATCACTTCCAGTGCCGCCGTCGGTGCTGAGTGAAGGGCACCGGTCACTCCTAAACAAGCTGCCCGTTGTACCTTTGTTAGTTTCTTCATGTTTATTGCTTTTTCCAAAGCAGTCCACCAGACCATGACCCCGTAGGTTAGTATAGGTCTTACAATGGCTGTATAAATCCAGTGAACTATGTGGGGTTTCAATCCCTATTTCTTACCAATAGCTTTTTTGCAGGCATAGAACGCAACTGACGCCTTTTTAACTCGTTCTTGTATGTTCGTGCCCCAGTTAAGCTTGGAGTCTAGTATCAATCCTAGATACTTTGCCTTTTCTTTCAGCACTAAAGTACTGTTGTCTAGGACTGGGAGCCTGAAGTTCTCAATCACCCTTCTGCGTGTGAATAGAACTAGCTCCGTTTTTTCTTGGTTGATTCTCAAACCGCATCTCGCAGCCCACCGTTGAAGTTTTCGTAGCGCTGTTTCTGTTTCACACACTAACAAAAAATTTTAAATTTCTCCTATATAATTAAATATAAATTAGAAATTAAAACTACATAAACATGAAACGGGTATAACAAGAATTGTCAGATCAGAAACTCATATTATTATATAAAAAATAAAAACATTAGATCCATGTAAGACAGTCAATAATTGTCCATTAAAAAAAAATGTTTAAATATAGATATATAATGTATATACAGGGTGATTCACGTTGAATGGCTTATTAGAAGATCTCGGAAACGAGTAACGATATCATTTTTGAAATTTGTAGGCATAATTGACTTTGAACTTTTAAAATATTATATTTTCACGTTTAAATCACTTCAGGTTTTATACCGGAAGTTATAGCCAATTTTGGTATGTCAAATAGATACCCTGAATATTTTAGTTTTTCGGATATCCTATAAAAACCTAAGTAACTTTTGTTAATAATAACCTATATATGTACCGATCTACTGCCGTTTTAGAGATTTGAAATATAAAATTATTTTTTTTTTAAACATACCGTGAAGAAAGTTTCTAAAACTTTGAAACTAATAAAGCTAAATATTTACAATTTTGATAGCTTCTGACTATAACATGGATCTTTAGATTCCATAAATTAGGTTTCACGGTTTTTATACAGGGAGTTTTTAAAATTGTTTCAATCTATCCATTTAAATAAAAGTGCATAATAAGTCAATTTTCGCAAATGGAACACCCTGTGTTTTATGTTGGATAGTTTTAATGATTTTGGAATTATAATCAATTTAAAAAAATCTTAAACTTTCTTGTTTGTGTCAAGTTGATGTTAATATCTGATAATATCTAAATACATTATTTTTACTACTGGAATACTAAAACTGCACTAATTTGTCTAATTGTTAATTTACCTACTTATAGATGGCAGCCTAGCGCAGCGGCAGCTTTCACGCATCGCAAGGGGAAGGTACCTGGTTCGATCCCAGGCAGGTTTGGCGGACTTATTTAGTTTGCTTGATCAGATTACCGTACTATGTAGTATTACAAATACAATACATGCTGGCATTATTAATGACAACGATACGATACAGCTGTGAAGGCCTCGGGCCTCGCCGGTATTATTCGGGTGTTCCTTCGGCATGTTACCACACCTGAACCATGTGAAGGATTCAGGGACGCATGTCTGGTACGGATCCGGATGGATTGGGGAACGGAACGCCCTGAACGAGAGGACTCGGTAATACAGACGGTGTCCCGTCACGGAGTGACACCTCTGAAACTGATTCCGATGGATTGGGGTGCTTTGCTGCAACATTCTTTAAGTCGCATCTCGCATCACGGGGATGTAATAGGTTATCCCCGTCGAGGTCTGTGGTGGACAAAAGGTATTACAACAAGACCGTAAAAACTGTGTCAAGAAACTACTGCCGGTAAATTGTGGTTCGAAACCCACGTAAAATGGTGCTGTCAAATAGGGTCCCACTGGTCTACTTGCTTGGCGCTAAGCTTCCCCTCAACAACTACTACTATTACCTACTTGTCATTGATATACGCTACGTTTCTTGTTAAATTTACCAATTTACTTAATTAAAATAATAATATCAACATTTTTTCAGATCTGAACAAAGTATTTTCTATTGCTCCACGTTGGATGAATCTGGAAAACGCCCGCCATTTTCTACGACTTTCCATGGCCGCCTACGGATGGCCATTCGTCATGTACCTGCACTGCGGCACCGGCCTATTTAGAGTACTTAACAATGTTGCTTGTTGTTCCTGTACTGGTGGACCCCAATATACAATGGTCGTCGACGATAACTGTTGTTTTTGCCATTTGGCTGGGGTCAAGTATATTTCAAAAATCGACGAAGAAGATATTCTGTTCGCGTCATTTCGGAATCACGTATTTGAGGTAATATTTCGCTTTTATCATTTTATAAAATTGATGTACGGATCTTTATAATAAGACTCATTCTGTTTCGTTGCCAAATTTTAACAACGTTTTAATTGGTACAATTGCTATATATTGTACCCTTTTAGGACAAATCAATTGTTTTATCAGAATAAAACAATAAAACATATAATAATATATAGGTTTATAATAAATAAAATCTTCCAGTCCTATTTTTATACAAAATTTTTAAAAATGGAGCTTACACACAATGTTTTATTTGCTCCGATGCGCCCAAACAAAATACCACTCACTAATATAAATTGTAATACAGGGTGGCGCATCGAAAACGAAATGGAGACATTCACCCGCAGCTCAGTTCTTTTTTGGAAAAACGCTCAGACCCGTCGATTTAGTTTTCGAGGGGGATACAAAATTGGCAAAAAATCACGTTAACACGTGCAGCCCCCTGGACGGGGGTGGCACCTCCTCTAAAATCTTAAATGAATGGCGGGTCGAGTGATGCCTTATTTTAAAGGTCTTTCAATTCCCTTTACAATGCTGTACAATTCATGTATTTCAGTTCAGTAGTTTTGGAGATTTAATGATTTAAAGCTTAAATAAAACTTTAATACATCATCATTACATCAAAGTAGTTTAAAAATGAAGAATGAACTGACCCGTCAGCCAAGTAAATGTTGGAAATGACCACCATGACTCTCCATACAGTAATAAAGATTTTGCTCAAAACGTTGCCGCACATTTTACAATATTTGAGGAGTAATTTGAAGGCACTCATTCACAATTCTTTGTCGCAAATCTTCTAACGATTGTTGGCTGAGTAGCATAGATTTTGATTTCTAAGTGACCCCACAGAAAGAAATCCAAAGGTGATAAATCTGGCGATCTTGGGGGCCATTCAATGGCACCTCTTCTACCAATCCATCGACCTAGGAACGTATGATCTAAATATTGTCGAACACGTAATGCGTAATGTGGTGGGGCACCATCCTGTTGGAACATCAACCTATTCGCAATGTACCGCCGATCATTCTGATTTTCAAGTATGGCTGTTAATGGAGGATCTATGGCATCTTGCAGTAATTCCAAATACATTTCACCCGTCAAATTCCCAGGTAAGAAAAAAGGACCAACTAAATGATCGCCAAAAATACCAGCCCAAACATTTAATTTTTGTGGCTGCTGTGTGTGTACCTCATGATAAATTCTGGGATTAGAATCGGACCAATATCGGCAGTTATGACGATTTACTATGCCATTTAAGAAAAAGGAACATTCGTCGGAAAAGCAAGTGTTGAATAGAAAATGTTCATCGTTTATAGTTCGTTTACTCCTATCTTCACAAAATTGTAATCGTCGATCAAAATCGTCTTCATTAAGTTCTTGTACAAGGTGAAATTTATACGGATGAAAACTATGAGCCTTTAGAATCCGTTGGATACTACGTCAACTAACACCTCACACAGTATCCAGTTTGCGGATACTTAACGTAGGATCTACATGAACTTGCCCTAAAACCCTCACTTCTATTGCTTCGTTCCTTATGGGATTTTCAATGTTGCGTTTTTTGTTGGCGACTGATCCAGTTTTCCGAAATTTAGCTACAAGTTCTAGAACATATTTTCGATGCACCTTACTGTTCTCATGTCGCTCATTAAATATTTGTGCTATTAGCGCACTGATTACTTCCGAAAAATATTTCGATAATTTCAACCCTTTCTGTCGTGGAATATGCCATGGTTAATTTATGTATAAAGCGTTTAAAGGTATTTTAACAACAAAGGTTGGTCGAATCAATCGCAAACTATGTACTAAATTCCTATTTAAAATAAGTACTAGACATTCCCTTCTTATCTTTCTTCAAAAAACAACGTTTCTTGCCACAAAAAACGGTCCAATTTTCAACACCAAAATGATAAACAAACCATGGGCGTAATGAAGAAAAGCATTTACTTATTAAGTAAATGATTTTACACAAATTCCTTCTGAAAGTAGTACAAACTATAATCTGATGTACCTATTAAAGTATACTTTAAGCTTTAAATCAATAAATCTCCAAAAATACTGAACTGAAGTACATGAATTTTACATTATTATAAAGAGAATTGAAAGACCTTTAAAATAAGTTATCACTCGACCCCCCTATTTATTTACGATCTTAGGGGTGGTGCCACCCCCGCCCAGGGGGCTGCACCTCCTAACGATAAGTTACACAAAAATGGCTAAACAAATAACTCTGAAGCAAGTTTTCTTCGCGCTATAGACCCTGTCGAGCGGTAAAGTGCATAGCAAATGTTTGCTTCATTTTGACTAACTCTATTATTACATATAAAAAACAAAACCCTAATTCAGATTCTATGATTAGAGCTTTTTCTAATGGTAGGATTTATGTCGCCACATTCATTTATACTCTTTTGCTTTTATGAATATTATCAACACCTTCCATAAATCATTGTGCCAAATGCGGCAATGCCCACCCTTGATCGAGTTTATACGCTTATAAAATATGAATTAACCTCGTACAACGTAAAACCTTATTATGAATAGACCCAAATCGTTCAATTTGGTGCTGAAATTATATTTTATACGGTTAGCGGTTAACTTGGCTAGAAAGTGCTTTTTATCCCACGCGTTGAAATATATTTTTTAATACGTGTGTATAAAATAAAAAAACAGCTGATGGCAGACGAATTTGACAGCTAAACTATTATTAACATATTTTATTTCCACTATTTCCACACTCAAAAGACGTAATTCATCTATTTCTACTACTTCTACACCACTGCTAATTTTCTTGAAAAAATACATAATCAAACAGTACCAATAACTGCCCAACGAAAATATAAAAGCATGGACAGAATGGAACTATAACTCCAAAAACCATTAAATAAACAAAACTAACAACTAGGGTTGGGCAAAAATAACCGGTTATTTGATAACCGTTTTTTTTTAAATCGGTTAACCAATTAATAATCGGTTTTTTGTTGCTCAGGTTAAATCGACAAAAGGTTATTTATTATCAATAACCGAAGATCGGTTATTAACAGGTATTTTGCTGTATTTATTGTGTCTTTGGTCTCATTATTGGCTATAACCCTAGAATAGGAAAAAAAAATAGAGATAAAAGTTCTACTTTGAAGACTGTATTCTTGTGTCATAACGGTAAATTGAAAGGCACAATTGAAAGAAAAATTGGAAAAGGTTATTAACCGGTTATTCAATAACCGGTTATTTTTGTCCGGTTAACCTAGTCTCGGTTAACCTGGCGTAATAAATAACCGGTTAATCAATTACCGGTTATTTTCCAATAACCGCCCAACCCTACTAACAACTGATCTGATTTTGGTGATTCTGCAATTTCCCAGGATCACTTGGGATCACTTTGACGGTAGTGGGGGAACAGTGATCATTTGCCAATCGAGCACAGGTCAGATCAATTACAATTAGATCGATCCGGATCGATGTAAACCAGCGAATCGAACACGCCTAAGTATTTATTGTTTTGTTTTGCACGTACCTTTACTTGGGTATTATTTTATTAAAAGGATGCAAGCAGCTAAAAATCAGAAACGAAATTTATTCCGTGTACAATAATACATAGATAGTAGGATGAGCGTAAGTAAATTGAAGAAAAAATAATTTTTTTATTTAAAACTAGGCATAGACCTAATAAAAAGTCTAATACCTGAACTAGGTAAGTTAAAATGTGTAAAATAGGCATTGTTTTTGTTTTGTTTTATAGGCGCTTCTGTTGGAATCCGCTTTAAAATGTTTAACATTTTTCAACTCGGTGTTGAAAGCACTGCTTCAACTCTAGTGTTGAAATAATTTGTTTAGCACAGTGGCGATACACCCACAAAATATTAAAAATAAAACAAATTATTATAACACTTGGTATATAATATACTGGTTTAATTGTATCCGTAAATTTCACTTTGGCGGCAGTACACCAAATCCCCCATTATCACAAAGATGTATCTAAATCCTTCAAATCACTTTTTTATTTTAAATTTTAGCTACCGTTTTGCGTCATAGTAGACCACAAAACATCTAATATAGTAGTAGCAGTGAGAGGATCAATTTCTCTTAGAGATATGTTTACAGACTTAACTGCCACATCTGACAAGTTTGAGGCTGAAGGACTTCCCCCAGATACAATGGCTCATAAGGGTATGGCTGCAGGTGCCTTATATATTGCCAAGAAGCTCAAAGAGGTAAATCAAACGGTAAAATAGATGTAACGGTTGTGTAAAAAATTATTTATTTCTGATTCACTTCAATGTATTGTTCCAGGACGCTTAAATTTGTAAAATGTATACGGTCATACTGCAGGTCACGCTATTTATACAGGGTGGTCAATCCTTCTGAAAATTTGATTATTTACATAAACGGACAATACATGCTCTATTTATCTAAACTAAACGATATTCGACAAGTTGCCACTTTTTACCAAAAATTAGTATCAACTTCGATATTTTTAATTTAATTTAATTTTATTTTTAAACCCCCTATTAATTTTCTAACAACTTTGTCCTACATTATCCTATACCTATCTCTTACCGTTCCTAAAATAATAATTAAATTCCATTTTTTTTGACAGAAAAAGTTAACTGTTGATATTTTTGAACTCTGAACTATTAAGACCCTGAAATTTGGCGAACAGTTGAATAATACCCGGTGGCTTTTAACTCCACTCCCAAATCTTACCTGCGATATACAGGGTGTTTTAAAAATATACTTTTTATTTGGTTACTTGAAATGGTGACCTTAATTTTTTTTTAAATGTAACACTCTGTATACTATCATTGATTTAAAAAGCTACTTAAGCTGGCTGTTTATCTTTGTATATATCTGTATCTATACCTTACTAGTAAAGTTTTTGACTTATATATAATCGATTATTTGTAAAATTTTCCATTCGATTTTTAGTAAGTAGGTATAGGTATGCCATGATAAATTCTTGTTTGACATACAAAATTATATCACTTTTGTTGTTATTGTTGTGTTATATTATTAATTATTACCGATAATATAACCCTCTTGTTGTTAGGTTTTTCTTCTTTATCAACATCAATAAATACGCTTCAGAACCTGCTCGGCGCCTTTTTGTTGTTACGTTTTCTCTGTGTATTTCTTGTATTCTTTGCTATTCCTTTTGCTTCTTTTAAACAGCAGGCAAAATAAAAATCTTTGCTTAGCTAAGTTGTTAAAGGAACGCTTCTTGAACAAATTATATTATAATTAAAAAGTTGGGCGCGTAAATCCACTTTACACGCTTAAATTCACTTTACGCGCCCAACGTTTTTGAGAAAAAAGTAAGGCCGATATTGAAAAATGGCTTTAAGAAAAATTGTTTGGTACAACATTCTACACCCGGGAAAGTAATTTTGCTTTTGACCAATAAAGAATTGTTTAAGATATTACAAAATTACTTAAAATAAAAAAAAATTCTAAAAAAAATTTTGGGAATATTTTCAATCGTCATTTACTTTTCTGGATGGGGTATTTAAAGTAGAATTTATTTTCTAAATACCAATTTTTATTTTTTCTTTTCGTTTGACCAGCAAAACGTTCGGCAATTTTCATTGTGGTAAAAGGGGTTACTGCTCTTAATAATCAATTTTCGAAAAAATGTTATAGGAAGAGATAGCATTTATTTTCGGTCTAGAATTATACCCTAAATTTTTTGCTCATCATTTCCGGACACCCTGTATAATAATTAATGTTGGCTTATTCTGCACCAAACCTTAAACCCATAGACAATTATTTGCACTTTCCACAAAGACATACCCAATGTAAATATTTTTGTTTTAGGTGGGAATTCTTGAAAACGCATTTAACATATATCCTGAGTATGGGCTAGTGCTAACTGGTCATAGTTTAGGAGCCGGAGTTGCTTGCCTATTGGGTTTAAAAATTCGACCGAAATATCCTTACCTTAAAGTATATGCGTTCGCTACACCAGGTATGTTGTTAAGCAAATTTAAATTATTTATTAAACTGTAATTATTATTAAATGGTAATTATTACACGTCCATAGGTGCAAGTAGAATATTGATATAAATTAGGGTGGTCCTTAATAGATGGAATTATCCTTTTTATATATGTTTTTTTAAATGAAAAAAATATAAGTATTAGATATTAGTTTATTTTTTTATTGTTTAATAAAAAAATTTTGCAGATATTTTTAGTCTCATTCCTTAAATCTTTTCCAAATAGTTAAAAAAAACTGTGGAAATTTCTACCTTAAGCGGATAATTGTAAGTTGTACCTCAATGACGTTTTTTAAGAAAAATTTAAATAAATAATCCAAATAATAAATAAAAATAGAATTTTGTCAAAAAAACTGCTAAAAGTGGCCTTGACTTTGATATTTTAAATGGGACATCTTGTATATTTTTACTTATTTGGGTTCAGCATAACATTATGAGTGAAATGACACCTCACTTGTCATTTTTTGACTTGTTATAACATTTTTATGTTAATTTTTTATTTTCACTCTAGAGTGCTACAAATTAATTAAATCTGTTAATTTATAGTCAAGTAGTTAGTCGAGTCAATGAATACATGAAACAGGCAATATTCGTAAGTCCTCAAGAACAGCTCTGATTTTGATGATTTTTGTTTTTTAATTTTGTTTTTTTATTTTATTCAAAATCAGAAACCTTTTGGGGCGGGGACAAAATTATTTATACAGTGTGTCTACTTAAGTTGGCTACATATGAGAAACTTTTTTATTGTTAACTTTACGAAAAAAACTTATTCTTCATAAAAAGTTCTGCATGGTCCAGAACCTAAAATGCAACCATCAGATGTTACATTTTTTCAGTCGTATACGAGGTTTGTCAAAAAATATGAATTTTGCCCAGGAGTAAAGTACCTTTATTTTTGACAATATCGAAAACTGTAATAATGAAAAGTGGTTCGAAATGTAAAACTATATTTTAATATGCAATTACATCCTTTTACTTAATTTATTTTTTATTTTTAAAGGTTTTTATTTTAATGGTGTATCTATTAATTAAATTTCTAGAAATAAATTTTGTTGCCAGATTTATTATTTTCTGAACGAAACAGAAAGGTTATCATAATTTTTTGAATTAATAAAAAGATAAATGTTCGGTATCCGTAATTTGAGAAAAATTTGTAAAAAGAAAAATTTAAAGTGTAATTGCATATTAAAATATAGTTTTACATTTTGAACAACTTTTCGTTATTACAGTTTTCGATATTGTCAAAAATAAAGGTACTTTACTCCTGGGCAAAATTCATATTTTTTGACAAACCTCGTATACGACTAAAAAAATGTAACATCTGATGGTTGCATTTTAGGTTCTGGACCATGCAGAACTTTTTATGAAGACTAACTCTTTTTCGTAAAGTTAATATTAAAAAAGTTTCCCATATGTAGACACACTGTATAAATAATTTTGTCCCCGCCCCAAAAGGTTTCTGATTTTATATAATATAAAAAAACAAAATTTTAAAAATAAATCATCAAAATCGGAGCTGTTCTTGAGGATTTTGAAGGAAAAGGCTTCACTGACGCGACTAAGTGTATGAAAATTGAAATTATGTCATAATAATTGACTTTCTAAGTTTTACAAGCGTTTAAAAAATAATATTTTGTTTTCTTGACGTTTACTTCATTTTTCCAAATTGAACGATGGTAGTTCACTAGGATATTTAAAACGACCATTTATTTTTTCAACAATTTGATTCCATAGACTCGTATGCTATTTTAAAATTGACACGAAAAAATTTGCCTTAAATCCCAATCACAAATTTAAAAGCGTTATGCGTTATTGCCGCCCTCTCTTTTCTAAAGAAATATAAAGGCGGCTTTAAAAAACAATGGAATGGTTGAATTGATTGAATTTACTTGGAAAGAATATGCTATAATATCTTTAATTTGTTTTAGCTGGTTTACTAAGTCGCGATGCGGCAAGACTGACAGAAAGCTTTATCTTTACGGTTGGAGTAGGAGACGACTTTGTAATGAGGCTTGGAGTTGACAGCATTGAAAATCTTCGAACTGGAATTATTCAGACTCTGCATGCCAGTAGACTGCCAAAGGTACAATAAACGTTTATGAAAAAATTATTTTTCAAGTAAACAATAATATTCTACAGCCAGTAGTGCAAGGGACATAAAAAAACTACTTTAATACTATCCCTAGTTGTCAAAAATTCTTTTTATATACAAAATAAGATACTTAAACTGATAGTCGTATCACCATTCCATTAAAACAAGTTGGAGACGGTCAGGAAAACGCTTACTATTAGGACACTTCCTGTCCCAAATAATAGGTACTAGCAGTAGGTACAGTGTAAGAAACCCATTTTTTATTTGCCTACTTTTACTTTTGCTTTTGACGTATTTCTATTATTACCTACATGTCATATTTCTGCATTTCAATCAATTATAAATTATAAAACTTTGATTTAAACTTGTTACCACGGTAGAATAAAGAAATATGTACTTTGGTGGTACCACCGAGTTAGCGCATAGTTCAACTCGACATCTGAATTTCCGATAACAGTTCTTAACTTGCTGAGATATGAGATATTTGCAATAACTATACTCTTATTTTTTCTTTCAAGAGATCTAAGTTATTATTGAAATTGGTTTTATGCACATGTGGCTTCTGATATCCCCATAAATGAAAGTCAATAATGGTGAGATCGGGACTCCTATCTGCCAACTGATTTGGATCATAGGTACCTTCCAATCCATTTGTTTCCAAAGTAATCATTTAGCCAATCATCAAAAGAAATTAAAAATTAGAATTTAAAAAATCCAAAAAACAAAAACTGTTATAGGGAAAAAAACCCACAGTCGTCTCCACAAATACTTATATTAAAAGAGTCAGATTAATGTGTACTCCCTAGTACCGAAACATGTACTAATTAATCTGACTCTTTTAATATAAGTATTTGTGGAGACGACTGTGGGTTTTTTTCCCTATATCTCTACAGCTCGACTTTGAGATAATGGACTACTTCAGCAAAAAAAAAAAACAAACACTGTTGTTTCTGATACACCTTTTATATTAATCGCAAATCTAATAGTTAAAATTGTAGTTTCAATACTAGCAAAATTCATTTAATAAATCACGGAATTGAAAAAAAAAGGATCCAGAAAACTAAAACTGATGTTTCTGACGAACCCTGTATAGTAACCGCGAATCTAATAGTTGAAATTGTAGTTTCAATACTAGCAAAATAAATTTAATAAATTAAGGAATTGAAAAAAAAAAAGATCCAAAAAACTAAAAATGGTGTTTGTAACGAACCCTCTATAGTAATCGCAAATCTGATATTCGAAATTGTAGTTTCAGCATAAACAGACGTTTTTTATAAAAATGACTTTTTCTTCTATACCTACTTATAAAAAAGTTTTTCCTCTTCCAAACTCTATTCGTGGACACACTGTATATAACAAACTGTTGACAAAAGATTCGCCATAATAAAAATATTCTTGCTTCTTCGCACCACCAACTATAATATCACACTTACCAGCATTTTCTTTAAAACTAAATTCCGAATTCCGCTAAAAACCTTGATGAATGCAGCTTTAATTTGACAACCTTATATTACAATCGCTGTGAGATTAAATTATTTGGCATTGCGCTGTAATAAAATTTACGAGTTAGTGCAAAAGATAGCATTATTATCCACATATATTTTTAAAACAACATAATATTATTTTAGTACCGAATATTGCTCAACGGCTTTGGATATGCTCTCTTTGGAGTACCACCTCGCGACCTAGAGGCTACTTGGAGGGACGAGATGATACCAGAACCTGGACGTTCTCCTCTTTTGGGTTCCAGAGGAATTCCAACGGTTGCAGCTTCGACGGTAAGAAAGATATTTTCCTTCGACTTGCACATATGACTGGAATGTTACTTTAATATTAATAACTATAAAGCATTTGTAATGCATATTTATGTTTTAATATTTTAGGAAGCTGCCCTATTATCAAGAGACCTTAGTGTGAGAAGGTTTTCTAAAACAAGGCTATACACAGCCGGTCGAATATTACATATAGTGAGTAGAAAGAAAACCAAAGCAGAGAGGTAAGGAATTGTAAAATTATAAAAAAGATTAACGTAAAATGCAAACAGCCTCCGATAAACATAATAACTTTGAACTGTTTTTTAGATTGCATAAATTAAATTTTAACAGATTTTGATAGTAGCTTAGCACGATTAAGTGATCTGCCGGTTTAGGTTAGCGTATCCTTTACTTTTTCAAACTTTTAAACAGTTGGAACACTACATCCTTAAAATATGGATTTGATGGATCCTTAAATCCTATTAGATCATACTTTAACGATAGGTGCCAAAAAAATATCAACAGAAACAATTATTTATAACAAATTTAAATTTTGTCTGGTGTACCTACCTCAAGGATCTATGCTTGGACCTCTTCTACTATATATTATGTATACCTCAGATATTTTAAAGCTTTTAAAGCACTGTAAGGTTCAGGCATATGCAGATGATATGCAAATTAACCTTTATTGTGACTGCCAAGACTATGTAAACGCATCGAATTTGCTTAACGAAGATTTAAACATGTTAAATCAACTTTTTTTAGATCATAACCTAAGGTTGAGTTCAATATACAATCTGTCAACAAATTTTGTGGCTCGCAGCCTATTTGTTTATGGTGATATTATGGATACGTTATACCTTTATTGGTGTGTGTTGTTTAGATACCATGGTATGCTGGCACATTGGGCAGCTCTGGATTCGCTGCTTCGCGTACTTTCTCGCCTACTTTCACTGATTTATTATACAAGAAGATATTTATTTTTAATATAACACAAATATATCCGCTATAAAAGATGAGGCTAAATTATAGCGATTAAAGGCGCGCACTAGGCAGCATTACTGCTTTAAGAAAACGGTAATTTTTTACAATTTAACAGGGCATTTTTTCGCAAACCAAGACGTTGCAAAAAATGAGATAATATCACGTTACATCATTGAAGAACAGCGATTTAGTTTCACAAAACAGAAAATGAATAACCTGAGACAGGTGTACCTACAAGAAAAACTCGATTTTCTTTCACAAGCGGAAAGAAGTCAGTCTAAAAAACAAAAACGACTGTCTGGCTCACGTTGCGACGGAGTAGTGCCGATGAAACCGGCGAGATGCCCTTGATCACGCGTCTTGTTCGCCACCTGTGTTGACACTTAGAAAAAGAAATAAATTACCCGGGTTGGGGCCGGTTCCCCAACATTTCCCTACAACTATGTAAAATTGTATAACTCTTACATCATAAAATGGATTTACTTGACAGTAACAAATTTAATTTGTAACATAAAAAATACCTTCTCAATTTTCAAAATGAACAACTTCGTTAATTATTTTTGTTAAATTATTATTTTAATCAATGTTTTGCTAGTCATTCGGCAAATTATATATGTACCTATTTATCGTATCGATCAGGTTATAATGTAGCGCATTTTTTTATAGAATATGCGATACGATTTACGATATTTGTATATTTTTAAATTATTATTATAGCAAGCAGTACGGGGTTCAGTAGAGTAGCCTTTGTGTCTAGACTGCTCCCCGTGTTTGATTGTCTGCATATTATTAGTCTTTGTAATTGTTTTCTTTATTCTTTAAACCTAATTATGTTCTTAACCTTAATTATTTTCTACTTTTTAGAAAAGCCAAAACTGGTGGGCCGGAATATGAAATGCGTTGGGCTAGAGCCGAAGATTTTATGGAACTAAAAGTTATGCCAAGAATGTTATTGGATCACTTGCCGGACAATGTATATAAAGTTTTAGACACTATTTTAAGAGAACAAACTGATAATGTTAGTGAGATAATCTAAAAGACATTTCTACAAAGTTCTATAGTTAAACGCAGTGTGCTCTAAAAAGTATTGTCTACAAAATATGATAAAAATATTTTCAGAAGTTCATATAACATATAATTTTACGTCCCCTTATTAGTTATAAGGACCTCAAAGTGGTGAACATTCCGTACTTTAGATTTCTGTATAGTGAGGTAATGGGAGACACCGGACACCATTTTAGATGGATTTCTGACCCTATTTTAATCCAATCTACCCAATACTTTATTTAAATAATGATTCCTTTTGGGACACTGTTGATAAGATGTTATTTGTACAATATTGACTTTTTTTATGAGATGACTAATAAACTTTTTAGTGTAACATCTACGAATAGATTAGTCATAAACTAAAACAAACGGCTACTTAAATTCAATCACATAATAAAAATATTATATTTTAAAGTTTAGTGATAATAATTGTGTAATATGACATTCCATTCCTTTGTTTTATTGATGTGTAAAATTACAAAATATATGAAAACCAAATTATATTTATATAAAAATTATTGAATATTTTTTATTTCTGACCTTTAATAAGGTGGGATTAAAGACGCCATTTTCTATCATCAATTCGATTTGCCGAACTGTTGACGATTTGCATGCGCCCGGCAATAATATGTTAATCAAAATAGTTATTTTTGTGCTTAGTCATACAAAGAAAAAATACATATTCTGGAGCTGATATAGCTAGGCAGATGTTAGTCAGTCGGTCATAGTTTTGTTTACTTTCGTGTTTTGTGCAATTACGGAACCTTTCCTGTTAAAACAAACACATATTCTCTAGAATTCTTAGGAGAGATGACATCTAGTTAGACTAAAAAATACCGTGTTACCAGTAAAAATTGTTGTTTTTACTTCAGTTCTGAAAATCGACGTGTTTACTTTCTAGGATTTTAAGGTAAATTGTGCCAATTTTAGGGGTTTCAAAAAACTGTTTTTTTTTAAGTTTCTCTGCATTTATTAGAAAAAAAAACACCGGCATATTGTTCGTCAATGCCTCCCCGAACAGCCCTTCCCAAATTAGATACTAATTTTTTTTTTAATAATTGCAAGTTTTCGGAAGTTACCCCTGCATTTAAGTTATTTATAGATCTTTTATACATGATTGACCTTGAGAACCATGCGCTTAAGGAATAGGAATATGTTACTTTGCATAAAAAGTTTGCGGCGTACTTTTTAGGCGAAATGAAAATTTGCCAAAAACTGTGTTTACGGCAGCTTTTCGTCGGTTGAACAGATGATCACAGACAAGTGATGCTTATGGTTATAAGGGCGCCACTCAGTTATTATTAGCTTTTTACCTGAAAAGTAAAACTCTGTCTACAAATAATAAATGGAAATACGCAATAAAAATAAAGACCGAGATAAGTTTGATCAGTTTAAAGTAAAAATAGAGATTGTTCTAGGTATGAACAAATAAATGTGATTTTTTTTGACTAATGACTAAAAAGATGCAAAAACATAATACGTATAAAACTGCTTAATTTCTGATAAATTAAATTACGAAAATAAAACCTTTAGGTATGCATCAAAACTTAGAAAATAGAAAAACCTGATAAATGAGAAAACTCGATCTCTTACAATGAAGACAATAATTGTGAAGGAACTGTAAAATTGTATGTAACCTGTGTTTTATAAGCGAACTGTTTTAAAAAATTAATGTTTAAGTTATTTAATAAAAATGTTAAGATATAGATAAGCATTATTGTTGAAAATGAAAACGAATAAACTGGCCCAGGAACACGCTGCAGCATCCAGTGGGAACCAATGGGACGTCTTGGTAGTAATAAAAATATCCCAAACTGCTGCATCTAGGTGGTTGGTAGTCACCGGATCATCGGGCAATCGTCTATAGTAAATGAATATGACGGCCCGAGCCCAAAAGATATAAAGAAAATCGCACGATCTTGCAGACAAGGAAAATGCAGGTACTTAAGCGGAAATTTAATGATAATTAAATAACCAAAACGTTCGGAAAACCAAGGCAAACAATTTTAGCTTACCTCTAGCTTAAATTAATTCACCAGACTATGCATCATGGCGATATATTACACACAACTCGAGACTTATCCCACAACAGGAATATAAGTTATAAACGGCATATAGTATGCTTGATATATTAATTATTTAATAGTTACTCTATGTGGAAACTAGTACTTAAAATAGTACCCTAAAAAATAAAACTAAAATCACGAAAGGTGACCTCTCCGTACCAATTCTTGTGGCAGAGATGAAACGTCGACACTGGATACTGATATCTACGCCATCTGGTAACAAAAGGTACGACGACATCGTACTTGCATGCATGGTACATGATCGCCAATGCGCTAGGAAAGGACAGTACCTTCAAGACAAGAAAAATAATAAAAACTGTAGCGTTAGAATTTTAAACGCTACAAGTTGGTGTATTCTATTGTATAAAATTTCAATTTTTTTTGCAAAAACTTATCAATTTATTTCAATCGGGGATAACTTATAATTTTAGTAAAATATCAGTTTCAAAACGAAAATTTATTAATACATTAGAAAAATTATTAACACTTTGTTAAACCATATTTCACTAGATATTTAACAGATATATAAACATTTTTTCACTTCTAATATTTAATTGCACAAGAATATACACTAGTATAATAATAGAGCGGTGTAACAAGAGGGAGGGTCCGCTCCTGGTACCAAACCGAAGGGAGTTACATCGGCATTGGGCTTAAGCTCATGCCTGTAGGACCCCATGCCAATGGTCCAACAGCAATCACCATATGGCAATAATTATTGTTCAAAAATTAAAAAAAAAAGTTTTTGATAAATAGAAAGTTTGCCGCCAAAAAAATTAATTAGTTTGGGCGTAGCATAATCAAAAGTTCGCGTTTAATTCTAACTAGGAGCAGGACAGATTTGCGGTTTGCGCAAGCTTGCAGGAAACTTACTGCTAGTAAATTTCCTTCTTTACACTTATTCTAGGTTAGGTGGGTTTCTGCAAACTTAATACAACCTTACCTTGCTTAGTGGGTATCCGCCCCAAAATATGACCTTCCTAGACTTTATGGTTTTCGCGATATTTTGGGTAGGGATCTCTAAACTGCTTGTTATTGTTTACCCGAAAATCAAAAACTTTTAGACCTTGCTACGTATTTCATGTTATTATACGCATGTACTGAGATAAATATTTTAAAACCGAAAAATGCACTTAAACAACAAGATGTGACACATCCCAAGTGTACCCTGGCAGATATCTTGGAACTGGTTGTATTCCTTCATCAGGCCGTCGTTGTCTGATATCAGTGTCACCAGGCCATGCTCGTTCTGGTCCACTTATCTGGCCAACTCTTTGGAACTTATCGACAACATGGGATATGGTAACTGTCTCGTTTACTCCATTCGATTTTATACGTCTTTGGGGTGCTGTTGAAGCTCGTAGTGTTTTGCGTTTCTAAAAATGTAAAAGGTGAATATATTGCTATTGATCGTTACAAAGTACAAATCAACAAGATGTCTTTCATACGAAGAACTGTATACTAAATATTAATATAGTGTTAATGTGCAAGGGCGTCCATAAGGGGGGCAAAACAGGCACTTGCCCCCCCCCCCCCCCTAGGCGCCCACATTACTATTTTATTTCATAATTCAGTATAAATATTGAATAGTACAGTGGTTAGTTAGTAGACCAACAAGTCACTAAACTGAACAATTACATAATAAAAACATATCCATAAATTAATACATTACGAATAAGTTAAATAAATAGTCTTATACAGTGTCACCAGTAAAGTCCGCATCATATGGGATTTTTTTTATTAATATCTTTATTCAAAATTTGACTTTGGCATCAAGTTCTGCATCGATCGAGATGAAAATTAGGCAAATAAATTGTAGTCACGTGATTCGCATTATCTGTCAAATTTTAATTATTTCTAAAAATATCGAAGAAAGTTATAATTTTTTTTAAATGCAGTTTCTAGCCCACATGCAAAATTTCAGCTTGATAAGATAATTTTGATTTCTTACCTATATTTTGTAAATTGCACCACTTTTGCAAAATAAGACTCAACGCAACCTATACATAAAATTTCTTAGTTTTGACAATGCTTTATTTCAGATACATTTTCTTTAAACCCATATTAAATGTGTGTTTTTCTACATAATCAAAATTGGGCTATTAAAATTTAGTCGAATGTGATGCAAAGGTCATTTGTTTTTGACCCTGTATAAGGTAACTTCATAAAATAGGTACGTATTTTTGAAAACGTAGTTTGTGACTGAAAGTAAAAAAATAAAAAATAAAATAAAGAGATTTTAAATTAAATCGTTGAAAATGGATAAACTTTCCGTTGGGTTAAGCAAAAATTTATTTTCCACCTAATGAACACTTTACTGATGACACTGTGTTCTTTTTTGTCTTAATATTAAGGTGTATTTGTTTCAGACACAAACTATGTTTTCAAAAATACTTATTTTATGAAGTTACCTTATACAGGGTCAATAACAAATGAACTTTGCATGACATGCGACCAGATTTTAATAGCCCAATTTTGATTTCGTACAAAAACACACATTTAATATAACGCTACTTTAAAAAAAAATGTATCTGAAATAAAGCATTGTCAAAACTAAGAAGTTTTATGTAGGTTACGTTGAGTGTTATTTTACAAAAGTGGTGCAATTTACAAAATATGGGTAAAAAATAAAAATTATCTTATCTAGCTGAAATTTTGCATGTGGGCTAGAAACTGCATTTTTCCTATACCTTTTTTTTAATATTTTCAGAAATAACCCCACTTTTGAATTATTTTTTGAAAAAAATTAAAATTTGACAGATAATGCGAATCAAGTGACTACTATTTTTTTGCTTAATTTTCATCTCGATCGAAGCAGAACTTGATGCCAAAGTCAAATTTTGAATAAAGCTACTAATAAAAAAAAATCCCATATGATGCGGACTTTACTGGTGACACTGTATATAAAAAGTATTGTTTAAGTTTTTGCCCCCCCTGAAAAACGCTCTATGGACGCCCTTGTTAATGTGTACTTATTATTAATGTAGGATCTTAAAGGAGCATTGTCGTTTTTTCTTTAAATGGCATGGTATTTTTAAGGGTAAGACTAAAACATTTAGGTAAAAATTGATATCTAAATAGTTGTTGATTTTTAAAACGTATAAAAGAAATACATATTCCTTAATTACAGTTCGCCATACTTGGGATAAATTATGTACAAATCCTATGAAAGTGCAAGGTATTGGGTTTTCTACTGTATAGAGTAAAAACATAGTTAACTACTTTGTGATCTCAGGAGTTGTGGTATTTAATAATTACGCCTTAAATTAATAGGCAGTGCAGTGAGGATGTGTTCAAAAGTAATGCATTCAATTTTTTTTTAGAAAAACAGTTCAAAAATTATGCTAAAGTTCAATGACATTTTTACAGCTTTGCCAACCAATGCTAGAAGAAGCAGCAGGCGGCCGCGTCTTTAGCTTTTGGAGTTATTTGTAAGTGGATTCCTAATGCCCATGCCCACCATAGAACTGTTAGCTAAAATTCCGGCCATTTATTCAGCTAGTTCTAATTTTATTTCATTGTGTTGTATGTATGTCCACACTTGCCAAGTGGAAAATTAGAATAACACGCCATTATAGGCGCGATGACCCACACAGCGGTTTTTTGTCATACTCGTACATATTTACCTTTAGATACGTACAGCTTATCTCTTGCGCAAACAAAAGTTAAGTTTTATGGGTGAAAAAATACGTTTGAGCACAAGGCTCGCCGATCAGATGCCTGCCCTCCCAGCAGCATCGGGCATGCGCGCAAACCTTTTGTTATTGGCCTGTCCATCTTTGCGCGACATGCTGAAAATACACTCCAGAACCGGCTCGGCGCCATTTTTGTTGTTGTGTTTTAAGTTTTCTCTGTGAATTCCTTATTATTTATTGTGGATGTTTAATATTTACGGATTTCTATTTTTTGTGTAGTTTATAGAATTGTGTTTGTATTTTTAGTGACTCGAATTGGAATATAAACAAAGACTACAGTAACAGCCGTTGTACGATTCTATTATGCCCAAATAGGGGTAAAATACTCGGTATTTCGTATTTTCGGTAAGTATGGAGTAGTTTGATATATAACTTTATTTTAGTATGATCAATTTAAACACATCAAACTAGGCCTACACAAACATGGTATGAAAATAAAGAGACACACCAAGACAGATTATCCTGATGCATGTTTTGGTGTATTTTATTTGCAGCCCTGTAATCTAATTATTAGGTACGCCTATATATTGTGCGGGCAATATATTGCTTCAAAAAGTTTAAAAGATACTTTTCTCTTATATCATATAAAAGAAAAAAGTAAATACCTAGGTATGTCTATATTAATCCAAGGGTGAAAGTATTCCACGGGTCAAGTTCTCGGGCAAAAACTTTTTTAAATCCTTGAAGAAGAAAATGTGCTTGAAAATGTTTTACACGTAGATACCGTCAGTTTTTGCCAAATTGTAAAAATCAATACAAGTTATATACCAACTCTAATATTTGACTTGAGGTTAGCTACGCGATAACATCGAAGATTGGTTATTTTGCTGGCTTTGTTTGTTTTTATACTCGATTTTATAAGTTTTATAGTTTAATTGACTTGTTCTCTTCCTTTTGGAACTAAAAACACGAGGACGAATCATTTTTAAAGAAATTTTAGAAACAAACCCTTAAAAACAATTTTCTATTATTGTTTGCTGAGCTACAGGTACATGCCTATATTGCCTTTGGTATAAAGTCGAAAACGATTTAATTGTTAAATGAATGAACTCGTATTTGACCAATACTAAACGTTTTAAAACACGGTTTCTTTTGAATGATGATTGACAATAATTTTTGAAATCTCGTTAATATAAAAAATTGGTAATACCTACATTGTTTTTAGATTCACAAACATCTAAATCCAAAAGTTAGTTCATAACAAAGCAGGCTATATCGGAACAGATAAGGTATGGTACACGCTATAAATAGAAGTTGTCAGTTCCACTATACAGTATGAGTTTGTAACTTGGAATACATTCAGTATATCCAGTACACTTTTTTTTTTAAATGCTTGGGCACTGTTATTAACATTTTAAGTTGAGATCTTTTTAATAAAAGAAATATTGATACAGTGTACCCCAAATTAGAGATATGATGATATCGATCATTTTTTAAATGGCAACCCTACTTTTCTAATGCCTATTTTTAAAATGCATATTAAGTTATACATATAAGTAGTACCAAATTTCAAATTTTTATTTTTTGTCATTTTATAGGATATTGAACGAAAATTATTTTTATTCGCTTTAAAATAAAAAAAAAACATTCAATAAAAAAGGTACCTACCTACTTAGTCTTTTAGTATTTTCTGTGTCAAGTTATATAAATACCTTTTTAAATTTCTTTATAAAATAAGTAGACATAATTATATTTAAACACTAGTAGAGTAATTGAATACGGAGAAAAAGAACACAAAATGGCCACACTCAAAACCCAGGAAAAGTCAATATTTGGGCAGGTGATCCAGTTATAGAACAAATTTTCTTTGAAGGAAATCTTACTGGGGCGAGATATTTACAATTCTTGGAAGAAAAACTATTTTCAAATTTGGCTATTCTGTTTCCTGATCCTGGCAAATTTGATGTCCTCAGTAGAAACATCTGGTTTCAACCAGATGGTGCGTCTCCCATTTTGCAAGGCCTGTCCGTGAATATCTGGATGCACTAATTCCAGGCAGATAAATTGGTGGAAGGGGGACCCTTTAAATTTCCACCAAGGTCTCCAGACCTTACTCCTTTGGATTACTTTTTCTGGGGGTACTTAAAAATTAAAGTTTTTAAGACGAAACCGGCAAATGTTAAGGGTTTAAAAACACGAATACAACATGAATGTAAATTAATTTCTTCGAAAGTAATAAGAAATGTTCAAAACGAGTTTTATTTGCATCTAGAATATTGGCAAATAGTGACTGGACAATATATTGAGCATTTATTGATGAAAAAGTATTAAAGATGGATAGAAGTTTTTTTATTTTCAATTAATATAATTTTTCTGCAATCGTCCACAAACTGACATCTTTCTGGCGTGATTTGACGACACAAAAGTCATTATTCCAGTATTGCTAACCGTTGCTAAGCAATGAGACATATAAAGATACGAGAATATTATATTCTCGGCCTAGGCCGGGAATAATATATTCCCATGCAGAGTTTCGATAATTCACATCATACATACAATATTGCAAACATCAAATAAATTAATATTCTTTATAATTATTCATAAGCATTTATAACTTAATTTTTTGAAACATATATTGTTATAGTGCAGTTGTTACAGTTGTTAAACATTCACTGAAAATAGTGGAATCCTTGAGAAGAAATATCTGCAACATACGAGGATGCGGCATTTACATTTTTATTGGTTCGGTTGTCTGCTTTAAGGATCTTGTTTGCAACATCGATTTTGTTTGTTAGCGAATCATCATCACAACCTTCAGTAACACTGGAAGATTGCCAGCCTCCGTGGCGCTTTAATGTTGTAATGTCGGATTCAGAATCGATTCAAATCGTCGCAGAGGACCGGCGGAAACAATGTCCGGTGTACTGTCCAGGATTTTTTAATTTTAAAAATTCGGCAACGGTCTGCGGCATTTTTCCAAATTGTTGATTGCTTGCCTAAACGCATTTCCTTTTATAAACTTGTAGAAAAATCGAGAGTGTTCAAAGTGTTCCGGGCGAGATTCAGCATACTGTCTATATAGTGGCATATATAGCTTACATTTACTATAAATGACCTCGGTTTTATGGGAGGACGTATTTTTTCCGTGGCAGTAATCCATAAATCTTGAATATGCCATTTCGTATTTTTCTCTGGACTTGGCTGGTAACAAGTTTAGAGTCACTAAAGCTGCAATATCCTTAACATCTGGCGGAGTCCCCTGTCCAAGTTCGTCGTCACTTTCCATTTTTTCGTCGTTTTTAGGAAACAAGCTAAACTGACTACTGACACTGCTTGTTATAAAAAAATAACACTAATAAAACAGCGGTTGTCAAGCAACCGCAATGCTAAGCATAGGCGGTCTTTTAGGTAATTTTAATTATTTTAATATACTATTTTATTATTTTACAATCATTTTATTTTTGTATTTGTTCTAATCGCTTTTCGATTGCAGAAAAAATAGTATGTGCACCTCGTAGGAAAACCATATTCTCGGCCTCGGACTTTTGCTGGCCTCGGCTTCGCCTCATCCACCAATTATTATCCTCGCCCGAGAATATGCTATTTTTCCTACTAGATACACAATATACTATTTTGTTTGACAAGGGATAAAAAATTGAAATTTGGTAGGTACCTACTTATGTATAACGTAATATGCACTTTAAAAATAATCAAAAAAAAAAACTAGGGTAAAATTTAAAAAAAACTAGGGTAATATTAAAAAAAAATATCGATATTGTCATATCTCTAATTTAGGACACACAAAATCAATACTTTTTTTATAAAAAAAGACCAAAACTTAAACTGTTAATACATGTGCCAAATCATTTTTTCAAAAAACTCTACTGGATTTACGGAATTTATTCCAACTTACAAACTCGCACTATATGTATGTCCGGCGCAGCCGTTCCGAATCGACAATAAATTATTTTACTCATGGTAAAGTGATTTTTTCCGTGCTGTTACTAAAATATAATTTTCGAATGATGTAGAATATATTGTTGTATACTTTTTTATTAAAAAAATTGGATGCACAGCTTTGTTGAAGGTTAAAGGTAAAGAATGAAAGCTGCCAAGAAAAGGATATATAGTGTTTAAGTACATAGAGCATAGAAGAAAAAGTATTTTAGAAACAAAACCGAAGTAAGAAAAAATTAAACTAAATATAACTAATAATAAGTTATTAAGCATAGCATCAGCAAAAACACTTCAGCCTCTATATGCTCACATGAATAATGTTCTAATATAGTATTGGCATCAGAATCCTGGACCAAACTTTAGTGCTTTCTATCCTGTAAAAAGAGAGGCCAAACTAAATTGATCGATTTGAAACGTTTCTATGCTTATGCAAAAAAATATCTGAAATGGATGTAATTATGACATAGTTTATAAAAGAAACAATGATGCCAAAATCTATTTTTTTTATTATTTTACCAGGCAATTTACTGATGCACCTAAATGTACCAAACAAAATGGTACTTATGTAATGTTTTGAGTCGCTTTAAAACCCAAATTTATATGAGAACCGTTTCGTCGACAGTGTTATAATATCATTTATTTTCACAGGACTTACAATGTAAGCATGGGATATTGTCAGGTGGGTTACAAATATTAAAAAATATTTCAAAAAATATATAACTCAAATATTCACACGTCGAAAACTAACGACAAAAAAAATACATAAAAATGTATATGTCGTAGGCTGATAGTGAAATCCGTCATTTCATGAAAAGCCTAGTCACTTCATGAAGCGTCGGCAGATTGTGTAAAAACATGAAATTATACGATCTGCCGCGTCACTTCATGAAGAGACCTTGACGTTTCGGCGTATTATGTATAACACAATCTGCCTAATTTTAAATATCGTCACTTCATGTAGTACCTAACGATGTCATGTCAGTCGGCAGATTGTGTAATTCCGCCTAAAAGGTATATTGGCAACGGTTTGTTCGTTGTTCCCCAGAGCATTTTTTTTTAATTAAACTTTTTCAACTAATATTATTTTATAAAAAAAAAAATGCTCTGACAAACCCGAACAAACCAGTTGCCAATATACCTTTTAGACGGAATTACACAATATGCCTTGTTTTTGTGGCATTTCATGAAGTGACGATATTTAAAATTAGGCAGATTGTGTTATACATAATACGCAGAAACGTCAATAAGGTCTCTTCATGAAGTGACGCGGCAGATCGTGTAATTTCATGTTTTTACACAATCTGCCGACGCTTCATGAAGTGACTAGGCTTTTCATGAAATGACGGATTTCACTATCAGCCTACGACATATATATTATTTAAAACAAACAATTTTGTCTGCCAGCAGCCTTTCATAAGTTGACTAGGTAAATATAAAATAAATAAGTATGCAGATTTTCAACAAAACACCCTGTTCAAGGCCTGAAGTTAAATATTCCTATTTCTGCAAAGTATGTGTTATGATTAGAGACAGACCAAAGATTCGGTTTCGGCTAGTTTCGGCCAAACAATCTAGTTTCGGTTTAGCCCAAAAATCGACGGAAACTTCGGGTGCACCGAAACTCAGTGTTCGTAAATTGTCGCGCACCGTTCGGCTAACTTTGGGTGAGTTCGTAGGCATAATTGTCTATATAAAGTATATACTTTGTTACGTATATTAATTATTGTTTTTTATTTCATTTAACACGAGTTCACTGTCCGTATATGTGTAAAAAATACATTAGATTTCAGTATACAATAGAATTTTTACCATGTATAAATAAGTTTCGGTTTCGGCCGAAACTGAGACCAAGACCAAAGAATCGGTTTCGGTTTCGGCTGAAAATCTTGTTTTGATCGGACCCTAGTTATGATAATTGAACGGAACATGCTTTCATAAAGAATACCGACCACTTAATCAAGAATCGCCCGGACCCATCAATTTTTTTTTAAATGCATTTTCTCCAGAAAAAATATATTATCTATACAGCTTGGAAAATGCTAGGTACTTGTATTAATTTTTTACTGAAACATATTTTATATTTTTACGTTTTAACATCCAACCATTAATTCGATATATTTTTCATAAATCATGCGCTATGCCTAAAGTTAACTTTTTCTTAAAACAAAGCGTTTCGACAGTTGACACCCACATGTGTCATTAACAGCTGATACTGGTTTCTTCCTAAAAGTTCTTAGTTCCGTAGTGGACAGTAGTAAGCTTACGCGCCCGTTTGCATTATATTATTTTCTTCTGATTTTGGTGTTTTTCTGTCACTTGCTATAATAAATTTAATATAAATTATAGCGTTTTTGATTTACTGCTCTCACGCGCTTCGAAAGTGCTCTTCCCGAAATGTTAAAATAGAGTTATCTCACTCGCTCGTTTGATTGGAATATTTGGTTACTCTGAACCCGTTAGCGATCTAAAAAATGGTAGGTAGGAATAAGAAGCAACGCCTGCGCAATAACACACAAAAGTTTTATTTGCAATGTGCCAGGACAACCGCTTTCGGGGCTACGACAGATCTCGGGCAGATATATGAAGTCACAGTGCGCTCTCAGAGTACTCTTGGAGTGGTAAACCGAAATCTCAATCTATACACAATAGGTTGCCAAACTTTGCGCTCATTGAGACCTAATAATCAGCTGTTTGTATTTAAAAACACATGGCATTCTTGGCGGCTTTGTACTGCGCCTCGAACATAGAATATAATGGCAATGCAGTATTGATACCACACTAACATAGATGTACTGCTGTCATACCTAAACTTATATAACCACATGAAATGAGAGCACTGATCTGGGTGAACGAAATATAGAAAAAATAATGTACTGAAACAGTTATTTATGACTATATTAACTCTCTGTGTTCATGTTTTACTTAAACTATTGCCTGTTTTCCAATATTTACAAAGTTTAAAATATGGGGAATGCGAAGGTAAATAAGCTTAGTCCGGTTCTGTCTCTGTAGCCAACCTCTCAAGTTAAAATAGACCAGACTTTAACTTAAATTACAAGTGAGTTAGCCACTATGCGGCTAGTTCTTAAAGAAATTTGACTATATCTTCAACCGTTTACTATATATTAATTTAAAGCACAATAGACCAGCGACAAAGTATGAAAAGAAACTATTTTACAAGATGCTAAAAAATGAAAATGTCCCCTACCAATAATAGATCTATCTAGTAATCCCTCTTGTACATTTTGTACTACTTGTGAAGAAATTTCTCTACTACTCGCGCAATGAACTTGAATCTATCATAGGAAATAGACTGGTAAAAGATGGAACTAGATCATTTGGAAGGAAATTTAGATGTATTTCTTTAGTGAGGGTATTTTCAAAGAAAAATGGTCCGATTACCCTATTTTCAACAATGCCCGCTCAGCGATTAATCTTTTCATTATACTGGGTGTGATTTTCTATGAAGCAGTGAGAATTATTCTCTCAGTATCTATAGTTTTGGCTATTAACCTGACTATTTAAAGAAAACGCAGCAACCCATTAATTTATGGCTGCTGGACGCAACACTGCACTAATAATTATTTTTAGGAAATATTTAAATGGTCCTATTTCTCTTATACGTTTCACTAATTTTTCAAATGGCCACACCTTATACTTATATTCTCATCTTTAATTTTTTTAAACTTTTAGTTTACCAGCGACATATTCAAACACACTATAAAATAAAAAGTCAAAGTCTAGTTAAATCCGTTTTTCTCCAAATAGGTCCTAAATTATGCTGTTGCGTTCTCGCATGTAGTGTTTCACGAGACGATAAATCTCGCACTTTAAAATACTCTCGCCTCGCCAATAGAGACGAGATTTTTTCCAAACCTCACCTCGCTAACATCTCGCAAGATGTTTTGTCGTCTCGTCTCGCGAATGTCTCGTAATTTTTCGTTCTTGCAATGACGTCATAAAAAAATTCTGCGAAAGCTCCAAGTACATACGGTTTTGTATTGTTACCATTACTATGTGAGTATTATAATTGCATCCTTCTGAACATATTTTCTAAAGTTAAAATCTGGCAATTCTGGCACAATGTTGCCAACACTCAACTCACACATGACCAAAATAATAGTACTTATATTACCTAATCTCTAACAAACAGGAGTGCAGATAAGCTCCGAACTACTCAGAGAAGCATGGAGCGGGCCATGCTGGGAAGCAGCCTCAGTGATCACGTAAGAAATTATGAGATTCGAAAAAGAACAGGGCTTGCGGACATCTTAAGAGTGGCGAAACTTAAATGGCGATGGGCGGGTCACGTTGCCAGACAAGACCCATCTACATGGTCAAACAAAATAATTCAGTGGCACCCGAAGATAACAAAGAGAAAGGCCGAAATACCACCAACACGATGGCGAGACGCGACATAATATACAAATAAACAGCAGAGGGAAACTGGGTTCAGGTAGCTTTAAATAGAAAAACATGGAAAAAACTGATGGAAGTGGTCTACATTCAGGAGTGAATGAACATGGGCAAGGAAAGAAGAAGAAGAATTCTATATATAAGGCTGACCCGTCTCAAAATAATGTTTTTTTTGTGGTATAAGAACATCATTTTATTTTGTGAAAATAAAGCAAGGTGCATCAGCAAAACCTTTTTATATAATAGTATATTTAAGTGAATAATAATAAGTGAAGAAATTATTAAAGCAGCTAAATGCAAAATAAAAGCATGAGCTATTTATGTGAATTTATTTGTGCTATTTTCAGCTTATCCTACCTCAACACATCCTCTCCATTTATCTGCAGCATGTCTAGCTAACTCCATTCGTTTCTGTTTCTTCATTTGATGTTTTTTATAAACCATTTCAATAACAATTAATCCCATTCCGCCCACTATACCAGCTCCAACTAAAATAAACACCCCTGCCATATTTTTCAATCCAAGTGTATTCGGTGTTTTCTCAAATTGCTCGCATTGTTGGACATTGCCCTGAAGTATCCATTTATTATCTAAACTCTCCATAAAACCACCTAAAATAATAATTTTCTTAATTTAAAAAATATTGTTATTAACTTTCATATAAAGTACTCACTTTAACGTAAAGTCAAATTAATGGGTTTAATAAATATATGTTACGGGTAAAGTTAGATAAGCGAGTAAACCTAGGTTTACCCAGGGTAAACTCAGGCAACCGGTTTGTTTGTTGTTAGGTTAGGTTAGGTTAGAGTGGCAGACCTCTGGAATTGACCAAACAGTCACACGTAGTCCTATAGGACCGTTGTGATACCACACATGTTCCGCGGAACCTATTGCATCAGCTTCCTGATGGTTAACACGAGCGTAGAAGAATCTTGACAGCTCATTCAAACCAGCCACTGCTGTTAATAAACTTAGTAAGTCGACCCAGTTGCAGGCTGCTCACTTCCTCCAGATCATTAAAAAATGGTTCACCCAGTGCATTGAACCTTCTTCTCGCGAGGCCGGGGCATTCACACAAGAAATGCTGAATACTTTCCTCCTCTTCCTCATCTCTGCAACTTCTGCAGAAGTCGTTAGTTGGTATTCGGGTTTGTTCGGGTTTGTTCGTATACCTTCAGCGTGTCTACCGAACAAGCAATGTCCGGTGATTACGGCAGTGATGTTTCTTAGGTCCTTCCGACTGTGCTGTAATAGCGCTGCGGTTTTCCTGTTATCAAGTAGGGGCCACAATTGCCTGGAGATGCTACAAGTTGTAAGTCCTGTCCATTTGTTTGTTTGTTGTTACCCAGAGCATTTTTTTTTAATTCAATTTCAATGCTCTGGGTAACAACGAACAAACCGGTTGTCTTGGGTATTACACAGTTTACCCGGGTAAACCTAGGTTTACTGGCTTATCTAACTTTACCCGTAACATATATAACAATATTGGTCAAGTTTGGCACCCTGTATATTATATAGTAGAGTTTCTTTACTATCATTGGCGTCCTTAGACATTTACCTTTAGATACGTACAGCTTATCTCCTGCGCGAACAAAAGTTACGTTTTATGGGTGAAAAAATGCGTCCGAGTGCACGTCTTACCGGTTCGATGCCTTCCCTCCCAGCAGAATTGGGCATGCGCACAAATCTCGTGTTATCGGCCTACCCTACATGCTCAAAATACACTCGGCGCCATTTTCGTTTTTATGTTTTAAATTTTCTCTATGGATTCCGTGTTGTTTATTGTGGGTATTTAATATTTACGGATTTCTAGTTTTTGTGTAGTTTAATGAATTCTGTTTGTGCTTTTAGTGACTCCGATTGAAATATATACAATGACTGGTAACATCCGTTGTATTATTTTGTTATGCCCAAATAGGGGTAAAATACCGGGTATTTCGTATTTTCAGTAAGTATGGAGTAGTGATGTATCTTAATATATAACTTTATTTTATTATAATCAATTTAAACACATCTAACTAGGCATAGGCTACACAAATAAGGTATGAAAATAAAGAGAAACACACACCAAGATAGATTATCACGATGCATCTTTTGGTATATTTTATTTGCAGCCCTGCAATCTAATTAGGTACGCCTATTTTTCGGGCAATATATTGCTTCAAAAAGTTTAAAAGAAACTTCCTCTATACTTATATTATACAAAATATATAAAAGAAAAAAGTACGTAAATACCTAGGTATGTTTATATTAATCCAAGGGTGAAAATATTCCACGGGTCACGTTCTCGGGCCAAAACTCTTTTAAATTCTTGAACAAGAAATTGTGCTTGAAAATGTTGTACACGTACCCAAGTTTTTCTTAAATTGTAAAAATCAATACAAGTTATATACTAACTAATTGACTTGAGGTTAGGTTACGCGATAACATCGAAGATTGTTTGCTAGTTTTGTTTGCTTTTTATATTCGATTTTACAAGGTTTGGAAGGGCTGTTCAGGGAGACATTGGCGAATAGTATGCCGATGTTTTTTTTTTAATAAATGCACAGAAACTTTAAGAAAAGCCGTTTTTTGAAACCACTAAAATTGCTACAATTTACTCTAAAATCCTTGAAGGTAAACATGTCGATTTTCAGAACTGAAGTAAAAACAACAATTTTTACTTGTAACACGATATTTTCTAGTCTATCTAGATGTTGTCTATCTTAAGAATTCAAGAGAATATGTATTGTGTTTGTTTTAACAGGAAAGGTACCGTAATTGTATAAAACACGAAAGTAAACAAAACTATGACGGGCTAACTAACATCTGCCTTGCTCTACCTGCTCCAGAATATATCTGTCTTTCTTCTTCGCATGCCAAAAGCATAAAAATAACTACTCTGATCAACACAGCACTGCAGTGCGCATGCGAATCGTTAACAGTTCGGCAAATCGAATTGACGATAGAAAATGGCGTCGTTAATCCCACCTTAACATAAAAACAACAAGACTAAAAACTGATTAAATAATTCTGTTTCTTATGTAAATGTACTTTCAAATTCATGTCAAAAACGGCCTTGTTCCGTTGATACATCATTTCCCGTCCTATCATTGGAATTTATCGAGGCGGGTGCTCGCTTGTAGCTCTTTTTCTGAGGCAACTCTTATCTCCTAGGTAATTAAAAATGATTTTCTTTTATTCTATTTTTTATCCAATTCCATAAATCAAAACTCATTAAGACTAGATTAAACCATGAATATTTGAATAATAATAGTGTATTTTACAAAAATACATGCATATCACATCCTTTAAAAAAACTAGCTGTTAAATCAACAACGGGCAACAGGACATATTATAATAAAAATGCGCCTTTATTAAGATGCAATTATTTACTATACTTAGATACCTATACATCAATAAAAATCCAAAGAATCTTATATTAAAATTAACCAACAATAAATAGTATTATCATTAAATAAACTATTATCATGTCTGTTACAAGGTTGGAGACAATGATATTTCCTAAATCATAGATACCGGATCCTTTGCTAATATTGGTAAGACACTAGGACCACTCGAAACAAGGATTAAAGATACCAGAAATAATACGCTAAAAGGAGATAGCGAAAAGTTAGGTGCAGCTGACCATGCTGGATATATGGCCATTACATTATGTGGTCAGAAGCTGAAATCATGCATAAAGAACCACACTGAAGGAAGAGGAAGTTCAAGGAGACAGCTGCTATATACCAGAAATCAGGTTGTTTTAGTAAGATATCATTAGATATAAGAAATATCTGGAAACCTTTGTTACGTACATGTAATCTTATAATAATATCGTCCACGTATAAATAATGCTGCAATTACTTTGCTTATTTAGTATTCACCTGAAGACGGCTGGAGATACATAGGTACCTACTAGTTGAAATATGATTTGAAAGAAATAATATTATCAGCTTCAATAAATAATACATAATAGACTATGTCATGGGTATATTATTATGGTTTGATACTGTGACATCTATTTTTTTTTTTGGATTAGTTAAACAATATAAACTGTAAAATTACTTACTTTCATGAAAATCTAATATTGCCAAAGTAACTTCATCTCCCCAAGGCGACCCTTTTTGCAAGCCAATACCATATCCGGATCTTCCGAAGAGCTCACCAGCAGTTACTAGCTCACAGTCTTGGGCAGCTTCAAACTCTAAGCGAGAGCTATCCCATATGAACGCCATAAGGTTGCTAGAATCATTTATGAAATAATGGTAATGGTGGTATATTTTGGAATTAGTGTAAAAACTCTTACCCTACTTTAACATCTCCGATAGCCTTTTCTGCGGTGTCATAATTGTTTGATTCCATAGTTCGATACATGTTCGATAATTCTACTTGCCGTCGAAAATACATATCAACCGCTGAACCCTTGACAGTAGCACAAGTGAGATTTTCCATGGTGTTTCGTAGCTGAAAACAATAATAAATATTATTCATTTAATATCTCCAATAACGTCGCTTATTCTCCGCGTTCGCAGAAGCCAACCTAAACGTAAAGCAAAAAATTGCCAACCAGTTCGCAACAAAGTCTCGCCCTAGAGTTTCTAGTGATTGCCATGGAACAACCGAATCCGATACAAAATAATTAACTGGATAAGAATCGAATCCATATAATAATATGCTAGCATGAACTTACCCTTGCGTCATTAATACCAGTAAGTTTGGTTTTAGGTCTTTCCAATACAAGAAAGGCAGCCAGGTTGGCAGTGTAGGACGCTACAATAATCATTGCAAAACCAGCCCATACCATACCAAGTACTCTTGCAGAAAAACTTCTGGGAGTACCTAAGAATGTATACGTTTCCTTATTATTTGGGTGCCTACTTAAAAAGTATTTTATAGTCGATTTATTCCATTATGTTCACCAAAAGAGTTTAAAATCTAAAGTGGTTTTCGTTTAACAATGTAAGGCTTAAAACAAAAACTTTGTGTTTAGTAAAATGCATGTAAGTGAATTTTAAAGATTTTTGAACAAATTACGAAGAAGTGTTTAATAGTGCACCTTCAGAACCCAACTCACCAATTACAAAGTTCTCAATTTTATAATAGAATAAACTTACAACCACTAGTGAATTAAATGCACTTACCTTCTCCAATTCCACTATTTAATAGTACTCCCCAAGCAAACCAAATAGCACTAGAAAGATTTAGAGCATCTTCCTCTGTACCATCGGTGTTGGCTAATTTGAAACGCCCAAATGGTGAAAACCTATCCAAAAGATATAAAACCAGAGCTACTACGTGTACAGAAACCATAACCAAAATCCATAGGGTGTTACTAAAGGGCTGCAAGAACGATACTAAAGTAGATGATCTGGAAGGCTAAAATTTTAAAAATATTTATAAGATGAATTTAAAAAAAATAATAACATTGATCAAGTAGTTGAGAAGGTTATACCCTAAATTGGCTTTACTTTTTTAAGTTCTTTAGACCGTTTGTACTCCAGTGGAAAGAACAGAATCAATGTCATCTTGTCTTGCGTGGGTTATTGGCTTCTCATCTTTGAATATCAATGTGCTAGCTCATTTTTCGTAAGGCCAGAGTAGTTCTGACTCTGGGTCATACTCTGGGCTCGAGTGACTTTTAAGGGTTAAGTGCTGTTTGTGTTTTTCACTGCTCTTTTCTGCGTTTTCTTCAGGTGTTGAGGGAGTTAGTCAGACATACACAATACAGGAGACAACTAAACTTTTTTCGATCTCGGGCAATCGAAAATCTACACGCATGTGGAATTGCCTCGTGTGGGAGTAGGAGTTGAAACTTTGCAAGTCCCATCGAAAGAAAAGTGGGAAAATAAGGAAGCCGGTCCCGTTCTGGGTACGTTTGTTCTAGGAGTGAGTAAGTAGTGTTTTAACAGTTGGTCCGCCTTTTTATTAAAGTATCTTGTTTAAGATTCTAAAGGAAAACAATACTTTAAGTAAACCAACAATTGCTCGTAACACATTTATTCCTGGGTTTGGTGGTTTTCCCCCTCATTCGCCGCTTTCACTCAATCGTCCATACTTTGATACCTTATTGACACAGTTCGCGCGTTAATTACAAGTGAATCGTATTGTACTTAAGCAAAAATTAATAATAGGCTTTATTATATTATTGTTGGATTTCGCTGTAACTAATGTAATATTAACTGGTGTAGGAAAAACCTGTAATCGAAATATATTGTATCGTGCGAGCAAAAATTATTTGCATCAAAGAGGGCCTTGCGTCTAAGGACGTAATGCTTAGCCGTAGAGCTTAATACCTGTTGGGTGTTAGTAACTACCTGAGTTACCAATCAATCAGTTATTCCGTCATATTTGATAGTCGTTACAAGTAATTTGATTCATCGCTAATTTTTCCAATTTCATGAACAATTCACACAATGGGCTTTACGGAACAGCACAAACCATTCATGGTTGAAGCGTATTTTCGAATCGGGGTTATAGTAAATGGTAAGGAGCAATACAATCTGGGTTTGTGCATGGACGATCACCAGTTGCAAATTTAGAACAATTACAAGAAAGGATTATCCAAGAATGTGGTAACATTTCTCCAGAGATGCTGGTCAACACATTCGAAAATATAAAGAGACGTGTGAATTTATGCTTGGAGCATGGCGGTGGCCAATTTCAGCAATTTATGTACTTCTTTTTCTTTTTCTTTCTGTATATTCTTACTTTGTTAATTTTATAAATAAATGTTAAATAAATTTGTATTTGTCTAATTATTTTATTACTCATTAGTTTGGCATATCATGTCATAATATGAATTTGACAAAATTTTAACCTAGATTTGGTTGGATATATCGTCCCCATTACATTGTGATCTAAACCAAGCCCTACGTTTTTTAATCCAAGCCCTCTTTGATGCATTTAATTTTTGCTCGCACGGTACAAATCTAACTAGGGTATTTGGTTTATTGGACATTCAAAGACTATATTATGATTAAGATTCTCAATTGGGCCACATTCTTTGAGTCCAAGTGTCCAAAGGTGCTCTTAGTTAAGCAGTATCCAGGTTCTCCTTCGGACAAGGGTGCTTATATGTTTGCGGTCTATATATGAGATGGTTTAGTACTATTTTGAGGTCGGGTACTCAGCTTGAACCTGCACATACCATCTTTCTTTGTTATTCAGTGACTGTTTCCAAGTTGTGACATGATGTTTTTTAGTTTGTCCTTGAGGGAGTTGATGATGTGTGAGGTTCTGGAAACATTTAGTAGTCGTCTTAGATTTGCAAGTTTGTCAACCTGAACAATCATCCAGAATCCAGAATCAATAATGTGCTGATTGACACGTCATTGCCATCTGACATGCCAAGAATTAGTGTTAGTTTTATGGAATTAGTTTGTGACGAAAAACCCTAAAAACTGGTACACATAAGACCAGCGTCGTACCTAGGGCAGTGCAACTGGGGTCCGCGCCAGTGGCGTAAGCTCCGCAAGGCGCATAACCACGGGCTAAAAACGCACCTTTAAAATTAAAATGACACAATCCAAAAAATAGAGTTTTGAAGAAAACAGGAAAAACGGAAAAATATATTGGACTCCTCTAACTCTTTTGTCTCCTAAGCCCAAGTAATAAATTAAATTAAATGTTAAATTTGGAGAAACATTAGCTAAATGGTTTTACTAGAAGATAAAATTATTGAAATTTGATATTAAAACCTACCCTTAATAGTAAAAAAATAAAAATAAAAAAAAACAAGTTAGTTCTTTTTAATGCCAAATTTTTTTTAACTACGAACGAATTATTTGGAATTATGCCATTTTAACATTTAAAGTGTCGTTGTATTCAGCGAGTCATTTTAGAATAATGTAATTTTTTTATTAAAGACCAGTCATTTTTTTGTAAAATGTTTGGAATCAAGTTAGTTTAGACTTAAAGCAGTGTCAATTTTCCGTCGAATGTGACAACATACTGAAATGATTCTCTTTAGTATTAAAAAGACGCGCGAATACAGTTAATATGAAAAAGGCATAAGTAAGATCATGTAATTTGGGAGAAGTGATTTGGTATTAGGTTAAGCGGCAGCTAATAGAGGGCGGTATTTAGTGTCATTTTATGATTAATCTTAGAAATATACATTTTTCGAATTGTGTTACTTTACTTTTAAAGCTGGTGAAATTGTAAATAAGCGATCCTGCATCACACGGTTATTTATGAAGCCAACTGGCTGGACTACTTTAACCCAATCCAAATTGTGCCAGTCGTTAATTAGATCAAACCGCCGTGTCAAGCTGTCAATTCTTTCCTCCTAGTGCTTTTCGCAGTAAATTTATTTTTGGTTTTTGATTATCAATTAATACTTAATAAAATTCTATTAGTTTCTACCACAGAAAGATTTGGCGATGTGTACAACTTTTTCAATTATTGATAGGGGTTTAGGGTATGAATCAAGAAAATTATTACGAATCCTTTAAATCATGACTGTACTATTATTCACCTTTTTCTCCAGAATGGTGATCCCTTGATATTTAAATGGTTTACTAAATTCAATAAACTCGGCTCGTTCTGGATTAATGGTTAGAGGTGCCACTATCATGTCCGCTCTTTCACTAACTAGTTCTCCTATTAACCCATTCCATTCCTTTTTTCCAGTTCCTGAACTATTTCTTAACGCGTAATTTCCAAATTGTCCATCGGGCGACAGCGCCAGGCTATACGTAAAGTTAATTTTTCTGGAAAGTTCTTTTAGTAAGTCCATACAGTAGCCTTTACAACAGAATTTTGCTGTAACTAAAAATAGCAGATTAAAAAACTTTCCATTATACAGTTTGTTCGGAAAAAGGAGGAGATCAATCCGTTAGCAAAAAAAATGACTTTTATAATACCATTTTTTATTTTTGAGATTTTAAGATTATAATCTTAAATTTGGTACATTGCGTCAGCATAAAGAGTTATAGGCCATTGATATTAGGAAAAATAGGAGAAAAAAATTATAAACTGTTGCCACTTTGGAATTAAACTTGTCAAGGGATGTACTTTAAAAATCAAAAAAGTTCCCAAGCCCTAAGGGCGAGCATCATCCCCTAAACCCACTCCTAACGTGCAATTTGTCAGTTTTTTCCGTTTTTCTCGAATACCGTTCATCCAACAAAAAAAAATTTACTCACCAAACATGTTCCCCATAAAAGTCTGCATAAAACAGTTCTATAATCTAAATTGTTTAAACCAGAGATTTTCGAGAAATCAGTCATTAAATTTAGGGGTTGTTTAACATGGACAGTAGTGTAGAAATGGGAATTGACCTTCTCCCCCCACTCCTTCCATTTGACCTTGACCGCATAAGTGGGCAGGTGGTCATTTGACCTTGAGGTGTGTTGGTGACCTTCGATGATGTGACCTTGACCAAACATACATTTAAGCAGGTGGTCATTTGACCTTGAGGGTTGTAGATGTTTGGATTTTACATCTTGTAACCTTGATCACCATAAGTGCTTCCACCCCTTATAGTGGCTACTCCACCATCAATATTGTCGACCTTGAAAATTACTATAAATTTGATTCACCTTCTAAACTGTTTACAGTCACACAAGCATAGCAGTAGTATTAACTGTGGCATTGAAAAGTGAATAGAAATATTTTTGTATTGTGTGTGTGTGTGTGTGTTCCGAGAGTGTATATCGAAGGTAGTTTAAATTGTTTTATTACATATTTCAATAATGAACATTTCACAGCAAACCTTGAGTGAAATTAATAATACGATAAACAAAGATATGGAATTTCCTGAGCGTAGAACGATTTCAACCTTGGAGGTGGGAAAAGTTTATATCATTAAAAAGCTTCAACCAACCACATCACGTTTTGGTAAAACTATTGTTGCCACGTTATACGATTCATTACATGATGCAACATTTCAAACATTTTTACCTAAACGTGCTGTTGATGTAATTACTGTCGATATTATCGATATTGTAAATATATCAAGCGATAAATATACATTAACTTATTTGGGGCAAAGTTTAAATGGATCACCGGGAAATGTCAAACGATCAATTATAAATTTTGGTTGCTTGGAGTAACCTTTTTAAATTTTCATTTAATCCCATTGTTTATCATATTATTTAATCATTAGCTGAATATGTAATATAATAGTGGAAAACAACAACACACATGTGAGGAAGCACATACACAATAATTTAAAGTATTTTCTATTTAAGATGTGTGACGAAGACGCTATTAGAGCCGCTCAAGATTTATATATTAATGAATTATCACATAAATTATGTGATATGGGTGAAGAAGCTCTTAAGTCAACCTGGGACCAGCCCGGTTTTGGTTTGTTTTTTAATCCAAGTCAATACAAAAAGGATATGGTGGATTCAATACGTTTTGCAGTTGGAGCTCATCTTTGCCAAAAATTCATATATGGTTCCATTGGTTTAGATGAATTTTGTACCGGTATGTTTAATGAACAGCTGGAAAAGTTTCTTATTGACATTCCAAATATTTCAAAAGAAACATTGTTAAATTATGGTAAGATGGACGTAGACGATGATGGTGACCATAACAAACATGAAACTGATACCAGCAACTTGGGGATTAAAGAAAGCAAAGAAGAATTGAATAAAGAAGAAAAAGAAGAAGAGGAGGAGGAGGAGGAGGAAGAAGAAGAAACAGAACAAATAGACAATTCCTTGTATGTGTGTTGTGGTGGTGGTGGTGCCGGCAGTAATGGGGAAGCAATTAATGATTGGTGCAGCAAATGCATTAACCTAATTTTTTATAATGAAAATTTGTAAATAAATTATCTTTTGTGTAAAACAATGTTTTATTTCCACCAACGCATAAATAAGTATATATAAGTAAATGTAATATTAAAAACTGATTAGTTGTAAAGAAAAATGGGTCGTGTTAACAACACAATTGATAAATTTGGGCGACATAGGGTAAATCAACAACAAGTGCAATTAGTGCGTGCTTTGCCTGGTATTGGTTTTAAACTAACCTCAGACGGACAATACGACATTGGTGGAAAGACTTTATCAAATGTTGCGAGCCCAACTAAAGATACTGATGCAACAACTCGAATATATGTTTTTAATGAAATTCACACTTTACGCAAACAGGTATTTGAAGCAATGAATAAGGATTACTTCCCCCATTTCAATAAACTTCAAAGTGATTTTGAGGAAAAAACTAATAAGGTTATCTCAGACCTTGAGATGAGAATTGTAGCCCTTGAGAAAGGACGAACAAACGCATCCACCTATTTAGTCGTCCCAAGGTCAGGAAAACCAAAAGTCAAATATTGAACATCCAACTTCATTGGTTTACCCACTCCCAAAAAATCCTCGAAGGTCAAATTAACAGAAGGTTATCTGTTATGTATAAATACACACACACACAAATAGTGGTTACTCATTCTGTATACCTACACCCATACGCATCTGTCAAGTATTCTTCTGAAAATTTAAAAAACAAAATGTCATCTGAACGTCAAACTGCATTGGTTTACCCATTTTCCAAAAATGGTCGTCAAATGTGTGTCAATTGCGAGCATTGGGAAATAATAGGAGGGACGAGAGGTTTCTGCGATTGGTGCACAAAAGAGTTCCCAATACAAGATCAATCATCGTCATCAACAAGACCAAATCCAACTCAAACACCTAATATATTGGGGGGTGTTGGTGGTGGTGGTGGTGTCCCATCCCAATACAACAACCCAACCGAAAATGTTGTAAGCGATGAAGAGAAGGATGCATTAAATAATACAATAAGTCAACCAGTAGGACGAAGCCCATCACCATCAATGCCGGATGCACCGCTTGACACTTCAGACGAAGAGTATTTCAATGGTGGTGAGGATTATGATGATGATACAGATGATGATGAAAATGAAGAACGAGGATTTCGCGCCATCTGCATTCGTAAGAATGAACTTCTCCAGTTTGGATATAGACCATAGTATATATTAATAAAAAATGTAAAATATGTAATAAAACAATATTTTAGAGTTATAACCGTTTTTTATTTCTTTTTACATACACCATCAATTATTATTAACAAATCATTCTCAATAAAATTTATTTATAGTCACATTTCAAAAAAAAAAAACACTTTATAATGATGTTGTTACATAGAGTACATAAGCTATTGTTTATACAATATTAGACTTTTCTATCCATGAGTTGGTACAATCAATTATTATTAACAAATCGTTCCCTATATTTTTTTTTCTATAATCCCAATCCAAAACGGTTGCCAAAGCTATTTCCATTTGGTTTATTCTTCTTTGAAAACGGTCTCTATCAGCTCTAAGCTGTTGAAAGTTGCTTTTTCGAGCCTGTCTATATGCAAATGCCCAAACAAATGTTAGGTGTACTGTATTTATTTCTTCTTTAAATGTTACTTTCTTCATGAAGAATATTATGAAAATGATGGATTTATACAATATTAGACTTATTTATCCAAGAGTTAGCTTGGTTTGGAAACCCTAACCATTTTACAAACAACTGATCAACGTGATTTTTCTTACGTTTTCTGAGAATTTTTTCCACTAAATAAACATCTGGGCTGTTTGTTTTCTGCAACTCTGGCTCGTAAAAACATCCTTTAATCGGCTGTCCTTCTTCCAACGACTCCAATAGGTATGTTGGTGGGTTGGTTACATTAACTTTTGATATTTTAAACAGTTCCGTTGACCAAGAAGGTGTATATCCTTTGTCAAATATACTCTTATATTTGCTAATACGAACAATATCACCCAAACGGTATTTTCTTTTTTTTGGAAAGATTTTCAAATAGTCATAAGCATTAATTGGCGTATCTTCTTTCACATCTTTCGGTTTCATTCCAATAGTTCGATGTTTAGTGTTGTTATAAGCTTTCGTTATAGATGGTAATATTTGCAACCATCTATATGACCCCCTAGCTGAGAATTGCTTATACAAATTATTTTTCAGAGTTCGTATAACGCGTTCAACAATAGCAGCTTTCTTTGTGCTGTAGGTGGAATAATGGTTTATATTATATTTTTTCATAAGAGCTTGAAAGTTACTATTATAAAATTCTTTTCCTTGATCACTATTCAAATTGGATGGTGTATATGAGGCCTCTTTAATTATGCTCTTCATCGCATTAGTAACTTCAACACCGGTCTTGTTTTTAACAGCTCTAGTATAAACAAATTTCGAGTAACAGTTTATACAGACGACGATGTAACGGTAACCATCGTTTTCATCAGCATATTGCTGCATTTCAGCCAAATCAATTTGCCACAAATCTTTATATCCCTTTATTATAGTGTGTCTTCTATTAAAATTTTTTCTTGCATTTCTGTGTAGTTCGTTTACAATTTTAAGTTTTTCGGGGCTAGGATCCATAGTAGCTTGTCTTAAGGTTTGCTTAACACTAATGTAAGTAACTGATTGTAATACTTAATATATTATTCCCTCTTCTCGAAGTTCTTCAATAATTGACATAATTTCATTATCATGCCCTGTATGTCCAGCTAGTTTTGAACTCCACAATAGGCGTAATCGATCCACCAACTCATTGGGTTTATTCCAATAGACATACTGAGATTTCTTCGATGATAGTGTCTTCTTTACTGGTAACCGAATTTTAGCCGTCTTCTTTTGTCGCACTATTCCAGCGCCAAGTTTAGTTTCCTCAATTAATGGTTTAATGATTTGTTTATATTTTTTCCATCTAGTTTCTGTTAAACCATTATTTTTATCATACTTGACGTATGCGGCATTTGTTAGATCTAAAATATCTTTGTAATTTTGAAGAGTGTCTTTATTCAATTTATCTTCGTTGCCCAGGATTTGTGGTGACTTTAGGAAAATCAGATCATAAAGATCAGTATTACCATCAAATCTAGCAATATTTCTCTCGTTTTTATATAATGCAACTTGTCCATTATTAAAACGTACCTCCACGTCACCGATATAGGTTTTTTCTTTATTAGTTTTTCCTAAACCATAATGAACACCATAAATGGTATCATAATGAGATGGGTGCTTTTGTAACCCTAATAAATAGTTATGAATACGTTTAGAAGGTGATGTAGATACATTAGATATATTTGATGTTTGTTCCGACTGGTTTGATGGAGAGGGTGTTGCAAAAACCGATTCGTATTGGCTATGCTTTGGTGTAGATGTTTGAAATGTTTCCTTCGGCAATTCATCAGATTTATCTTCATCTGATGCATCAGTCGATATATGTGATAAGTCCCTAGTTTTGCTTAAAGTGTGACGACTTGTTGGTTTAGTTTTAGTGTGTGATGGAGACGGTTGTTGTTGCTTCTGCTGCTGCTGTCGTTGTTTTACTACATTGGATATGGATGATAGTGGTTTAGTAATCGGCTCGTAAAACTTTTCTAAATCGACATGACTTTGCTCTTTAACTGCTTTAATTTGCTTAAATTTTTTTCTCACAGCATTGGTAGTTTCCAATAGCTTACGCTTTAAATCGATTTCTTCATTCATGATGTTTTCAAATGAACGGTCAATGGTGAAATGATCCTCTAGGGTTACATCTATAAATATATATAGCTATCAAATCCCTTGCGATATCTCCCCGCATTGATTTCACTATCTTTATCGATAACTAAAAAACCATACTTATTATCCCAACATTTGGCACACATCTCTTGAAATTGTGGAAACATAAGATCGGGTGAAACATGGTCGGAAAATATGTGTCGCATATTCATCTCATCCTGTTTAAACATTATAATAAAGTTGGCATTATCTCGCACTAGTTGCTTTGGAACACGTGAATATGTTTGGGCTAAGTAAAAGGCATCCACGTTTTTGTGTCGTCCCATACTGAAGTACGATCTTATAACATCCTGCTTCTCACACATAACATCATCAAAAATAAATACAGAGTTTGGTTTCGCATCTGATGGTTCCACTATATTATTTCCATCACTAAAAGTGTAGTAACCAAGCCCTTTAATTGGAGAAAGAATTTTTTTTAAATACTCATATTTCGGTTGATAAAGCGACTTTGAGTAAATATAGATATTTTCAAAACGTAAACCCAATGGGTGGGTTAACAATGATATCATAACATTGGTTTTTCCACAATTTGACGGACCAATTAGCAATCCGCGAATAGATGATGGAAGCAGCGGTCCATGTCTTCTTAATACTTTCGGTTCATGACCGGATCCAACCTTTTCATCAAAATTATCGACTCGCAGTTTCTGTTTAAGCTCCACAATTTTCATTTTTACTATATTTGCTTATTGTTTTCACGTAGGCAATCATTCAGATGTTATCCGTCAAGCGAAGTAGACGGTCTCGTTTATCAAGTAAGACTGGAGCTGGTATTGTTAATTCACTTATTAATAGGCTACCAGTTGAGTTGCATATCCCCGGTTATCAATATTGCGGACCCGGTACCAAAGTAGTAAAACGTGTTAAACGTGGTGATCTTGGAATAAATCCATTGGATGCCGCATGCAAAAAACACGATTTAGCCTATTTGCATAACAGCGAAGATTTAAGTGCACGTCACCAAGCCGATTACGAACTCGAGCAAAGTGCTTGGAAAAGAGTAAAATCGAATGAGGCTAGTGCAAAAGAAAAGGCAGCAGCTTGGTTAGTAACAAACATTATGAAAGCAAAACAGCGTTTCGGTATGGGTATGTCAACGATTAGTCGAAATAAGCGTCGTCGCTTTCGACGTGTAAAGGTTTCAAAAGGGAAGGGAGTGAATAAGCTTAGACAACGGCAGCGACCAAGACGAAGACGTCAACAACCCAAGAAAGCGAGGGTGAATAAGCTTAGACAACGTCGACCGCAACGAAGACGTCATCAACCCAAGAAAGCTTTTGGATCTGCTTTGAGACAACCTATTCGATCACAATTACTGAAAGCTGTTGCAGGGGGAAAAAAGGTTATTGAAAAAAATCTAATGCAAGCATCGAAAATAGCTATAACAGCAGCACGTAAATCTGTAAAGTCAGCCGGTGGTAAACGGAAAATTCGCACTCCCAGAATTATACCAATCCCTAAAACTGGTGGATTATTACCGCTAATACCGATATTCGCAGGATTGTCCGCCTTGGGGTCCCTAGCAGGAGGTGCAGCAGGAATTGTGCGGGCTTTAAAGACTGTAAAAAATGCAAGTGCTGAAAAAACAGGTGCCACCTTACGTCTATGTTCAAAAGGAAGTGGGCTGTTCCTTAAACCATATCGTAACGGCATGGGCCTATATCTAAATAACAATGGTGGAAATTCAAAAAACTAATTGAAACCCTACCTCGAAGACCGCTATCCAATATCGATCTGGAAAAGTATGCGTTGCTAATGAAAATACCACATTTTCGAGGGGTGTATATGAGAGATGCGCTGCCTCTGCGAGCACCGAAACGTTACGAAGCCGCAATTATTAATTTGGATAGTATATCGGGAGGTGGGACTCATTGGGTAGCATATAGAAAAAACCGATTAAACGTAACATATTATGATAGTTTTGGAGATTTACCCCCTCCCATCGAATTGGTGCATTATCTGCAAAGGGGGCCCGAAGCATCAAGGAAAATTTACTATACATATGAGCGTCAACAAGATTTTGGAACAGTCTGGTGCGGACATTTGTGTTTGAAGTTTCTCTCCGAAAATGGAAACAATGATGGATGTGAACACCCCACAAATGGATCGCGATAACTACACTAAAATGTTGTTATCACTAAAAGCATACAATCAAGTCGGTGGATTGAATAAAATGTCTACAAAACAACTAGAATATATGCCTAAGGAAGTTATGATAGCGTTAGCCCCAAATGAAATTGCATGGGTTTGGCATAAGTTACCTGCACATTTAAAAAATGATTGCGACATGTTAAAATATCAGTACTGTAACGAACATTACAACGATATCAACGACAGCAGTAGCGGCATCGGTAGCAGCACCGGAAATAATTTGGAATATGATGAAGGAGATGGACCAACGCCTAAAAAGTTATTTTGTTGTTATTGTAAAATCAGCGATGTCAAAATAAAAGCTGAAAGATTGAAACGAAGTCCCAGCTTAAACCCGTTAAACTGTTGTAAACAACAATAAAATACCCACATAATATGTTTCATCATCAGTCATGTCTTACACATTCACGCTAACAGGACACTCTAGTGTTTTAAACGCGGATTTTTACCCGCCCATTGAATTGAATCCAGCCCATAAGTATGGTCTCGCATTGTTGGGATTTTACACATATAATTCAATTTTCAACGTCGATGAAAGTAATTGTTGGTTTGCCTACAGGAAAAACGATAGTGAAAAGTCGATTGATGTAAGGATTCCACCAGGAGCTTATGAAATAAATGAAATTGCCAATGCCATGCACACAAGCTTAGAAAAGTCGTGCAAACAAGAAAAGTGTGATGGATTATTCTCATTAGTGGCCAACAATAATACATTAAAATGTGAACTCAGGTCGTTATATAGGATTGATTTTAGTGGAAAAAACAGTATCGGTGGGTTATTGGGCTACAAACCGGTTGTGTTAGAAAGTGGAAAACTACATGAGTCAACTAGTAACGTGGACATAATGAAAGTTCGTATTATAAGGGTGGATTGTAACATTATTTCCGGAGCATATCTAAACTCCAAAGAAAGCCACACCCTATTCGAATTTGACATCGATGTTGAGCCCGGTTACAAAATTTCCAAAGAACCTCAAAATAATATTTATATGTCGATAATGCCAGAAGGACGTCAGTCAATAGACAACATTACTCTACGCATCTTGGACGATAACGGTGTTTTGATAAATTTTCGAGGTGAGAAAATTATTGTTAAACTGGAACTGAGAAGAATTTTATAAATATGGGTTTCTGTTATAATCGTCAACTGAATATGTTGTCAAACACTAAGAATTCTAGAAGCATTAAACATAAAAGTCAACATATAACACATCCCAGACTCATTCGCAATCCAGACGTTAGAGTGAAAAGACGTAAACAATTGTCAGCGAAAGAACGCAAATTTCTACAATCGATTGGTTTGAAAATACGAAAATAAAAATGGCTAGCACCAGTGACAAAATTGAAGTTTTTACCGAACCCATTTTCGATAATTCCATAATCAGTTTACAGGAACACACATACAAGCCATATGGTTCTCCGTCGTTTAACAACTCTGACGAAATTCGTATCCCAGTGCACTTTCAGGATATAATTTTGGACATATCAGACAGTTACATTTACATCGAAGGAAAATTTAAAAGTAAAGATGCTACTAAAAAATGTTATCTATCAAATAATGCAATCGCTTTTCTGTTCGATGAAATCCGCTATGAAATGGGTGGTGAGCAAGTTGTCGTCGTTCGAAAACCCGGCATTACTTCAACATTGAAAACTATGACGTCGTTGGGTGCATCCCAAAAAAGGACTCTTATGGCATGTGGATGGGGTTTGGATGATAAAAACCAGTGTATTTTTGATCCCACCAGCAATGTATTTTCGGGAAAGTTACCTCTAAAATATCTTATGGGGTTTGCCGAGGATTATACTAAGGGAATATTTAATGTTAAACAAGAACTAATTTTTATTATCGCCCGCACTTTTACCAATTGTTACATTGGTGAAGTAGATGCAGACATTACTATAGAAAAAATAGAATGGAAAATTCGTCACATTATTCCCGACGATCGGCAAAAATTAAAAATTTTGTCTCGCATTAATAAAGGCGGAAATAATGCAACCATTCCAATGGCATATCGTAAATGGGATCTTTACGAACTACCTGCTTTGCGACAAACATCATCAGATGTATGGGCCTTAAGAACAAGTACGAATCTTGAAAAACCAAGATATTTGATTATCGGGTTCCAGTCAATCTCTGCTTCCGATAATAGAGAAAAGGATGCTACTCAATTTACAACCGCTGATATCAGCGACATTAGGCTATATCTTAACTCTACGGTATTTCCTTATGAAAAATGGAATTTGAATTTTGCGAAGAAACTGTATGCGCCAGCATATTACAACTATGAGAATTTTCAAGTAAGCTACTACCAACGAGAAATGAACGACCCAATGATGAGCTTTGCCGAGTACCTGAATAATCCCATATTCGTAATCGATTGCAGTCATCAACCAGAAGCGATTAAATCATCTACTGTGGACGTAAAGTTGGAATTTGAAACACGCAAGGGCAAATTTCCAAAAGACACTAAAGTATACGCACTTATAATTCACGACGCATTCTTTAGCTACAATATATTAAACGGTTCCGTTACTAATAAATCAATGTATTAATTTTAAGTTAATATTATTATTCACGTAATGTAGAAATAAACCCATAAAGTAGATATTCTGTGTTTTATTTTGTAACTATAAGGTACTACTACTAAAATTACATTAAAATATTTTGGTGCCCCATAAGGGCGGGTAGTCCAGGTGCGCAGCGGTCGTCAACATTGAGTGAAAAGATGCTTTACGGTGTGCTTGAGTCCGCCGGGCCAGATTCTACAGCGTCCTCAAAGTCCCACCACGAAGTGGAGTCGCAAGGGCCGCTAAATTCGTCATCGACGACGTCTAATGACGGCCTTGCTGAGGATGTCGTAGAGTCCGGCTCTGCGGAACCAACACTGTTGCCAGAAGGAGGCAAACCGTGGTCGTAAGCAACATCCCACTCGAGATTTTCGAGAGTTGCGGCACTCCAAGTCGAATGGGAAGATGACCTGCTTTCAGGTCGTTCGCCTTCAGCCATGACTTGGTTTTGCATGAAGAAATAACGAATTTATTTCAAATATGAATAATTAATGTAGTTACCAGACTGTGTGAACTAAGCAGTGGAGCCCTCTTATATTTACTTCAGAAACTAACGCTGCGGTTTTCGAACCAAGCGTCAGACTCTAGTACTTCTTTCTTGACACATTTATTGATCGTACAGGAGTACTGATTAGCTTATGTACTACTAATAGAGATGGCGCTAAATGCAATATGTAACCAATGGATTTCTATAATATTAGTTTAAGTATTTTGGTGGATTGGCTAACGTCATTCCTCCGCCGGACTCACTATGTCGAGACTTATGCTTAAGTCAACAAGAGAGCCCATTATTGCGGATTATTGGGAAAAATGGAGGCTAAAGAACAGCCATAAACCGACTCAGGTTGTCGAACCTGTACCTAGGGTTCCGACACCACCACCTCCGCAGGTTCCTACCGAGCCTGTCGAGATGGTGGAAGGGGAGGAATTTATCCTCGGACCTGAGGAGCGAGATGCTCTATTAAGAGAGCTCTCGGAACGCCGACGCGAACGTCGTGCTCGGCTTCAGGCTGAAAGGCCTCGAAACCGTCGAGCACCAGCGCCGCGGTCGGTGCAAATCGCGAGGGGAGAGCAGCCACTCTAGCTGCATCTCAATAATGAGCCCTCCATTTTTCCCTGTAAATCAGCCCTTTTCAGGGCTACCTGCCTCTTCGGAGGCTCATAAGAATTCAAAGTAGTTAGTTGGTCACTAAATGACGCGATTTTTGATCAAAACTAAACGGTGGGAATAACTAAGACTATCTAAATAAGAAATTTTTAGAAGTTCTTTTACTTACCATTACTTATTATTATAGAACAAATAAAACGTTTATTTTATAGAAAAAGTATACGTTACAAGAAATTATTATACCATATTGTATTGAACATATTGTCGAAGTTGTTACTACAAACAAGTAAGCTTAAGCTCAAGCAACTTTTTCCAAAGTATCGATTATAAATAAATATACCATATATAGGTCAAATGACCACACTCAAGTGTATATATGTAAAAAATATTAAAAATACGCTCGTCATACCTCAAGATCAAATAAACATCCGAACACGTGTATCGTCAAGGTCATAGGGATGGTGACCCGGGTTTTCACTCTACTGAAATTATTGAAATGACGTTTTCGGGTTTTCACTCTACTGAGATTTTTTTTTAAATACTAAATAAATGAAATTTATACTTTTTTCGTATCATCTTACTACAGCACAATAAGTTAGATAGTGTTCGCCTTTAGTTTATTCTTTAAAATACATCATGAACTTGCTCTTGGGAAAAATTCATATTTTTTGACAAACCCCGTATACGCTTAAAATAATTTAATATCTGATAGTTGCATTTTAGGTTTTAGACCATGCCAAACTTTTTATTTAGAATACTTTTTTTCGTAAAATTAATAATAAAAAAGTTTTCCATAATATGGTTCCAACTTACGGAGACATACTGTATTACAAACTGGCATATAGTACATCCATAGTTATTTACATCGTTTGTGAAATTACTTATTTTAACGTCATAAAAATCCCATATCGGTAAATGTATTTTCGCTATAATTTCCTATAATTCCCAAAAGATAAATTATTACTCTTTAATTAATAATAATATTCTGTTTCTTGACACAAATTTTTTCTGACAATTGGTGAATAAGTTCATGTAAGTATCGATTAATTTCTATAGTTACCGATATACTGTTTCTTGACAATTGGTGAACAAGTACTTATTCCATAGTCACCGTGAGATGGTGCCAGCTGATTTATTTCGGTGAATATATACAATTTATAATGAGATTTTCAAAAATTCATAGCTCCCTTAATATAAGTCACACAAAAATCTGCAAACGCTGGAATGCTTTGAAATATTTTGTAGAATGCATTGTTGAAAACAGAAATGAAATCGGTTGGAAAATAAAAAAAATTCTGGTACCAGAAATTTTTGAATTTTGGCAAAAAAAAGTTTAGGCCTTTCAACTGGTCAAGACAGCGTGTGAGGCTCGAACTCGCTGTCTTATCCACCCCACCTCTCCCATCAAAGACGGCGAGACGTCGAACCCACACGGCCAACCTAACGGCCGATTAAGAAAAGCAAAAGTTTCTACCGTACAATATTATCCGCCCGCCCGTCCGTTATAAACTTAAATGTCCATGTATTGTGTGTTGTATATTATCGGTAATGTGTGCTATATTAGAAATAAGATAAAATAGATGTTTACGTAAAACTATGTAAATGGCTATGGGTGTACTATATACAGTATGTTTCCGTAAGTTGGAACCATATGGAAAACTTTTTTATTATTAATTTTACGAAAAAAGTTATTCTTAATAAAAAGTTTGGCATGGTCTAAAACCTAAAATGCAACTATCAGATATTAAATTATTTTAAGCGTATACGGGGTTTGTCAAAAAATATGAATTTTGCCCAAGAGTAAAATACCTTTATTTTTGACAATATCGAAAATTGTTATTAAAAATAGGTTGATTAGAACTAAAAACCGCGTTCAAATATGTAAATGGCTATGGGTGTACTATATACAGTATGTTTCCGTAAGTTGGAACCATATGGACAACTTTTTTATTATTCATTTTACGAAAAAAGTTATTCTTAATAAAAAGTTTGGCATGGTCTAAAACCTAAAATGCAACTATCAGATATTAAATTATTTTAAGCGTATACGGGGTTTGTCAAAAAATATGAATTTTGCCCAAGAGCAAAATACCTTTATTTTTGACAATATCGAAAATTGTTATTAAAAATAGGTTGATTAGAACTAAAAACCACGTTCAAATATGTAAATGGCTATGGGTGTACTATATACAGTATGTTTCCGTAAGTTGGAACCATATGGACAACTTTTTTATTATTAATTTTACGAAAAAAGTTATTCTTAATAAAAAGTTTGGCATGGTCTAAAACCTAAAATGCAACTATCAGATATTAAATTATTTTAAGCGTATACGGGGTTTGTCAAAAAATATGAATTTTGCCCAAGAGTAAAATACCTTTATTTTTGACAATATCGAAAATTGTTATTAAAAATAGGTTGATTAGAACTAAAAACCGCGTTCAAATATGTAAATGGCTATGGGTGTACTATATACAGTATGTTTCCGTAAGTTGGAACCATATGGACAACTTTTTTATTATTCATTTTACGAAAAAAGTTATTCTTAATAAAAAGTTTGGCATGGTCTAAAACCTAAAATGCAACTATCAGATATTAAATTATTTTAAGCGTATACGGGGTTTGTCAAAAAATATGAATTTTGCCCAAGAGCAAAATACCTTTATTTTTGACAATATCGAAAATTGTTATTAAAAATAGGTTGATTAGAACTAAAAACCACGTTCAAATATGTAAATGGCTATGGGTGTACTATATACAGTATGTTTCCGTAAGTTGGAACAATATGGACAACTTTTTTATTATTCATTTTACGAAAAAAGTTATTCTTAATAAAAAGTTTGGCATGGTCTAAAACCTAAAATGCAACTATCAGATATTAAATTATTTTAAGCGTATACGGGGTTTGTCAAAAAATATGAATTTTGCCCAAGAGTAAAATACCTTTATTTTTGACAATATCGAAAATTGTTATTAAAAATAGGTTGATTAGAACTAAAAACCGCGTTCAAATATGTAAATGGCTATGGGTGTACTATATACAGTATGTTTCCGTAAGTTGGAACCATATGGACAACTTTTTTATTATTCATTTTACGAAAAAAGTTATTCTTAATAAAAAGTTTGGCATGGTCTAAAACCTAAAATGCAACTATCAGATATTAAATTATTTTAAGCGTATACGGGGTTTGTCAAAAAATATGAATTTTGCCCAAGAGCAAAATACCTTTATTTTTGACAATATCGAAAATTGTTATTAAAAATAGGTTGATTAGAACTAAAAACCGCGTTCAAATATGTAAATGGCTATGGATGTACTATATACAGTATGTTTCCGTAAGTTGGAACCATATGGACAACTTTTTTATTATTCATTTTACGAAAAAAGTTATTCTTAATAAAAAGTTTGGCATGGTCTAAAACCTAAAATGCAACTATCAGATATTAAATTATTTTAAGCGTATACGGGGTTTGTCAAAAAATATGAATTTTGCCCAAGAGCAAAATACCTTTATTTTTGACAATATCGAAAATTGTTATTAAAAATAGGTTGATTAGAACTAAAAACCGCGTTCAAATATGTAAATGGCTATGGGTGTACTATATACAGTATGTTTCCGTAAGTTGGAACCATATGGACAACTTTTTTATTATTCATTTTACGAAAAAAGTTATTCTTAATAAAAAGTTTGGCATGGTCTAAAACCTAAAATGCAACTATCAGATATTAAATTATTTTAAGCGTATACGGGGTTTGTCAAAAAATATGAATTTTTCCCAAGAGCAAGTTAATGATGTATTTTAAAGAATAAACTAAAGGCGAACACTATCTAACTTATTGTGCTGTAGTAAGATGATACGAAAAAAGTATAAATTTCGTTTATTTAGTATTTAAAAAAAAATCTCAGTAGAGTGAAAACCCGAAAACGTCATTTCAATAATTTCAGTAGAGTGAAAACCTGGATCACCATCCATATGACCTTGACGACACACGTGTTCGGATGTTTACTTGATCTTGAGGTATGACGAGCGTATTTTTAATATTTTTTACATATATACACTTGAGTGTAGTCATTTGACCTACATATGTAATATTTTTAATCGATACTTTGGAAAAGTTCCTAGAGTTTAAGGTTACTTGTTTATAGCAACAACTTCGACAATATGTTTTACACAATATTTAAGTTTATTTTAAATGGTAAATAATGCACTGTACTTTAAAATCAAATTTTATTTTAAATATAAAAAATATACTTACAATATACACACATATAAAATATTTCTACACATTTATATACAAACTTAAATACGTTGTTACCTAAAAAATCTATTTTATGTATACCTACATTTCGTTGAATGGTGCAGGTATATAGCGTTTCTAATATTGCCGTTAAAATGTTTGTTATGAGATTAACTAAACGTGAAAGAGTGCAGATGTCCTTTTGATACAGGTAACTTGGACCGATTGCAAACATGAAATTGAGTTATAAAATCTCTTTTTTTAAGTCTTTTATTAAAAAAAAAATATTATTTATAATATTTACATTTATATTTACAATGCTAATTTCATACACTCCTATACATATTACACTATATACAATCTTATATAATAATCTAATCTATGACTTAGACTTTCTCTTACTGCTATTCGTAATCTAATAATATCTAATCATATTGTTTTTTTTTTAACAAAAACCTACTGCCATACCTAATCTAAATATTTCTATACATGTATATAGAAACCTAACCTAGACTATATATATATATATATTTTTACAAAATTTACAGCAATACTTAAACTTATTATTATTTCTATACATTATTTTAATCTTAAATATACTTACTCTAACTTATTACTATCAAATAATTCTAATTTATTTCTAAACCTACACACATTACTCCTAACTATACCTAAACGTTGCTTAGCCTCTATTAACTTATTTTCTAATTCACTTATTGTATTTTCTATCTCTACCGCTTCACTCTCACAATTGTCAATTTCCCGCTTCCACATCTGCCGAATATTTAAAATGTTCTTTATCGCTTTCCGTTCATAATCTTGGCTGAAACCATCCACCCAGCTGGGGGTCTCTGCATCTGCTGTCGCAGGTAGTGGCGAGGAAGGACCGACCACCCGGCTGGGGGTCACGGCATCCGCAGTCGCAGGTAGTGGCGAGGAAGTTGGTGATGATTCTTCATAAATTCTTTTTGTTTTCCTTAAACATTTTCCTCGCCGCTTGGTGTTTAATATCGGCGACAGAGGCCGCTCGATGGTGACAGCGGACGGTGATTGCAGCCGCTCGGTGGTCACAGTGGTCGACGATTGCTGCCGCTCGGTAGCGACAGTGGTCGGCGATTGCGACCGCTCGGTGGTTACCGGGGCTTCCGCCGTTTCCAGCCACTGTGAAGGGAGAGCGCCCACGTTTCGCTTCGTCTTAAAAACAAACTTTTTCTCGGCCTTTCTTTTCCTATTATTCTTGGCGGGTGGTGGCGGTGGTGGTGGCAGAGCAAAGCTCGTTGATGGTTGAGCTGTCTGCTGCGGCTGCTTCACTTTCTCATAAAAAGCGACTTTGCTTGTTGGTTTAGGTCCGGTTAATAACTTCGCCAACTTGGATGGTGTTGGCAAAGGATTTACCGGGGTTTTTGCTCGCACCACCACCACATCACTGAGCACATTCACAGTTTGCGACGGTGGATCTTGTTGTTTTTTAAATCCTGACTCCAACAACCGATCCATCGCCGCTGACGCAAACGCCTCCATGGTTTCATCGCCCCACTCATCCGCACCGACATCTTGGACTACCACTTCGTGGGTTTCATCCCCAAGCAATGTGAGATCGAAACCGTCTAACACTGGTAAACTCATCTTAACCAAACTCAACTTAAACAAAACAAAACAAATATAACACGAACGACTGGAAGATTTAAACTGAAGAAATTTGGCTGCTGTTCATTCTTTTATGTTCACCTACCTACTTCCACCCCACTTCTACCATCCCTTCCTTAACATCCCAACCTTATACACTTCCAAGAATCCGATACACCATACCCTCAAGGTTCAGGTACGTCCTTGTGTGTTACAATGTATTCTTCTTTGAATTAGGTATTTATTTTTAAGGTTATTTTACCTGCTTGGGTCGGAATGTGGCCTCGGTGTAGTTTTGAAGGTTACAAAATAAGTATATAAAATACCAAAGACGTGCGTGTGCCATAATATATTTTTCTTCGAATTAGGCATTTATTTTACCTGCGGGGTTGAAATGTGGCCTCGGCGTATTTTGGATGGTTACAAAATCAGTATATAAAATACCAACTTAGTGTTAAATGACTAGATATCTTTTAACTTAAAATAAATCAGGCATGAATTTTCCAGTATTTTATTTAAAAGTTTCGATGATGCGTAATAAATTTTCTAAATTGGTTTCCGGATCTGTATTGTAAAAGTCAATGTCGGCATGACCCCAAGGTAGAGTTTTTGTTGTTGACGGAATAACATACCGTTTATCATCATAGTGTGACAGGGCGACTTTATTTATTATTTGTGTATAGACGTCGTGTAGCACACTACGAAAGGTCTTCATTTTTCTAAAAATTAATCCGCCCTGTTCGACGATTTTTTGATAATCCGCCAGATGAAGTTCCTTCTCAATAACTGATTTTTTTATACCCTTTGCCTTTTTTAACTCAGCATTTACAGACCTCACATAATAGGCTTTGGCTCCGGTACCATAAAAATCAATTATTGGGTCACAAGGAAATTCATCTTTCATTTTACCCGGCACCGAAATACTTTTGGTGATATTAAATTCATTTTTCTCGGGATAGTTAGATGTATCGAATCTATCGGGGTTTTCAGCTATTACGCGATAAAAATCTTCCGTGAACACTTTTAATATAAGTGAATCGGTATCTGTGTATAGTAAAGATGCGTTACTGCCAAACTTCTCTTTAATGAATTTGTAAAAAAAATCATAAATTACTGTTTTCGAAATATCCAAAATGGAAAACCCAATGTAAATTGGTTTATTGTATAAAATTTTTAATTTATCCATATGAATGGCCACAAAATCTTCTGAAAATATCGACCGACTATTAAAATTAGGACGAGCAATTAACGCTCTAGCGCCAACTTTACCCACAGCGTTGTCCCAATGTGTAATTAATTTTATATCTTTACGTTTTTCGACATTCTCCATGGTTTTTCCGAAAATAGCATTTATAATTAGTTTAAAAAGATCTTTGCCAAATTTTGATGTTGTTGAGTTTCGTAAATTCGTATTAAAATCAATATATGTCTTAAGCCACTTTGATTGATTAAATTGTAATATTCTATGGGTCCGCATTACCATTAGGCCGCTGTTAATGGCTTGTTTTAGAGTTCTATAATGAACAACATACCTTTTTTTATCGTTTAAATTCGGAATTAATTTTGGTAACTTTGCTTTTTCCGTTGGCGGTATAATGTTTTCAACCAAAAATGGAAGATCAGAATGTGCATCATGCAATTCTTCAGGATAATGCACATCCACTTCTAATACGTAACCTTGTGGGCTATCATCATCAACATTCATTATATTTAGATGTAACATTTCGCGCTCAGATAACCACCTAAAACCACCAGATGGTAATGCTTGGGACATACTATGACCATACAAATTTGTTGCATCTAAATAAGAAATATATGAAGTGGGTTTAGTGGGGTCATAGTTCGGTAAATAAGAATTATTGGCAGTATGCTTCCTTTCTGTACACTGACTTATACCGCCCCGAATACCTTTTTGAAAAAAATGAATTATATCTATATCGGTCAAAAGCTCTAATTGTACCTTGGTCATGCGCAACATGCAGTCAAAACTTAAACTTGGTAGAGTGAAATATTGGGCTGGATCTAATTTATAAACTTTTAAGCATGTATCGCGAAACTGTTCGAAAACATCGCATAACAGTAAAACATCTGATTTTAAGTACAAATCGGAATATTCACCCAAATTCTTACACCTAAACACTTGCCAGACCTCTTTCGCTCTATCATAGCATTCCTCGCTGATATGCTCACCGCGTAATTGGTCGAAAAATTGATTTTTTGTAGGAAGATTTGAGTTATTCATCTTTTCAATATTATCAATGTAATTGTAAGGAAAGACCCCTTTCTGCCTCATTAAATTAAATTCCGTATTATTAAGGAAATGCTTACGGGTTTCCCTAAACTCATTGCGGCTTAGGCCATTACCCAAATTTTCCAACGATGCAGATAAAAATTTAAAGCTATCTATAAAACGAAGTTTTAAATTTTTTCTTTTCGTTTGGCCCGTTTTTTGATCAACATAATCGTGCACGTAAATACTCTTTGTAAACGATATATATTTCTCCTTACTTTGAGCTATAACATCAATTTTGTCCCCATATCTACATAATTCCTTAATAAACATGTGGCTATCATAACCGCTTAAATTATGAAATATTATGGGGACAAAACTGGGTAATTTATAATTTAAATTACAGACGGAATGTGCCGCACCAGTTCTTTTTTTACCCGTTATGTGACAATGGTCTTTAACTTTCTCTTTAGCATCGTGGAAAGGGCATTCGCAAATACTACAAATCGTAGCATTTTCAAAATCCTCTTTTTCTTCACGCGTCAATTTCGTCATGGGAACGATATCTTTCAGGTATGTATTATAAAGGTGTCTCAAATCCGTTTCAATGCGATCAACAAAAACTTTTGCGGCATCATCTCCGCGATATAGCTCAAATTTAGAAATAGAATCATCAAAAGAGCATTTAATGAGATAGGCGAAAGAATATGGTTCATGTTTTAGACTTGCAATGGTGTAAGAATTTTGGGGATTTGGTTCTACTGTTTCAACAGGTTTTAGAACAGATTCAAAATCCGCGTAAACAACAAATGGAACTCTCATTTGCTTTTCAATACCCTCAAATTTTAAAATATTTTCTGGAACACTCTTACCAAATTTATCAACCTTTTGATCTGTTGAAGGTGTCAACGTAAAGATATGTTTACAATCATTTTTTTGATGTAGCAATAAAGCTAATGGTGAAATAAAGTGTATAAGACAACCGTCACAAAAGTATAATTTATCATGATGTTTGGAAATTTGACTTGAGACTAAACGAGATAAATCGCTTATCCAACAGTAATGGTTCTTTAAACAATTGTTATCACAAACATGTCTATCATCACCAACACCATCATCTTTAATGCTACAATCTTTTGTTATAAGCAACAAGTTTACATGTTTTTGTAACTTTTTTGGTGCATATCTCAACGGACCGACAACTTCATATTTTATTTGATTATTTTCAAACCTCGACTCTAAACCATATACATTAACTGAAATATTATTTAATTCCTCAAATTTCGAAATATCGCGCAATTTAACTGGAAAATTCATACCTGTAAAATTTAATACTGATGAGTAGTGTGGGTATGAAGTAATATGTGTGTTCATTGTGGTTGCTGGAAACAATGCTGACGTCATGGCCCAAGCAAAGCAACACTGATCCTGGTTCATCACGTTCACAACAGCCCTTTTGAGTTCGATGAACCTTGGCAACTTAATATATGAGGAACCACCCAGCGGTGAGAACTTGTTGATATTGACCTCGAGATATAAAATTTTTTCCAATGACCACCCTGAAAACCAAACAAAAAACTATCAGTAATTTTCCAATGAAATATATTATTAACTTTTGATCAAAATATTTTTTTTAATATACCTGAATCTTTCTCCTGGAATTCAGTGGATTGAACTTTCATTGCTTCCACAAAAGATTTATAAACATCACTTAAATTGCTTCCTTCGGTGACGATCTCATTGCATGTGTTAAATGACTTTTCACTATAAATGTCTTGTGATGGTAGAAAATATCGTCCAACAACAACCATATTAATTTTTAAGGATTGATGCACTCTGAGAACCTCATTTACTAATTGCAACACTTTCGGTTTAAGTTCATCAAAAAAAATTGTATAGTCCACATGATCACTATTACTGCTAACATGGTAGGATGCAATTCTATTTTTAAAGCTGCTGTGTACTAGTTGAACACCTGGACACACCGCTACACATGATCTGCTTTTATGTTGCAGTGTTCTTTGATGAGCTAGCATATTACTTTTTGGCACACTTATATTGCATATCTCACATGTATGCATAACGGATGTTGATGCAGCACCATCAACTTTTCTTCTCTTTTCCACACCCACATTATTAAATCTAGCAGAACAAGACTCTTTTTGATGACGAGATAAATTGTAAGTGCGAGTAAACGCCACACCACATTTTTCACACTTAAAACTTGCCATTTTACTATTATTATGCGAGAGAAAGAGTAAACTTGCACATCTGATGAAAAAACGTATACTGATAAATTTGACTCCCCCCGCCTATTTATAGTGCACCAACAACTAAGGTTAAACCACGCGGAGTCCGATTTGTCAAGGTTAGGAAATTAACAAGTAACCTCGTTTGCAACCCTCAAGGTCAAATGACCACCTGCTTAAATGTATGTTTGGTCAAGGTCACATCATCGAAGGTCACCAACACACCTCAAGGTCAAATGACCACCTGCCCACTTATGCGGTCAAGGTCAAATGGAAGGAGTGGGGGGAGAAGGTCAATTCCCATTTCTACACTACTATGGACCAACGAACACGGTATAATCACGTAATTTACTTTTAATTTCGAAACTATGTGATTTCATGAAGGTTGAATTAGGGTGGAGAAGGGATTTTTAAATAAGTTTTACGACTAATACAAGAGCACACGTTTCCACACCACCATTGAGGTAGAGTTATCGGCGCGTTTTTTTTTTAAGTGGTTTCTCCTGAAGACCTAATCCACTAAGTAAAAATAAATCATACTTCTTCTGTCGTATCCACATCATCTGTAAAATCTCTATTGATACAGCTCTGGCCACGGCAATTTGTGCACATCGTTGTGCAACGTAAGCCTGCCTTAGTACAGCTGCATCTATTTCCACAACCTTGTTTACAACTGCAGGTAATTAATTTTAACGTCGACCTACTTGTTTTAATAATTGCACTTACCCCAGAGGACACAGATATTATATTCCAAAAGGAGGCTCAAGGTAATGTTAAAAAACGGCTGTATAGTTCGAAGAACTTACAGTCATCTAATATTGTCCGCAATTGTAAAGAATCTATCTTACTCATTCATGCAATTAGTGGTTGCGATACCACGTCAGGATTATTTGGAAAGGGCAAACAACAATTTGTACAACTATTTAATCAGAAGAAAGACCTCGATAGTGTAATTCAGATTTTCAACAACGCTGAGTCAACTTCAGACCAAATTGAGCAAGCTGGGGAAAGATTTATAATGGAGCTTTATAAGGCTAAATTATTAAAGGGCAGTCTCAGTGAGCAAAGATTTGCTTATTTTAATAAATTTGTTGCCCAAGCGGGCAAAGCCGTGTTTCTTTCGAAATTACCTCCAACGTCGGCAGCACTACAACAGCATTCCCGTCGTAGTTACCTTCAAGTGCAAATATGGCATGGACAACATTTGCAGCCTGAGTTATGGGGGTGGAAAAAAAACTATAATGCACTGTCCTATCTATACTACTGAGCCACCCGCCCCAGCTTCTAATTTAAAATTAATTACCTGCAGTTGTAAACAAGGTTGTGGAAATAGATGCAGCTGTACTAAGGCTTACGTTGCACAACGATGTGCACAAATTGCCGTGGCCAGAGCTGTATCAATAGAGATTTTACAAATGATGTGGATACTACAGAAGAAGTATGATTTATTTTTACTTAGTGGATTAGGTCTTCAGGAGAAACCCCTTAAAAAAAACGCGCCGATAACTCTACCTCAATGGTGGTGTGGAAACGAGTGCTCTTGTATTAGTCGTAAAACTTTTTTAAAAATCCCTTCTCCACCCTAATTCAACCTTCATGAAATCACATAGTTTCGAAATTAAAAGTAAATTACGTGATTATACCGTGTTCGTTGGTCCATGTTAAACAACCCCTAAATTTAATGACTGATTGCTCGAAAACCTCTGGTTTAAACAATTTAGATTATAGAACCTTTTTTATGCAAAATTTTATGGGGAACATGTTTGGTGAGTAAATTTTTTTTGGTGGGATGAACGGTATTCGAGAAAAACGGAAAAAACTGACAAATTGCACGTTAGGAGTGGGTTTAGGGGATGAAGCTCGCCCTTAGGGCTTGGGAACTTTTTTGATTTTTAAAGTACATCTCTTGACAAGTTTAATTCCAAAGTGGCAACAGTTTATAATTTTTTTCTTCTATTTGGCTATTTTAATACTAATATCAATGGCCTATTACTTCTTTTGAGGAAAACAAAACAAAAAACAAGTGTCACATATTCAAAATAGGTAGGTCCAGTACCTGCTGACCCCCCTATTTTTTAATACGTGCACCAGTGACTGGGAAATATATTTTTTCAGGTAACCATTTGTTTTTAATTATTTTTTGTAAAATGATCTGCTTTAAAGATAATTTGAAAAGTATAGGTCCTTAACTGATGCCAATGCAGCTTACGGTAATTTCATAATTTTCAAATGCTAAATCAAGTCAGCCATTATTACATTACCATGGATACAAGATAAACTTAAGTAAACTTTGCAATAGGTTATTTTAAAAGAATCAGTTCTATGTAAAGTTTGTTTTCTAAAAAGACTGTATTTAATACTATTATATTAATACATTTTCTTTATTGTTCTTCCATTTTATATTGTGCTAGTCAGAAAATATACGACAAATTACAAATTTTACAAAATAAGGCAATGAGAATTATTTTAAATTTTGACAAACATACAAAAATAAATTTTATGTTAAAAAATTTAAATTGGTTGAATGTCAGAAATTTAATTTTTTATTTAGTATGTATCTTTATACATAAAATTAAAAATAATTTATTGCCTGATTGTTTTAAAAAAATTTTTTTTTTTACAAAAACTAATCAAAATTTTTTTGTTGATAGAGTGTCTAAAACATTAGCCTATAAGTCTATTTTTCATAAAGGTTTGATAGAATATAATAATTTGGAAAATTCTATTAAATCTCAAATATCATTAAAACTATTTAAAAAAAACTTTAAAATTACATTTATTTAAAAAACAAAATGATACGTAATATTTGATACAATTTGCAAAATGTTTAACCTTTCTGTCTGTTTTTGTTAAAAGAAGGTTCCGTTTTAAAATTAAAAATAAACCTATAAACATGTTAAAAAAAATATTTAATTGTAGCTTTTTGGCGTACAGATAAAAAAAACTTACTATTGCTAATCTTCTTTACATAATAGTAAAACGCCTCTGTTGTCATTCGTTTTTAAGACAACAATATACTATTACTTATTAAATAAATTTGAAACATTATAACAAGATAATAACAAATATTCAAAACATATTATTTTTACTTCAGTAACAAAAAACAGACAAAATAAAAAAAAAACAGTCTAAAGAAATTGCTCGATATGACCTAAATTTTTTTGAAGACACATGCGAGTTCTTTTTATTAAAAAAAAATCTTAGCTTTAAAAAATCTGTGTTTTCAACCTGAACTGCTCCCCAGCCTGAAGGATTTTTTCTATTAAGTGATTCTCGGTCAAAATCGGAACCATATACGCAAAATCTTTCATCACCTCCAGGAGGAATAGTCCCACGAAGTAAGATCTGGGGAACGGGGTGGCCATTTAACAGGACAAAGGCGTAGTTAGACTGTCAACACTGGGGGTGCTGAAGTCCAGTGGCGGCTCGTGACATGTTAACGTGGGGGTGCACAAAAAGCCCATTTTTTCAAGACCACGCCCAAATTTGGTCAATAATTTTTAGTAAATATTTTAATGTGATGTTAATAGCAGGTTTAGGTCTTTCAAAGTTCTTGACAATCACTTTCTCCTCCAACGGTAACTTGCTAAAAGATTTTTTCAAAAATTCCACGGTGTATTTTATATCCGACGACGCACTCATTGTTTTTTCGTGTTGATTTAACTTTAAACTTTTACTGAATTCAATAAAACCATATTAAACCTTAATAAACAAAAAAAAGAGTCAAAATACCGGCTAAAAATTTCCGCGAATTTGAACGACTACGACTGGTTAAATTGAAATTATCAAATTAATGCCGAACATGACATACACGAGCTTTTATGCCGCTTTCGTATTTTACGAGGTTTTTATGATTTAATATTAATTTAAGATTAATATCTTATTAAGTACTGGAATTATTCAAAAAAAACAATTTTTGATTTTAAACTTTGACTACCTGTATATCGAACATAAGGGCCAAAAACTTGGCCAAAAATGAAAAAGGTATAAGTAATTTTTTTCTTACTTAACGGATTGACTTGACTTTTCCGGACACCCTGTATAATTTCTCATAAGATAGACTTTGTAATAACCAGACGTACACCATTTAAGGTGGTTTCCGTAAGGACATTTAAATAAATTGTATTAAACATTAGTCCAGCTAAACTGACAGTTCATTTTGTAATAATAAATGATACCCTACTTTGTTTTTGCTAAATCTATTTGTTTACTTACTGTCATGCGTCTCATTAAAATGGGGACAAGGGATCTCATCCTCGCCACACGTGCCAACACCTTCAAGTTTTCTCACATAAACGAAGGGTTTCTCTTCGATCGTTAATACTTTTAAGTGTGTGGGAATCATAAAACCTTCTGGCTTGACGTTTTTCCTTCCCGGCCACATAATTATTTTCTCGTCAACAGTGAGGTGCATTTTGTTAGTTTCCTAAAATAAAAATTGATTGACAGTTTTTACAAATAGATTTAACGGTTTAATAAATGCATAACTTCGGAAACAAGCACAAAATTTAGTAAAGTACACTTAATTTAATGATTTATCTTCAAATAGCGCATTTGCGATTATTATAATATAGGGTTCGTCCAAACCATTTTTACTTTTTAGGATTTTTTTTTAATTCTAAATTTCAATTCCTTGATTTATCAAATGAATAAAGGCCATAGCCATAAAGGCGATTTGCTCCTACAGTACTAAGTCAAAATTAGTAAGGCGCTGTCTTAACAATCTCTGCACACTTGGTGCTCAACATCGAATCACCTTCTGTTGGGTTCCTGGACACAGCAACATATATGGAAACGAGATTGCTGATGCGCTCGATAGGGATGGCGCAAGCATGTCTGTCGAACTAGCAGAGAATACTGTGGCAGAGACCACTGGGATCAGTCAAAGAAGAGATAGAATAAACAGCTAAACAACTTGCTCAAATCAGATGGACAGGGCTTACAATTTGTAGCATCTCCAGGCAATTTTGGCTCCTACTTGATAACAGGAGAACCGCAGCGCTATTACAGCACAGTCGGAAGGACCTAAGAAACATCACTGCCTAGTCACCGGACATTGCCTGTTCGGTAGACACGCTAAATGTATGCAAATACCAACTAACAACTTTTGTAGAAGTTGCAGAGATGAAGAAGAGGAGGAAAGTATTTAGCATTTTTTGTGTGAATGCCCCGGCCTCGCTAGAAGGAATTCTTTAATGATCTGAAGGAAGTGAGCAGCCTGCAACTGGGTCGACTTACTAAGTTTATTAACAGCAGTGGCTGGTTTGAATGAGCTGTCAAGATTCTTCTACGATCGCGTTAACCATCAGAATGCAATAAGTTCTGCGGAACATGTGTGGTACCACAACGGTCCTTATAGAACTACTGTTTGGACAATGCTAGAGGTCTGCCACTCTAACCTGACCTATCAAATGAATTTTGCTTGTGCTGAAACTACAATTTCAAATATCACATTTGCGATTACCATACAGGGTTCGTCAAAAACAAAATTTTTAGTTTTTTGGATTTCGTTTAAAATAAATTTACGTAAAAACAAACAACTATTGTTACTTTCTTACTTCAAATATGATTTTATATCTGTCCAAGTAACGATTTTGTTGTAAAAACCCATTTTTTATTTGCCTATACTTCTGAAGTATTTTTATTATTAGGTACATGTCATATTTCTTCAATTCATTTAAACAAAACTTTTATTTGAACGTGGTACCTACCACCGAGTTAGCGCATAGTTTAACTCAACATATGAATTTCCGATAACAGTTCCTAACTTGCTGTATTGGGATATTTGCTTATGTTTTCTTTCAAGAGATCTAAGTTATTATTGAAATTGGTTTTATACACATGTGGCTTCAGATATCCCCATAAATAAAAGTCGATAATTGTGAGATCGGAACTCCTACACCTGATTTGGACCATAGGTACATTCTAATCCATTTGTTCCCAAAGTGATGATTTAGCCAATCATAAAAAGGAATTGAAAAAAAATTTAAAAAGCAAAACTGTTGTTTCTGACGAGCCCTGTATAGTAATCGCAAATCTGCTATTCAAAATTGTAGTTTCAGTACAAGCAGGCCTTTTTGTAAAGAATGGCTTTTTCTTCTATACCTACTGAAAAAAAAGTTCTTCCTCTTTCAAACTCTATCTATTCTGTAGACACATTGTATATAACAATATACAGGGTTGGGCAAATGTTCCGGAACGGCATAATTACAGGCGAACGAAAAGTGATATCGGATCCGGGTTTTGAACAATCTATAGGACTAAAATTTTACTATTTGACTATTATACCATATGTCAGTAATGTCACCAACTGTCAAGTGTTGACGTTATTTTTATTTTTTTTTAAATGGAACACCCTGTATATTTTTACATTTTTAAATTCCACATAAAATTATAATTATTTTTTATTAAATGCACTATTAGTCTATACTTCATAGTTTCCGAGATATTGACTCTCGAAAAGTGACATTTTTGAACTTTGACAGCTTATAACTTTCTAACAGTACGTCTTAGAGCAAAACGGCTTACATGTCCCTATCTTCAATTTTTATTATCTTCCCAAAAAAATCAACTTCCGGTTAAACCGGATGTAACGCGAAAGCAGAAAATATAGTTGTTCCGGTTTAACTAGAAGTTGATTTTTTTGGGAAGATAATAAAAATTGAAGATAGGGACATGTAAGCCGTTTTGCTCTAAGACGTACTGTTAGAAAGTTATAAGCTGTCAAAGTTCAAAAATGTCACTTTTCGAGAGTCAATATCTCGGAAACTATGAACTATAGACTAATAGTGCATTTAATAAAAAATAATTATAATTTTATGCGGAATTTAAAAATGTAAAAATATATAGGGTCTTCCATTTAAAGAATAAATAAATAATGTCAACACTTGACAGTTGGTGACATTACTGACATATGGTATAATAATCAAATAGTAAAATTTTAGTCCTATAGATTGCCCAAAACCCGGTTCCGATATCACTTTTAGTTCGCCTGTAATTAAGCCGTTCCGGAACATTTGCCCAACCCTGTATATACAATCTGATATAAAAAAAAAACTAGGTCAGTAAACTATTCGGCTTTTAAAAGTAATTTTTAAAAACATTATCTTAAGGTCGGATTGAAAGACTGATAATTGTTCTACCTTTTTGTGCCAACTAGTATGTTATAATTAAATGTTTAAAAATGTATTTTATATTTTTGCACAAATAAATATCTCTATTATTATTTATTAATAATAATATTATTATTCAACAGCTTCGTTTGCATGTAAGGGTAATAACGATTTAATTTGATCAGAATTATTATCAAACAATAATTAGTCATTAAGCATTATTCCACTTAGTTTCAATCCAGATACTTACCTTATTAAAAAAATGTCTTCCGACAACAACTTTCTTTTTCTTTCTTTGGATATTTATGATATTATATTCCGCGTTAATTCTGTCACCTTGATCATCAAAAGCCACTTTACCAGTTTCGCCATTTAATAGTACTTGTTTTCTTACGAAATTAAATAGGTCTTTTCCAGTTTCCCAAATTGAACCAGAGTTGTCGCAGTCCTTTGGTGCTGCAGTTATCTCTTTTGTTTGATTCATATCTCTTAGAGCGGATGCCAAAACATAGCTGAAGAAGAAATATACAATACCAAATTACTTTTTATGGCCTATTGGTAGATCTCGGAAGCGAGTAAAGTTATAATTTTTAAAATTTGGTGATAGAGGCTTAATTAACTTTAAACTTTCAAAATATTATATTTACGTATTTCAAATAGTATGTAAATTTGGGCTTTTTTAGATACTTTAATAAAACCTAAGTAACTTTTGTTAATAATAATCTAAGTATATCTATATCTAAGCGTTTTTAGCGTTTTTGAGATGTGAATTATAAAACCAATTTTTTTATGTAAAAACATACCGAGAAGAAAGTTCAGTAACTTTGAAACCAATAAAGCAAAACATTTAAAATTTTGACAGCTATTAACTAAAACATAGATCTTTACATTCCATAACTTAGGTTTTACGTTTTTTATACAGGAGGTTTTTAAAATTGTGCCAATATTACCATTTAGATAAATGTGCACTACGCAATTATCGTAAATGGAATGGTGTTTTATCTTACTATTGTGTAGAGAATCAATATTCCCATACACCAACATATAAGTTAGACCGATTTGATCCGTTCGGATTTGGCCTGCGAGCTAGGCTCGGCACGTACCAAAACACACGTCATTTTTGGGCAGCCGAATTTGGCTCGCAGACTTGATAACCCGATTAGATTCGCCTGATTAAATCTTCTCGTTAATAGGACAAAACTTCACGTTTTATAACAGTGTTGGCTTGGCTCGCGATCTTTTGGAATTTCTGAAAGAGTGAACCAGTGGTTTTAGATCGACTAGGATTTATTTGTACTCGGTGAGTTTTAAAAATGAATACCAATCGTAGAAGACGTGCTATAGCTTGTGCCATAGCGTATGTATTTATTGCCAATAAACAAAAATCAAAAAAACGGAGCAAGTGGGTAAAAAAATGGATTTCTCGTAAAAATGAACTAAGTCATATGTTACTCTTGAAAGAACTTCAACAAGACGAGCCAAATGATTTCCGCAACAATTTAGGGATTGATAATGATACTTTCAGACATTTGTTAATTATGGTGAAAGTACATTTAAAAATAAATTCTTTTGACAAGTAACGTGAATCGGCAGACATTATTTGTTATTGTTATTATTTTAATTTAACCTCAAACCAAGTTGGACGACTTGATACGCGTCCCAAATTAATCTAGCGAATCTACTGACAGGTTAAAACCGGCTGATTTCATCCGTGGCAGATATTACACGGTCCGATGAAGCTCGGCTCGCCGCATACATGTAAAGTTTTATCGGCGTATTTGGCTCGTGCCATATCAAATTTGTTAATTTATCCGCTGGTGTGTGGGGGGCTAATGTCTAATATATCTATCCATATCTTTAGCCGTTTTGGAATTATGAGCAATTTAAAAAATCCTAATATCTCTGCGACTGCAATTTTTTACAAATAATGATAGTAATTTTAAATAAGTTAACTGGAATATGACAATAGGACTAAGACTAAGATAAGTGTCAACTTATTAATTTCACATAAGAAAAACAAATAGTCTGCCTCCCTCCCCCCTTCCCTTTGTTGTTCATTTGTTTCTGTTCTTTCAACTCCATTATTTCTTCAAATTAATAATTTCAGTCAAAGCCTACTTTACAAAAATAATGTCTTATTGACTTTTTCCAAACTACAGCGTTAAACACCCAGAATATGTAGGCGTCAATACCATTTTTGTAACTGAACAGAAGATAAAACATATAAATGTGTTTTGGTATTATTTATAAAATCTAATTTGTAACCAATAATTTTACTTTATGGAAGCAGAGTTTCTTTCTTACAGAGCCTGAAAATGGTAAAATAAAATATAATAGTTTTTCTTATTCACATGCACTTATTTAGAAAAATAGTTATAGAAGAAGTTTTTGGACTTACATGCTATCTCTAATATGTGCTTTCTCATTAGTGGCATTGACTAACTTTAATCCTAGAATTCCCTCTGGAACATTATCGGCCTCTAAGGCTTGTTCAGTAACGATCCAAGCATATCCAGCATCCGTCATATTTAGCGCTGCAGAATCTCGGAATATAACTTTTGCATCATTTTTACTGTAAAAAATAAAAATATTTAGTTTAAAATGACCACAACAATATCCTTTATTATAATTTCACCCTGGTACTTTAGGTCCTGATAAAAATATTTATTACATGATTGTAGGTACTTTAATTATATATTTATAATAGGAAACATGTCAACAGTTCGTTACTTATTACGATAAACATAGCTGGTGAGTGTTGACAAATAAAAAGAAATGTTTTTAAATTTTTCCTTCGGTTTACCTACGTCATGATCTACTCTATGTTGGTACTTACTTTGCATACACAAGGTACACTCTTGCCTGAGCATTTTTCATTTCAATAAGTTGGTCGCTAAAGCTTTCTAGGCCAGTTTCAAATTCTATGATTGATTCCACCTAAAAACATAAAATCTTAAACTTAGTAGAAAACATACGTAATATTAAGACGTTAAAAGATTTCTTGTAATTTTGAGTTTTCAATAATTATTAAGATTGTTTGCAAACACTTTTACCCATTGAGTAATAGATGTGTTTTGGACTTCCATTGCCTTTAGTTTTTCATATCACAACGTTTCAACTGGTAAGTATATCCAGTCGTCTTCAGGTGAATACTAAACAAGCTACAAAGCTACGAGTTTATTTATTTGTAGCTTGTTTAGTATTCACCTGAAGACGACTGGAGATACTTACCAGTTGAAACGTTGTGATATGAAAAACTAAAGGCAATGGAAGTCTAAAACCCATCTATTACTCAAGATACATCATTGTCTACAACCTTCAAACAAACAGTTTTACCCATTGTTAAAAGGCAAATTACACGGCAGCCTCTAGGTCCTGAAATATATTTAGTTCGCTGCAAGGAAGTCTTTACTGCTGTAGTATGTCTTGTCTTGCGTGGGTTATTGGCTTCTGATCTCTGAAGATCAATTTGCCAGCTCATTTTTTTGTGAGGCCAGAGGTGGTCTGACTCTGGGTCATATTCTGGGCTCGAGTGACTCTTAAGTGTTAAGTGCTGTTTGTGTGTTTTTTACTGCGTCTGCACTGTGTCTTTTCTGCCTTTTCTTCTGGTGTTGAGGGGGTTAGTCAGACATACACAACATAGCAGACGAATAAACTTTTCTCAACATTATTACTGCTGTAGTTTATAACACTTTGCAATTCGCAAAAACTGCCCATTTTAGAACAGAACTACAACTGCGTTTATTTTCGTGTCTTTTCTCAAGATAATTTCTTGTTCTCGCAATTACTTTATCAAAAACAATTCTGCAAAAGCTCCAAGTATAAATATATATATAAGGGTTTTTATTATTCCCATTACCTTGTGAGTATTGTGAGTATTATAAACGCATCCTTCTGAAATCATTTTCAAAAAAGTTTCTGAAAGTTAAATTCTGGCAGTTCTGGCACAGCGTTTCTAACACTTAACTCGCACATGACCAAAATAATACTTATACTAAGGAAGCAGACTGGTCAGGTGAACTGTGGAGTTCCTCAGGGCTCAGTCCTTGGTCCACTTCCTTTTCTGATTTACATTAAGGATCTTGCCTTTATCAATATTACTGGCCAATTTACGCTTTTCGCAGATGATATCACTATACTCTGGCGTCATCATAGTGCTATTGCACTCAGGGATAGGGTGTCATCTGATCTCCTTATGATTAAGCAATGGTGCGATTTTAATATGTTGACCCTTAACGTTGATAAAACTAACGTTATGGGATTTCGTTGCGGTATGGATGGGTTGTAGGTACCTTGGAGAGAGTCCTCTTACGGCCAAATCTAACACCAGATTCTTGGGTTTATCCATCGATGACATTGAAGTTTGATTCTCATATCTTGGAACTGACTCGGAGGGTAGCTTCTGGTTGCTATGCTGTGGGGCTAATGTAACGGGAAATTGGTTCAGTTCTTCCTCGGACTATTTACCATTCGTTAGTGGAATCCCACTTGCGCTATGGAATTGTATTCTGGGGAAATACATGTAATTACCTGCTGAATTCATTATTTATTTTACAGAAATATGCTGTTTGATATATTTGCAATATACATAGTATTGAGTCATGCAGACCGTGGTTTAAATCCAAAAAATTTTTAACCTTAACATCTCTGTTCATTCTGTAAACGGCATGCATGATTTACAAGCGCAAAGACACTTTACCAGTGCCTGAACATTCTTATGGTACTACGCAGTCGCGGGATCTTCATCTGCCGATATCTTCTTCAGATTTGGTAAGAAGGTCGATCATTTTTAAGTAGAAAGATTTATAACCACCTTCCTATGTTTATCAGGGCTCGTCCTACACTCGTTTTGTTTAGGAGCTCTTTGAAATAGCTTTTGGTGGAGAGAGCTTACTACGAGTTGGGTGACTTTTATAATGACGAATAATAGAATTGTATTATTTGGTCTGTGGTTTGCATTTTTGATTTTACATTATTTGTCGTTTTCTTTTTATATACAGAACTGTGTGTACTCGCATCCGTTTTAGCGATTACTTGTAATGTTTCTCCTTTTTGGGTTTTCAATTTTGGATTATCGCAAATCCTAATCAAGATCGTAAGATTCTTCGAGATTTTTCGTTCTCGCATATTTTTGTCTCGTCTCATGAGATTCTCGCAGAAAAAAATATCGTCTCGTCTCGCAGGAGATCGGACCACTCTCGTCTCGTCACGTTCTTGCCAGACGAGAGTAAAACACCATTCAGTGCAAAGTTCGGCAATGTGGATGCACTTTGTTTTATTGTAAAAAATGTTAAAAATATTGTTAATTTTTTCTTGACAAAACCCCAAATCTAAAGTAAAAGTCATTCTTTATATTATGTACCATATTTGGCGAATTTCGTGTATAAGTCGATACGTAAGTTTCTATAAATTTTCTGGCTTTGTTACGTCAGCTTTGGTTTTTAGGTGACCCCAACGGAAATAATCTAGAGCATTTAGATCTGGCGATCGTGGCGCCCATTTAATGGTACCCCTTTTTCCTATCCAGCAGTTTGTAAAAACTTCACTTAAATATTGTCGAACATTTATGTCGTAATGCGGAGCACTATCCTGCTGTAACCATATTCGATCTTCATGAAGATTAGGTTCTTCAGGGTAAGGAAATAAAGCAGTCAAACCTGGAATAAGTTCTTGCAAAAACAGGCCATTTAAGTTACCTTCAAGAAATATTGGCCTAATGACGCGGTCGCCAATTATGCCTGCCCAAACATTAAGTTTTTGTGGAAGATGGGTGTGTGTTTATCGCATCCAGTGAGGATTTTCTGCGGACCAATATCAACAGTTCTGTTTATTGACTTCACCATTTAGTACAAAACTGCACTTATCTGTAAAAAGGATACAGTCCAAATCTACTAAATGCTGATCAAGAGCATTCATTATCACTTCACAAAACTGAAGATGGCGGTCATGCGGATCGTCTTCCAGTAACCCTTATACCATTAACATTTTATAATGACGCGTTTGGCATGATTTCGCTAACTTGAAGGCAGATGTTTGGCCTAAATGTTATTTTCTCTTGCAAATTGCCGAACTGGAGTAATAGGATTTTCTTGAAGAACAAGTAAAACGCTTAATTGCGTGTCTTCATCCATTACTACAGGCTGCCTTATTCTTGGTATATTGGTATATGTCCCTGTTGTGGCTCACTTTACAAGAACGTCTTTCAATTTAGCTGATGGTACTTTGAGAAATTGGTGGTAGATCGGGGTGTGTGTCATGAAATAAAGCTGCTACTTCTGCTTAAGTACGCGATCTGTCGCTAAAGCCAATCGTCATTAAAATTTCGATTTTGTGTGATTCAGTTAGTAAACCATTTTAGTATAGCAAAAATACTTCTTACGATAAGATAATGGTTTAACCAGCACCAGCACAAAATACGACAACAAATAAGTAAGTATTCACTTCTTTTAAACCGAAAATAAAGTGACAATTGAAATGCGGCATCAAGTATACAAACAACCTTATCAATAACATGTTTTTTTTTAAACAGTCTGCGCTGGCCAAACCCAAATTATTGTATCAATTGTTGCTAAAATGGCCAGTTTTTTTTTCTGGCTTTCCAGATTACCGAAATGCAAAAGTAAATAGGTAAAGGGTCGTATTCCCTATTTTATGCCCTTTCCAACTATAGATATCACAATACATACCTATACGTTAAAAAAATAGTTAGGAGCGGTTTCTACCCCAAAAAGAGGTGTACCTACCTACATGAAGACACGAAAATGTATACCATTGAATATCAAACTATAAGAATAGCGGATCTTCGAGAAAACTTGACAACCCTGTTTTAGACTGTATTGGAGATGGTTTGACCGCCATTGTGGAGTTGATCGTAAATCTATAGTTATTAATGCAACGCCTCGGCAACAGATGTCTCAAATTCACTGATGTGATGTCGTGGTGTTGCCGCATATCGTATTTTATTGAAATTTTTAACAGACAATAAAATAGGTGGTTCTCAATTCCAGCCGAATGTATATTTTTTCATAATAACATGTACGCTGATTACTCAGGGGTAATTCATAATGTATTTACCGTTGCATTAGGTGTTAAATGTTAAACAAATAAAAGTAGATAAAAATGTTATTGACGGTTTACAAGAGGATTCTTTGAGTGTGAAGAAAAGTAAAGAACTTATAAATGCACCGAATCTTATAACTGATTTAGAATTTATTTCTGAAAATTTTGGAAATCTTCCTGACGTAATTAAACAGTTGGAAACACAAAATTTCCCTCTAGTCACTTCTCTCACTGTATTTCGAAGAACTAGGTATAGACAAGCTCAAAGTTATTCCAAACGATATTGGTGCTAAATTAAGATTGTATATACCAAAAATATTGGAAAGAAATCCAGGATTTTTAGAACTAACAAATATTGTCGAAGTACTAAAAAATGAAAATACTGAGTTGTGCAATTATTTTCGTTTCGCTCCAGTTAAAAGCTGTTATTTTGAAAGAAGCTTTTCAAGACTTAGAGGTGTTCTAAATTATAAAAGAACCAGTTTTACTGAAAGTAACCTCCAAAATCTGTTACTCATATCATGTAACGCAAATAAATGGTAATATCTATAATATTTTCATACAATGTTCTTATTACACATTTATTTCAGTTTAACTCATATTTTTACGCACGCCCTTGATTTCAATAAACACAAAAAATATCGAGGGAACGAACTCCTTCCAAAATCCGGGCTATGCAGCAAGTCAAACAGACAGGCGGCACCAATGTTTTAATTTGGCAGTGAAAAGGCTTGTCGTTAGTGGTTGCATCAACACCCATTGTTGGTGAACTCATGTGCCATCTATAAATTTAACGTAGCAGATTTAGGAAATCTGCTTATATGGCCTTCTTATAGTTTGATATTCAATGTGTATGCTAAACTAAAAATAAACGCAGCCGTATTTTTTCAGCAAATAGAGGCTTCCTAATACTAAATTTATTCCAGTTAAAAATTCCACCCTGTATATAAGATACTGTGAAATTTACCTGGACTTTAATTTCTACATCGTCTTCTAGAATTTGGGAAGTTGTTTGAAACCGTCCCAATAGAGCTCGTCCATCTGTATCAGAGCTATGAATGAATATTATTTTTTTGTAATTAAAATGTTTCAACATTTCTACCCAGACATCGGCTTGGTGGGAGTATGGTGGTACTGTTCTTAAAAACGACACGTGAATGTTCTGAAAAGTATTGTAGAGTTATTTTTTAAGGTTAATTAAGAGCAGCAGACTTTTCTGACAGTTTTAAAGTAAATGTGCTTTATAATACCCTAACTCGTGTTAAAATTAACAAAACTTATGACCGACGTGTAAGTGGTAGGGGAGACAGAAGAGCATCCGGGCACAGGGAGCATTCAGTCACCTACGTTATTTTAAAATCCATTTAAATATCTCGCATTTATTAAGGAGTCGGTGTTTTCAACATTCTTATTCGCAACCTGAACTTGAATTATAATAAACACATTATTATTGGTGTCAGACTAATTTTAACAAGAAAAGGATAAAAACTGGCTTTTAGTTTAGATTTTTTTGTACTAGGTATATATATTCCTGATGTTTTCTTTTACAGAACGATGTTTAATTTAATGTTTTGTGATTAAAACGTAACTCCTATACAGGGTGTTTCAGAATAAGATGCTGATCATTAACGGTGTGAATCCTTAGGTGATTTTAAGAAGAAAAGTTTAAATTAATATATATCCCTAACCTATCAACTTTCGAACTACAGGGCGTTAAAGTTTTAAGAAAAAAATCGTTTTTCTATCATAACTTTAAAAACTTTCTAGCTATTTTTATGAATTTTTCACACGTGCCCTCTAAGCATCAATAGCCATTTTTTGGTGTAGAAATTAAAAAAAAAATTTTAACCAGTGGCGTCCTGAAAGGCTTTGGACTAGACATTTTGGAAACATATTATGTACGCCACTGCTTTTTCTCAAGATAAAAATTATTTTTAAAATACTCATTTATTTTAGGCCAAATTTAATATCTTGCCTTTTTATCGTCCGACAAACAGTTTCCGACAAAAAAATAAAAACATTAAATGCGCATTCGCTATGTGCCTATGGTTTGTTTTGACACTATCAGGAATACTCCAGGAATTTTTCAAAGGGTACAAGACTCAATGAGGAGAAGAGCTGAAGCATGCATTATTGCATGTGGTGGCCACTTTCAACAGCTAATCCAAATTATTTTCGTTTTTGTTCACACGTTATTTAATGTTAGTTGTTTTAATTTATTGTTAAAAATAAACCATAGGCACATAGCGAATGCGCATTTAATGCTTTTTATTTTTTTTGTCGGAAACTGTTTGTCGGCCGATAAAAAGGCAAGATATTAAATTTGGCCTAAAATGAATGAGTATTTTAAAAATAATTTTTATCTTGAGAAAAAGCAGTGGCGTACATAATATTTTTCCAAAATGTCTAGTCCAAACCCTTTCAGGACGCCACTGGTTAAAAATTTTAAAAAAATTTCTACACCAAAAAATGGCTATTGATGCTTAGAGGGCATGTGTGAAAAATTCATAAAAATAGCTAGAAAGTTTTTAAAGTTATAATAGAAAAACGATTTTTTTTCTTAAAACTTTAACGCCCTGTAGTTCGAAAGTTGATATGTTAAGGATATATTAATTTTAACTTTTCTTCTTAAAATCACCTAAGGATTCACACCGTTAAGGATTAGCATCTTATTCTAAAACACCCTGTATATTGCCGTTTTTATTCCTGAATTATCTTATAACCTACGAATATTAGTTAATAATGTCGCGTATCAGAATGGTAGGCGACTGGGTTGTGTAGCTTAGATGGTTTTGATTCATGTTTTTATTTTTTAAGAGAGTGATTCTTTGTTTTCTAGTGTGTCTTTACGATGCGCTATCTAATCACTGAAACACTAAGGATTTTTTAAGAGATTTATGTGATGAACAGCAATACAGCAAAGCAATGGGCGTCCGAAGGGGGGGGGGCAAGGGGGTGCGCTTGCCCCCCCCCATGGCCCAAGTAAATTTGAGATATTTTATTTAACTGGGATATACATATTTATTGAGATACAATTCAATTGACAAAATTGGTAAAACGAACTCTTGTTGCATAAAATGAAATGTGGAATTCAAAAATCTTCACTAAATAGCGAAGGAAAAATATTAGAATAGAATAAATAAAGCTTTATTTTAATTTACACAGCTAGTCATAATAGCAATATCAGTGGCGCACCCAGGGGGGGCCAAGGGGGCCTTGGCCCCCCCAAAACCCCCAATGAAATGAAAAATTATGAAAGTGAATAAGTATTTTAAAAAGTCAATTTTCTTAGATTTACCTCACGGGCCTCGTTTGAGGGGGGCCAGGTGGGGCATTTGCCCCACCCCTCCCCCTGGAAGTTGACTTATTGACAAAAGTTGACTTATTGAGGTTTAATATGGTTTGATTGAATGTATGAATTTATTATTTTGAGTTTTCCTTTATATTTTTGTTATTATTTTGGGGTAGTAAAGACTTATTTTAATAAAAATTAACATTTTTAATGCCAAAACGACTATGAATGTTTGAGAAACAATTTTCATTAAGTATTAAGCAAAAAATTGAAATTAAAATTAAGGGAAGACCTAAACTCTCGAAATTAACTTGATACATACCACAAAGTGTAAATCTAGGGACTTTATTGTTATTGATAAGTTTGCTGCAAATAAAAACAGATGAATGAACTTTACTTTTAAACAATGTACCCACTAATGAAAAATAAATTAGCCTTTTTATTTTTTATCTTATTCATTTTCAATAGAATAAGAAGGTAATCATAAATTTTTAAAATATTTACTATAATAATTATTGACCAAATTTGGGCGTGGTCTTAAAAAAATTTCGCCTGCGGCGCATTTCGCCTACAACAAGCTTTTAGTACACCCCCAAGTTAACAGGTCACAAGCCGCCAATGCCCCCCCCCCTAAGAAACCGTTTAACGACTCCCATGACTAGGCTATTGCGATATTCCCTGCAAGAGTACCTGTTAAAAAAGCTCCAAAGTTCTAGAAAAATGCGTAACTTAAAAGTTTATTAAAAAATTTGCTTCCAGCACTGATTGGCGGGCCCCCCCTAACATAAAATCCTGGCTGCGCCGCTGAGCAATATACAAATAGATATACTATTGGTCAGGCAATTGCGATAGCAATTTGTTTACCTCCATGTACATGTGCAGTCGAAAGATCATTCAGTACTCTCAGAAGAGTAAAAACCTAAATTCGCTCGACTATGACTGAGCACCGATTGGACGGTATATTATGTATGATGAGTGTTCATCGTAAATTTGTAAAAGAAAAAAAAAGACATTTAATTGAAAAAATTATTGATGAATTTGCAAAAGATTCAAGAAAATTAACATTTATTTTCTCCAATAAATCTGAATAACTTAAGTTTTTTGTTATATTTGAACATTTTAAAATATTTTGTTTAGCTATTTTTTGTTATTTAATATAAGTATTAGGTGTTTTGCTCTATACTTTTATTGAAGGTTTGTTGAAGTGCTAGAAACAAAAATAATTCCAATTATGATTTGCCCCCCCTTGGAAAAGTTCCTTCGGACGCCCTTGTGAAAGAATGAAAGATTACAATGAATAAAATACAAATATAAAATTTAAAAGTATAAAACGGTGAATTTAAATAGTTCTCTAATCAGGAGGGAGATTGTGTTTTTTTACTCACTTTAGGAAGATGTTATTCCAGCAAGTTTAAAGAAACAATTTCCACTTAATAAATAGCCGTACATATTTTAGTCACAAAACCGTGTTGACACTCTGAGATCTTGCTGCAGACAGAGTTATAGATTTTATTGTAAATAATACATTCAAATACTTTGGCTGGGACATTCAAAACTGCAATAGGTCTATAATTTTAGTTTTATTTATGTTAGATCTATTATATTTTTTAAAAATGGGACAAATATTAACATTCTTCCACATCTCTGGAAAGACACCAAGTTTAAGGGGTAGATTAAAAATTGTTTTTAGATGAAAAGCAAAATGATCAATAAGGCCCCTAATGACATAGGGGAGTATTTTATCAGGTCTAATTGTTACATACATCATCATAATCAACATCATCCAAGGTCACAACTTCATTAAGGTTTTTAGAAGGTTCAAAATCACGTAAATCACTCTTATCGTATACGGAGCCAAAATACTCAGCAAACGCATTAGATGCTGTCCCTAAGAGTATTCAACACCGTATCATTGTAACCTATTCGGTATAGACGCCGAAATTTTTTTATCAAAAAAATTTAAACAACTCTGAAAACTCTCAAAATAGGAATTTTACACAATAAACAATTAAATAAATTACTCAAAGAACACTTAACACAATTGTGGCAAAATAAATTGGTTCTGGTGCAGTACTCTTCATGACTTCAAAATTGTTCTTTACATTAAACTGAGTAGACAAATAGGCAGAGGTTACCCTTACTTTTTGAACAATTGTTACAACTCCCTGAGTAAATATTCCTTCGAGTTTTTATACAGTTTTGCAACCCTTACCTCATGGAAGAAGGGATTCCATTTTGCTATGTCAGCAATAATTTTGTACATTAATAAAAGAGGGAATTTCCCTAGATGTACTATTAGAAGTGGAACCCTTTATCCCAACCAATTACAAACAATTATTTTTTATCAACATTCGTCTACCGACTCCTCCTACGAAACTAGAAATGTCCTTTTCCTTGTTCTAAACACTATTTTTCCTCTACACCTCTTCTCTCTAGCAGCAGAATTATTACCGATAATTTTTTTCAAGGTCACAAATGTTCTTGCTGAGAGAAAATTTTCCTCGTCTTCGACTCGGGATAACAAAAACATGAGTGAATCCGAGAAAAAATTATCGGGAATTATTTCTGCTGCGTGGGAGATTCGGTAAGAAAATTTCATAAATTGGAGTTTTTCTTATTGTATTTTTTTGCTAAAATGCTACAAAAACATATTTGGCGGCTTTAGTTAATTGTAATTAATTAGAGTTTTAGAAATGAAGTTCATTTTAGCCATTAGTAACTCATTTTTATTACCAAAATGTTAGAAACATTAAATAACAAATTTGTTATCTGAAATTCAATGTCTTAGTTTTAAATTCATATAAAACTTTAAAAAACATATTTCCGATGAGTTTAGTTTAATATGACGCACTGTATTTTTACAATAGAAGTTGCTTTTACTTGTTAGTAACTAAGGTTTATTACTAAAATTTTAGGAACATTAAAAACATTAATTCGTTGTCAACCGTAACATCTGAAATTACATGTCTACATGGTTTCAAATGAAACTTAAAAATTCACAGATCTTGCACCTTACGCAAGCATCCTATGTATTGAAAATACCTGACACAGCTTTAAAATTTTAATGACCTATGTCATGTAATTAAAGCCCACATTCTAATTTGGATTTTGTCCCATTATGTTTGGGACACCCTGTATATTAATTAAAACATATCATAAATAATCCCAAAAAAACGAAAACAAAAATAAAAGTTTGACACCCTTTATCTTGGTTGTTATCAATTTTGGGATAATGCAAGTTTAAATAAATCGCGTTATTTCGCCTTAAGGAGCCTGCTGTTGCTCTGTGTCCCATTACGTTTGGGACACCCTGTATATTCACTAAAACATATTATATTAAATGTATGGTTTTATTTCTAAGAATAATTAATATAAATTTGTTTATAAACAATAATATTCACATAGCAGACCAACCAAGGTGAACTATAAATAATCCCAAAAAAACGAAAACAAAAATAAAAGTTTGACACCCTTTATCTTGGTTGTTATCAATTTTGGGATAATGCAAGTTTAAATAAATTGCATTATTTCGCCTTAAGGAGCCTGCTGTTGCTCTGTGTCCCATTACGTAAAAAACGAAAACAAAAATAAAAGTTTGACACTCTTTATCTTGGTTGTTATCAATTTTGGGATAATGCAAGTTTAAATAAATCGCATTATTTCGCCTTAAGGAGCCTGCTGTTGCTCTGTGTCCCATTACGTTTGGGACACCCTGTATATTAACTAAAACATATTATATTAAATGTATGGTTTTATTCCTAAGAATAATTAATATTAATTTGTTTATAAACAATAATATTCACATAGCAGACCAACCAAGGTGAACAATTGCCTTATATTCAATCGGTCATATTGTCTAAGCCTACTTATGCTATGTTTTTAAATTATACTTATTTACCCAAGCGTTCAAAATAGACCATGAAGATTTTCATGAGATAGGTAGGGGTGCAAAATATAACCAATCACCCGGTACAATAACATTTTCTGAGAAATCAATAATAAAAAAATTATCCCATTTGTTAACCAAATTTGGGCGGACCCTGTAATATGCAATTATTGTGCTCCAACTTTTTGCCTCCCGCTTTTTTTTTCGATATAATATTCCGATTTAAATAACGTGAACTTACCTTAGTTATAACTTATCTCAATAAAACACTTTTTAACATTTACTATGGCGTTCTTTAAAACACAAACTAAACTAAACATTATTCATTACTTACTTGCCGACTTTACGCTGATTCATATTTATATTTCTACCAAGTATTATCAGATTATTATGTTACAAGACCGATCTAGATATTGCGCTGTTGGCCGCGACAGACGGCAGAGCGACATCGACATGAGCGACATCGACATGAGCGACATCGACATGAGCGACATCGACATGCAATGCAAAGTTTGCGTAAACACGATCCTAAAAAACATATTTCCGATGAGTTTAGTTAAATTTTTGATGTGTCTCTTTTAACCCCGGTATTCAATATGTAAAGCAAATTGGTTAGTATCAATAAAAATTGTAAGTTAGCAACAAAATGTATTTTCATTTTATTCTGAGTGACTTTTGCCAATAGATATAAAGCACTTCATTTTTGACAGAAAAATTATCACTTATTAATTTCATTAAGATAATAGGAACTAACAAAATTATCGCGATAATCTCCCGTTGCTATAAGCAACGTAAACAAAAAGGAGCCTTCTAATTGGTTGAAAATAAATTTGTTTAATTTTAATGACCCTCAAAAAATGTGCAATTTTTATTGTATTTACATGCACATCTAAGTTTTAATAATTATATACGAACTATGTTCAAAAATATATTTAATGCATTTTTATTTCAAATATATGTTTTTAAATTGTCACAAAAATAGGAAATAATTAGACTAGCGAAAAAAAAGAACTACCGTACACATATTTAAGAATGAAACTATACCTTTCCTGCCGATTCTTGTTGTGTTTTGTGTCCAATATCACTCAATATCAATACCGCCTAAATAACATAACATAAGTTTCATACACACTACCATCTAGAAAATTGCACCAATACCCATTTTAAATTGCAAAAATGGTCTTAAGAGGAAAAGTCGTAATATAATTTTGTAATTAATAAATAACAGTATTAGATAGTTTACATTTACCATATTAATAACATTAACATTATCTTCAGACATTTTATTAGTGTTATAAAAAATGTACCTAATTAATTTGTTACCTTATCTGAGAATGCGGAATCTCTAGACGAAATGCCAATTACTGGTATGTGATAAAATCCACTTGTATACGAAACGGCTGCTGGAGAAAGGTCCCCAGTTAATGGATGGGATACAACAACGGCATATACCTGTAAATTGTTCAGATGTTGTGAATATTTTTATTAATGGTACCTAGCTACAGGATGCATCGTTTAACTTGAATAATATCGGTAACAAAGAATACGTTTATTTTTCAAAAAAAATCCAAAAACAATCCCAAGTAATATAGTTTGCCTAAAATAAAAGCTAGTTATTAATGGGATAACGTTACGATGCTTCCCACTTAAGCACCACCGAAAACGGCACGATGTTTTCTGTGGAGTTGCTTTTTGTTGTGGCTGCCCGTAGAGTCCTAATAAGGACGAAAAGGGCCGTCGCGGTCTACCCGCCCCCAGGGAATCTATTGTGCTTGAATCCCTGTATATTCCAATCCAAAAGACAGTTACACACTTGTCCGATACGCCACTATTTTGTTGCTCTTAATTGTTTTCTCGGACACAATAATTATCTCCTATCTGTAATAACCTTAAAGCGGTGTAACTTGGCAACTTAATTTTTAACACGACTAGTTTGCTTTGAAATTTAGCTAAATGTTATATTTAAATGCAATTTTTATTGCCAGTTGCTGGAAGTAATACTCATAATTTTTAGTTGGATGGTAGCTATAATTATTTTGCCAAAAAAAGCTCTTATGGAGAAAGCCATTGGTTTTATTAAAGATAGAATGCAGCAGGTAGTAATAGAGGGTAAAACCTCACAACTAAATAGTGTTTCCTCTGGAGTCCCAAAGGGTTCTTTACTCTCTCCCTTATTGTTTATAATATATACGGCTGTTTTTTTTTATTGCCTTGGATTTTGCAAAGGTCAAGGGTTTGCTGATGGCTCTCAGCTCTATTACGAATTTGATGTAGATCAATCACGTGAAGCATCAGAAAACATCAACTCGGACTTGAATAATATAGTAGAATTTTTAGCTTAATCCCTCAAAAACAGTGTATATGATCTTCGCGACATCTGACCCCAAATGTGAACAAATCAAAAACGACTTTGATCTGATAATTGATAATACTGCAATTCCATATACAAAACAACAAAAAAAACCTCCGCTTGATAACACATGAACACATTTCAAAAATAATTAAAAAATCATATTGTACTTTAAAATTCTTATATGGTAACAAACGTATTTTAAATTTTAATTTTAGGAAACAGCTTTGTGGGTCCCTGGTTTTTTCAATATTTAACTATGCCAATATGATTTTCTTTCCCTACATTGATGTCATTACAAAAAATAGAATTCAAAAAGTTCAAAATACTTGTGTAAGATTTGTTTTCAATCTAAGAAAATATGATAAGAGTCTCAGCAAGCGTAAGAACTTTAGAGTGGTCACCGATGTCCACGATTTGGGAGGTTCACTTGCTCGACTTAACGCACAATGTTGTGTTGACGATTGAATCTTCTTATCTCAAGAACAAACTAATTCAAAGAGCCGATCTCCATGAGGTTGCGATAAGAGACCACCTTCGTCAGCAACTTCAACTTCCTCGTCATTCTACAGCTATTTTTATAGACGCTCATTTTCTTTCAATGCCATAAAATTATATAACGGAGTGGATAATGAGATTAAGACACTTAGCGTTGCAAACTTTAAAAAAAGAGTAAAATATACTTCTAAACAACAGTTTAGGAATTAACCCTATATCATAAGAATGGAATAATACAGAGTATAGAGTAGCAGGTCTTTAATAATTTAAATAGTGTGGCTATGTCGGCCTTTAACTTTAAATTTAAACTAATTTTATTATGGTAAATTATTTGATATACTAATTGCATTACTAATATAGCACGACCAGTTCAAGACTAATAATTTCCGTCTAAAATTTGAGGTTAACATCGTTTCTTAGTCAAGACGTACAAAAGATTGGCAGTGGGGGACAAAGGCAGGTTGTGGGGGTTAATAAGCGGACAAAATAGAGCCAGAAACGATCTTAATAGACCCCCCCCCCCCATTGTCCATAATTCCAGTAAGCTGTCATATGGCTTTTTTATACTAAACGGGAGTACGGGAGGAAAAATGTTTTTATGTTGACGGCCATTCATTTTGTAAAACATTGCGGGGCAGGAAGATGAGAGGATATCGACCATTTTGAGAAAATTAATAATTTTGACTTTTGCTTTTAAAAACAACAATATTTTACCAATAAAAAACAGCACATGTAACTTTTAATTAGATAAACTATATTCAGGAATATATTTAATGTATTTTTATTTCTAATATATATGTTTTGAAATTACCTATTACAAAATTTATTAAGATTTCTAAATAAAAGGAAATAATCAAGCTAGCGAAGAAAAAACTACCGTATACATATTTAAGGATAAAACTACTTTTCCTGCCTATTCGTGTGGCCAGAAATCCAATATAAAACCCAATATAAATATCGCCTAAATACATTTTCATATACCCTAACTACCATTGCTTCGTCAACCATCAAAATATCGAAATATCGGCGTGCCCTCTAATCGATATCAACCAAAAAATTTATAAACACTTATTGGCATACTTTCAACAAAAAAATTCTGCAGCCATATGGCTGTGACATCTATAAAAAAGCAGGAAAATGTTTTAACATTTGGCACACAAAGCGCTTTAAGGACATAATTAAAACGTCTGTCAGTTTATTTAAAGGCTAAAATGCTTTAACTTCACCTGGATTAACATTGTCACAGCCTATTTGAAGCCTTTGGTATTATTTTTTGCATTTCCATCAACAAAATAGAACCCTCTTTTTACTTTTACTAATTTCTGTTACCAGATAAGCAAGTCAAAATTTCAATAATGTTATCTCTTAAATATTTTATTTGGGGTGCATAATGTTTCTGTGAAAACCCTAACCTAAAGTAAAACGCCGAAAATATTCGATAATATTGAAAAGATGTAAGAAACATACAGTTGCCGCCAAGATGGCCAGATTTTAACCCCTTGATTGTTTTTTTTTATGCCACCTTAATAGTACAGTTTACGTGACAAAACAGGAAAAAATAGAATAACTTAGGAAACGAATAACACACATTATTGTTATTATTATAATAGGTTCGTTCGTATAGCGGTCAGAAACCATCAGCAAATTAAGGTGGAAACACATTACTATCACGTCACGTGAAGACACATGGGCAGTAAATTTGATGAGACCCGTTTTTTTCATGGGTACAGATTTACAAGAGACACACCATTGTCATACGGTGTGTTCACGTAAAAGCACATGATTTTGAAGGTCTTTACGCGCTCAGATTTTCTGTTTAAACATCAATTTCGTGAAGCGTAAAAGCGTGACATTAGAAAAATGGAGGAAGTTTTAACGACAGCACATCTTAAAGCGATCTTCGTCTCCTTGCAATAACTCTTGGAATAAAGTGTAAAACTCACATTTCTCCCTTCTTTTTAAATTAATGTCATGTATCCATTCCTAGTTTTAAGTTTTTCAGTCGCTATGACTGCACACGCTCTAAATCTTCCTCAAACTCTGAAGATGAAGATGAACTATCAGGGGCGCCGGAACTTCGGAATTGCTCTGGGGGCTTGGAGGCCGGATCTCAACTAGGGTTGCCAGATATGTTGAAAAAAAACGGACAAAAGGATTTGCGGCAATTGCTCCTGCGGCGAAGGCCCTCTTTTGCGCCGCAGGCGAAAAATTTTTGGGTGCCACGCCCTTTTTTGGGTAAAATAACCGTAAAGCTTGATGCGCAGATCTGACATCACGGCTGCCAAAATGTAGAAAATATAGATCGTGCGGATAATTAAAAATAGCCGTGTTTTTGAAAAATATATTTTTAAAATATTGCATTTTTGTATTGTATTTTAGACGACTTTGTCTTATTTGCTACAAAATCCGAAAAATCACTAAAACTGGGGTATTTAACGAAAGTTTTCACTAAATCACTTTGGATTGGTTTCGAAATCATTAAATCTAGTGAAATTTCACCAGACCTGGCAACCTTGAGACCAGAGACTTTCCAAATTCTCTACGTGCTCTCAGCTAAGTGGCAGACCAGGGTTGCCAGATCTAGCAAAATTTAATTTTCAGACAAAATAATATTTCCTAAATATGATAACTGCTAAATTAAAAAAGGAAACGACAACTGCAGATAAATTTTATAGAAAAAAATTAAATTATTAAATCTCAAGTAACGCACATTCGCAAACGAATTGCTATTAGTATCATTATTATGTAACGTACTGTGGGGGTTAGGCTATGGGGGCTACGCCCCCAAAGAAATATGGCTCTGGGGGCCCATGCCCCCAGAGCCCCCCACGGAATCGGCGCCTATGTGAACTATTATTTAGTTTCCCCATTTTCTGGTTACGATTAGCGAAGCACCCCACAGCTTGTTTTTATAAAAGGAATGGCGTGAAATAATAATAATGTGATTCTGCTTGAACTTGAAATTCATGCAGTTTATTTCTGGCGTGATAGGATGTGAACTCACGTGAGGTGTTAGTAATGTGTTTCCACCTGTAACGGCGCATGCGAACGTGTTTTAAAAGCTTTCGCACACGACAAATCCCAAATCCCAAACCGCTGGCAGAAAATCCGGTGTTCGCGGAAGCCAAATTTTAAGGTAAACACAAAGCAAAAAATTTCCAACCAGTTCGTAACCAGTTAAAAACCACGCATTCGCAGAGAAAAATTGGAAATTGGTTGACAATTGCTTGTCGAACGAAGCTAATATTGACAAAAATACGAATTGTAATTAAGAAATCACATTTTTTTTTATGTTCCCGCTAATCTGGTAACAAAAATTCAAAAATAAATAGAGTTATGTTCCTTTTTTTGAGGTCTTTTCCGCGAGCTATTAGAATATTTACATTTGGATTAACATTTGAAAAAAAGGTTAAGATGGACCATCGCTGGATAAAAAGGCAAAAGGTACCCAGCGCTTCTTTATTTTTTCAAGGAATGATGAATTCTTTGTTACCTCATTTATCCCAGTTATAAGTTTTACCTAGTTTAGTACACGAAGTAACTAGAAAGGTTGAGTATGGCGAAAATGGATTTATTTTACGTAGTGTAATAAATTCAGTATTTAACTAAACTCAATTGAACATAAAACATTTATTTATAATATAACGATGTCTCATAGAAACAGCATACATTTTCAAAGAGATATTTTCTTTGTGTTATATTATATGGGTTTTTGAGCACGAAATGTTACGAAAAAATTTATTAATTTTGTATATTAAAATTATAGAGTTATATTACTGTATAAAATAACTAAATTTGCCAGTGACCTGCCAAATAAGTATTCAATTTTAAAGCTATTTTATTTTTGATAAAGTTTTTCGAACAATTTTTTTTATAATATTATATTTTCAAATATTGATAAAAACCCCATTATGTCTTACCTGTTTTGATATTAAATATTTGCAAACATTCAGTGCAGTTCTTATTGGATTTGGATCCATTAGAATTGCTGTATTGTAGTAAGTTACCCCTTTAGGAACAAAAGATGAATCGAAATTAAGATGCTGAAATAAACATAAAATATATTTATTGTACTTATACCGGGTGTTTCTCAAAAGACGTTCACCCCTATAAATTCTTTATATTTATAGATATTAAAATGAAATTTTGAGATTATGCATAAGAGATGAGAGCATTTATTGGCATAATTTTCAATTTGTTAGCACTAACATTTTTATGATTATTTTTTATTTTCAATCTAGAGTGCTACAAATTAATTGAATCTGTTCATTTATAGTCAAGTAGTATATGAAAATTAAAATTATGTCATAATAATTAACTTTCCAAGTTTCACTTTCAATTTTGTTTCTTTTAGGTTAGGTTCGTAAGCAATCATAAAAATAACATAAACTTGGAATACGGAATAATTTTTTTTCCTAAAATTGAACAACCCTTGAAAAAAATGCCAGAACATACCTGAGACGCAACAAGTGTCTATCTTGTGATCTTAAACACACAAACAACGCACACTATTTCCACGTCGATACTGAATGCGACTGATGCGGCATGCTCTTTCATATAACGTTCATTCGGGTCAGTTCGGATTGAATATAGGAGTCGAATTCGAGCGTAAGACAGCCGAGCGTGACGCGTGACGGCTCAGTTTAATTCAGTGCCCACAAAAGTGATAAACGCGCCTAAACAAGTTTTCACTTCAAAAAGTTATAGGTCTTTTGAAAAACACCTGGTATACAAATGAGAAACATATGATCCTTCGAGCCGGATAACTCAAGAAAACGCTGATTCAAAACTTCACAATTTGTCCGGTTTTCTAGTGGATATAGAAGCAATAAAACTTGGAATCAAGGTCAGTGCGTTCCAATCACTTCTTTTTCCCAAATCCTATCCTTATTCCTAATATATTTTTCTAATTTAAACTGGCTTCAAGCGTGTGGTTTAAAAAGGATTTATCTTAAAATATAGATACGCTTTTTTCATTAAAAATTTATTTTTATCTGAAAAAATTAAAAATAAACCAAAGCAATGTCTGAGAATCCGGAAATTGCAACTATAAATATGCTTAAAAATGAAAAAAATAATCTCAAAGCTAGATTAACGCGGTTTAAAAACGTGATACAGGGTAGCTCGGATGGAAAGGATCTACAGCTGAAAGATCTTGAAATGCGTATTTCAGTTATAGAGCCTTGCGTAAAGAAAAAATATTTTCTTGGTGACAAAAAGTGACAAGTAACACATCGTTGTATTTAGAATGTTATATGGAGTAAAAAAAAAGAAAAATATACCAGGTGTCCCATTTAAAAATCGAAAGTTTATGTCACTTCCGGTTAAACCGAAAGTCCCATAATGTTGAGTCACCTGTCGTCAGAAAATGCAGTTTTATATCGTATACAAGTCCCCCGAATTTTATTCCATTATCTTGAAACCCAAAAAGTTAGAGGGGCGAACCACCTTCCATGGACACCCGGTAGACATTACTTGATAATCAAATTTTCCCTGGATATTCAACTAAAAAGTTAGTAATTGCCTCCCCTAAACCTTTTTTAAACCTTTTTTCTGTTTATACCACTGTTTACGCTTCCACTAACTAAACTATGACTTAGAAATTAGTAACTCACATCTATTGTTTCCTTAAACAAAGCTTTACTTTCATTACTACTTAATACGCCGCCGATGTTAAACGTTGTTGGATTTGGAGACCAATCTCTTTCCTTTTGCCCGAATATTTTTTTCGAACTTACACAAATGAAAAATAATTTTAAATAAATAAAATGACTGCTTTTCAATTTCATGTTGATTTCCGATTGTTTTACACTTCGCGAATTTTTGTTTCGATGTTTGTGCCAGTAAGGCCGGCAAATATCTGAAAGGAATCTGGAAAAGCTGATCCAGCTACCGCCCCTACAGGGGCGGCTTTAGCAAAGAATTGCTTCTTTAATAAATAATTGTTCTTGCTTGACCAAAAAGCATTGTTATTGTAATGTAACAATACCATTAGACAAGGGATGTACCGGGTGTACAACTAAAAAGGAACGCCGGCTGTATCTTGGAAACCGTTTAGCGTACAGCTTGCGGAATAAAATTTTTATAATAAAAGTGACTAAGAAAAATTGCTGGAAATTATTTTTAAGTTTCTAGGTTGACCGCTAGGGGGCATAATTACCATTAAAGTCCGCACCATATGGAACTTTTTATTAATAAGGTTAGTTAAAATTAAATATCAGCAATCGCTTTTGCTTCAAATTAGACTAAAAATTATATATTCAATTGTTACCATTCGGTATCTGTCAAAATTGACATTTTTGTTAAAAAATGCTGAAAAATGGCATTGTTTTACCGAATTTCAAAAAATGTTATTAGAAAAAGTTGTTTCTAGTACAATTTTAGGCCTAAATACAAAGTTTCAGATATCTAGCGCCAAGTTGAATTTTTTGCCATTTTTCATGGTTTTTGGTTCATGGATTTTAAACTATTTGTTTATACCATACTTAATATTTTATTTAGTTTGTATGCTTATTTCTTCACTAGAATACCATTTTTTTTTCGAAATATAAAATTAGAGGCAAAAAAAATTTACACGGGTGGTGCAAAGTTATCATAATTTAAAAATGTAAACAGATAGACGTCATATGTTCTATTTTTTTTTAAGTACATACACGTAAAAAGTTTAAAACCTTATAATTAAATTCCCAGATATCAGACTAATTCACAAATTTTAAATGACAAATTATATTTATTATAAAATAACATTTTTATGAAATATTAAATAATATAATTTGTCATTTGAAATTTGTGAACTAATCTGATATCTGGGAATTTAATTATAAGTTTTTTAAACTTTTTACGTGTATGTACTATCAAAAAAATGGAACATATGACGTCTATCTGTTAAAATTTTTAAATCATTATAACTTTGCACCACCCGTGTAAATTTTTTTTGCCTCTAATTTTATATTTCGAAAAAAAAATGGTATTCTAGTGAAGAAATAAGCATACAAACTAAATAAAATATTTAGTATAATATAAACAAATAGTTTCAAATCTATTAAGCCAATTTACATTATATAAAAAAAAAGTTACTTTGAAAAAATGGCAAAAAATTCAACTTTGCACTAGACATCTGAAACTTTGCATTTAGGCCTAAAATTGGGCTAGTAACAACTTTTTCTAATAACATTTTTTGAAATTCGGTAAAACAATGCCATTTTTCAGCATTTTTTGACAAAAATGTCATTTTTGACAGATACCGAATGACAGATGGTGACAATTGAATATATAATTTTTAGTCTAATTTAAAGCAAAAACGATTGCTGATATTTAATTTTAACTAACCTCATTAATAAAAAAAAGTTCCATATGGTGCGGACTTTAATGGTGACACTATAGGTACTATGCAACCTGCAACCTAATTGTCCCTTTTTACCTGATTACTTCTATTATCCTTCCAAATTACCTTAGTTTTTTTCCCCACATTGGGAAAAAGGCCCACGAATTTAACTAATTTACCCCTCTGAGAAATTGGTTAAGCAATTTTTTCGACCTATCGGTGGGCGAAATTAAGTAAAATTTAACCAAAAATGTTTGTTGGGAAAAAATCTTAAGTTTCATTTAACTTTGTCAGAGACATGTAAAAGTATTGAAATAAGAGGGAAAGAAAAAAGAAAAAATTGTTTTTCGTAAAATTCAAAGCATCTTTTAGCTTGAAGTAAAATGCTGTTGGGGTACCAGGCTTGCTACGGCCCAGTTAGCCCAGCAGGAGTCAAAACATACACATTGTGTGCAAAAGTAATAGATTAAAAGGTTTTAAAAAAAAAATGTTTTACCGGAACATCTTAGAAAAGTAAACTTTTCTTTGTTAAAGAAGTTCAACAGTTCAGTTTCTGACAAAGTTAAATGAAACTTAAGATTTTTCCCTACTTATAAATGATTTTCACAAAGTCTGTTAAAACTTTCTAAGTTTTCTTTTGCCCCCTTCATTTTTCTGCCCAAGATAGGGCCTTTACAATAACCCTTGACTTTCCAGTATGCTGAAAACTTGTCGGTCTTCTGACTATCCAATTTTTACACCTCGTGTGAAAGCTCCGTGATGGCTCAATCCCACTTATTATTTTCTCTATTGCTAACAACATCAACCTTGTACCATTTACATTGTTTTCCTGATGATGAGTGTTTCTACACTCAAGACATTTCGAATTGAATTATGAAAACTAGGTTCGCCTAGTTATTCTAATAAAAAATTGTGGAGAAAGACTTTGTGCTTTTCTTTTTTCTAAATATTACTATTAACGACTTTGGTTTGGCTTATCGGAATTTCAAAAATTTCAACTCCCTAAATAGGGATTCTTTCCCAACAAACATTTAAAGCCTTAGCGACCTGTAATTTGAAGACAATGACCTATTTAAGTAAAAAATAGTCTATTTTTACTTCGAAATCGGCTTTTTGGACGAAACTGCCAAAGAGACTAACTGTTTGGTTAAAAGAAAGTGATTCGAACTTATTATTACGTCTTCAAAGTCGGAAAATATAAGAGGCCCAAGAGATAGTCCAAAATAGTAGATATTTACCTGGTAAATCGACTTGATAGTTAGGTCTAAGGAACGTCAGTAATAAACGCCAAAGCAGGTTATTTTTTTACCTTAGATTGGGCCTTAAAGCCCAAAAAACTTTTAGGCCCATAAATGAAGAATAAATTACTTCGTTTTGTCTTTTAATATATCTTCATGGTCAGGTTACAATGTGAACATTTTCTGAGGTGATGTAGGTATACTCTATGTTAAGCTTACCTTCATGTACTTAAAACCCAGAAGGCTTTAAAGTATACAATACGTTATAGTAATGACTGAAATGATTTCTTTATTGCCAAACAGTCCTTTTCTTTTGGAAATCATGACATTTAAGAAATATATTTTACTGACGCCATATTTTTTAAAAATTATCCTTAATTAATTTTGTTAAATTACTTGTAACACTAAAAACAAAAATAAATATATTACAAAAACCGAGCACATAATACATTCAATGGATAATCTTGAATATTTCCTACCTGTTCATATAGGGATAGGGTGTCCCTATACCTAACTGGAATATATTTTAAACTTAATTACGATTTCTTTCAAAATCCTCCAAATATCAAGCATTAATTATTGATTTTTGGTAAGAAGGCCATGATCAACAAAATAATAATTGTAACTGACAATGACAGGTGTCTGTTGAAACTTGAAACATAGTATTACTTTGTTTATCATGGCTTTCTAGCCAACAAGCAATAAGATTGTATATAATTTACCTATAGAAAGTAAATAAACTAAAGAGCGATTTTATGATTATTTAGTAACAATAAAAACTCAGTAGCTACTCAGCACATAATAAATACTCACAACAAGTCTAAACTATCTATTTCGAAAAAAAAAAAGAAAAGAAAAGAAAAGAAAAGAAAAGAAATACAGAATTTAGTTTTTTATTTTTATCCCTTTCAGTAGGTCAACTGGGGCTATTATGATACAAAAATTAAAACTTTAACAAAAAAAAATATAAGTTTTAGTTTTAAAAATCTCCAAAAATTTCTAGTTGTAAGCAATGAGGTTCTCTACCCAGTTTTGAGGAAAAAATACAAGAAAAACAATAGTTGACCGTAAAAAAACAACAAAATGCTGTATTAAAATAGCCCCACGTTTGGGGTTATTGTTGATACAGCAAGGGGCTATTGTGATACAACGCTTCAATGCTGTAGTGGAGATAGATTTAAAATATGTGGAGCTAATATAATACACTATTGTCCTTTATCAGTTGATCCTGCAATTTTGTCAGCCATCTTTCAAGTATGTTTTAAGTTAGATGCAGGAAAGTAATTTCATGTTTTTTTTCCCTAAAGCTACTGATTGATGTTTATAAAATTATAATTGGTAATGTGACTGTTAGATGTGGGATTGTTCGAAAAAAAGTACAAATGTTGTAATTAAATTTTAATTCACAAATGAAGGGTTTTATGATAATATATTAAGAATATTAGCTCCATCGAAAGGCAACAAACTACAACTCATAAACGAAAATTAGATGTCTAAGTCGAGGTCCAAGTATTATGAAATACCAACAAAAATAACATAGACAGAAAACGAAATACTGAGCAAAATAAACAAAATTTAATTGTTAAATGGCCTCAAACACCGGCATCTTTTTTAAAAATGTATTTTTCCCTATTCCTGATTATATTTTGAACGGGCAGTTTAGCAAGTATATCCTCCCTGTTTATTACCGATATATGGTTTTCTTTAATTTTAAACGTTTTCTTATTATTTCTTATTTGCAGTAGTTCTTCAGAGTATTTCTTGCGAGCCCCTGTATTCATGGGCGTCCATAGGGGGGTGCAAAACGGGCACTTGCCCCCCCCCCCCCCCCCCCCCTAGGCGACTACATTACTATTTTATTTCATAATTCAGTATAAATATCGGTTAGTTAGTAGATAAAAAAATATTGTTAAAGTTTTTGCCCCCCCCCCCCCCCCCTGAAAAACGCTATATGGACGCCCTTGCCTGTATTTGCATACTTTCGAACCATCTTTATAATATGTTTGTATTGCCACTGATTGTTTTTATTAGTCCCTTTCTTTAATTATACCACCTGCACCAAAGAGAAGAAACTAAATAATGTATCACAAAAGTCCCAGTTGCTGTATCACAATAGCCCCTTCAGTTTAACGTCGAATATACCTGCTTCAACATTGCTCAAATTTAACAAACAAGGCTTTAAATTAAAGCTCTAAGTCAGCCTTATATGACGGGAACCATAAACGCATACATTATTATCGATAGTTTTGCCTGCAGTAAAAGTTATCACTAAAAAAATTAAAGTTTACTAAGCAAAAATTGTGGCTGAAGTAGACATATTTTTTTATTTATTAAACGTTTTACATTTCTGCAAAAGTGAATATGACTTATAATTAAGTATATAATTCTCCACTTTACCAATTTTTCTTACTTTAATTTGACGACTGTAAGTATTTTTAAAGTAACTGTATCATAATACCCCCACTATTTTCACCGTATCACATTAGCCCCAGTTCACTATAGAAAATAATTTCACCTTCTTTTCAGATTTTCGTGGCATTTTCAGATTTTCGTGGCGTAACTCCAACCCTGCGTTTGTGTTACTATAGCAACGCTTACAAGATAATATCGATTCCACCCAGTTTCGCAGTCTGGACCCACCTCAATTTATTTCTTATTTAATTAATTTATCTATTTTCGCTTTTGGCAGTATATCTATTGTAAAAACAATAAGGTATAATTTAATAAAGACAGTAAATAAAGGATAAAATGCCAGTTGCGTTAAGAAGGAATAACATCATTTCTTCATCTTTTTCTATCTCCGTATCCTATCATCATTAAAATTTCCATCTTGTGTTTTTCAGTTAAGTAAGGCATTACGTTGAGCAAAATAAAAGTCCCCGCGTTCAAGATGATCGCGCACTAGTGTTTAAATACGATATGTCATTACTTATTGTGTCAACAAATGTAAAAAGGGGTTGCTTTAAATTGAGACAAAAAATGTAAACAAACGATTAATACTACATTCTTTAAAATGTTTTTTTTTTAAATAAAAGCGAATAAAATTAATTTATTTTATACCGTGCGAGCAAAAATTATTTGCATCAAAGAGGGCTTGGATTAAAAAACGTAGGGCTTGGTTTAGATCACAATGATATGGGGACGAGATATCTAACCAAATCTAGGTTAAAATTTTGTCAAATTTATATTATGACATGACATGATATGCCAACCTAATGAGTAATAAAATAAGTAGACAAATACAAATTTATTTTTGTTGTTTACAAAATTATAATACTTGCACTTTATAAGGAAATAAACTTAGCTGCTTCTTAAGAATAGTCCTGCATGTTCCATAAGATCTTCCCACTTCTTAGGACGGCGTATTTTGCATTATTTCACGAACGTTTGCAACAAGTTCTTCTGTTCTTACAGATGGTCTTCCTGCTCTTTTTTTGTGCTGTATAGAACCTGTTTTCCTAAACACAGCCACGGTTCTTTTCAGGCAATGATAAAAATACCCGGCAATAAAAGCAACGTTAGGAAAATGTTCGTGAAAATCGTCCTTGCACAAACCAGGATTGTATTGCCCCTCACCATTTACTCTAACCCCGTTTCGAAAATACGCTTTAAGCATGAATGTTTTGTGCTGTTCCGTAAAGCCCATTGTGTGAATTGTTCAAGAAAATGGAAAAATTAGCGATGAATCAAATTATGTAACGACTGTCAAAGATGACGGAATAACTGATTGATTGTTAATTCAGGTAGTTACTGACACCCAATAGGTATTAAGCTCTTCGGCTAAGCATTACGTCCATAGATGCAAGGCCCTCTTTGATGCAAATAATTTTTTCTCGCACGGCAGAAAAGAACACAACTTAAAATGTTAATGTTCAAGCATTTTTCCAAAAAAACAACTGTACTGGATTTGCTGAATTTATTCCAAATTACAAACTCACACTGTACTTTCCTTGCTTATTTTTAAAAATTATTATTTTATAATTGGATTTACATAATAGCAATTGTATCAAAATATGAGGTAAAAGTATTTATTAAATCGATTTATGTCATTATATTATTTATACTTTCATATTCCAGCAATTAGTTCATTTTTTAGGTTACCAGAAAAAAGTAACGGAGTGACTATTTTTACTATCATTATTATGATTCACTTTCTAAAATTTATGAAACATATTTGCTATAGCGGTAGGTCCAAAAGATCGAGTTCTTCGACTTCCTAGAAACGGGAACATCTACTATTATTGTTCATTGTTCATTCCCATCACTTCAATTTTTTTTGTACTGTGTGCAGGCAACGAACATTAACAATAATGTTCGTTGGTGCAGGCCAGTGATATTTGCAGAAAGAGGTAAAAAAGTCCTCATTAATTTGCCACACTTATTTAATTTAAATATCTTCTAAATGACAACTTATATACAGTGTGTCCACGGATAGCGTTTGGAAGAGGAAAAACTTTTTTATTAGTGGGTATAGAAGAAAAAGGCATTCTTTATAAAAACGTCTGCTTGTGCTGAAACTACAATTTCCAATATCAGATTTGCGATTACTATACAGGGTTCGTCATAAACAACCTTTTTAGTTTTTTGGATTTTTTTTCCAATTCCTTGATTTATTAAATGAATGTTGCTACTGTTGAAATTACAATTTCAACTACCGTGCGAGCAAAAATTATTTGCATCAAAGAGAGCCTTGCATCTAAGGACGTAATGCTTAGGCGTAGAGCCTAATAATACCTGTTGGGTGTCAGTAACTACCTGAATTAACAATCAATCAGTTATTCCGTCATCTTTGACAGTCGTTACAAGTAATTTGATTCATCGCTAATTTTTCCAATTTCTTGAACAATTCACACAATGGGCTTTACGGAATAGCACAAAACATTCATGGTTGAAGCACATTTTCGAAACGGGGTTAGAGTAAATGGTGAGTGGCAATACAATCCGGGTTTGTGCAAGGACGATTTTCACGAACATTTTCCTAACGTTTCTATTATTGCTGAGGATTTTTATCATTGCCTGAAAAGAACCGTGGCTGTGTTTAGGGAAACAGGTTCTATACAAAAGGAGCAGGAAGACTATCTGTAAGAACAGAAGAACTTGTTGCAAACGTTCGTGAAATAATGCAAATCACGCCAACAAATTGTATAAGACGCCTGTCCCAAGAAGTTAGAAGATCTTATGAAACATGCAGGACTATTCTTAAGAAGCAGCTATATTTATTTCCTTATAAAGTGCAAGTTTTTCAAGAAATACAAGAAGCAGATTTTGAAAGACGCAGAAATTACTCTTAATGGTTTACCAAAAATTTATTGGAAAGAAATGATTTATTAGACCTGACATTTTTTTCGGATGAAGCTTGGTTCCACCTCTCCGGTTATGTGAATTCTTAGAATATTATTTTTCATTTTCTTTCTGTATATTCTTACTTTGTTAATTTTGTAAACCACAAAAATAAATTTGTATTTGTTTACTTATTTTATTACTCATTAGTTTTTCATATCATTGTCATAATATGAATTTGACAAAATTTTAACTTAGATTTGGTTAGATATATCGTCCCCATATCATTGTGATCTAAACCAAGCCCTACGTTTTTTAATCCAAGCCACCTTTGATGCAAATCATTTTTGCTTGCACGGTATTAGATTTGCGATTACTATACGGGGTTCGTCACAAACAACATTCTTAATTTTATTGTATTTAATTCGTTGATTTATTAAATGAATTTTGCTAGTGCTGAAATTACAATTTCAACTATTAGATTTGCGGTTACTGCACAGGGCTCGTCAGAAACAGTTTTTTTCTTAAATTATAATTTTCCATTTTTTTTAATGATTGGCTAAATCCTCACTTTGGGAACAAATAGATTGGAAGGTACCTATGGTCCAAATCAGTTGACACGTAGGAGTCCCGATCTCACAATTATCGACTTTCATTTTTTGGGGATATCTAAACCCACATATTTATGTATAATAATGTAAAATAATAACTAAGATCTCTTAAAAGAAAAAATAAGAGTTGTTATTGCAAATATCCCAATACAGCAAGTTAGGAACTGTTATCGGGAATTCAGTTGTCGAGTTGAATAATTTCCACGTTTGAATAATGGTTTTATAATTTATGATTGAATGAATTGAAGAAATATGATATGTAATAATAAAAATACTTCAAAAGTAGGCAAATAAAAAATGGTTTTCTTTCAACAAAATCGTTAGGTACTCGACCAGATACAAAATCATGTTCTAAGTAAGAAAGCAACAATAGTTGTTTGTTTTTACGTAAATTTATTTTAAACGAAATCCAAAAAACTAATAATGTTGTTTCTAACGAACCCTACCCTGTATAGTAATCGCAAATGTGATATTTGAAATTACAGGTTCAGCACAAGCAAAATCCATTTAATAAATCTAGGAATTGAAAATTAGAATTTAAAAAAATCCTAAAAAGTAAAAATTTTGTTTTTGACGAACCCTCTAAAGTAATCACAAATCTGATATTCGAAATTGTAGTTTCAGCAGAAGCAGACGTTTTTATAAAAAATGACTTTTTCTTCTATAGGCCTACCTACTGAAAAAAAAGTTTTTCTTTTCCAAACTCTAGCCGTGGATACACTGTATACATGGGCCTGTTAAAGCTGTCTTGTCCGTTACCCACCAGGCCACCAACATATATTTTTGCTGATTAAGGTTCAATTGTTATAAACTGATTAAATCGGTAACCACCAATAAATTTTTTTACCTAATCGCCAAATAACTTTACCCGGTCCGGCAGCTTTTCTAAAGCCTAATAGTGTGTGGTATCAAAATAATCATAATAAAATCCTCTTTTTTCTTAACCCGACGAGCCACCATGTTGCCGTTTAAAAAAAATGAGTTATACAACTTTAAAGATTAAATTTTACACAGCACATGGTATTGGACCAAAAATAGTAAAATTGTATTTTTCCCAAGATTAAAGAACTGAAATAAGTGATTTTAAGGTATTCATAGCCCTCTATAGATAAAACAATAAATTTGGAAAAAAAATTATTTCTTGGTAATAAAAAGTGATAAGAGACACATCGTTGTATTTAGAATGTCATATGGAGTCAAAAAAGGGAAAAATATACCAGGTGTCCCATTTAAAAATCGAAAGTTTATGTCACTTCCGGTTAAACCGGAAGTTCCATAATATTGAGTCACCAGTCAAAAAATGCAGTTTTATGTCGTATATAAATCATCCGAATTTTATTCCATTATCTTAAAAAACAAAAAAGTTAGAGGGGCGAACCACCTTCCGTGGACACCCGGTATAGTTGGGTATCAATAATTGTTAACACTAAAAAATGCACAGGCCAATTATTTCAATATTATATTAAACATATTATGTAAGGAATTACAAATTCTTACCTATATACAACAATCTAATAATAAAAGCAATAATAATAACACTAATTACTAAATGAAGTTCCGTACATAATAATGGCCTACCAGTACCGTACAACTTAAAGAGGGCGCCGAGTCGGCTGTATCTTGGAAACCGTTTACCGTACGGCTGGCCAAAAAAAAATATTTTTACAAAAGTGACTAAGATAAATTGCTGGAAATAATTTTTAAGTTTCTAGGTTGGCCGCTTGGGGGTGTAACTATCGTGGTCAAACAAGAAGCTGGATTTTCCCAAGAATCCTCATAGTAAACATTTATTAATTTAGCATACTTGAACTTTTGGTCTACCTTTTTGTTAAGGGGGTTAGGAGGGGACAAATATTGCTATGCAAAAATATTTACAACTTTGGTTTGGATTATCGAAATTTAGCAAATTTGAGCTATCTAAATAGGGATTTTTTTGGTTTAACAATCCAATAAAAACGCAGTGGTTCTGAATTCCGTTGCGACAGCTAGAGGGCGCTATTTAGCAGAATCAACAACTTCTGCATTTTTCTCAAAATTTTTAAATATCTATTTTTTAACTTAAGCAAAAAGAAGTAAAGAGTAAACTGACGTTTTAACACGGTATTTGTCGGCAAGAAGTTACAAATACCATAGCATTGTGTCTTCTACAAAGCTATAATTAGCACAATACTTCTTTAAATTATTGTTCTGTAAATGTAAATTATTTACAAGACAAATAATATAGGATGGTTTCATTAATGAAACAAATTGCAGTAAAATTGTAAATTGGGCTGAAAGTATGAAATTATCCGTGTTAAATTTTGATTAATTATTTTACAATTTTAAGCACGTCAAACGGCTCTTCGTTTGTGTTCGGCATTTTGACGCAGCATATATTTTGAGGAAAGTAATCAAAATGTAACCCATTAAATCTTTGGCAAGTAATATTTCCTATTTTAAATTAGAGCCTTCTTTCCTTTTTTTGTTTCACAGTCTACTTAGAATTTTGTTTGTTTTATTAATGCAACCATCCTCCATTATTTTGTTGTAAATAATTTGAATTTACAGAAAATTAATTTAAAGAAGTATTGTGTTGATTATGGCTTTGTAGAAGACACAATGTTATGGCATTTGTAATATTGCCTACAAATACCGTATTAAAACGCCAGCTTTTTCTTTATATTATATTTTCCATATTTCCTGTTGTAAAAAAGATATTGGCTTGCGCTTTCTAGACATTCTTCTTATTTATTCTTCTTTTTGCTTAACTTAAAAATATAGTTGCCTTTAAAAATTTTGAGAACAACGACCAAATTGTTGATTCTGCTAAATAGCGCCCTAGTCTATCGGTCGCATCGGACTTCAGAACGACTTCGTTTTTTATAAAATTGATAAAACAAAAGAATTCCTGAATGATGAAAGAGTTTTGGACTTTCATTGTCTTTATTTGTTTTAAATCACAGCGTTTCAACTGGTAAGTATCTCCAGTCTACCAGATCCCCTGCGAATGCGGCCAATCTTATATAGGTGAGACATTAAGACCACTAGAAACAAGGATTAAAGAACACAAAAATAATACGTTAAAAGGAGAGACCGAAAAGTCAGGTGCAGCTGACCATGCCTGGAAACATGGTCACCATATCATGTGGTCAGAAGCTGAAATCCTACATAAGGAACCACACTGGAGGAAAAGAAAGTTTATGGAACCTGCTGCTATTCACCAGAACCCAGGCTGCTTTAGTAAACCATCATTAGACATAAGAAATATCTGGATACCTTTGTTAAATGGATGTAATCTTAGGATAAGATCGCGTGCCAACTGAACGCATGACTGCACCCACCTCAGGTATGCTTCAGTGCACCTAGCATAAATAGTCCTGTAGTTACTTTTCTTATTTAGTATTAACCTGAAGACGACTGGAGATACTTACCAGTTGAAATGTTGTGATTTAAAACAAATAAAGACAATGGAAGTCCAAAACTCTTTCATCATTCAAGAACCATAATTGTCTCCAACCTTCAAACAGTCAAAAGAATTCCTATTTAGCGAGTTTATTTAAATTTGTTAAATTCCGATAAGCCAAACTAAAGTTGTGAATATTTATGCCCTTCGTACCCCTTAAACAAAAAGGCAGAGCAAAAACTTAAAAACAAAAAAGTTATTCAGAATTTTCATTAAATTGAAAAATGCTACCTGTGATACATGTTTACTATGAAAATTTTCAAAGAAAATCCCGCTTCCTCTTTGGTCACGATAGTTACGCCCCCTAGCGGTCAACCTAGACACTTAATAATAATTTCCAGCGATTACTCGTACTCGTAGTCACTTTTGTAGTAAAATTTCCGCAAGCCGAAACCTAAACGATTTCCAAGATACAGCTGGCGCGCCCCTTTTTAGTTGTACATCCGGTATATAATTTTTAGATATTTGTAAGCAATCAACAATAATAATAATTATACAATTATGTTCTTTTATAAAAATATCTTTCAATTAGAATAAATATTTTCAAGAAGTCTCTGCTCATAAAAATAAGTAAAATTATTGTAATTTAGTGCAGGCGACAGAGGTAGTTGAGTATGCAAAATGTGAGGACCGCAGTAATCTGCCCATATCATTATCCTTTGCGCTGATACAGATGTTTTCATCCTGGGAATTTTGTTCTGGAATAAGCTAGCACGTCTAGGTTGTTTAGGTGTATGGTTCGACGCTTCTTATAAGAAGAAATACATTTCAGGATGTCATTTGGCTGCTCAATCCCTTGGAGAAAATATTTATCGTATTTTGCCAGCATTACACTCTCTAAGTGGTTGCGATTCGACCAGCAGATTTGGATAAAAAAAAAACGCTTTAAAAGCTGCATCATTGGATTTTGTATAAAAAGCTCTGAGGCATTTAGGAAATCCATACCTAAGTGTCGAACAGTTAACAGAATTGGAAACCATTGGCGCCTATCTTTTCTCAAAAAAAAAAATTATTGCTGATAAACTTCGGTATAAATTAATTTCTCAAAATATCGGCTTCGGCATAAATTTATTAAAAGTAATTTGCACATCAGATGCTCTACATTTACATTTTTGGTTAAGAGCTTTAGCAAAAACATATATATGAATAAATGCTGACCAAAGACTACTACGGCCTATTGATTACACTTTATTAGGGTATGAAAAAAAAATGGTAAATTGTTCCCACGGCAACTGATGAAGCGCCCACTACCAGAATTGTGGATTCAGCCCTGTAAATGCACATCAAATTGTCAAACGAAGGCTTGTTTTTGCAAAAAATTACAACTTGATTGTAGTTCGCTGATGCAAATGTAACAAAAATGAGTGTCAAATAAATAAGATTGATTATTTGTATTTTTTGACTTATGTTCAAATCTGCATTAAATAATTTTTTTATCAACAATTCCTGTTTCTATTTTCAACTTTTTTATTTTTTTTTTCAATTGACTAGCTATCATTAATCACAATCACAATCTTTAATATAAGAAACAATTGGATATTGTCACTATAACAATCATTAAAATGGTTCTAAAGCATTTGGTCAGTCTATTTACTTGATATCTAAGGGGATGGGGTGTAAAAAATAAATGGACCAATAATCCCCCTGGCAACATCCAGAATCATAATTTGCAAGCTTTTCTGAGTACAATACCATGCACAGAATGCGGTCCTCATATTTTGCACACTCAACTCCATCCAGCGCCCGCACTAATTCCACCTATTTCTCATCTCTTAAGATTCAGTCTATAAAAACAGGAAGAAGTATTAAAGCGAGTATGCAGAGTATGTAATTATAATAGGGCTTTATACTTTATTTAATATATTTTTGTCCTTTATTTTGCCCTTCAATATCCTTGGAAATAAACCATCTTTCTTTATACATTTTATGTTTATGAGTTACAGGAACAAGTTCGGAGAATCTTCCTTCGATCTTTTTAATTTTGGGTTTACCTCCCGGCTTTTTACTATACTGATATTTTTTAAACTGTCCTTGGGGCTTTTCAATTTTACCATTATTTTTATTTGCAGGAGTTTTATATTTCATATTACTGCTGTACTTTTCTCCATAGGCATAGTTCTCATTGGTATCATATTTCGGAGGCATTCTGTACTTTCTGCTACGATTTGAATTGTTATATTTCGAATTTAGTTTGCTAGCGCCGCCTCTGGTATCTTTTCGGTCATCTTCATTATCTTCTTCGTTTTCTTCTTCGTGGTATTTATTTCTGGGTTTAATTTTACGCGATTTTGATGATCTAGGATTATGATCTTCTTCGTCCGAGTATTCGTCGTCTTCGAACGAAAAATCTCCGTATAAATAGTGATCGTCGCCATCTTCAAAATCACTTTCCTCTTCTATAAAAAAAGTAATGTCTTTTGTAATTAAATAGGAAGAAATACACCTATACTTATAGTCTTACTCTAGTCTTCTAATATATTAAAAAATAGTTAACAGAGAATTTTCTACATATTTTGAATCATAAATATCAATGTATGAAGACAATTATTGCAGAAGGAGAATTGGTAAATGACACCTTAATATAGTTTGTAGGGTTGTAATGAACACATTTTACAATTCAGCTGATAAACAACTAAAGACATGGCCAAAGTGTGTGTCAGAAAAAAACTTATACAGTCTGAGTTTGTAATTTGAAATATATTCAGTAAATCCAGTATCGTTTTTTTTTGGGAAAATGCTTTGACACGGTTATTAACATTTTAAGTTGTGCTCTTTTTTATAAAAAAAATATTGATGAAGTGTGTCCCAAATTACAGATATGATATCGATACTTATTTTAAATGGCAACCCTAGTTTTCTATTGACTATTTTTAAAGTGCATATTATTAAGTTATACACAAGTACCAAATTTCAAATTTTTATTCTTTGTCATTTATAAGATATTAAACAAACAAAAATTAATTTAATTGAAAATGCCGTTTCGTCTTAAAAACTTTGCTTTTTAAGTTCCCCCATAAAAAAGTATGCCAAAGGAGTGAGGTCTGGAGACCTTGGTGGCCATTCAAAGGGTCCCCTTCTACGAATCCAGCTGCCTGGAAATACTATCCGGACAAGTCTTGCAAAATGGCGAGGGTCTTGTTGAAACCAGATTTTTCTATTCGGGACAACAAATTCGATAGGATCAGGAAACAGAATAGCCACATTCGGAACTAGTTACTCTTCCAAGACTTTCAAATCGCATCAGTAAGATAGTCTTCAAAGACAAATGGTCCTATAACTACATCACCAATAATACATGCCCAAACATTGGCTTTTTCTGGGCCTTCAGTGTGGCCTTCCCTCATCCAGTGTAGAGTCTCGTCTGCCCAATTACGTTACCATTTAACGTAAACGTTGATTCATCAGCAAAAATAATAGTTTCTGTGTTTACATCATTCCTCTCTAGTAGATCCATTGTTAGCTCGCAGAAGTGAAGTCTCATATTATCAGGATCTTCTTCTTCTTCTGTCAATTCCTAGAGGATTATTATTTTGTCAGGATGAAATGTCTGCGCATGGAAATTTTTTTTCCTGAAGATTGGCTTATTTCGTGTTCTCTACCTAGCATGGTGGTATCAGTGGAGATAATAGGGGTTTCTTGAACGGCTTATAATATATCAAATTTGATCTCTTCATTGAGCGTACTTTGTCGATGACTATATGTCATTCTAACATGCCCATTCTTTCGAAACTGTTTTTCAATTAGGATACCTATATAGGTAGGGGTAAATCGGGATATTTCTTTCTGAATAAATACATAACTTCCTTTTGTGTTCTTGTCCTATCTCCGTATCAATCATCATTAAAATTTCAATCTTGTGTTTTTCAGTTAAGTTGTGTTGCGTACTAGTGTTTAAATACGATATGTCATTCCTTATTTTATCATGAAATGTAAAAAGGTGTTGCTTTAAATTGATGCAGAAAAGGTAAACAAACGGTGAATACTACCTTCTTTACTGATTTTTTTTTTAATTTACAGCGAATAAAACTAATTTTTGTTGACAATAACAAGCAATAAAATTTGGTATTTATGTATAACTTAATATACTTTAACCCTTTAGCGATCTCTGGTACATATTTGTACCACTTGCCATTACAGTCGATCTACGCGTTAGTTTCAGGTTAAACACCAACCTTACGCCGCATTTAAATGCTTTAGACGCTCTCTGGTATAAATACTTACCATATTAAACATATTGCGCCTCCTGCATTGACAAATTCAAACTTCTGTCATAATGTGGTACGTATTTGTACCAGCGAGCGTTATTACATAATTGTGTTGGAAAAGTTAGTTTTTGTGTTTTTTTGTGGCCTATATATTAAAACAATATATTTCACGGTAAGTATACCAATATATATTATGGATATTTTTTGATTTCGTTGTAAGTTAGATTAAATACGCCACCAATAACACGAAAATGATTTATTAATTATTTGAGGTTAAAAATGGCGCGAAACATCGAACCACCTGTTTACGTTTATTTTCAATATTATAACAAGTACACATTGAAGTTATTAAATTTAGCATTAATTAATAATGGTAGATGGTTTATTTTTCCTAAAATATAACAGTTTGTTACCGGCCAAGATAATTTTTGATATTAGAAATATGGTACACATGTGTACCAGAGAACATAGCATGTTTAAGAAATACAATTACGTTAACTTTATATATAACTAAAGTTTTTTTTATAATTCTTCTACTAGAACACAAGATTTTTAATTCCGCGTATGTTTAGTAGATGAACAAAGGAGTCATGAACAAAATCAGGTAAAAAAACACTTATATATTTCGTACAATGAAAACTACGATGGTTCGCGTAGAATTATGACATTTTCAGGGCGCGATAAATCACCAGCATAATATGTTATGATGATTCATTTTTTTTTAAAGTTTTTTTCAGATGGATGAACGAAAATCGTATAATTTGGAAGATCCTAAACACGTACAATATTTTGATAGACACGATAACTGATGACATGGCAATAAATTCAGATGCAGAAGGCGACGAGGATGCAGGACGCACCTTTTCATAAAGTTTAATTAATATTAAGTAAATTTGTTCATTAAAGTTATCCCGAGTTTTTTTAAACGATTTTTTAATGTTGTCATATAATTAACAATATATTTTTAATTATAAATTCATTTACTAAAATATGGTACATATTTGTACCAGCAAATATTATACATCTTTCCAATGCAGGAACGATCACTGGTACAAATATGTACCACCCTATATAAAAAAAAATAAAGGTAAACTTGACATCTTGATATCATATTGTTCTTTAAAATGACCCTATTAGTTCATATATACCATCAAAAGACTTTTTTTTTAAGCCCCAGAGTTTTGCCCGTTAAAGGGTTAAAAAAAGCCAATAAAAAACTAGGGATGCCATTTAAAAAATCTATCCGTGCTCAAACATTTTTCCAAAAAAAAAACCGTACTGGATTTACTAAATTCCTTTCAAGTTACAAACTCGCACTATACCATCATTTATCAGAACTTTACAGTTCTGAAGCAATGCTATTCACCTCCGATTCCAATTTTTTATTATTCTCCTCAATCCTCACCCTTAAAATCAAGACACTGGACACTGGGTACTGTTTAAAATTTTTTTTTAAATTTTAAGTAAGTTACTAATTTTATTGATTATTTTAAATACCTATAGCGTTTTGCTAGAGTTAATAGATACCTATATCTATTGTTAAAGATGCAATATAATTTTACTTAACATTTTTCCTCCTAAAAAGTTTTTTCATTATTATATAATTATTGATGTTACCTACCTTCTTTTTCTTCTCCTTCATCTTCGTCTTCGTTACCCTCATTGCTATTTTCATTAACTGGTTTTTCATCTTCTTCCTCAGATTCTGCGTTCTGCTGAGGTGGTGACGATGGTTTATTAATTTGTTGAACTTGTTTTGGGGGCTGAAATCTATTTAGAAAATAAAAGTTTTGTGTTCTTCGTGAATTGTAAAGGATGTTATTTATACATATTTTCATATTTTTCTACGACCGTGTCAAAATTTTTGTTTATAAAGGGTTTTCCAATAAGAACGATATGATTTTGAAACGATATGGTAACCATGTTAATAAAGTTATATCTGTCACCAGTTGTCAGTACACTATAACAATTAATTATGGCTAAATACGCGCTTCAAGAACGTTTGGTTATTATCCAAAAATTTTACGAAAATAGAGGATCTTTTGTGAACACTTATCGCGCACTTCGCGAAAACTTTGGTGTAAATAATCGTCCTCCTTTGCTTGCCATTCGTCGCATCGTTGAGAAATTTGAAAATAATTTTACTCTTCACGATGTAAAAATACCAAGAAGACATCGAAACAAGAACTGTTGAGAATATTGCTGCTGTAAGAGCTAGTGTTGCAGTGGATCCAAATTTATCAATTCCTCGTCGTGCTCAAGAGTTAAGGATTAAAAAAACGACAACTTGGCGTATTTTGAAAGAATACTTGAATTTACACCCGTATAAGATTGTTTTGACCCAAGAACTTAAGCTACTGGACCATCGTCGGCGCAAAGAATTTTCTGCTTTGAGTTTAGAACAACTTGAAAGGGATCCTAATTTTGCCAAAAAAATTATCTTTTCAGATGAAGCTCATTTTTGGTTAAGTGGATACGTTAACAAGCAAAATTGCTATTTTTGGTGTGAAAACAATCCACAGCAGATTCATGAAAAGCCTTTGTATCCGCTAAAGGTAACTGTATGGTGTGGTTTATGGTATGGTGGCATCATCGGACCATTTTTTTCCAAAATGAGGCAGGAGATGCAGTTACAGTGAATGGTAAACGATATCGACAGATGTTAAGAAATTTTTTGTGACCAAATTTAGATGCACTTGATTTGGAGGATATGTGGTTCCAGCAAGACGGTGCCACATGTCACACTGCTCATGAAACTATCGATATACTGCAAGAAAAGTTTGACGAAAGGATAATTTCAAGGAATGCTACTGTTCAGTGGCCTCCAAGAAGCTGTGATTTAACTCCTTTAGATTACTTCTTGTGGGGCTTATTGAAATCTAAGGTTTATGAAAACAGACCACAAACACTTGATGCATTAAGATTGAACATTGAACCCTGCATTCGTCAGATCACGCCCGATTTATTGCTTAAAGTCATAGAAAAATTGGGTTCGTCGAATTCGCTCGTGTACACGAAGTCACGGAGGACATTTAAACGCTGTGTTATTCAAAACATAAATGTTATCGACTATACTTTAAGATAATATAAAACGTTTTGTTGTATCTGAAATTATTTTAATTTTATTTCATTTTGAAATCATATCGTTCTTATTGGAAAACCCTTTACTTAGTCCAAATAAGAAGGGACAAAAATCCATAAAAAATTCTTAACAGAGGATAAAAACATCCGTAACACTTGAATTTACCTTTTGCCTTTTACATTAATTGGGGCCGTTTTTTTGTATATTTTGATATTATGTACCTTTAATTTGTAGATGTACCTACATACCGTTAATTTTCTAAAAATGGTGCCTGCTGCAGCCGTTTTTTAATTTGATACAATTGTAATTCTTTTAACTTTTACTATTTTTCATTAATACGTTCACCTTCAGAGCTATTTTCTTAGTTTTTTTTTGGTTTGTGAATGTTATACATTTCATATCGTGCGAGCAAAAATTATTTGCATCAAAGAGGGCCTTGCATCTAAGGACGTAATGCTTAGCCGTAGAGCTTAATACCTGTTGGGTGTCAGTAACTACCTGAATTAATAGTCAATCAGTTATTCCGTCATCTTTGACAGTCGTTACAAGTAATTTGATTCATCGCTAATTTTTCCAATTTCTTAAACAATTCACACAATGGGCTTTACGGAACAGCACAAAACATTCATGGTTGAAGCATATTTTCAACGGGGTTAGAGTAAATGGCGAGTGGCAATACAATCGGGGTTTGTGCATGGACGATTTTCACGAACATTTTCCTAACGTTGCTTTTATTGCTGGGGATTTTTATCATTGCCTGAAAAGAACCGTGGCTGTGTTTAGGGAAACAGGTTCTATACAACACAATAAAGGAGCAGGAAGACCATCTCTAAGAACAGAAGAACTTGTTGCAAACGTTCATGAAATAATGCAAAATAGGCCAACAAATTGTATAAGACGCCTATCCCAAGAAGTGGGAAGATCTTATGGAACATGTAGGACTATTCTTTAAGAAGCAGCTAAATTTATTTCCTTATAAAGTGCAAGTATTCCAAGAAATACAAGCCGCAGATTTTGAAAGACGCAGGAATAACTCTCAATGGTTTACCCAAAATTTATTGGAAAGAAATGATTTATTAGACCTGACTTTTTTTCGGATGAAGCCTGGTTCCACCTCTCCGGTGTGAATTCTCAGAATACACGCATGTGGAGTAGTGAAAATCAAAATTTCAGCAATTTATGTAACTATGTTACTTTTTCTTTCTGTATATTCTTACTTTGTTAATTTTGAAAACAACAAAAATAAATTTGTATTTGTCTACTTATTTTATTACTCATTTGGCATATCATGTAATAATATGAATTCGACAAAATTTTAACCGAGATTTGGCTAGATATTTATATCGTCCCCATATCATTGTGATCTAAACCAAGCCCTACGTTTTTTAATCCAAGCCCTCTTTGATGCAAATAATTTTTGCTCGCACGGTATAAAGTTTAAAAAAAAGGTACTCTTGCTGGGAGAAATTCCAATTTACAATAGTTTAATTTTGAAAAGTTCTCCCTTTTTTAAGACCCTAACTTTTTGCATAAAATTTTTTTGATTACATGTTATCCTCGGTTGCTTTATAAGAAATTTAGGGCCATAATATCTCCATTCACTTGTGCTTTAGCTGCGTTAACGGGGAAAAGTTATAAAAAATGTCCATTATTTAAATAAAATTTAATGGCTACTGGACTACTACTTTTTATGCATAATAACACTAATTAAAGGTAGAATGTTTTACTTGCCGACACTGCGTCATGCGATAGCGACGTGCGATGAACTGTGGCGACGAGGATTGCGAGTTTGCGAAAAATGTGTGTTTTACCATGCGACACTTCAGTCTAAAAAAGGTCCGAACCAAACTCGTAATCCTCGTCGCCACAGTTCATCGCACGTCGCTATCGCATGACGCAGTGTCGACAAGTAAAACACCCTACCTTTAGCTAGACAGATAAAGCAGAAATTGATAACCAATTTTTTCTGGTAGCGTACACCACACAACTTACCTAGGATTAGTTATCGGAGGAAAATTTCCAGCTTGCTGGTGTCTATTCGGAAACGGCTTACCAATAGTAGGGTTACCATAAACAATACCACCTTGTTGATTTGGTCTATTATATCTTCCGCCGCTATTTAGTAAAGGCAGTTTCTGCTGGTTGTGGTAAACTCCTTTATTATAAATACTATTCTGTGGAAAGGAAAGTCCTTGCTGCCCTTGTTGTCCTTGTTGTCCTTGTCCAGAATAACCAGGATGGTAAACTATTTTTCCATTTAAATAAATGTATTTCCCCGGTATCTGTCTGGGAGTTATTATGGTATTTTGATATTGCTGAGAAGGGGGCAAAAGAGGATTATAGGAGCTGAAAGATGCAGAGTCTAGGGCGTGGTTTGTGTAGATATTGTGTTGAACCGGAGAAACTATCTAGAAGAAAAGTAAGTTTCATTATTTTTTTCTTAAAAAGGAATGTAGGCTAGATAATGGCAAAACAAAGTTTAAATAGGTCATCATCATTTCTAAAGTTTAAACCTTGAAAGTGATAAAAAAAAGAGTACAATTAAAAGCGAAATTTAGAGAGGAAATATTTTTACCACTTTTTTGTATAATATAGCTTATTGTTTTAGAATATTTTAAGGGATCGATACTTCCATCCGATACTTTTTATTATTATCTGTTATCACTGTCATCAGTAGATAACTGAAATCAGGAACTTGAGTGTTATTTTTGGCTCAACACTGTCCTTTATTCGACATGAAGGGTGGAGGCAAAAAAGGGGGAATGTCAATATTTCCTCATTTAAAACTAATCAAACCATCCGATAGCAAATAAGAAAATCTATCGAGTAGTAACATCATAAAGGTGAAAAAGAAGAAGAGTCAAAAGATATCGTGACTTAAAGTTTTGCCATATAGGCGAAAAAGGGGGAATGTCCGCGCGGATCATGCTAAGAAGGTGGAATGTCGCAAAAACAGTGCCAATAAAATTACGACCTGGCTTGGCGGTAGTCTTTTTGTCTGCGTATCTGTTGTTTATTTGAGTTTGTGGACAGGTGCAAACAAAGTAAAAAAAAATAGTACAATAAATTCAAGTGGCAGTGCCTGCGATGATTTTGTTCCCGAGGTTCATGGGCAGTGCTGGATTTACCATTAGGCTGAGTAGGCTGGAGCCTAGGGCGGCAGATTTTAGGGGGCGGCAAATTTGGCCCAAATTTTTTTTTTATCTTACAGAAATAAATGGTTCAATCTCTATTCATGGTCGACGGGTAGTATTTTTTTAAATAACCTTTATTGTTGGCCGTGTCTGTTAATGGGGATAAAAAAAGGTAGTTGGAACTTTACTGGCTTTGCAAAAAGAAATTTCATTTTCAATAAAATAAGTAGGTAATCATAAATTTTAAAAATATTTACTAAAAATTATTGACCAAATTTGGGCGTGGTCTTAATTTTTCTTTCCCGAACACTTCACCTATTTCACAACTCACGAGCCGTCACTGGTATAGGGGCGGCAAAAATTTAATAGCCTACTAGCGGCAAATTTGTAAATCAGCCACTGTTCATGGGAAAAAGAGGAAACGTTTTTGAAAACTATTTGATGTTTTAAAAAAGTTAACAATATTCATGATTAAAAAGTATAGGTACTCCTTTAATTTGAGCCAAAATGTATACAGGGTGTTCCTTAATGACGCGCTAATATTTTAAGATGTGTTTCCTGAAGTAATTTTATGAAGAAAAGTTCATATAAAGATATGTCCTAAACGGCTTAAATTTTTTGCTGCAGGGTGTTGAATTTTTTTTTTAATGCGTTTTTTGTAATATAAGACACCGAAAATGTTGGGTTTGTTCGGGTTTGTTCCTGTTGTTTTAATATCTCTTCCATATAAGACTTATTTATGTGCTCTCGTAATACCTTTCTTGGATTCGGTCTGTATGGATTTCTTTCTACGCTAGACATATCCACACTATTGAGCAGGTGAACGGCATAGGTGGCGCAAGTGCACTAAAGTTAAAAAACCCGTAGTGAAAAACAAAATAATCAAAAAAATTGTCTCGTTTAGTAGGTACCCCATACAAAATCATAACACAACAAAATAAATATTTAATAGTAATTTAACAAACTAGTGTATTAATCGCTATTTAATATACGCGTTAGTTACAATATTTTTCCGTCGATTGTCTTGTTATACTCAAAACCCAATATTATAGGCAGTGACGTATTATTCTAAACCATGGAAACTAATGCAAACCGCCAATGACCATACAGTATTTTGGTCGTTTCCATGGTTATGAGAGCTACGTCACTGCCTATATTTTTGGTAATAGACTATAATTGATTATATTTTTTTTTTATTTAGAACCAAACTACATATTATAACAAATTTTTGAATTTCAAACTTATTGACATCGACAGAAACTATGGCAACGCCATTATGCGGCAGTGCGTGCTTTGTAGTATGTTTGGTTGCCTAAAATCGTTTATTAATAAAAAAAAATCATGCATTAATAGAACCATTAATGTATGATTTTTTATACATTAATTAAGGTTGTAAATACACGGTCGACGGAAATAGTTATTTATGTTGAAAATAAGTCACGCGAGAAAGGTATAAATTCTCAAGTGACTTAGGAAACATAACACACGAGTGGCATGCAATGTTTTATCCAACAAGTGGAAGAAATCGTTTTTTTATAAGATAATAATTAATAATCAAAATAATTAAAATAAAAATAATTAAAGATACCTCAGTAGCCTATAAATGTCAGAATGACTTGATAGTGACTTTTTTACATTTTGGTCAAAGTGGTTGATTGTTTGGTTGTCACGGGCATGGTATACTTCATACGAAGTCAGTTGAGACAACGTAAATATTGGGGGTGCGATCAATTTACTACGTCACACACTGAAACTACAATACAAATATAACAAAATTTGTATTGATCGCTCCCTATACAGATGTTCGAAGATAGTCCACGTGGACTTGACAAGTCTGTCATCAGATTTTTTTTAGTTTTTTTGTCTGTCTCAACTAAGATCGTATACACTTTACATTTTTAGCAAATGTTTAAATACATTTTAACACTAAACTTGTCGTTTTCCCTGCAGAAAAGGGAAGCTTTTTGAAGAAAAAACCTATAGAAAATGGAGGAAACCGATGAAAATTATGTTCCTGAGGATATCCTTACGGAAGCGGAAGAAGCAGCGATGCAGATTTTGCCAGAAAAGTCCCGAGATGCTTACGACAAGGAGTTCAAAATGTTTGAGTCTTGGATGAATTCACGGAAGATAAAAGGTATCGATGAAAATGTTCTATTGGTTTATTTTATACATATTTTGCAATAAAAATTAGCCCCATCGTCGCTATGGACCAAATACTCGATGCTGATGCGCTCGACTATTTACCTTTATAAAATCGGCATTTCAAAATATGGCAAACTAACGAGCTTTTTGAAAAGCAAATCACAGGGATACAAACCAAAGAAGTCCAAGACATTAGAACGACCTAAAATAGAGAAGTTTTTGAACGAAGCTCCCGACGACGAGTACTTGTTGATGAAAGTGGCTTTGATAATGGGGATTAGCGGTGCTTGTAGAATGTAGATGCGATGAATTGATCAAATTGAAAATAGAAAATATTCAAGACAAAGGGAAATATTTTTACGTAGTTTTGCCAGACACTAAAATCAAGAAATCGAGAAGTTTCACCATACTTGAAGAAGGATTTCCAGTCAACCCGATTAATTTGTGTATCGTGTGTATACGTGTCTTTGAGACCAAAGAATACTAGTTCTAGCCGCTTTTTTGTTTTTTACAAAAATTGGAGGTATACCAGCCAGTGTGTGGGAATAAATACGTTGTCGAAGATGCCTTCAAGAATTGCAATGTTTTTGAAATTGGAGGAACCAGCGCTATACACCGGTCACTGTCTGAGAAGGTCTTCGGCGACTCTTTTGGCCAATGCAGGGGCTAACATGACTATATTGAAGCATCACGGAGGATAGAAGTCCTCGACGGTAGCAGTAGGATACCTAGAAGAATCGGTGCATAACAAAATACAAATGGCAGAAAAAATGCAAGGTTCTAATGTGTCTGCGTCTTCTAGCACTATCAGCAGCTGTACCGATATGGGAGCGTCTGGCTCCAATGAACCAACGAATTTTACAATGACTTCAAATTCGAATAAACCGTTAGCGTTTTCCTTTAATTTCAATATCAATGTGAATTCTGTTTGTAATTGTAGTATAAATAAATATAATACTACTTTAAATATAAACTTGAGTTATTTGATAGTTTTACTTGTCTAAAATGACATTGATAATGATAGTCATAACAACCCTGTCATGTGTTGGATAAAAAATGTTTTCCAATGCTTACTGTTTCTGAAGTAGCTGGATGGTAACTAGATGCACCAACTAATCCAGCTGCGTGTGGTTGCGACCAACCCCCCAAATGCTGATTTCCTGTTATAATTGGAGTTGACGGGTGGATGGACGAAAGCGGTTGGTTGGTTGGCAATTGCTCGATAGGCTGATTTTGATACAAAGGAGTCCGAGTGGTAAACTCAACGTTGGGTTGAAATAACTGTTTCACGTGTACATTTGACTCGGCATTGGTCGGAGTTTGTTGAAATTCATACAACACTTGTTGGGCAGCTACTTGTTTAGGGCCGTCTTGTTCAAAAACCTGAAAATAATCTTATTACGGAAGTTGTTCTTTAATTAAGAATTAAGAGTTTTTTAAATTAACTGACTGCAAATGGACGTTCTCTTTTAGTTACTAACATCCTAGTAATAATTAGCTAATCATCTCGTTTAAAAAGAAAACTAATTAATTAGGGTAAAGTTGGGATCAGATGACGCAGAACGGCAGACGACGCACTGCCAATAAAACCATGTAAATCGAGCAAATAAATTATACCTAAAGTCAATTGAAAGCGACTATACTCAAAACCCAATATTATAGGCAGTGACGTATTATTCGAAACCATGAAAACTAATGAAAACCGCCAATGACCATACAGTATTTTGGTCGTTTCCATTGTTATGAGAGCTACGTCACTGCCTATATTTTTGGTAATAGACTATAATTGATTATATTTTTTTTTATTTAGAACCAAACTACATATTATAACAAATTTTTGAATTTCAAACTTATTGACACGCTTTTATTAGCTTCACCTCTATGTTTGTTTATATGTTTGTGGCCGACTTCTTTGAACCCGATTTTAACCCACTTTAAACTGTCAGATTTAATTTAAATTTTGTAGACTTATCAAGAACCGCTGACAATACAATAATCTATACGCAAAAATTATCCTGTCAAATTTTGACAGCTGTCAGATATTAAACGAAGATGCGATTTTGACGAAACAAATTATGAGGTCGTATATCTAGTAGGTATTCGATGCGCAAACTTCGGGAAAAATTTTACAGCTCTCAATATGTCAAATCGTTTAAAAAAAATTATATTAATGAAAAAACTATAAGGTCGTATGTATATTAACGGTGGAAAGTTAAAAAAATACGCAAAAAGTTTTCTTGTCAAAATTTGACACCTGTCAATATGTCAGAATTATTACAATGGCCGATAGTAACGAAGCAAACGTGGGGTCGTATAGTTATTGTCGCTAAGAATAGAGAAAATTTATAAAAAAAATTCTATCCGTCAGACAAATTTTTTTTTTTAATTTTGAAAATTTTGTCGTTTTTTTATTTTTTGCAAATAACTCCGTAATTGTAAGTTTGAGAGAAAAATATTATATAACCATATTTATGGAACGTTCAAAGTCGCGTCTTTTTTATATTAAAAATTTTCGTCTAAGTATTATCACTTTCGAGATATGAGGCAAAATATAGAAATCATATTTTGCCGATATCTCAAAAACCGTAAGAGATACGAAAAAATAATAACAAGCTCAGATGTAGATTTCTTTGAGATACAATTTTTTAGCAATATAGACTTTTTTCCTAAAACTTATACTTTCTGAGAAAAATGGCAATTTATGAATATAACGAAATTTTCCTGAAATATGTATGGAAAATGTCGGATGTCCGATATACGAAAAATATAGCACAAAGCGCTCTACGCTTTTTTCACAATAATGCTAATGGTTATCGTTCATTATTATTTTCTGCTCATATTAAGAATTTCAAGAATTATTTTAAACTATATTTATTTTCCGCTTTTTAGTTTGATTAATTATTAAAGGGTGTTTTTTAGTTTTTTTTTGAAGCTATATTTTTCTCATTACATTATTAGGTTCAGGTTTATGAATTTTTGAATTCGTTAATCGTGTAATAATTATTCAATTAGGCTTAAACCCACATTATGTGTTAAGTACCTACTAATTAAACAGCAAACAATTCGAATTTATTTTATAATCCTAGGTTGACTGGTAGACATAACATAGGTATACGGAATATTCCAGCAAACATGATGCAAAATCAAAATTTTAAAACACCACTTATAATGTTGCTTACCATGTATGGTAGTAACGGGAGTAGCAGTGATCGAGCATCATGAAATCCAAACGACAGAAAACAGTAAAATACTATACAAGGTATTATACAGCACGACCAGATCGTCGAGAGTTTTTTCTGCAAATCGTGTAATTTTGTCGATATTTATTGTTTTAAGGAACTCGTGTTCGATGCCGATTAAGGATAAAGTCGCAAGGCGTTGTTGTCCCATGGTGTTACGTAAATGGGTTTTTACTATTTTAAGTTTGGAAAAAGATCGTTCCGCTGATGCCACACTAACTGGCAAAGTTAGAAGTAACATCACTGCACTAGATACATCTGGAAAATTTGAAGAAACACACTGATTTTTTTTATTAATAAATGATTCGCAAGTTCATATTATAAGTACTGTTTTTAATTTTGAAATACTATCTCGAAGTCCGTTTCTGAGGCTTAAAATTTGACTAGGAAAGTCAATGGACATTTACGGTTAACGAAATTATGGCTGCTCTCTAGAAGAGTCATTGTTAAGATAGTTTTAAGTACATAAAGTAAAGAAGGTAGAAAGGATGTAAGAACGTAGAAAGGACTTTTCTTCCCCAACAACTTTAAACTATCTTAAGTCTTTATGGTATATCGTTTGTAAATTCCGCATTTTCAGGTATAATAATTCTTTTTCACTTAACGAAGTTAAGATCTCAGGATATAAAAAAATAAAATTAATTATGAAATAAAATATCTATAAAAAGCAAAGCTGGCAGCAAATTTTGAAGGGGCCGTCAATGTGGGCCCCCCGCCTGTACGCCCCCCCCCCCCTACCCGCGGTGCGGGGTCTGCGGGGGTATTTGTTATACCTAATGTTATTTAGGGCTGAGGGCTCAAACATGGAGTTTGCAGGCCAAAACGGGAGAGGCGGCAACCATAATAGCATTATAAGGTACCTATGCCATATATTGCCATGTTCCTAATATTGCCACCCAAGCCAAAATCATGACGACATTACTCTTGAGGCCGGTATACGTCAGCCCGGTGAGACAAAGATTGGCGGAATGGAAGCATGTGACGTCAGAGTGTGACGTCACATATGCCAGACAATTGTCAATAGAACCGCTCTACGTTTACCGTCCCCATCCTTGTCGTCTATCCTTGTCTAAGGTCCTCATCATTTATGAGTTAATATAACTCCTACGTCGTTATTTGTTTAAACTGAATGTGTTTACTAAGAAAAGCGACCTTTCTTCGTTCGAACTATACTTGTCTCTCTTTTTATAGCGAAGGTAACTTGATGCAGACAGAGACAGATCTATGCTACAAATTACCCGAGCCATTAAATTATTTTTAAACGTTCAGTGTCTTCTTGGACTCGGCCAAAAATAATGGAATCGCCCAGCCCAACCTCGCCTTAAAATAAAATGATAATGGCTGACAAAGTTTATGAGAGAGTTTGTATAACTTGATCTTTTCTATTAATATTGTTCATGAACACGAGCCTGTTTACATTTCATTCTGCTAAAGGTAAGTTTGCTAACTTTGATTAATTATTTTTATGATTTATAGGTACAAATCCAAATCATAACATACATTTTTTATTATTATAATTGAACAAAATGTGCCGATTATTTTCTCCTAAATTTTGGTAAATCTATAAATACGCATATTTTAATTACTTAACCCTACGATACTAATTTAAATCTTGCTGATTCTTGCCCTCTATGTATGTATATTATACGATCATTGAAATGAATATTCATTTCAATGTATACGATCTATTTTTTTGATCTTTTTTAATGGCTGATTTATACCTCAATTAAATTAAACTAAACTAAACTAAACTAAGAAAATTAAATTAAGAAATTAAGGCGATGGTTTATACTTCTTCAACTAAGCCACTTAATGAATCTACGAGAAAAGAAGAAGGTGCTCCTAACCTAATGAATATTATTGTTTTAAAACATGAATACTGTTGTACTAAATTCAATCAATGTACCGTCGTTAACAACCATCGTGAAACTTTTTGGAATAATCAAAATATCGAAAATATAATTCTAAAATTAAACAAGAATTTAGGGTTATGTGCACAAATTCTTCTTTATTACATTCATTCATTCACCGAAATGACAAATGACATGACGGGAATCACGGATTATGCCGATCGCCCCACGAACTATGTCGATTCAACTAAGAAGTTAAAAGTTGGGCAACTTCTTAGTTTAATTTAATTTAATTTAATTCCTTAATTGTAGGTATAAATGCGTTTATATGATGGTGGTATTTTAACTTCTTAATTTCTTAGTTTAGTTTAATTTAATTTAGTTTAATTGAGGTATAAATCAGCCATAAACCTTTTGTAGATTCTCTGCCTACTAAACTCAAGTGGAAATAATTTTATTTTAACCCACTCGGCTTGGTTTTTTTACATTGTGGTATTTTTTGTTTTAGATTAGCTGTTCGTTATGTGAAAGAATGAATTTTGGAGACAAGATTTTGTCTTCACCTTAAGGTTAGCTATAAAAAGTTTTTACCCAGGCCTTTCCGCTTTTCCAGGCTGACAATGGAAATATGTATTCTTATTCAAAATGCATGCACATTGCTTAGAAAGCTTCAAGTAGCGAATGAATGAAAAACCAGTTAACGAGGAACTCGATCAGCAGATTACGAGAAATTATAAGACAGACTCAAATGGTAATTATTGTGATTTTAATATTTTAATAAAATTATGTCATGTGCATTTTTGAGTTTTATTTTTTATTTTCTTCGAGGCTAGACCAACAACAATATAGAGTATTTTATTTTAAAGTGATATTTAGTCGAAAAGGTTATTCAGAATGCTGCTATTTGATTTTTACTACATATAAAATCAACTAACGGGATTTTGAATAGTTTTTTTGGCTTAAATATTACTTTAAAATATTTCGCCAGAAAAAAATAACAAAACTATGGGCGTTTAAACTTCCCGCCTCTAGCCTTGAGGTTCCAACCAGACACGATGGTGGCGCTCTTTTTGACAGTTTTGACATTTCTTTAATGACATTTTTGCTTCGACCAATTAACATGCTTGTTTGTCTTCTTCCTGGTGTAATTATTCGTTGGTATACGTACTAAACCATTCTTAGGAATGAAATTAACTAATTGAACGTACCAGTCTGTGTAAAGCATCGGAATCGTAGGTACTGCTTTTTGCTTGCCTCTGTTATAAAAAAATTGTCATTTGTTTGACGTTATATCGGCTTACCAATTAAAATAAAAGGTGCAAGAAATTAGACAAGGAAAATCCTTGGGTACACGTTTTGTTTTTGTAGTGTTGTTATGTTTAATATAAAGGTGTTTCTTGAAATCCTTAGTTTTGTCCAGTGGATTCACGAATACCTAATATTGCCATCCTTAGGTAGACCAAATATTGCTATGGCAATTGTGGTTGAGTCTTGGTTTGGTTTCCTATACAAAATAGAAAAGCAAATCGATATAAAGTTGTGTTCTCTATGTGTAACAGATATGTCCACGAAGAATGTGTTGGCCTGACTAAGACTGACAAAGAAATCTTTATTTGTCCAAATTGTGAGATAATGTTTTTTTTAAGAATGTTATAGTTTATTTTGTTTTTATAAGAAAGTTCCTTTTTATTTTGTACCTGGGTAGCATTTAGGATATTATGAAGTGTACCTACCCAAATGTAAATAAAGTTCTGTTTGGTATTTTGCTTATTTCAGTGTTTTTAGTGGTAATCCTAATATTGTCACTACATGGCACTATTTGGGTTACGTGTTCCAAATATTGTCATTTTGCAATGTTTTTAAAAATGATAAAATAAAAAAAAATAATTGAAATTACAAATATATGGTATCCCTTCCATGTAAGAGGACATGCTGTAGAATGCTTTTCATTACGTACAGGTTGATCTAGTTGAAAATCTTGAAATGAAAAATAAAAATTCCTTAGGGTGGTAATAATTGGCTGAGGTACCTTACCAAAGATTACATAGACCACTAACGTGAAGGGGCGAATACAACAGTGAATTTACAATCTTAACAGGACCCATTGTTTGTGACTTTCTCCCGTTATTGTCGTTAACCAAAAATAATACAACGATTTAATACAAAAGATACATTTATATATATTTTTTTCTCAATCGTTTTAATAGCCTGAACCATAAAATACATTTTACAAAAGAAAAAGAAACACACCACTCAATTAATTTCTTAGACCTCACAATAATAAAAAATCACCACAATCAATTTACCTACCAAATTTATAGAAAACGAATTATCACTAATATAGTTATACCACCAGATTCAAAACACACCCAACAAACAAAACTAGCTGCATTCAATATTATGGTACATCGACTAGTTAACATTCCTCTATCAGATATCGAATATAAAAAAGAATTAGATATAAAAACAATAGCCACAAACAAAAATCATAGACCAAATAATAATGAAAAAACAAAGACAAAATACATAAAATCTTCTCTACAAAGAACATCCCACTCCAATAAACCAAAAATACTGCTCAATCAGATATACAGGGAACACAAGCCAAAAAATCTCCAAAAATTTAAAAACTTTAATATCATTTCTATAAGTCAATAAAAACAACTTACACAAGCACATAATATCCAATGCTAAAATAGAACCTAAAAACAAACTTTCACAAAGAGGGTTCTACCAAATACAATGCGATAACTGCGATGCTAAAAAACAGGTATGATAATTCTTCTTCACTTAACCAAGTTAAAATATCAGGATATAAAAAAATAAAATTAATTATGAAATGAAATATCTATAAAAAGCAAAGCTAGAAACTTTGAAACCAGGCTTAAAGAACACAATGACATAACATTATTATCTGAACAAAATAAAACATGGTTAGCCGATCATTGCATAATATAAAACCCATATACATACACAATAAAAGCAGAAAACTAAACCTATTAGAAACAATAGCTATCAGAAAAGCCATAACAAACCAAGTTAATAATCAAACCGAAATACCTTCATCCAGGCGCTTCCCTAATTCACAACACTATTTAGGACAAAACATGCATTTGTACTTTAACTTACTTATCGTGTTTTACTCACTTCCTACCGTTAAATTTGTAATTTTAATGGTGCGCCATCTTTCACGACTTTACCCTATATATGTGCTTTAAAAAGAACTCATAGCTGGAAAAGAAAGAAAAGGGTATGGTGCATACCGAAACAAGAGTTGTTCATAGAAAAACATCAAAAATTATGGGTAGAGTAGAACATAAGGGAAACGATTAAGATATTGTCTAAATTTTATTCTAACATGGCCTAGAAAAGCTAGAAGAAAACATCTATTATGTATGTGTTTATGTATCAATGTTCGATCGATAAAGTAAATATACTTTTATTTTAATGTGATGACCATAGACGGTACCCTCATTGGGTAGTTCGAACTTGGTTTATATGGGGGAAAACGGGGAAACGCTGTTGTAGGTTTTAAGTGTTTTATTGTCCTTTTACTTCATACATCAATTACAAGAAAACCAACTGTGACTCGATTTTGTTATATCGATGGTCAGCATAATATATTGCTTATGTATTATTAATTAAAGGGCACAGTTCTTAAGGTCAATCATGTATAAAAGACCTATAAATGGCTTGAATGCAGGGGTAACTTCCGGAACCTCGCAATTATTAAAAAATAATAATTGGTATCTAATTTTGGAAGGGCTGTTCAGGGAGGCATTGACGAATAGTATGATGGTGTTTTTTTTTTAAATAAATGCACAGAAACTTTAATTAAAGCAGTTTTTTGAAACCACTAAAATAGTCACAATTTACCTTACAATCCTTGAAAGTAAACACGTCGATTTCCAGAACTAAAGTAATAACAACAATTTTCACTGGTTACACGATATTTTCCAGTCTATCTAGATCTCATTTCTCCTAAGAATTCTAGAAAATATGTGTTTGTTTTAACAGGAAAGGTTCCGTAATTGCACAAAACACGAAAATAAACAAAACTATGACCGGTTGACTAACATCCGGCTCGCTCTATCAGCTCCAGAATATGTCTGTCTTTCTTCTTTGTATACCAAAAGCATAAAAGTAACTACTCTGGTCAACACAGCACTGCAGTGCGCATGCGAGTCGTCAATAGTTAGGCAAATCGAATTGACGATAGAAAATGGCGCCGTTAATCCCACCTTAACTAAATATAAGCATCATATCAGCAAAAATCGATAAAAGTAGTTGACAATTTTTAGTTAGTTAGTAAGGTGGTGGACAATTATTTTGTTTTGCGGAAGTAGTCCATTATCTCAAAGTGGAGCTGTAGAGATATATATAGGGAAAAAATCCACAGTCGTCTCCACAAATACTTATATTAAAAGAGTCATATTAATGTGTACATGTTTCGGTGCTAGGGAGTACCATCATCAGCACCGAAGGGTCCAAGTGCCACTGATACTAGGAATGTAAAAGATGTTTTTAAAATTAAAAACTAAAAACCATGAATAAGACCAGGACATTTTGAGTGATTACAGACGAAAACAGATTAAAAAGTGGTAGTAAAATAAAATTCGAAAGGAATCAATTTTCTTCCTCTACCCTACATTGTAAATAAATAACTTTATTTGTATATAAGTCAAAATAATACTTAAAATGTTATTATTCAATAAAAAAATAAAAATATTTAAATATGAATAAAATTATTCAATTATTATTTCTTTAAATAAAATAATATAACTAATAATATCGTTTAGATATCATTTATAAATAATTTTGAAAATAATAATTAATCATAAAATAAGTGCATGTTTAAATATTTTTTAGTTTAAAATTTAGCTTCCCCTTTTTCAAGTATTTTCTTAATTATCATTTTAAAACGTTTTATATTTAAAAATTTTAATTCTTGGGGTATTATGTTGTAAAATTTCATACCTTGATAATAAATGGAGTTCTGACCTGCCCTAGTGTGTATTAAAGGTAAATCAATATTGGAAACAGTTCTAGTTAAATGATCATGTACGTCACGTCTGTAATTGAACTTTATATTTGAATGTTTATTTTTTGATATAATTTGGTGAACAAAAACCATATTTTGCATTAAGTGAATATCCTTAATTGACATAATATTAAAATTTTTATATAAAAGTTAAGTTGAATATTGTCTATCCAAGTAATATATATTTTTAATTGCTTTATTTTGTAAAACTTGTGAAGGGTTAAGCAAATTTTGAAAAGTTGAGCCCCATGTTAAAGTTAAATATTGTAAATGAGAGTGAATAATAGCAAAATAAATAGGACGTAACATATATTTTGGACTAAAAAAATTTAATATATTCAATGTGTTCACTCCAATTAATAGCTTCATCTATTATCAACCACAAAAATTTAATTTAATTTGATTGTTTTAAATGCCCTACTTTTAATTTTAAATCACTTCTTTATAAATTGGGGTTCTTTCCTCCTACATGAAAAAGAGGATTTTTCCAAATTCAATGTTAATTTATGACTACACATCCATAATTCAATGATTTTCATATCATGATTTATAAAATTTTGTATAATTTCATAGGAATCAGCGATGTATAAAATAGCTGTATCATCAGCAAACAATCTAATTTTCCCTTTCAATTTTAATTTAAATATAGAAGTAATATAAATAAGGAAAAATAAAGGGGCCAAAATCGAACCTTGCGGAACACCACAATTAATATTAAGACATTTGCTATGTTTATTTTTGATACGAACTTTTTGTTTTCGCTGATTAAACGAAACAAGTCAAAAACTACACCCGAAATACCCATGATATCAAGTTTTCGTAAAAGAATAGAAACATTTACTGTATCAAAAGCTTTGCAAAGATCTAGAGAAACAAGTGTACATTTTTGGCCGCTATCATAAGCCATTTGAATTTCTGAAATTAAATCAACAGCTGCAGGACCTACAGGCCCCAAAAGGATAGCACATGACATTTTTTTTTGTTAAGGAAATATATGTTTTTTATGCTCTTAAATTTTTCATTGTATTCATTTTTCGCTGTCTATCATAGTTTCGAAGATACAGGATGATTTGTAAAAAACGTACCGATTTTTAAGATGGCGGACCGGATTTGAGGTATTTTGCTCACGTGGATTTTATAGAATTTTTAGTATGATATAAAACTCTACCTTCCCCCACTAGCCCCAGCTTTATACTAATTTGTTCCGGGTCCCCCTATATGAATATGAACAGCTTAGTTGTACTTAAGTATAGGGTCTTAACTGTTATTAACTTGTAAACATGCTAATTATTTAAATTATTTTATTTATTTCTGGCCTGAGATAGTTAAAAAGGTCACTAACCTGTATAGGCTGCTGCACACTAACAAGGGCCAAAGGTTTCGAAGGTCCAGAATAGAAATTTCTAATCCCCGAAGAACTTGCGGCTGCTTGTAATTCTGGAATATCTGAGGTCTGAGGGTTTTCCATATAAAACACCACTGCTTTACCATTTTCGTTGGAAAAAGTTTGGTCAGCAATAGTTCTTTTGGATTTGGTGTGATTGCTCCTAAATTCTACCGTTGATGAAATAAATGGAACGAGGAACGTGGCTAATATTATATGCTGTAAAGACAATATAAAAATACCTTAGGTACAAAATTAATTTAGTTTTTGGTGAGTCATTTAAGCCTTTAAGGTCCTCATAAAACAATGCATCACATCCCCAAGCATTAGACATTATTTTTTTAATTGCGTTAACAAAGTGACACGCCAAGACTTAACAAAAAATACTTCAGAATACCACAGAGCTAATTTGTCGGGGACATCAAAAAGAGGATAAGATTGACACTGTACTTCCTGGGAGTTAAATGATTAGGAGAATAAGTATTTGCACCGAAAAAAAGGGATTATCATTAAATAAAACTGGATTACGGCTAGATATTAATAGCATCTCATGGAGAGGCTGTTTCGTATATTTTCTTTCCTAGAAAAAGTTGGCAACCAATTATTTTTAACTTGTTCGCGTGTTCATTGTGAAGTTTATCATTTTTTAGGGAAAAGAAAACCATAAAGTTTTTCTCCACAATTTTAATTCAATAGCTAAGCTATAATCTACATGTTTCGAGTATAGAAACACTCATCATCAGGATGTTGAAGTAAAAATTATGAACAGCTGATGTTGTTAGCAAAAAAAAAAAATATAATAAAGTTAAAGGTGGAACTAATCCATAATGGAGCTTTCAATAGCACGTATAGGGGGTGAAAAATTTTGCAGTCAAGAGGCGGAAAATCTATCAGCACGCTGAAGGGTCAGGGACCAGTAAAAAGCCACTGTGGGCGGGAAATGAAGAGAAAAACAGGACATATCAATACAATTCCATGTCAAATGAAGTGCTTTGTGGAAATCAGTTCAAAGTGTGTGTGATAAAAACATTATAGTTTGATTTGATTTGAAAAATTCACCTATGTCGAAGAGGTGTGAAAGAATAAGTCAGATATGAGGGGGGGAGAAAGAAAAAATGTGTTTTTTATATTTGAGTATAGATGCTTTCATTTAGCTTGAAGAAAAATGCTGTTGGGGCACTAAGCTTGTTACGGCCCAGTTACCCCAGCAGGAGTCAAAACTGACACATATTGTAGAAAAGGAAATAAAAGTTTACCACATTTTCAGAGAAACTTTTTGATATTTTTTAAAAGATTTTTAAAAAGAAATTTTATTCGTTTTTCATGAACATCCTAGACGGAAGTTCGCTGCGACCAGCACGTGTCTCCGTGACATAGGTGAATTTTTCAAATCAAATCAAACTATAATGTTTTTATCACACACACTTTGAACTGATTTCCACAAAGCACTTCATTTGACATGGAATTGTATTGATATGTCCTATTTTTCTCTTCATTTCCCGCCCACAGTGGCTTTTTACTGGTCCCTGACCCTTCAGCGTGCTGATAGATTTTCCGCCTCTTGACTGCAAAATTTTTTCACCCCCTATACGTGCTATTGAAAGCTCCATTATGGATTAGTTCCACCTTTAACTTTATTATATTTTCTCTTTTGCTAACAACATCAGCTGTTCATAATTTTTACTTCAACATCCTGATGATGAGTGTTTCTACACTCGAAACATGTAGATTATAGCTTAGCTATTGAATTAAAATTGTGGAGAAAGACTTTATGGTTTTCTTTTCCCTATATTATTCAACTCCACTTTGAGTATGGATTACTTCTTCAAAATTTATCATTTTTGTTAAACAATGTGTTGTTGTGATAAATAAACGTTCAAAACTAGTTATTAACAATGCCACCGTGTTTAGTGTCAAAAGTGCGGCAGAAGATTGATATTGGAATGATGCTGCTAACTCAAATTAGTGGATGGTAACCTATAAATGCTAAATTCCCATTCGTACACAGATATTATAGTATGCTATTTATACAGCCTATTATACTGTTTTTGTAGGCCTGTGGTTTAAAGTTGCCAAAGATTTCAAACTATATACCTACAACTAACATAAAAATGAATTTGTGTTAATCCGATGGTTTTTTTTATCCGAATTACAAAAAAACCAAGCAAAATATTAAAAAAATGTTTACCCATGAAAAGGTGGAATCTATGTGTGTGTGGGAAAGTAATTGCCATGAAAAAAATTCCAAAAAAAAAATATAAGACAATGAAACCTTAAAGGATACTAAACTTCATTACATCGTTAAAATATCTAAAATACAGTGTGAGCAGTAAAGCCGCATCATATTGAATTTTTTTTTTATTAATAGCTTTATTCGAAATTTGACTTTGGCATCAAGTTTTGCTTCGATCGAGATGAAAATTAAGTAAAAAAATAGTAGTCACGTGATTCGCATCATCTGTCAAATTTAAATTTTTTCCAAAAAATAATTCAAAAGTGGGGTTATTTCTGAAAATATCGAAAAAAGTTATAAGAAAAAGTTTAATTAAATACAGTTTCTAGCCTATGTGCAAAATTTCACTTAAAGAACACTTTACTGATGACACAGTGTTCTTTTTTGTCTTAATATTAAGGTGTAGTACTTTCAGACACAAACTACGTTTTCAAAAATACTTATTTTATGAAGTTACCTTATACAGGGTCAAAAACAAATAAACTTTGCATGACATGCGACCAAATTTTAATAGCCCAATTTTGATTTTGTAGAAAAACACACATTTAATAGGGTCCTACTTTAAAGAAAATGTATCTGAAATTAAGCATTGTCAAAACTAAGAAGTTTTATGTACAGTGCTGGATTTACCATTAGGCTGAGTAGGCTGGAGCCTAGGGCGGCAGATTTTAGGGGGCGGCAAATTTGGCCCAAAAATTTTTTTTTATCTTACAGAAATAAATGGTACAATCTTTATTCATGGTCTACGGGTAGTATTTTTTTAAATAAACTTTATTGTTGGCCGTGTCTGTTAATGGGGATAAAAAAAAGGTAGTTGGAACTTTACTGGCTTTGCAGAAAGAAATTTTATTTTCAATAAAATAAGTAGGTATCATAAATTTTTAAAATATTTACTAAAACTTATTGACCAAATTTGGGCGTGGTCCTAAAAAAATTTCGCCTGCGGCGCATTTCGCATGCAGCGGGCTTTTTCTTTCCCAAACACTTCACCTGTTTCACAACTCACGAGCCGTCACTGGTATAGGTGCGGCAAAAATTGAATAGCCAACTAGCGGCAAATTTGTAAATCCGTCACTGCTTATGTAGGTTGCGTTGAGTCTTCTTTTGCAAAAGTGGTGCAATTTTATAAAATATTGGTAAAAAATAAAAATTATCTTATGCAGCTAAAATTGTGCATGTTGGCTAGAAACTGCATTTAAAAAACTTTATCCAATAACTTTTTTCGATACTCTCAGAAATAACCCCACTTTTGAATTATTTTTTGTAAAAAATTAAAATTTTACAGATAATGCGAATCACGTTACTACTATTTTTTTTGCTTAATTTTCATCTCGATCGAAGCAGAACTTGATGCCAAAGTCAAATCTCGAATAAAGTTATTATTAAAAAAAAATCCCATATGATGCGGCTTTACTGGTCACACTGTATTTTTGTTTAATGAAAATACCTTGCGCACACTGCCCAATTCCTATAGAGACAAAATCAAATAAGTTTTTGAAATCGATTAATTAACATGACCGGGTCAAGAGAATGCAATACTTTTGACCTAATTTTATATACCGTGTGATTTTGTAATTTGGAATAAACTCAGTAAACCCAGCTTTTTAGAAGAATGCTTGGTTTAAGTTGTGGTATTTTTTATAAAAAAAAAATGTTGATACAATGTGTCCCAAATTAGAGATAGATGACGATATCGTTAATTTTTTTACATGGAAACCCTAGTTTATTTTGGCCATTTTTAAAGTGCATATAAAATTATACACAAATAACAAATTTCAAATTTTTATTCCTTGTACGAAACCAGAAAATGTTGACGAGTTGAAAGCCCAAATAAGACATGAATGTTTGACAATGTATTTTAATTTCTCCCGAAGTAATTAGAAATGTTCAAAACGAATTTTGCATGCGTTCAAGATATTGCCAAATAGTGAATGGACAAGATTTTGGGGAACTACGAACATTGTATTTTCCTTACCTAATAAGGGCAACCCAGATGAGATAACTTCCGAATTTGTAAAGAATACCACCATTGAAAACCCACTTTTAAACCTTATAAACACTTCACTGGAAATCGGCAAGGTAGATACCGTCGTTGTTAAAGATTTCTACAGTTATTCCAATCCAGAAAGTCAAGGGTTCAATTAGGGCTGATGATCTGAGACCTATCAATATGCTGGTAACAGCAGAACATTTTTTGGAAAGGGTTGTATACAGGGTGATTCAAAAGTACTTTGACAAACTTCGGGAGGTAATTGCTGGTAATATTTTAACATGAAAAATTCTTATAAACAGTGGTCCTTGGCGACTTCGTTACGTAGATACAGGGTGTTGAAATGTTAAAAGAAATAGTAATAATTTTTAAATAACTCCTTAACGAGTTATTTTTTTTTATAAAATTTTGTGAATTAAATAAGCATCTAAGGACACTTATTTTCAAAGTACAACACGTTCGTAAATCTAACCAGTGGCGTCGGTACAAAATACTACTATCATATTTTTTGTGAAAACTATGCTACACCACTGACTTATTTTATTTCAACTTTTTTCTTATAAATCCCCCCTTTATTTACAACAAAAAAGATCACGTGTGTTTTTTTGATACGAGGGACGGTTTAAGCGTAAATGATTATTTTATTTGAATATACACAAATATTAAAAAATGTGTTTTAACTGATCAACCACTCAAATATTTATTAAAGTATTTTAACGAATACCTACATACATACTTACTAACAAACAAATATGTATATACCTAAGGAAGGTATCTTGAGGATGCCCATTTTCTAAGTAAAACACGTTTTCAGTGGCATACATATTTATTTATTAGTATGTTATTTTTTAATATTTTGTGTTTTGACAAGGCGGCTTTGGAAATGCATTTTTTGTCGATAAATTAAAACATATTTGACAGTTAGTTACCATTGAAAATAACAAAACTGAAGAAATAAAACTCAATGGTAACTAACTGTCAAATATGTTTTAATTTATCGACAAATGCATTTCCAAAGCCGCCTTGTCAAAATACAAAATATTAAAAAATAACACTAATAAATAAATATGTATGCCACTGAAAACGTGTTATACTTAGAAAATAGGCATCCTCAGATACCTTCTTGTTTATTAGTAAGTATGTATGTAGGAATTTGTTAAAATACTTTAATAAATATTTGAGTGGTTGATTAGTTTAAAACACATATTTTAATATTTGTGTATAGTCAAATAAAATAATCATTTACCCTTAAACCGTCCCTCGTATCAAAAAAACATAAGTAATCTTTTTTGTTGTAAATAAAGAGGGGATTCATAAGGAGAAAGTTAAAATAAAATAAGTCAGTGGCGTAGCATAGTTTTTACAAAAAATATGGTAGTAACATTTTGTACCGACGCCACTGGTTAAATTTACGAACGTGTTGTACTTTGAAAATAAGTGTCCTTAGATGCTTATTTAATTCACTAAATTTCATAAAAAAAATAACTCGTTAAGGAGTTATTTAAAAATTATTACTATTCCTTTTAACATTTCAACACCCTGTATCTCCGTAACGAAGTCTCCAAGGACCATTGTTTATAAGAACTTTTCGTCTTACAATATTGCCGGCAATTACCTCCCGAAGTTTGTCAAAGTACTTTTGAATCACCCTGTATAAACAGTTATTAGAATTCACTAAGGAAAATAACATCTTGGTTGCTACCCAGTCAGGATTTCGAAAAAATCACAGTTGTGAAACTGCATTTCAAATAATATATGATTGGAAATATCTTTTGTATGATAACTATGCTATTGGAGACCTTGATTTACAGCGTGCGTTTGAAACAATAGATAGGCAAATTGTAATAAAAAAATTAAGAAAATATGGTGTAATTAACTAAGCATTGGATTGGCTAATAAACTATACCTATCTAAAAAATAGAAAGCAGGTGACCAAAATTAACAATAGTATAGTACGGGAGGTATCGACCAATAACGGTGTACCTCAAGGAAGTACCCTTGGCCCATTACTATTTTTGTTTTATAATAATAATATAACTTCAGTAGGATACATTTGTTTGCAGATTATACGTTAATATACTTCTTTTCAAAGGATCTAGATCATCTCATTCGTACTATTAATTTGGCATTGGGACATCTTCATAAACGGTTCAGTATAAATTCACTTAAACTGAACATAAAAAAACACAAGTTCATGTTGATTGGTAATTAAAGCGAATTTAAGCAGAGGAAGCTAAGTGTAGAAATAGGGGGTAATTTTATTGAAGTGGTGGAAAAAATCAAATATCTTGGATTTTTTATTGACAGCTATCTTAATTTTAAAGAGCATATTTTACACATTATGAACAATGTAACAAGGAATGTTAACTTTTTATCTAGGGACGCTGCATCTTTATCCCAGTGGACAAAAATTACTGTTTTTAATACTTTGGTTTTGCCGCATCTTGTTTTTAGTTCATCTGTATTGTCTTTGGCTAACAAAAATAAGATTAATAGGTTAAAAAAACTGCAAAATAGGGCGATGCGGATAATTTTGGGGAAAAGAAGAGACACACCTGTGAGACATAATGTTAAATAGACTAAATTGGCTTTCTGTCGAAGATTTTGTTAAATTTTGGACACTGGTTCTTATATCTAAAACAAAAAATGGGTTGACACCACGATACTTAACAGAACGGTTACTGGCTAACGAATCAGTTCATTCATACCCGACAAAAAACAAAACGAACTTTTACATTACAACAAAGAATAAAAGTAGCTCGGAAAATTCAGTTTACATAAAGGCTTAATTAGTTTTAATTCCCTGCCACAAGACATTAAGAATGCTAAAAACCTTAATATATTTAAGAATAAATTAAAGAAACACGATAAGTGTTTCTACACTCGAAATATGTCGAATTATTAAGAATTATTCTAGGTTCGCCTAGTTTTATTCTAATAAACTTGTAAAGAAAGACTTTGTGCATTTCTTTTTTTAGTATCATTTAAGTTATGTTTATTTGTAGGAACTTGTTTCCTTTTTCGCGGCCTTTTATACATTTTTATTACATCCTATAAGAAACTTATAAACTTGTCCTTTTGCCGAACTGTTTTTACTCCAAAAAGTCCTCAGCTGGATAATTATTGTCCTATATTCGATTTTCCACTGGCTAATCAGATAAAACTTTTTTGGGTTATTTTGCACAATAATTTAAAAACTTTTACTAATCGAGAATGTACACTCTTTTCACTTTCAAAATCACTATCAAAGCGTACTTACAAACAAAACCATGATGTAACCATTTGGGAGTGTAACTATCTATTGATGACAAATTTTGATAACTACTTTCTTTTATAGACTAAGAAAAAGAAAAAATCCGTACATAATTTCATCTGCAAAAAGCAAACGTACTTTTTGTGGTATTGTGAAAATTATTTTAAATCTTAATTTAATTTCTCCAAGTTTATACTTAAGAATTCGATTATGGTCGGTCAAGTTTAAGTTTTTTAACTTCATTACTATTTCTTCAAGTTTATTCAAGATAATTGTGGTTTTGATGCAATTTAAATTATCATTATTATTCAAAAGAAAAGTTAAGCGTAGAGATTAAATAAAGAAAATATCGGTTTTCGGTCGTCACCGCAGTATGCTTATGAATTACTTTACCTTAAGAATATGATACACAACACTGCTAGATTCAGGTTTTGTTTTATTAGAACTCATATAGGGTCCCGCGGAACTAGTACCGTGCGAGCAAAAATTATTTGCATCAAAGAGGGCTTGGATTAAAAAACGTAGGACTTGGTTTAGATCACAATGATATTGGGACGATATATCTAACCAAATCTAGGATAAAATTTTGTCAAATTCATATTATGACATGGTATGCCAAAGTAATAAAATAAGTAAACAAATACAAATTTATTTTTGTTGTTTACAAAATTAACAAAGTAAGAATATACAGAAAGAAAAAGAAAAATAATTACATGTATTCTGAGAACTCACATAACCGGAGAGGTGGAACCAGGCTTCATCCGAAAAAATGTCAGGCCTAATAAATCATTTCTTTCCAATAAATTTTGGGTAAACCATTGAGAGTAATTCCTGCGTCTTTCAAAATCTGCGGCTTGTATTTCCTGGAATACTTGCACTTTATAAGGAAATAAATTTAGCTGCTTCTTAAGAATAATCCTGCATGTTTCGTAAGATCTTCCGTTTTTCTGTTCTTACGGATGGTCTTCCTGCTCTTTTTTTGTGTTGTGTAGAACCTGTTTCCCTAAACACAGCCACGATTCTTTTCAGGCAATGATAAAAATCCCCAGCAATAATAGCAACGTTAGGAAAATGTTCGTGAAAATCGTCCATGCACAAACCTGGATTGTATTGCCAGTCACAATTTACTCTAACCCCGTTTCGAAAATACGCTTCAACCATGAATGTTTTGTGCTGTTCCGTAAAGCCCATTCAGTGAATTGGTCAAGAAATTGGAAAAATTAGCGATGAATCAAATTACTTGTAACGACTGTCAAAGATGACGAAATAACTGATTGACTGTTAATTCAGGTAGTTACTGATACCCAACAGGTATTAAGCTCTACGGCTAAGCATTACGTCCTTAGATGCAAGGCCCTCTTTGATGCAAATAATTTTTGCTCGCACGGTACTTGATGATTTTCCGGAGTACCTACCATATAAAAAACAAATAATAACAATAATGAAAGCATACATTCCAACGCGTAATACAATTTAACGGAAGACCGGCTTAATGATAGAGAATAATCAATAAAAATCAAATTTGTTGTTTCTACAGCTCTTGCCCCTATTGTGATTCTTTCCGTGTGATAACGGCTATTAAACGATTTATTTAATATCTGCTAATTTAGATCTAAGTAGATCGTACAATTTAGTAAAGGGATTCTCGGATTCCTGAAAATAGAATGGAAAAAGTTAAATCACGGATTCTGTCACACAGTGTTAGTCCAAGAGCATATTATAATGTGATGATTATAGCTGCCGGCAATAAGGGACCTTAAAAGATCAATGTCATGCGAAGTAAGTAAGTAAGTATGTTTTTAAAATTTGACTTTCTATTAAACTATAAACTAGAAGATAATTAAAAAAAAGTTAGTGTCATAAATTATAGATTTCTTTAGACTTGAAGAAGGAATAGGTAAACATATACTAAAGTATTTTCTTCTATTACATGTAGAAACATTGATATTGTTTTTATGCTTTTTATGATTCATACCAACTGATTCTAATATTAAAATTGAAGTTAGTGTTACAGTTTTTTGTACTGCAGTATCCGCTATGCACATAACAGGATTCCCTGCTTCATCTAGAACTGCGCAACAGCGAGTAAAACAATGTTCCGAATTAAGAAATCGAGCAGCTGCATCCAAACCGTTTGTAAAAAATAGTGATAAGGAACAAAGAATTTGGTTTGCTATGCAATATTTAGCAGAAAATGATTTTTTTTGGCAAATTGTTAACTTTTCCGATGAAAAACCTTTTCAGTCTACATAATATACTGGAAGGATTTGAGTATATAGACCAACAAATTCCCGATATGATGAGAAGTATACTAAAAAAAAAAAGCAAACCAGTGGACGTTTCTCCGTTAATGTGTAGGCATGGATGGGTGTTTACGGTGCAGGTGTATGCTGGAATATTGGTGGAACACTAAACAGGTTTTGGAAAATGTTTTTCTGCCGCGATAGTTTTTGAAGGAAATAACTTTCTATTTCAGCAGGATAACTGCCCTGTGCATACTGCAAGAAATATAGGAAACTGATGGTTAAGCCAAAACAACATAACATGTCTGCTTAGTGATTTGGTGCTCAAGAAGTCCTGATTTAAATCCAATTGAAAATTTTTGGGGATGGTAAAACAAATTGACAAAATAAATTTTAAACCACAGAATGAAATAGAGTTATTTGATAAAATAGAAGAAATTTGGAAAGCGCTAACTCCGGATTACACCAGAAGTATATTTTGTGAATGCCAAAAAGATTACCATTAGTGTTAGAATCCAATGGCGCAGCGCAGCAATTAAATATTAGTATTTTGTTTGTTGTTTGTTAATAAATTTACCCTTTTTGGCTTTATACTTTTGTAGTTTTCCTGGTATTATTTTATAATTATCTTATTTCGCGGCTGTAATTTAAATACAAAAATATTTAGAAATAACCATTAATATCTACTTATGGTAAAAAATCGAACATACAATAATTTACAGCTATGTATGTTGTTCTATCCATGGTATAAGCAACAAGGTGAGAAACCCGTTTTACCCAATTTTGTTGTAATTGAGTTATGTATGGGTGGAGTCGGGTGGAGTGTACGAATTTATATGTCGTCAACAGAACTGTATCTACATACATTATTCAAAATATTTTTTTTAATTTTTAATGGACAATAAAGTTATGTGAAAACTTAGCTTCGGATTGTTATATATGCCCTGAGAGTGCTTTCTCTTGAAGTAAATGATACAGTATTGTTCTCCAAAGGGTTTATTTTGCTTTGATAGAATTTTTGTAAAGCTTTTATAGTTTAACAATGCACATAAAAGTATAATTTGCTACCGGACTAACATATTTGTAACAAATTCTTATTGGTAGACAATTTGAAATAATACCAACAATTTTTAAGGATATAAAATATCTTCTTAAAGAAAGTAATAAAGATCGTGATATCAAGGAGAGTCTCTTAATTTAAAATTCCTCTAAATACGGAAGAAAGAAAATTATGGCCACTGTCATAATAACTGTAATATTTATTTAATTTATATCAGGGCATTTCTAAGGATTCTGGTATAAAAGATAGTACCTTTTGGATTTACAGTCAGTGTACCTCTCAACCAATATACAACCAATACGTGCAAGATGTTCTTCAAGGCGGTAAGTTTTACTGTATTGAATACAAAATCATCCCCTGTTAATACATACTGTAGTTTTGTTTCAATATCAGCGATTATTTTCAAAAGAAATTAGTTTAAAACGAAAATGAATAATTTTTTTGGATTGTTCCACATTTTTGAATTTGATGCTTTGATATTTAAGTCTACCAGGAATCGAACCGACTTAAGAAGAATTACGAAAAAAAATTGCTTTGCAGCTCAAAATTTTTAGTAAATTGTATGAAAATTGTGAAAAGTTAATTGCAAAGAAACATAATTAGTTGCTTGTTTGTGTCAGTGTCAGTCAGTCTTTTATAATAACAACTTACTGTATCATTCTGTCTTCCTTTAATAGTTGTTTTCGTCATTGCATAGTATCTATACAAATTACACAATGAAATAAAACAATACGTTTTTAGGTAGGTACCTACTTATAATTATTTAAATATTTACAGATGCATTAATCGGCTTTTTCATTTTGTTAAACTTTGAATGTTAGAAACCTTTACGTGATGAAAATTAATTTTATAGTTTGGAAAAACATGCGTTATTATTAAAAAGTTGGTTTAGCAATATCCATTTTATTTTTTTAATTACGTTTTTAAAAATTACATTGAAAACTAATTTACTATCTTTGTTCAGTTAGCCTCTAGGTGTTAACCAAAGACATAGCTCACAATTTTACCTTCATCCTGAACAAACCCGAACAAACCCGAACTATTGAAATGAACAATTTGGAATCAGGAAAAAATATATCTAATAATTTTTGAAAAAAAATAGTATAACAAGCGGTTAATAAAAACTCGTAGCTTTATTTTATCATGAACATTAACAGCAGTTGACGTTAGCGTATGGCAAACGATTAGGATTTTTGATTCAAATATTATAGTTTTAAAAAACCCGAAAGGATTTATTTTGAAATATTAGTCATTGATTTTAAAAATCTTGTAGAAAAAATAATATTGTAGTGATGTGTTTTTAAAATTAATTTTAATACCTGGTTAAAAAGATAAAACATATTTTGTAGTTGCTATACTTAGAAGTGATCAATGCATGGCGACCATATATTATTAAATAAATTTAAAATTGCTGTTTTTCAGGCTGTTGTGATTATCCTGATCGTAAACGCTTCTCTGGCCACAGCCCATGTGGCAAAAAGAGGTGTTTTTGACAGTGGTTACGGCTTTAACTCCTATGAAGGATTTGGTCATTCAGGGCTTGGAGCTTCTGGCTCATTTGTCTCAGGTCCAGCAGTTACTTATGCAGTAGAGGTAAGTTGTAACTTAAAAATTTGTCAACGTCATTCATTCGAAACTAAAATATTGACTACCCTATATCTACAACCATAATTTGTCAATTTTTTTTAAATGTGACACATCTTTAATGTTCTTTGCCAAGTCATACAAGTACTTAACAAAAAAAAAAAAAGGTCATCAATTATTATCAAATGCACAACACTTTTCATGTAAAACCAACTATAAGGATTTATAAATATTGCAAAAACAGGACCTGATAACTTGCTATATATCGTCGGTTTAAAAGTCACTAAGTAAAAAAAGAAAAGCCGTTATTATCAAATTTTTTTCATGTGATCGAAAGTAATGGTTTTCTTTAACAGTTGTCTTTATTAGACAACTGAAAAATATCTGTAGAACGTCAGGAATAACAGTTTTCGTACTTAGTGAATTTTACCTTTAAACCGATGATATACTGGTATACACTATAATATTAGCTAAAATGCTGTCAAAAGTACATATACTTATATTAAGCTATTTCGAATAGAGTTTCAGCGTTGTTAACACCATCATTCCTACTTGGGTTGTAAATAGGGTTGCCAGATTTCAAAAAACAAAAAGCGGGAGGTGCCGATATAATTTTTGCGCTTTCCCCATATCGTAGAAATAATTATTGTTTAAAATTCGTAAATATTTTTTGCTCCATTAATAAGTTATATTGTGTTTTGTAACACTAATTTAAAGTCTTATTTTTCCAAGATAGACATATCATTATTTAACACCCAGTATATTTTTACATTTTTAAATTCCGCATAAAATTATAATTATTTTTTATTAAATGCATTATTAGTCTATACTTCATAGTTTCCGAGATATTGACTCTCGAAAAGTGACATTTTTGAACTTTGACAGCTTATAACTTTCTAACAGTACGTCTTAGAGCAAAACGGCTTACATGTCCCTATCTTCATTTTTTATTATCTTCCCAAAAAAATCAACTTCCGGTTAAACCGGATGTAACTCGAAAGCAGGAAATATATTTGTTCCGGTTTAACTGGAAGTTGATTTTTTTGGGAAGATAATAAAAATTGAAGATAGGGACATGTAAGCCGTTTTGCTCTAAGACGTACTGTTAGAAAGTTATAAGCTGTCAAAGTTCAAAAATGTCACTTTTCGAGAGTCAATATCTCGGAAACTATGAAGTATAGACTAATAATGCATTTAATAAAAAATAATTATAATTTTTTGTGGAATTTAAAAATGTAAAAATATACTGGGTGTTATATTTAAAAATATAAAATTCGTTCGAATTCCAGACAAACTAAAAAGCTGGCAACAACGCCAATATCGTCATTCGGTGCGTTAGATCCTCTTACACAACTGTACCAAATTTGGTTTAAATCGGCCAGTAAATTGTGATGTTATTAAGCCGTTTCCAAACTTTATACACACACTGTATATACTTATATTGAATACAGACAAGAAAATTGCCTACATTTAAACAGTTTTTAGTTTTTGATTGACATATTCTACAACCTACTTAATCGTTTAGAAGTTAGAAGCCACTCTGAAATTATCTTAATTAAATAGAATATCATTTGGTTTATTTTAACCCAACAAATGTTTGTATTTACAGAAATCGTATGCTCCATCAGTTTCTCCTTCAGAAATCGCATCAGCCATCCAGGCCGCCAAGGAAGCCTCGTCCAACGTCATGTCTGCCCAACGTAGAGTCCAAGAGGCAAAAGAAGAAGTGCTACATCAACAACATGAAGCTATTAAAAAACAGGCAGAAGCACAACTTTCACTTCAGGTAAACAATCGGAACCTAATAATAATGGATCATCCAACAATTTTTCCTGTTGAAAGCGTTAACGGTTTTTATACAGAACATCCAAATTTTCTAAAGACTTGGGGAAAATAAGATCATTAGAAGCCATAAGATATCTAATACTGATAAGAGAAGAAATGTTTAGAAAACTGAAAATGTTATAGTTATATTAGAAGTTTAAAAAATTTAACGGCTTTAAACTTTAATAACAAGGGTTGATATTTTGGGCCGGGTAAAACGTCTACATCCCTTAAATTTAAAAATGAAAGGACACACATTGTTCTTAATTATTGGTAATTGTTCTTAATAATTCCCAGTTAGATTTATATCAGTTTTGAGAATACCCAGTTTCCTAATAGCTAATCGTATGAGTTCCTTTAAATTCAACTTTCCGAAAGATTAATATGGGATCACATATCCTGAATTTTGCCGAAGAATTGCTCAGACTCACAACATCTCACTCTCTTGCTAGTTGCCCCTTAAGGTGGGAGTATCAACACGTTTGCCAACCTATAACCCATTTCGCGTAAATTTATTTATGTTTTCTAGCTTTTATACAAAATTTAAAGAAAATCAGTATCGACTTAATATTCTATAGGTAATAATTGACATATTTAATAAATATCAAGGAATTTCATAACTTATTTTTAGGAGAATTGTATTGCGAAAAATATCGGGTAAGATTTTTTTTACATTATTATGTCATTGTCACTCATTGTTCTTTCACTATACAATTCTCCCAAAATTAGCAACAAAATAAATTGATATTTTTGTAATATATCAGATACTACCTAAATAATGTACCGACGATATTGATTTTCTTTAAATGTTAGTTATTAAAATAATAAACTCAAAAAATCAATGCGAAATAGGTTATAGGTTGGCAATAAATTGAATGACGTTGAGAATTCAACCTTAATATTTTCCAAATTGACCTGATTAAATTGTGTAACGCATGTTTGTCAACAAAACTTCTTATACAAAGACAAGTCTATTGACATGAGCTGATAAATTTTCTATTAATTGATTTAATAAAGCATTATCTATTTCATTTTAGAAAGCTGAAGCAGCGGCAGCAGTCTCTCAGCAAGAAGCTAAAGCAGCTGCAACTGCACTGGTACGTGCCCAGCAACGTCTTGCTCAAGCTAAAGCCGAAGTAGCGGAAGCCCAACATGAAGCTTCAGCTAAGGAGAGTCGTGCAGCAGTCCTTATTCATAAAAGTGCAAATGCTGCAGCCCACGAGATTCAGAAAACGGGTTAGTTGATTTAAGGCTTAAAGGTTGAACTTATAAACTTCCTAATCAATTTAATGAAATTTGAGAGCTTCGAATTTAATTCATGAACTATCTTTCCTTGATAGCAGATAGGTACCAAAAATATGTTAATGTTACGTTCGACAATGATGTTATTATTTATATTTTATTTTCAGATGATGCTGCTAGAAAAATTTCAGCTCTCCAAAGTTCCGGCAGCGCGGCAATTAGACAAGCATCTGCAAACAAGCAAGGTTCTCTAACAGCAGCATCAGCTGCAGTGGCAGCTTCTCAACATTCGGGTTCAAGCAGCGACAGTGGCGCCGGTCCTTGGTACGGTCAGAAGGTCGTACATTTACAGCCCTGGGGCTAAGACTAAAATTAACTTTTGTTACCCCGATAGTGGATGGTATTTTTTTGTTATTGCCATGTTTTTTGTCTTAGTCATTAATAGGTACGTATACTAACTAGGTTATGATTATTGTTATTTTATTTTTAGTTTATTTTAATTTTTACAGATATAATGACTGCTTTTTTTTATAGATAATGTATGTGAAAATGTAAAAAAAGATTAATATAAATATTGGTTTTTAAACAGTATATAAATGTCGTTTATTTTCTTATTATAACAAACCCTATTGTATTCGCCTCAACCTCTTCAAAGGGGATTAAATGGGATCAGGGTCGGCTTGAAAATATACCTACACCCCATAATTTATTTTTATAATTTAAAATAAATAGATAGGTATTTTTAGGTTTTAGGTCCGGCTCTGCTCGAAAAGGTTTTAAAATTTGGGATTTCATTATTTATTTTATGGTCAAAGGGATAATGGGGGTTTATTGCAGTCAAAAGATCAACGGTATAATTCTACAAATACTATATATTTTATATAACTAAGGTTTTACGTACTATACAGGATCTTGCACCTCACCTCCCTTCTTCTATAGCTCACTTAGGAATTAAGTTAGGATTTTGATATTTTGCAGACCTTACCTGTATAAAAACTAAAAAATATCAGTTTTGCACCACTGGTTTTAAAAATTAATAAAAAATAAAAATAATGCCTCGTTAATCAAATTATACAAAGGTACTTATTAAATAAGATATAGCAGTCTCGTTAACCAAGTTTGATTAATACGAATTGTACAGGCTGTCCAAAGTTTAGTGTCAAAATTTGCAAACTTTAAAGCAATTTATTTTTCTTATTTCAAATATGAACCCCGTATCTTTTTATGTCATTCAATGCAGAATTAAAAATCAAACATTTGTCCCAATTACAACCCTATCGCAATTTCTAACGCATCAAGACTTATTTGCAGAAAACTAATTTTATCAAATATTCCAACGGTCATTAATTATGAATAAATATAGAAGGTGGCTTTGAAAAACAATTTATTGGTATTAAAGTTTATTAAAGTGACAAGAAACCATTTTGACTTTAGTAATCTAAAAGTTTCAAATATTGTTAAATTGTTAGTAATTATTTAAGCTGTTATACCTATATAAGTATAGGTATAGTCAGATCTGGTCTTAACGTGCGGGTCCAAAGGTCACTGATGATATGCGTCAAATTAGACAACACATGCAGGCAGAGGCTATCAAAATGTTGTGAGATTATTTACAAATATACCGATGGAAGGAAAAATAGTTTCATTATTTTAGCTATCGCGAAGATAGCCACATATACCTAATATTATTAGTTTTGTAAAAATTATGTACAGGGGAGTTGAAAAAGTTACAAAAAAATTATATAATCGTTAATTATATACCTACTGTACCCTTTAATTAAAAACGACAATAATAAACAGTGCAATTTATTTTAACAATTTTACTACTAAAACCTAAAAATACAATGGCATTTAGTCTGATAAACTATTTCGATAATGAAAGAAAAAGTGGAAATTCGCAAACCAATATGCAGGAAACCGTATATAATAAAAAAACTGGGAATTAGTTTACGGACTATGCAGAATAATGTGCATGAAAAAAAAAGCATAATATAATACCCAAAAATACTAAAAAATGTAAACGAAAAACACCGTTTATAATTATATAGCCTAAAAACTCTCATCGTCACTTATAAAATCTGAAAAGTCCTCGTCGTCTGAGTCGTCTTCGAATGGAGCAATTATCATTGGCGCTACTTCGACATCTAGCATCTAGTACTTGTTCTCGATCCCACCAATCCCTTATTAATATTTCTGTATGTTCCACCGATTTCTTCCAGTAGGTACTCTTGTGTAATATGATCTAACGAATCTTGCCAAACTATTTGTACTTGGTCGGATTTAAGACCATCACCTACATGTTTTTCATAATAAGACTTTGCACCAGCCCATATTAATTCTATATTGCGTTAAATGGCAATGATATGGCGGCAGTCGTATGACCATATTCACGCAGTATTTCATCTACCGCGTATATTTTGGATTTCTTAAGAGACTTTGATATTGATAGGAGTTCCGATTTAAGCATATTTGGTAAAGGATTTTGGTTGTGTTTTTCCACTATACCACCATATCCTGTTGCAGAACCGGCATGCAAAATAATAAAACGCTTTCCCGTACCGCACCCCTTTTTCCTTTTAACACTTTTTACAGACTCATCTTGCCAAGATTTTGAACTACTTCCATTCGAAAATATCCACGTTTCGTCTTTAAAATACCACTTTTCTAAATTTCGATTTGTAATTGTCCGTAAATTTTTTTAAAAACTGAACACGCTGACTCACTATCTGTGGCTGCTCACATAAAAATCTTCGGTTACAGTCTTTTTTATAGCGAAAACCTAAATTTTTTATTAATTTTGACAACGCTTCAAGTCCAATTTCCAAAACACCCCGAATTTTTAATGTTTTTTGTAAAACTGGAAGAGTTACATTGGTTTTTGATTTGTATAAATCGTAAATCACACATTTCGAACTCCCATTTTAATATTTTCGCTTAAATCGTCAGTCTTTGGCTTTTCTTCCTTAACACTTTTTGGTATTCTTGGGTATTATGTTATGTTTTGTTTCATGCACAATTTTCTGCACATTCCTTAAACTAATTCCCAGTGCTTTGGCTACTGTTTCCTGAATATTGGTTGGCGAATTTCCACTTTTTCTTTCATTTTCGAAATAGTTTATCAGATTAAGTACCATTTTTTTTGATTGGGGATGCAAAAACCCAGAAAATTGTTTCATTTTGTCACAAACTGTCAAAGTCACAAAACTGGCATATTTAAAATAAAACGTAGCTGGTGCAATTATAAGCTTTTTTAGAATCGCTGGAAAGTAAATACCTACATATCCTTTTTTTTCATGTCAAAATGGAATAAGTCTGTCTCATTTATCTTACGTATTTTATTTAGAGGGTAAAATTAAACGCAAGTAAAGAAAACAAAAACTGAGAGTATGCTTTCTTGAATCGTATGACCCGCACGATAAGACCAGATCCGACTATACCTACTTTACTTATATTGCTTTTTGTGATTGACTACAACCTATACAACCAAGAAGAGCTCGTAGATATGATTTTGATATTAGGAGCATGCGAAAAGAACTATTTTTTGGCAAGACGAGTTTACGCACAGCGTTATCCGGAACGACGACATCCAGACAAAAGAAAACTGCAAAACATATTAGAGAGAGGTTTGTACAAACGGAAAATGTAGGTAAATTACCCAAACAGTGAGAAATAAACGGGTCCGAACTGAAGAAAATCAATTGGCTGTGCTATTAGGTATCTGTTATAGAAAATCCTTCAGTTAGTCAACAAGCAGTCGCTGATGCAGAGATGTAAGCGAAAGAACAGTTCAACGAATTTTAAAGGATAACCATATCCACGATTATCATTTCCAGTTAATAATAATTACTAAAGTCTATTCACTCAGTAAACCTGCAAGATGGCCGACATGTCATATGACAAAAGTCATTGAAAATGCAAAAATTCATTTTATTTAGCTGGAATATGACTTTTGTCATATGACATGTCGGCCATCATGCAGGTTTACTGGGTGAATCGACTATAACAATTTAACAATATTTGAAACTTTCAGATTACTAAAGTCAAAATGGTCTCTTGTCACTTTAATAAACTTTAATACCAATAAATTGTTTTTCAAAGCTAACTTCGATATTTATTCATAATAATATAACTGCTGGAATAGTTGATAAAATGAGTTTTCTGCAAATAAAGTCTTAATGCGTTAGAAATTGCAATAGGGTTGTATTTAGGACAAATGTTTGATTTTTCATTCTTCATCGAATGACATAAAAATATACAGGTGTTCCTATTTAAAATAAGAAAAATAAATTGCTTTAAAGATTGCGAATTTTGACACTAAACTTTGGACACCCTGTACAATTCATTTTAATCAAACTCGTTTAACGAGACTGTTAGACTATTTAATAAGTACCTTTGTATGCTTTTATTAACGAGGCATTATTTTTATTTTTTTATTTATTTTTAAAACCAGAGTGGTGCAAAACAAAAAGAATTTTTGAGTTTTTATTTTTTTTTCGCCTATAATACTGAATCAATTTCAATAAAATTTTAGGGGTATTTAGGTAACGATAGGAGGCACCCAAATAAGTTAGAAAATATATGGCATGTTATCTAAAAAAGTACATCCTTATGACGTCACACTTTTTTGGAACACCCTGTATGAAAAAAAATATTTTCCTGAAATGCGCCCCAAGATACAGGTACGGTGTGCAAAATATCAAAGTCCTAACTTAATTAATAAGTGAGCTATAGAAGACGGGAGGTGAGGTGCAGGACCCTGTATAGAGGTTTAAGACGCTGCCACTGTGTGGGTTTCTTTGCTTCCATAGGGAATGATCATCCTGTATAGATGCCTGTGGGCGTAGACAACGAATTTACCAGCACAATCTTCAAGAAGAAACTATAGCTGGTTTTATCGATTTCCCATTTTTCTTAAAAAGGAACTGAAAAATAGCTATTCCGGGATTAAATAAAGCGGATCCTGTTAAATAAATTCCTCAGTGATGACAGCTTTATTCTTCCGATCCTCGCATTCCTGCAGTCTTCTTACTGCTTCAGAGGCCCCTGGAATATAGCTAATTTAAAACTGCTACATCGGTATCTTCTCCCAAAATAAGTATGGCTGAGTTGTTGGATAAAAAAATAATGGTAAAACAATATTTTATCCATGTTAAAGTTTATTAATTCTTGCTGGTGTTCAGCTACTTTCCGTGGTTAATATGATAGATTTCGATCGTGACTACCCACTCAGAGTGGACTTTGAAACGGAGACACCCTTTTTTTTCTGTGGGAGACACGTCGGTCGTGCTGCTGCTTTGAAACCGCACTAGTTTCTTGACTGGAAAAGTCTGTGAGCAACTTTTAACCTCTCTTTCTCTGTGGTCTCATGGGTGCAAAGTCCGTGCGTAATGTGTTTTTTGTTCACATGGCCTACCAGTAGGGATGGCAATTTTTTCTAAAATATCGATGTTTTAAACCGCAGTTAATTCTAAAAAATGAGCGTATTGAAAAATGTAATTTTCTAAAAAAAAGCCAATGCGACAAAATCTGAGTTGCTTTTAGTTACTTTTATATGGTAAAGTAAAACCAACGGCAAAGTTGAGCGTTCCTTTTATTAATTTAACTTCACTCAGCCAGCATAGATTTTTTTCTTCCTGCTATACCTAGCTTTAGTCAGCCTATATTTTTTTACTTTGGCTGTTTAATAAACAAAAGGAAATTACCTATTATCCATCGACTGGTGTATTCTTAAAGATGTAACGAAAGCGGACAAACCCTATAAATTTTCTTTGGATATAAATTAATGATGTTTTAAAAATATCGATGTATCATCGACATTCCTAGTTTCATCATCAAAATCGAAAGTTAGGTTAACGGTGAAACCCACTAAACTCGGTTTAAAGGTCACTTTTGAAAAAAAATTTTAAATTATGATATAATTATATTTTAGATTTAATTCTATGACGTTCTTTTTAAGTTGTGTTCACAAAAGTACTAAAACCTAAAATTGAATTTTGTTAATCATCCTAATGTCTTTGTTACGATCTTATACTAAATTTCTTCCTCAAATACAAGTCATTCGACGTTTTTCAAGTGATAAACCTTGGCAAGAAGTTTCCATACCGGTTCCTTGGGGACAAATAAGAGGAAAATGGTGGGGCCCAACTGATATCAGACCAGTCTTGACACTGCATGGTTGGCAGGTAAATATTTAATATTTATTTAGTTTAGTGGTATACCTAGTGGTGCTTTTGGTTATGTTTTAGTTGAGTTTATAGCGGGTGTTTTAGTGTGCACATAATAGAAGCTCAATTTCAATTAGAAAAATCATCCAGAGTAGTTTTCATTAGGGGTTAGTTAGTTTTTTCTTTTCCAATGTTGCTATTCTCCATGTTTTTTACTTTTTTGTTTTCTACCTACGTAACTTCCCAAAGACCCCTCCCCTGTTTTCCGGATAATTTTGCCAGATTTTTCCATAGGATATTTGAGGACCCTAAACTCTGACAGTATTACTGATGTCAACCCTGAAATGACTATAAGTAGGTAGGTAGGTAGATACTGACAGTAATAGGTACTGATCATATAGGGTCCTCAATTCAATAAATAAGTGTCTAATTTTTTTTATTTTTTTTTCTTAACTTTAAACCTCTATTTAATCACAAAATAAAGGAGACTCCGGGTAGACTCATTTTCTTTTCAGTTTTACTTTAACACAAAATTAACGTTCATAAGTTTATGTTGGTTCACATTTTAATTTTATTAGGTACACCTACTTAGTTTGTTTTTATTTATTGTTATTTATTAGGAACATAATTTTACTTGTGTCTCTAAAATACCATCAACCAAGATCCTTCAGTCTTTGTATATAACTTTGTTCTGCTAAAAGTTAAGCAACGTAAAGTAGTAATATACCAAATTTACTTGTTTAGATATCTTTCGTGCAATAATGACATACCTAAGTAAGTACCTACATGCTGTAGAAATGGATGATATTAATGCCAAAAAGGGTCATTGTGTTTGAAAATTAATATAGAGTGTTGAAGTATGCATTTCTTGATGAAGAAATTTTTTTTTTACGAAATGGGAAAATTCAGTTAGGAAACCTCGGGAAAAAGTATAACATGATGGAGTAAAAGTACCTACACCTACTGTTTAATATTTTATTTTACATTTAAGTTAGAAATTTTATGGTAATTTAACATTAGGTATAGAATGAATTATTTTCATCAGCCATTGTAGGTACTACAAAAAATGTAATAAACTAAAGATTACTATAATCAATTTATTTTCAACTAGCACGTGGACGCATTCAAACCCTTATAAGACTTTACGGCTGCAGGATTTTTAAAATAATCTGCTTATTTTCCATATAAATTACAATTACAGGTTTAGATAGCGACCCATATAGCTTTTATACTCCACATAAAACAATAGATATTTAAAAAACTGCTTTTATAGGCTAGTATACACAGTGAATTTTAAGTGTTAACGCTGGGTTGTAGTATTTTGTGCTATTTAAACAGTTACTTTATACCTAGTAAGAAGTATTTTTGCTATACTATTCCGAAAATAAAGTGGCCATTGGAATGTGACATCAAGTAAACAAACAACCCTTTCAATACCATGTTTCCTTTTTTTTAAACAGTCTGCGCTGGCAAAACCCAAATTGTAGTAGGTATCACTTGATAGCCAATTTTTTTCTGACTTTCTAGATTACCGAAATGCAATAAGTAAATAGTCGGTGGTATTTCCTTTTTTATGCCATTTCCAACCAGCTACTTACCACAATACATATACACCGGGATATACACATAACTTTATATTTGAAAAAAAAGGCTGGGGGCGATTTCTATCTCCAAAAGAGGGGTACATTTTATGAAGTCACAAAAAAAGCATGCCAAACCAAAAATAAACGCAGCCGTAGTTCTGTATTTTTCCAGCAAATAAAGAGGCTTTCTAATATTGAATTTATTCCGGGTAAAAATTTCACCCTGTATAGGTAACTATGAAAACAATAAAGTCAGCATACAAATATGTATTTATTAAGAACACAAAAATTAACTGCTTTATGAAAAACAATTAAAATTGACATTTAACTCGTGGAGCAAAGATACAAAGCAAACTATAGTCGAAAAGCGAACCAAAATGGCAGTTGCATTTTGATATTTTTGTCACAAACGAAAAATGAGTTTATTTTTGCCATCTCACGATTTTCTAATAACAATTGAGGTTTTTTTCGAGGAGTGAACCACTACGCGAAATACTGTCACAAATCCTGCAAAATCCCGCGAAATCCTGCGAATTCCCGCGAAATCACGGCGAAATCAGTGTGACGTAACGCGTTCAGTCTTTTATTCATAAGTTCCATGTAATTTATTATTCAAACCTGAATATAGAATTATAGAAAACTAAATAAAAATTTAAAAATTTTGTTCCCTTTCATTTCGTCAGATCCACCCCCAGATGGATTTGACGAAAGAGAAAGAACGGAAACTCAAAGTTCTACTAGAGGTTCTACGTGAACCAGTATACGGGGACACCGTCAAGAGGATGAACCGCTAAGCTCCATCTAGCGTCGATGTGGGACACTTAAATGAAAGTTGTCATATTTATACAACAATTGCCTTGTTTTAATGTGGCAGGTACTGGTTTATGTAATCTGTTTTAAAAATAGAATTATTGTCAACCTATTAGAAAATGCATGCCCGATGTTACTAAACTCGGAGATTAATGTATGTTTTTAAAATTTTATTTATAATCATATACAGCGTTATGTTTAAAAAAAAACGGATAAGCCTGTTATATAAAATACCGCCCATTTAATCAAGAATCGCTCGGACCCGTCAAATAATTTTTTTTAGTGAATTTTTTTTTAGAAAAAATTATTATACATATGGGATCAAAAAAGCGCTACTTGTATTACCTACCTTTAATTTTTTTATGAAATATTGTCTATTTTTACATTTTACAATAAATTCTAGACAATGTCCATACATTATGCCCTATACCTATCTTCAACCGTTTACGAAATATTAACATTTTAATACTGGTATGCACCATTGATCTTTTTCGACTTAGCAACGTTCTGAACTTAAGGTGGAATTATCAACGTCATTCAATCTATTGCCAACCTATAACCTATTTCGCGTTGATTTTTTGAGTTTATTATTTGAATAACTATAACATTTAAAGAAAATCAATATCGTCGGTACATTATTTAGGTAGTATCTGATATATTACAAAGATATCAATTTATTTCATTGCCAATTTTGGGAGAATTGTATATTTAAACAACAATGACATAATAATGTTAAAAAAAATCTTAACCGATATTTTTCGCTCTACAATTCTCCTAAAACAATTTATAAAATTCCTTAATATTTATTTAATATGTCAATTATTACCCATGGAATATGCAGTCGATATTGATTTTATTTAAATTTTGTGTAAAAGCTAGAAAAATAAATTAATCTACGCAAAATAGGTTATACTCCCACCTTAAGTCACAATCTTAAAGTGGCCCGGAGACGATCAATATTATTGTCAATTAAATTGATGATTGCGATTGACGGAGCTTCAATGAACACGTCAATGACTTCATCAATTTCTCAGTGAATTTCTCGCGAGTCGAGTTGTTTTGTGATTGTTTGTGCACTAGTATGATGTCAAATACAGATTTGGGCTTTTTGGCTTTAACGTTGGCTGCCTGCAGCCCAAAAAAAAGCCAAGACGAAAGATAAAAGGAGGAGACGCTGGTCCAAAGAGTCGTATAAACTGAGAAGCCATTTTACCCATGAACATTAGCTACAAGTTCTGCCACATAGTGAACCAGATTATGATTACAAGAATTTTCTCCGAATGAATGAGAACAGTTTTGATACATTATTAGCATTAATTCGGTCAGACATCGAAAAACAAGACACTGTAATGCGTCAAGCAATTCCTGCTAGTCAGAGACTTTCTGTAACATTAAGATATCTAGCCTCTGGCATGGATTTAGAAGATTTAAAGTTTACCTGTGCCATTGCTCCACGAACGTTGGAGATAATTATAATGGAAACATGCGAGGCTATATATAATCAAGAAATCCGCGATGTTTTCGGGTTCCACGGAGCTCGGCGCTGTATCCGTCATCGTGGCCGTCTGGTAAGCAACTGCCCGAACGATTGCCAATTTCCCGATTACACGATCAATTGGGATGCGTTAATGGTCCCCGTCAATGTACTTCAATCAAATTACCTTTCAATCGCCGTCAATCGATTGACAATGGCATCAATCGCTTCCTGCATGATCAATTAGATGCATCAATGAGTCCCATTGACAATATAATTGACAAATTTATTGTCTTCGGGGCCCTTTTTTTATGCCTTTGACAATGACAATTTGCTATTTAAATTTGAGACGTCAAAAAAAGTCAGTGAATGTTAATCAAATTTGGACAAGACTACAACACTCACCAACCCACTCACCGTATCTAAATTTTTAAAAAGAGAAGTGTCATCCCTACAAACCAGTAATGGGCATTTTCACTAAATTTTGATTTTTATCCCATGGCATAGAGAACGAAAAAATAAAATTTTCTACGGTTTCAGTTTTTAAAATTTGCAATTAGGTATTTACTAAGGAAATAAATAAACAAGATACGCTATTTAATAAAACCATGGGAATAAACTCACTGACGTCACACTTGTGTCGACCTAGTTATTCAGCTGAAGGTCGAAACGCCGCGTCTACCTGAACATCGGGCGGGTTGTTTTCTATTTTTAAGCTGTTCATGTCTATTTAGTTTATCAAAACAAAGATAGCAATATAATCTCGCGAGGCTGACAAATAAAATAATTGCGCGGATAGTGGGATGACGTAATAAGGTTTTGATCTCATGTTTTCAAACTTTCTGCGTTCGCGGCGTCTTTTTAATTGTCTCCAGGAAAGTGACCCTCTAGGACGATTTTTATTATTATTAAAATTGCAAATAAAGTTTAGCCCACACGTCTGCAAGACAAAATTGGCTCTCAATTGTTTTTTAAAATAAAAAGGTACGGTAAACGGTACTATTTGTAACTGTAACAAAATCAATACACTTTTGCTTCCTAAGAGTTGTAAAATATGGGTCATGTCGCAGACACATACGTACACGAAAATGGGGCGATATGTAACAAAATAAATTGCAGATTAAACGGGGAACCAATTAAAACAAAGTGTGGTCGCAGACTAAAGATAATCATAAAAAAAGGGGTATTTTGGGAGGTAAAGTGTCACCATTACAGTCGCAGACGTAATTGGTAACAAAAGGTAAAACAGCATTACTTATTATTGCCGCAGACATAATAGGTAATATCTAAGAAATGTGTTACCATTCTGTCGCAGACAGCTGATGTTGGTGCAAATAGGCTAAATTATGGAAGACAGACCATCCTACACTAAGTTTTATGAAATGTAATAATTAGGGATTTTATTCTTTATGTTATTTAAGGTATATCTGATTAAAGTGTTCATAAATTGTATATTATGGCCAAAATGCTTTTATAATAGATCGATTGTTTTTAAAACCTCTTTAATTTTCATTTACTGGCAGCGACATACCGCATCATAGGGAAACAGTCAGAATAAGATTGAAGCTAAAAAACCTTAAAACTTGACAAACTTTTACCATTGTACCAAACTTCAAAAATATCTGAATATAAACAAACTTTTACCATTGTACCAAACTTCAAAAATATCTGAATATAAACACAACGTAGACAGGGTCGTACCACAAGATTTGACGATTACAGCTAGAGTGACGGATTTCTGCAGGTGATGAACACACCGGGGGTCGGTCAGTTTCATCGGTTGTAGTAAAGATGGTCCATTGTTTAAGAGTTATTTTGAAAAATAATGATTGAGCTAACAGATAATCACGAGCGAATTGCACATAGTATTTGTTTTTCAGATAAAGCTACGTTTTCTTTAAATGGTTATAGACAAAACGACAGATACTGGGTACAGGAAAATTCTCACTGGTTCATAGAAAATTACACCCAGTATAATGAAAAGGCTATTGTCTGGGCGAGCATTGTTAAAAATAGGTTAAACAGACCGTTTTTCTTTAATGGCAGCGTCACTAGAGAAAGACATATTAAATTACTTCGAAATGATTTGGTTCCAGCTCTTGCCACTCTATTTCCAGATTATAACGATTTTGATTAACCTTATGGTTTCAACAAGATGGTACTCGCCGGCATTATGCTGCTCATGTAAGGGAGTACTTAAATACGATTTTTCCGGGGCGGTGGATAGGTATACGCCCGATCTCAACCCACTGGACTTTTTTTTTGTAGGGCTACGTCAAAGTTTAGTTTATCACTCTAAACCCAACTCGATTTTTCCACAAGTTGTTCAAAATGTACAACAAGCATTTTTAAATCGATTGATCTTCTGCAGAACAGTTGGTGGAAAACATTTTCAACATTTTATAAAATATACTTTCTCGTTCGTCTGTTTTGTTTTAAAAGTTATCATTTCGTAAACGATTGAAGATATATCCAATTTGTGTTGGGCTACATGCTTGGTGAAACTGTTGTTCCCGGTTGAAGATAGGTGTAGATGTGTGATCCACCCTGTATAATATATTATTTTTAAACAGAAATGCATTTAGCAAAAATTAATTTGGCGTGTCCGAGCCACAGACAGACTGTGGTTCGAGCGATTCTTGGTTGGTATTCTATATAAAAGGCTGATACGTTTCTTTATCATAACGCTGTATGGTGACGTGTTACAAAATATACACTTTCATATCCAGGAAAGGACAGGATACAGAAAATTATTTGTTTCAGGATAACAGTGGCAGTTTTGATAGATTAATACCGATGCTAAACAAAAACGTCGCCTTTTTGGCCATTGACTTTCCTGGCCATGGACTTTCGTCACGACTTCCAGCTGGTATTTACTACCATTTTACCAACTACCTCTTAGTAGTCAAATATATAATGAACTATTTTCAATGGCCCAAAGTTTCCTTAATGGGACATTCAATGGGTGGCATTACTTCTTATACATACACAATGCTATACCCTCAGAGCGTTGATTTTACGGCTTGTATAGATGGCGCGAAACCAATGGTAATAAAAAAACGCCTTAATTATATGTCCAAATTTATTGACCAATTTTTGAAAAATAATGAGTTTGCAATGAATTCTTCCGAGCCCCCCAGCTATACTTTGGATGAAATTAAACAGAAAGTACATGCGCCTAATAAAGGTTCAGTTCATTTAGAATTTTCACATTACCTGATGGAACGAAATATAGCCCCTTCAAAAATGTATCCTGATAAATATTATTTTACCAGAGATCCAAGGCTAAAATCTGGTGAACTGCTTAACTTTTCTCAAACAGATCTAGTAGAAAATGCTCAGAATATAACTTGTCCCATTTTTATTGCTAAAGCTACGGATGGTTCCTATTACGAAATTAAAGAAAACTTTTATGATGTATTGGACGTTATAAAACGATCCAGTGTTGACTGTGATTTTCATTATGTAAATGGAACACATCATGTTCACTTAAATAATCCACAAGATGAGCTTGCTGGTTTGTTAAAGAGTTTTATTCAGAGACATAATACAGAAGATAGAAGTATAGGTGGTATAAAGGAAGAATGTATTGTTACTGAGGAAATGGATTCTCGAATTAAAATACCTAGATAGGTAGTAACTTATTTATGAAAAAGTAAATAGGAAATAAAATATGTAACTAACTTAGTAAAAACATGTAGAGAAGAAGGAAAGAAGGAATGAAAAATTTATTTATTGTAAAACATTTTTAAAGTGGATTTTTTTAACAGGATAAAGGTAGGATATACAATATACATACAGGGTTGTGATAAAAGAACCTGATCACCCTTATACTTATATGTTTATGTATGCTTATTTCTTTGAAAAATCCGAGGAAAACAACTTGTGATGACTCCTCAAGCATGTACCGGGTCGGGGAAGTCAGCTTTTAATTGATGAACTAATGTTGACGTGGCCTCTAAAAAAAAACGGCTGGTTAAAATCAGGCGATCTGGGTGGCCATTACATTGCCTCCCGTCTACCTATCCATCCTCTCGAAACAATGGTATTTAAGCATTCCCTTACAACAGTATAATGCGGGGGTGTACCATTCTCTTGAAACCATTAGGTCGAACTTAGTAAATCAGGATCATTGGTATTAATAAATAGAGTGGCTAAAGCAGGAACTGCTGTTTTTAACAATTCCCGTTCATTTTATTATTATGTGTGTGATTTTAGATAATATGGGTGGTATTCCGCATATAAGGGCAATCCGTTAGTTTATCACAACCCCGTATTTTACTTTTACTTCTAATTTTAATATGTTTCTAGTAGTAATTAATATTTTCTTTAGTAGTATTGAAAAGGAGATAATAAGGAAATGTTTACCTATGATGGAATCTTTACCTTCTAGGTATTTAATAATGTAAAGGGTTTTCAGTCCTTTTGAAAGTGTCGTAGGGGTATGCAGAACGATTGACTTAAAGACGGGGGTTCCACTCAAGGTAAAACTAGATTACTACAGTATTTTTTCCATAGGATACATGAAATATCTGATCGAAAAATATCCATTAGTTTCATTGTTATTTTCAGTTGTTCAATTAATTTAAAACAAATTTATAACGGCGAAATTTGAAATCGTACAACTTTTTATTGTTTTTTTCTGAAACGTATTCTCCGACAATATTAAAACAATTCAAATTATTTCCAGCATGTCAATTAAAACTCAGCAATTGTTGCCTTGGCAAATTTGCCAAAAACTCCCTATATACACACAACTCAGAAGTTGGAAGACTGGAAATGACCGATCAGGTACGAATTTCTTGGTGGGTTTGTTCGACACCCAGATTAAATTAGAATAACTAGAAACATTTATCGAAAACTTGAAACTGTTTTTTATAGACCGCAATCATGTACATACCATAGGTTTTTTTGAAAAATTAACTCGGTTCGTGTTTAATAAACCCAAAAGATGTGAGCAGTTCTTGGCTTGCCCTTGCTCTTTGTAGCGATGAATCGGTAAAGATGCTCATATGGAATCTACCTAAGAATGCTATAGGAATTATGAATCAACTTTAACCTTTAGTGGACGACCTGTCATTAAGTTAGTTTTTCTTCAAGTCAATGCTAGTATATATGTCTATTTTATTGTGTATGTGCTACTATTGGGTTAATTAAACCATATTATGTTACAATCTGATCTATTCGAACCTGAATATGCAACGTTTGAATAACTTTGAGCATGGTATACTTATTTTACAAGTAGTTGACAAGAGAAGAATTGTATTGATATATTATCCTTTAGGTTTCAAATTCACATTGATTATGTTTTAGTTTTTGTTACTTTTTTTTAATATGGCTGTTCCTTTTTTTATTACAGTTACATTTGTTAAATATTTATTTTGATGTTTATAACTCTTAGAGCTTTTTGTGTATAGTGTATGTAAGTAGTTACGATCTTGGCCAATGAAAGTGTAGTTTTTTATAGGATAACATTAAAACTTTTTTAACCACGAGTATATATGATATTGTTTTGATACATGACTCAGCAGCTGTTTTCTTAGATTAGCAATATGTATAAGTATATATCTTTAATAAATAACAAGTTTACATGGCTACCTATGTACATATAATGTGAATTATAACTTCCCAAATAAAGAATTACACAAAATAAATGTCGTGTTTTATCAATTACTGAAAGATTTTCAAACACTTCTGTGACGATAGGTCGGTGGAATCGTAAGAATGTCGATAACACAATTTTTTCTTAAGAATTATCATATTCATCTTACACTTCCAGGATGGCCGCTATCCTATAGGAGTAGGAGCATTTTATTTTCACGTTAAAAGTCAGATAGCCATCGATTTTCAGACAAAAGGTTTCGACAATTGTGAAGATATTTCACTTTGTTTTCTTGGTTACAACGCAAAAATATCAAGATAAATAAAAAATAGCAATGCTAAAATATCAAGAATTACTTATATTTACAGAGATAAAATAAAATGTTGTGATTTTAAATAACCAACTTTTTTACACTATATACAGGGTCGCAGATGATAATTCGGTACCTATGTATGGAAACTGTCGATTATTTTTTAAAGTAAGATAGCGAAAAGTGTTAAACACAAAAGTTTGAAGAGCTTTTAGAGTCTATTAGAATAAAAAAAAATTAAGTATACAGGATATGAGCCAAAAATTCGTAGAAAAACAGTTACCTTTTTTGTAGGTATCTATTACTCGATGTTCTTTTAAAAATTTCCAATACCCAAAATCTAATATTTCCTAATGGCAATACGTATCACACAAGCTAAAAAAATTAAACTAAAAAGTTATTCCAATTTAAAAAATCGGCAAGTACCTACCTACCTTTGCCCGGTACCCAGTAGCGGCTCGTGACTAGCGAGTCAGGGGGGCGCTGGCTTTAAATAATGCGGATAACTAAAATCAAATCATTTTTTGTTAAACATACCAATTGATAACACTAACAAATATTATATTTTAAAGTGAAAGTCAAATCTTCGTTTTTTTTTCGGCAATAAACTTCTCGGTGACTTTGTTATTAAAGTTATCTATGTCCCGAACCATCGCTTTTCCGATTGATAGCATTGCTAAAGATGTTAATCATATATAAGCACTACTTAAACAAGTTAAAATATTAGTTTGTCCTAACATCTGAAAACTTACCACATTATGACAATGTTTTGCACTATTTTTATGTATTTTTTATTTTCTCTGAAAGATGTTTTAAGTCCTGCACCCCATTTTTAGTCCAATTATCATCCCCGCCAAAAAGAAGACACACGAAACAAAAAAATAATTTTTGTCCTCACAACCGCATATCGTCGGTGAAGTACTAATACCAGGTAATCCACAAAAAATCAAATTTGCGTTTTTGGTGGCGTTGGGTAGCGTAAACCAAATTCTACAAGGTCGCCAATATATTTTATACCACAAAAAATTACTTTACTGAATATTTGGGATTTCTAATAGCTTGTATTGTAAATGTCCATATGTTTTCGTGCAATATCTCTTAACCCACTATCAGCATTATTTATAATATATCGTATCCCACAAATAACCCTTATTATATTTATTACAATGACGCGTATTTTTATTCCAATACCTCGTATATGCCACACCAAAAATGAAAAAAACACAAAAATCAGTACAAAACCGTAATTTTGTGTAAACATTTACTTTTAGAATAGTTTTCCTGAAGAATAAGATTCTCCAAGTATGACACTTTAATAAGAAAATGTTTTTGTTCTCCTGAACAATTGCATTTTTGGGCTTATGAGGTATTAGTACTTCACAGACGATATCCAGGATATTTTATTATATATTTCTTTGTCAAACTTACGCGTAAACTGTGCCTTACTTTTACATTTTGATTGCCCTTGTACTATGTTCAATATTGGTAGTGGCCGCCCTGCATTTTTTAAATCAAGTTTTTCACTTAAGCTCGGAGAACTAAACACAAGCTTCTGTAAATCACTGAGCTTCATATTAGACGAAATTTTCCAACTTTATAACATTATAACGTATAGTTAAATCAAAACAATTTCCGTTGCACGTCATCAATCAGCTGATAATTGAAAATCGGTCAGGAAACATAAGAAAATTAAATTTGGGCAAAAATATATAAATTTCATGCGATATTGAATGTAAAAGAAACTTAATGTATTCTTCTTTGATACTAAGCCGCTTAAAGGAAATGTTTTTTAAATTCAACCTTTTAAAAATTAATATCATTTGAATTTTTGGGCTAACAGTTGGCAACAGAAGTGTCAACGCATCGGTGATGCCAGTTTATTTCTTGGCGAATTTTGATTGACGTTTATTGTTTTCATTTCGTGTTTTCGTGAGTTTACTTAAGTCGTTTTTAACTAAAACTGCAAATCCTTTTATAAATAGGATTAAAAACTGTTCTTTAAATAACAACAAAGGGATACATACACATTTCTGTTGATTACGTTGTTTATCTTTATTGAAAAATGTCGAAGCATTTCCTTACTGGGGTATTTTAATTACAAACTGGCAACACTGCTGATACTCGAAGGTATGACGTGCAACGAAAATTGTTTTGATTTAACTTTAACTAATAAATAAATCAAAACAAATAAACAAAACATCAGCGGCATCGACAGGTCGAATCGCGAGCAGCTGTTGGGCGGAAAATTTGAGCTCATCCTCCGTGCAGCTCGGTGCTGTGTGTAGGTGACGTCACGCCTCTGTAGTCGTGGCAACCTAACGAGAAGCCGCGTTGAATCGGGACGAATAATCCGTCGCCCGCGCTTAGTACAACCTTGAGAGCGCGCAGCTCGCTTGTCTATGAGTATAGCCTGCCCGTTGGAATAGGGCTACGTTTGGTTTGAATTATTTTAATTGATTGCTTACATACATTGCGTTATTGTTTTTTTAAGTAAAGTATTTTTGCATTCTGTTTGAAATAATTGCAGGGAGGGCGGCGCCCCAGAGCCCTTCATTAACGAGCCGCCACTGCCGACCCTATATTCGTCGCACGATATACATTTTTAGCTGTTCAATCGTCTATTAAGACTCCCACCCGAATGCACCGTTTGTGGATTGTAATCCCAGTTCCCCGATCCAGTTTTTGTAATCTTTTATCCGTAGCTATGCACCGTCAGTAGATTATCTAATCCGGATTCGAAATCTGACAATGTCGGAATCGCAAGGTTTTTTCGACAGTTGAGGAATAAACGTCAAAAATTTGTCAGTTTTTTTTGGTTTAATTTTCAAAAATGAGTGAAAACGCAAAAAGAATCACCAATTTTTCCCCAGGAGTCTCATGATTATACTGCTAAAACATGCCAATTTCATCGAAGACAAATAAACAATTTCGAATGGTGATAAATCTGAAGCTAGGAAGCGAGTTCACGAAGAATTCTTTTTGTTTTGAATTGTTCTTGCAATGGCCGTTGTAACCGTTGATTTAAAATTCTGAAAATCGTACTCTGATAGCAGCCAAGAAAATCTCCAATTGTGGTCTGATGCCCCCAACAAGAGTACAGACGCAATGTGGCCAGCAACTGGTTTATCGGGGTTATACTATTATTTCTAAAACAAATAAGATCATAGTAGATCCAGGAGTAGTCACCAAGAGTCCATCTAATCCCATTGCACTCCCTTCTATAAACTTACAAGTCATTTTCTAATTTAATATTTCTTCTTCTATGTTTTCCAGGAAGCTGAGAACTGTAGGTTTTGTGAGGCGAAATCTTTGAAAAAATGAATAATTGTCCATTGAGCCAAAATAATCACTTCTTTCGTAGATTCTGCGAGGAAAACCAAAGTTGATGATGTCGGGGACATCTAGGTCATTATCAATGAATATTTCGTCCTCTATAAACTCCATTTTATCCTGAAATAATAAAAAAATTGCAAAAAAATAGTGCCAAAATTTGACTTTGAGGTTAGACGTCGATCGCTAATCCACGCTTGGTTGGTTGGTTAAAGGCGGGGGTCGGGTTCGACGTGTGGCCCAAGCTTCTTACACTGCAGCGTTCTGGCTTATTGTGCGATGTGCGCCCCAGTCTTGTTAGAAAAAATTTGTTCCTTCCACGGACCCCAAGTAGCATTTTTAGACACATTACGGTAAATGTATCTAAATTATTGTTTCTGTTTCCGACACAAATTGGAAATTGTTGGCAACATGTATGGAAATATTTTCGAAACGTATACATTTTAAATGGCGCATTAGCACGTGTTTCCAAGTGGTTGGTACGGGCTGTGACTTTCGCTGTTTCGACGCAAAATCGAAACTTTTATCGAAAATGTTTCGAAAATTTTTCAGAAATGTTTCCATAAATGTGTCGAGTGAGAGTTCATTTTACAAAGAGGGCGCTGAGTGTTGGAATTGTAAATTGTCAAAATGGAAACATTATTGAAACAAATAATTAGATATATAATATCTATCTCTCTGCAGGTTGTCAAATAAAAGAAAGTAAACAATATGATGACAGCATAATTTCGCCATAATGAATTTGTCACCAGAGTATTTTCTATAAGTGATACATTTTTTTTCGTATGGTTATTGCAGAGGAGATCCAAAAATCGTTGACGAAATAAATTTTATCGTGCAATTTAGTAATTTAGCTTTATATTCTTAAGACGCTCCCGGTATATTGACATTTACACACAAAATAAATACTTTGTCAAAAAATAAAATCTTAAATATTTTTAAAATTTTACTTAATTCTTCTTTCAATTGATTAAGCTAGCAAACTAGTTGCTTATTATTTGACCAGTTGTCTTGGCTGAGCTAACTAAAAGAAATTTCTTGACTAAATTGCAAATAAAACAACCATTGACAAGTTGACAGTGTTGACACATAAATCAGCCAAAAGGAACGATCTCAGTCACAAATCCGGTAACCTTAGCGTAGGTAAGGGGGAGGAAATTTGACTGAGATAATCTGACTTACTTGGTCAAATAAAACGGCATGGTAGTCAGTTTAGGTCAGCTCAGCCAAGACAAGTGGTCAAATAATAAGCAACTAATGACTGTTATCCACACAGAATAAAAAAGTAGGTTATCAAGCTATTTTTCCTCTGCGAAAAATGGGGTTTCTCGTAAATCACAAAGGTCGCTCAAGTCAATGAAATAAAACATTTAAATGTTACCAACATCAAATAAAAAAAAACGCGTATCGAAATAGCTTCATTACGATACGCAAATGCGTATCGTACTTAGCTTATTATGAACGTGAAATAGAAAAAATAATAAATAAATCTCAACGGGAACATCACCAAATAAATTATTCCTCAGAACAGTGCGAAATACGATAAAAATGCATGTAAAGTGAAATTAATGTAAGAACTCGCCGCATCACCTGTCATTAATGGCACCCTGTTCATGTCTGGTATATTTTACGTTAAGCGGTTGGCTACAGAAACAGAACCGGACTAAGTTCTTTTACCTTTGCCTTCGCCTTCTTTTAAATTTGGTAAGGGAACCTTAATATTTTGTAAAGATATAGCGTAGATACTAATTTTATTATTTATAAAATAAAATATTGACAGACCCGTATTAACCAAAATAAGTATGTAAAAACATTATAAAACTAAAAGAAAAAAAGAAAACAACATTAATTTTTTTAAATTTTTATTTACAAAAAGCAAAAATAGGTATTTATGTATTTATTATAATAAATGAAAAAGTAATACATGTTTTGCGAGGTGTAAGCTTTGTGGTTATTGGGAACCCTTTTGGTATTGTTACTTTTGTGGGAATTCTATATATGGATATACAGGGTGATTCACGGTGGATGGAACGTTAGACGTTTCTGACGAACCAGTAAAGGATTCGTTCTGAAAATTTGGTCGCGTACATAAACGGACATGCTCTACCAACCTAAAATATTTTTAACAATACAGTGTTGACGCTTCCACACAAAAATAATAGTAACTTCGATTTTTTAATGCAACACCATATATTTTATTTTATTTTCGAATCCCCCATTACTTTCCTTACAATTTTTATTAACTCTACTCTATACTTATCTCTTACCGTTTCTAAGATATAAATTAATTTCCGTTTTTTTTTTGTCCGAAAACGTCACTTTTAAAAATGCTGATAATTTTGAACTCTAAAACAGTGAAATCCTGAAATTTGGTAAATAGTTAACTAAGACCATAGGGCTCTTTGACCTAGTCCCAAATCTTAGTTGCAATATACAGGGTGGTTGAAAAATACACTTATTCTGGTAACTTGAAAAAGTGACCATAAGTCCTTTTTTTCAAATGTAACACCCTGTATTTATTAAAATTGAATTGTATAGAAAATTTAACAAATTATGCTTAATACGTCAAAAAAATAGTTAAACTAGTTAGTTAGGTACAGGTATGATAAACAAGAATGAAGTGAAATTTTAGCAGCTTTTCAAATCCGTAATAATATACAGGGTGTTACATTTGAAAAAAAGAACTTATGGTCACTTTTTCAAGTTACCAGAATAAGTGTATTTTTTAACCACCCTGTATATTGCAACTAAGATTTGGGACTATGGCAAAGAGCCCTATGGTATTAGTTAACTTTTTACCAAATTTCAGGATTTCACTGTTTTAGAGTTCAAAAATATCAGCATTTTTAAAAGTGACGTTTTCGGACAAAAAAACTGAAATTAATTTATATCTTAGAAACGGTAAGAGATAAGTATAGAGTAAAGTTAATAAAAATTGTAAGGAAAGTAATGGGGGATTCGAAAATAAAATAAAATGTATGGTGTTGCATTTAAAAAATCGAAGTTACTATTATTTTTGTGTGGAAGCGGCAACACTGTATTGTTAAAAATATTTTAGGTTGGTAGAGCATGTCCGTTTATGTACGCTACCAAATTTTCAGAACGATTCCTTTACTGGTTCGTCAGAAACGTCTAACGTTCCATCCACCGTGAATCACCCTGTATATAGGGTGATCCGTAACTAAGAGGCTATACAACAACAGGAGATAGTGGACTTGAAAATATGTCATTTAATTTAATTTCGTATACGGTTAAAGAGGTACAGCGTGATCCAAGTAAATATTTACTTTATAAAATTGGCAATGATTTGATGTTAAGCAGATATGAATCAAATTTGGTCTAGTTATGCAGCTACCTAATTTGAGTTTGATAAATTCCCGCATATATTTTTTGTCTCTCACATTTCTGACCGCTTTACCTGAAATTATAAAAGAAGGATCTTTTCTACGTAAAAAAAGTTGTACTTCATTAATCTCGATATTTCAATTAGTTTGTGAGATAATTGCGTTTAAATGCTAGATGACCAGAAACATTTAAATAAACACGAACATATTTATTAAAAAAAATTATTAGGACCTGCTTCGTGTGCGATTTTCACTCATTAATATTACGCGACAAACCGACAGATTATCAACTTACCTTGCAGCTTACGGATTTCTATTAGAAAAATAGCCAAACTAGCACCAGAAGCAGTTAGACAAAATGTATGCAAAAAAAGGCATTTTATTCACTGAAATTTTGTACATGAAAGAATCTCTCACGAGCGACTAACGATGGGATTTTATACTTAGCGACCAATGCCCGGTTATTCAGAGCAAATTAATATTGAAGAAAGAACTAATCGGTCCTTTAGTACTTACAATGAGCAAATAAACAACGTTTTTACCTTATCCCTATTTGAGCGGTTCCCACACTTAGCAACCGAAGAAAATTTCATCATTCTGGAAATCAACTAAAATAGTAGAAAAGAACAACAGTACCTAACCTTGCTTTTAGTCCACACTTTACAATCTTTGAAAAACTAGAGAAAGTAGGTACTTTTTAACACTAATAATATCAAAAAAATAGTGAAAAAAAAACAACAACTTGCTAGTTCTGCGAGTCCATGCTTAACTTTTAAACTTAATATTACACGATTATTTGAACACTTTTAAATCACTTTGAACATTTTTTGTTATCTTCAGGATCCTTTAATACGTCTAAAACAAGAAACTACTACAAATTTGCTGATTAAATCAATTGAAATAGTAGGGGAAGGAGGGCGATTTCTGCGCACCTAAGCAAAATATTTTTTATTTCATTTATCGTTAGCAGTAACGAACTACACAAATAAAATTATTACTAAACAGAATGTGCCCTTTAAGAAAAAAAAATACCTTACTTGTGCTAAAAACAATAATTACAAAATAAATTTAGTAAAAGTGGAATAGTAGCATTGCGCGAAATTACCCACTGGGTCACTAATCATATACCTATAAAAAAATATATTTACTAAGGCTGGCAATAATCGCAAACAAATGATTTTGCTGAATTGGATGTACCGCCACACTGCGCAGAATTATCCCATTAAACATGTCGTCCTTTTAGTCATCATAATTTTGTTAAAACAAAAAAGTACATTTTATAACAAAACAAATGATTTCACTCTCACTGTCATAAGTCAACTACTTTCCGTTTAAAATATCGAAATCGTTGCGGACCCTTCTTGTAACAGTGGCTAGATGGCGGCATATTCGAATTGTTTGCAATAGAGAGCTACCGAAAAATATCGTGATGCGCGGATTTGTCCACTGCGCGGAATTCGCCCTCTTTCCCCTACCTAAAAAATGTAAAAATCGTTTGTTTGTCCTCTATCGAAAGTGAGGTTGTGAATTGTGACTGCCCTGGCAAGAATATTTATAGAAATTCATATGTGGGCGAGAACTAGGTAATACAAAAAATTATTTGTTTCAGGATAACAGTGGCAGTTTTGATAGATTAATACCGCTGCTAAACAAAAACATCGGCTTTTTGGCTATTGACTTGCCTGGTCATGGATTGTCCTCTCGGCTTCCAGCTGGTGTTTACTATCACTTCACAAACTACGTCATAATTGTTAAATTTATAAAGGAATATTTTCAATGGCCTAAAGTTTCCTTGATAGGACATTCGATGGGTGGTATTAGTTCTTACGTTTTTACCATGTTATACTCTCAAGCAGTAGATTTTGTAGCTTGCATAGATGGCGCTAAACCATGGGTACAAAAAAGACGTACTAATTATATGTCCAAAGCTCTTGCCGAATTTCCTAGAAGTAACGAGTTTGCGATGAGTTCTGCAGAACCTCCTAGTTATACTTTAGATGAAATGAAAGAGAAAGTTCATACGCCAAATAATGGTTCCGTGAATTTAGAATTGGCACATTATATTTTGGAACGAAATATTGCTCCCTCAAAGATTTATCCTGGTAAATATTATTTTACCAGAGATCCAAGACTAAGACTTGGAGAATTACTTACTTTTTCTCAACCAGATTTAGTGGAACATGCTCAGAATATAACTTGTCCTATTTTCATTGCAAAAGCTAAAAATAGTTCTTATTATGAAGATAAAGAACTTTACTATGATGTCATAGATGTTGTAAAACGTGTCAGTGTAGACTGTGATTTTCACTATGTAGAAGGAACCCACCACGTTCACTTAAATAATCCACAAGATGAACTTGCTGGTTTGTTAAAGAGTTTTATTCAGAAACATAATACTGAAGATAGAAGTTTAGGTGGTATAAGAGAAGATTGCATTTTTACTGAATGACAAAATTTAAACGTCATATTACAAAAACTGGGGCAATACATATAATATTATGTGACCTGTGTAAGTTGTAAAATATAAATATTAACACTAATACTATAAAACAGTATGTCCGGCGATGTGGTAGACAAGAGGTCAAACGGACCAAAAATTTCCTATTTCGAGGAAATGTAATTCTTTATAAGCAAAAATTTGCTTGCTGGAAAAATATAATTGTCGAAAAAAAAATGTATATCTACCATAAAGTTAAAAATTCAAATTTTTTACAAAAGTAAACCACCTAAGTACCCTTTTTTTGGTTTTTGGCAAAATGTTATTTAAGAGAATTGTTTAAAATCATCAAATATTCTGATATTGACTTTCACTGGGTATAACAATAATAACTTTGCTTTAAATTTGAATATTTCATCGTATTATTTCAGCAAGCAAATTTATTTTAAAAAGATTGATTTTTCCTCGAAAAATGAAATTCTGATTTATATAAGTATTTAAGTTTTTACTTATGTTATGTTGTTTAGAGTTTACGTTTTTTACTTCTACACACTTTTTCTTATCTTGTATTTATCAATGTTCTGAATAAATAGAGCACTACCAGAGTAAAGCTAATCTTAATTTATTTAAAACTTAATATTATCCCTCACCTTTCACCTTACAGAGTGCACCGTTAGAGGGGTGCAGTGTTAGTGTTACATTTGACATGCGTCGTAGAGATAATATTTTTTTTATAAAAAAAAAACATTTTCGGCAACAGACATTCAAAAAATCTGTTGCGGAAATAAGCCGAAATGTTTCTTGTGTAGCACTGTGGTCCCCCCTCCTCCCTCTCTTCCTCTATATAGGTACTCTTCTAAGGTTAGTCTTTTGTCGGTAGGCATATAGCTATTTATAAGTTGGGTCACATCATTATATTATGTCCCCGTGAATTAAACGAAATAATTGATAAAAAGAATGTCCAAATTAGTAAAAAACAAAGTCGCTGTCTATCCGTCCCTATGTATGCTTAAATCTTTAATACTACGCAACGGATTTTGAAGCGGTTTTTTTTAGTAGATAGAGTGATTCAAGAGGAAGGTTTATATGTATAATACATGCATAATATTGTAGAGAAACACTGATAAATTTAGAGGTTTCTAATGTGATGTCTTAAATAAACACATTTTAGACCCGCGTGCGAAGCCGGGGCGGGTCGCTAGTTTATAACTAATTAAAATTAAGCATTGTTACTATTATTATTTTCGTATTATATACAGGGTTAGGAAAAATTACCAGAAGGGTCGATTATTTCAAAATATACAGGGGTTATCAAAAAACGTCTTATATAAAAAATGTAGGGCTGTTAAAAATCTACATATCGGTGATAAATTGAATTATACAGGGTCGCCCACAAAGTTGTGGAGAATGATAGTTGGGTCATTATCATTGCGAGGGACCTTTTTAGGATTTGAAAAAAAAAAAAATTTATTTTACCCCTATTTGGGTATAATAAAATCATACAACGGCTGTTATTACTTATTGTTTATATTCTTATCTGAGTCACTAAAAGCACAAACACAATTTACTAAACTACACAAAAACTTGAAATCCGTAAATATTAAACACCTATAATAAACAACAAGGAATCCACAAAGAAAACTTAAATCAGAACAAAAATGGCGCCAAGCCGCTTCTGGAGTGTATTTTGAGCATGTCGCTAAAGAAGGACAGACCGATAACAAGAGGTTTGTGCGCATGCCCAATGCTGTTGGGAGGGAAGGCGTATTTTTTCACCCATTAAACTTAACTTTTGTTTGCGCATAAGATAAGCTGTACGTATCTAAAGGTAAATGTCCATGGATAATACTGATAAGTTTTTTTTAAATTAATCTTTTAGTACAGACTCTAAACGATGGGCTATTGGATTTAAATTGGAGTAATAAAAGAGTAAATTATACAAGTTAAATGACGAGAATGTTTTTCATTTTTATAAATTGTAGAGATTGTTTGTTTCAGGATAACTGTGGCAGTTTTGATAGACTTATACCGCTGCTAAACAAAAACGTTGGATATTTGGCTATTGACTTTCCAGGCCATGGACTATCGTCACGGCTTCCTGCTGGTGTTGACTATCACTTCACAAGTTACATCTTGGCTGTAAAATATATTGTAAACTATTTTCAATGGCCCAAAGTTACGTTAATGGGCCATTCAATGGGCGGTATAACTTGTTACGTATATACTATGTTATATCCTGACAGCGTCGATTTTGTTGCTTGTATAGATGGCGTTAAACCATTAGTACCAAAAAGATATTTTTCTTATATGACAAAGAGCTTTGATTCATTTTTAAAGAGTAATAAGTTTGCAATGAATCCTGCAGAACCCCCTTGCTATACCTTAGAAGAAATTAGGCAAAAAGTTCATATGCCAAATAAGGGTTCTGTATCCTTAAAATTTGCACATCACCTCATGGAACGAAATATAGCCCCTTCAAAGACATATCCTGGTAAATACTATTTTACCAGAGATCCAAGGTTAAAATTAGGTATAATGTTTAATTTCCCCCAAACAGATTTAGAAGAAAATGCTGACAAGATAACGTGTCCCATTTTTATGGCGAAAGCTACTGGTGCATCTTATTATGAAAGTAAAGAAAACTTTTATACTATATTGGAGATTTTAAAACGATCCAGTTGTGACTGTGAGTATCACTATATAGAAGGAACACATCATGCTCATCTTAATAATCCTGAAGATGAGCTTGTTGATTTGTTAAACAGATTTATTCAAAGACAACATATTACTGAAGATAGAAATATAGGTGGAATAAAAAAACAATGCATTTTTACTGAAGAAGAGAATTATGGAAACAAAATGTTTGGGTAGCCATGTGGTTTCTTAGTGGCGCAGGGAAAGGAAAGAGAAAATAGGTTTATATAAACTTGCTCTGGAATCTTTAGGATTTAATTTCATCAATGCCTTAAAATCGCCAACGGAAATTACATTAAAAATCAAGAATAAAGATGAACAGTCTGAATAAGCAATTGGAATAAAGAAAAAATTGGAAGACTTCAATTTTTTCAGATTCTTTTAGTTTTATCCTTATCATTAATTGTTTAATCCATGCTTCTAAATCACTTCAAAGTAAAATAACTAATATTGCCGAGGCATTACTTTGTTCAAGAATGCTTATTTGGAGTTCTGCGAGCTGCGTAATAAATATAAAGAAGGAAAGAAAGAAAAAACAAAGTCTTCCTCCACAAAATTTAATAGAACATAGAAATTCTTTTCAGGGTTCTACATGTTTCGAACGTAGAAACGTTCATCTTCAGGAGACAGAAGAAATGTATATTGTGCTGATGGTATTAGCAGAAGAGAAAATGGTATAAAACCTTAATGGAGCTTATGGCATTGAAACATTGAAATTTAGAAGTGACGTAAAAAAGAAAAGTTGAGGAGAGTTAAAAAATGCTAAGCATGTGAAGAAAGTTAGTAATGGAATTATAAACAACCATACCAAAAGAGGAAGAAAAAATAGGCTTTCTAAAGAGAAGGTGTCAAAGATTTTAAAATCATTTATGTAAAAAAAATTTGACACCTTCTCTTTAGAAGGCCTATTTTTTCTTCCTCTTTTAGTATGGTTGTTTATACTTGCTTTACTAACTTTCTTCACATGCTCAGAATTTTTTAACTCTCCTCAACTTTTCTTTTATACGTCACTTCTAAATTTCAATGTTTCAATGCCATAAGCTCCATTAAGGTTTTATACCATTTTCTCTTCTGCTAATACCATCGGCACAATATAAATTTTTTCTGTCTCCTGAAGATGGACGTTTCTACGTTCGAAACATGTAGAGACCCATAGAGAATTTATTTCTATTAAATTTTGTGGAGGAAGACTTTTTGTTTTTTCTTTCTTTCCTACATTTTCAACTCCACTTTAAGTATGGACTACTTCTTCAAATTAAATATAAAAAAATTAAATTCGAGGCTGTAGAGCTTTCAAAACTTGGGGAGTAGAAACAATTTTTAAATTTTCGATGGACTTAGTTATGACATAAAATTATCATTTAAAAAAATTACTTTTAACAGTATCCTAGATATCACTTCATCGCAATTAAAAAACAGGCTCGAAAACGGTTTGAAAATATAATAGCCAAATTAAAATTTTTGAAACATTCCTACTTAGTCTCCTTGAGTGAGTGAATTGCACAAGGAAGCCATAACTACATTAAGTGGGGCAATTCTTCATCGGCCAATAAAGCTTTAAGACAGCAGAAAAAAGCTATTCGTGTGATTGCCGATGCTGGTTACTTTGACCACTGTCAGCCCCTTTTTAAGAGGATTGGAATTATGCCTTTACCTTCTCTGTTTATATTCTATCAACTGCTCGAAATTCATAAAAACAAGAATAGTTTTTCCTTAAATTCCAATTTTCATAACTACTCAACTAAAGGCTCTGACTTAATCAGACCTAAAAAATGTAGCTACAAGAAGGTCAAGGATAATTCTATAAATGTCTCCTTGTATAATGCACTGCCTGAAAATGTAAAGCTGCTTAGTTAGTCAGTTATTCAAAGTTTAAATCTATGATTAAAAAATCTCTTCGCCGTCACTGTTTTTATTCAGTTCGGGAGTATATGGACACAGCCACAGCGGATGGTTTAGTTTAACAATTTTTTTCTGTTATGTAGTGTGTGAAATATTAAAATGTTTTGTTATTACTGTTTGTTTATAACGTTTGTTTATGCTATGTTCTTATACAATAATTATGTTTTAATATATTTTTTAATTTAGTTAAATACATGCGTCCAGGCATGCTTTATATTTTATATGACTTGCTACAATTTGTAATTTACAAAAACGTGGTCAAATAAATATGTCTAAATAGGTATGTCTACATACTAACATACATAATATATAGGTATAATAATCTAATGATTTAACTGATAAATTTGCAGGTAAAATATTGTATTTTATTAATGCAGTGATTGGAGTGGTTAATTTATTGTCTTGCAAATGTTAAACTACTGTCTTAAAGTAAAGTTTCCTGATGTGAAAAATTAATTTTGATAATCGATCAATTTGCATCAATTAAAAACAGTAGAAAAGTTCTCTAATGTTTTTTAAGTTTATATATAAAAGCATGAGTTCCTTTAAGCTTCTTTGAAATTGCAAAGCAAAGCCAACGGCTAAGTTGAGCGTTCCCTTCAAAAAAATTAACTCAGAACAGCAAAGATTTTTCCTCCCCCCTTGCCGCGGCTAAGTATACTATTTACCATATGAAGTTGTTCGCGAAGCGTTCCTCTAACAACTTAGCAACAAATATTTTTACTTTGCTTTGCTGTTTAAAATATACAAATGGAAAATATCTTTTGTTTAATATTCTTTAAATAAAGTATGCTTAGATGAACTATTATTGTTATTTTATTGATTTGTTTTAATAAGTAAAATAAAGGTTTAGTCACGGGGGATACGGACGTATATTAGGGGGGTTTATGGAGTCTGTTTAATTTGTAAGTATGACAAAATATGGCAAACTAGGGCGTGGCGCCCCAAAAAAACTGGCGCTTCCCGTATAAGGGTTTACGTGAGGTGCCAGCTAATAAAGGGTGTTTTTTTAAGAACGATAGAACTTCAAACTTGGAAAAACAATAAAGAAAATATTTTTGTGATCAAAAAACTAATTTTATTTGAAAAATCATTCAATGGCATTAACATTTAAAAATAAGTTGGGGCATGTGGCCACCGCGGCTGTTCACGAAGTAGCCTATTCTTTGAGTCCAATTTTGGCGTGACTTTCGAGCACTGCTGGCCTTACGTCATGAATAACGCGAACAATGTCCATCGCCATCCTGTTGCATCCACATCTCGCCTAGATTAAAATCATCCATATTTTGGAAGAAAAATTCATTAATCATGGTCCGGTAACGTTCTCCAGGAAATAGCGCCGCAGGCGAAAATTTTTTGGGTGCCACGCCCTTTTTTGAATCATGGTGCTTGGTTTTCAAGTGGGAAAAATAAATAATACAAAACAAAATTACAAAAACAACCCGGTGTATTTAGGAGGGGGTTAATTTTTGTAATTTTACCTTCCAGAGAATTCGTTCTAAATAAAAATTTCATAAAACTTTAACTTGTCCAAAAAAAATATGAAATACAAAACACATAATATACAGGGTGTTTCAATAAAAACTCCCAGGCCCCTTATTTCGAAAACTAAAAGTGGCATGTAAATTCTGTAAACGCCACTTTTTAGGCTCTATGATTGGCTTCACAACTGTGTAAAAAAATGTGTTTGAATAATACAAGATGTAGGTGGCGCCACGGTGCAAAGAATTTTTTCGATGACAGGAACTTTTAAATGTTGTGGTTCTTAAAGAAAATTAATTTTTGATAAAATTATCTCGCAAAAAAAGTTTTAATAAATCCAACATGAACGGATATATTTTTATGGTTAACTTTTTTTTTTATAATTTTAACGAGAATTTTAATTATAACTATTTTTAATATCCTTTAGCAGATTTTAATGTAATTTTGATAATAATAATTTTAGTGATTAAAGGCTCGTGTAGCGCTAAATTATTACGTCCATTGACGTCTCAGGTGGCGCCTTAACAAATTATATTGGCAAAAAGTAAGACGCCACTGAGTTTTTGGTAATTTTAATTTTTTTTCCGATTAAGCAACTAAAAATATCCTTTTCTTGCCTATTAAATTGTTTTCATATCTTGCTTTGTTTTCGAGAAATAGTTAGTTTTTGGTATTGTTCTAATTTTCACTAATAATTTTGTATATTTTCTCATCAGTTCTTTCATAAAATTTAAAACATCTTTTAATTTTATTTTATTATGTTTTAATGTTTTAACTTTCCTTTTAAACAACAAAAAATACAACGTATCAATTATTTAATGAATTTTGTTTTCCAGAGATTGCAATAAAATTGTTTTTATTTTTATTTCTCGAAAACGAAGCAAGATATGAAAACAATTTAACAGACAAGAAAAGGATATTTTTAGTTGCTTAATCCGAAGAAAATATAAAAATTACCAAAAACTCAGTGGCGTCTTATTTTTTGACAATATTAATTGTTAAAGCGCCCCCTGAGACGTCACTGGACGTAATAATTTACCGCTACACGAGCTTTTTATCACTAAAATTATCATTACCAAAATTAAATTAAAATCTACTTAAGGATATTAAAATTATTTAAAAAAAAACTTAACCCCAAATGTCTCCGTTCATGTTGGATTTATCAAACATTTTTATGCAACATAATTTGATCAAAAATTAATTATCTTTAAGAACCACAACATTTAAAAGTTCCTGTCATCGAAAAAATTCTTTGCACCGTGGCGCCACCTACATCTTGTATTATTCAAACACATTTTTTACACAGTTGTGAAGCCAATCATAGAGCCAAATAACGGGCATTTGCAGAATTTACATGTCACATGTCACTTTTAGTTTTCGAAATAATTGGTCTGGGAGTTTTTATTGAAACACCCTGTATAATAACTATACAATTTTATGAAATCATATTTTTTTATTATTTTTTAAAGTAGGGACATACCTCGGGACATACACCTACTAAAATGTTAGTATTTTATTTTTAGAAATCATGGATCATGGATATATTATAAGTATAAGAACGTTGTTTGAAAAAAAAAACTGACAGAAGTGAAAAATCTCAATACATAGTCGATTTTAAAAATTTTGCTCTAAATTATTGACCAAATTTGTTAAAATTTGGACGTATAGTTAAAAAAAAATGATCGAGCTTTTCGCCTACCCACACTGACAAGGGTGCCCGAAAAGTTCTTGCTTGCTCAGGGGGGGGGGGGGGGCAATTGCCCCCCCCCCTGTATCCGCGCCTAATGTGGTACGAAATCTATCCACAATGCGACGGATAGTTAGCTCAGATGGACGATTATGTGCGCCGTAAAATTCACGAAGTCTTCTTATAGGTACGTTTTGCGAATCGACGACCGACTTTCAAAGTAAATTTGAATAATTTGGTAACGTTGTTCAAGCATAAGTCTGTGCATGATGATTTGCCAAATTGTATTAAATATAAATTTTATATACAGCGGCAGATTGACAGTTCGGTCTGACAGTGATTCCTAACTAAAGTTCTATCTAACCTAAAAAAAACACCCTTTTGGGTTTTCTCTTCGGGGGTAATATTTTCAGTTACGCCACTGTGGTTTCTGTTCATGAAATAAAAGTTTGTGACCCTGCTCAAAAAAGTAGGTATAGGGGAAAGTGTTCAACCTAGGGACACCATGTACCTAGGGACACCAAGGATTTTTGACCACATCGACAATATAGTAGGCCAACCGTCTTAACGCTATGACGCGTGACTATGCTTTAGCAACTATACTGAAGAAAACTGTAAATGACCGCGTAATAAAATAGCAGCTGACCGCATTGTGTTTTAGTGGTGCATAAGTAAATATTATCACAATTTTCTGGTGGTGATTATTGTCACAGGTGTGATTGGTAAGACCTTTGCTATATTTTAAATACCTAAAGTAATTATTTCATTATTTTTTAGCTGTAAAAGGCACGCAAGACATTTGAATGTTAGATTTTTTAGATTATTTTTAATACCATACGTACCTAGGGACATTGAGTGGTGCTGTACCTGGAGACAGTTTTGTGTCCCTAGGTACATCGCCACACAATATCCCCATCAGGTACAAACTCACATATATTTTTTAGTTATTTGCCTGTTGGAATATATTTTTTGAAATTTTCGGATAAATATAAAATGCCAAGACAGCGAAAGTAGTAAAGAAAATGAGAAAATGGAAGTGAGTTTCCACGAGAGTTCAGATTCCGATTAGATATGAAAATGAAGTCTTTGAAAGAGAAAAAGCAAATATAGAAATGTTAGATCGCCAAAACTGTGTAGTACACTGAGAAAATCTCCAGCAAAAACAACTTTACTGATGTATTTTTGGCTATCCCAGCTAAAATATTTGCCAAAGTTGCAAATTGACTTTCTTGTAGCAGTAAAATAAGGTTTACTGATGTCTTTCTATTGATTTTAATAAGTACTTTGCTGTTGGTAATAAATATTTTCTTAAATATTTCGCAATAGCAAAATACGTAATTGTAAGAGCAAAAAACTTTTTCAAAAGAATTTTTATTTATCCTGAGAAAAAATGTTGCTGCCCCAGCAAAGAAAATTTATTAGATCCGGTATTCGGGTGTTTCCGTGTCGCCATTCGGTGTCGTTAAGAGCCAGTTTCGAGTATTTCAGCCCGTCCGAGCCTGTTGTCGCGCCGTTCGCGCATCATTTCGCTAAGTTTAGAGTTGAGGGAGAGGGTGGGGCTCATAGTCTTACAAAATTATTTGTTTTTTTTTGTTTGTGACCTGCGGCTAGCTGTATTATTTTGATGGAGTACAAGAAAAATTGAAAGTTTAGAGGCCACCTTTAAATTAAGAAGAAGACTATACGTTAATGCAAATTTGGGAACATTTTTTGATGATTTTCCATTTCCATGTCCTTATTGTAGTTAAACACAGGCATTGAATTGGTAAGTTTTGTTTGTATAATCTTACACATAATATACTTGTTTTTGTTTATTTTTATGCATATTTCGGTAAATCATTTATTTGTGTATTTTTAGAGAGAGGCAGTTTTTAACAAAAGGTTTCCTGATTGTATTGACGTCATATAATATACTAGTAGAAAGTTTGTGCAGGAATAATAGCAAAGTTGAAAGAACGAAAAATCAACGGATACGGCCTTGAAGAAAATATTGGTAAGTTAAAACGTTTCATTTTGTATATAAAATGTTTGCCTATTAAACAGGTCTTATAATAATAATTGTAATTGAAAACTAATGAAATAATTATTTTTAGACATTACTGCTAAGGGACTACTGATGTTACTATATTTATTGAGCCCCATAACCATTAAAAGTGCCAGAAAAGGTTCTATGGAGACCAAGCAGGAGTGAGGTGCAAGAAAGCTTGTTCTTTAACGCAGAGGTAAATATTAACTACTATTCGCTATGCTTGAACTAAGAATCATACATACATAACCTTATACCGTGCGAGCAAAAATTATTTGCATCAAAGAGGGCCTTGCATCTAAGGACGTAATGCTTAGCGGTATCAATTATTCAGTTATTCCATCATCATTGACAGCCGTTACGCGTAATTTTATCTAAACCAAGCCCTACGTTTTTTAATCCAAGCCCTCTTTGATGCAAATAATTTTTGCTCGCACAGTAGTAACCTGAATCAATGATCTAGATAGCAGATCATTGACCTGAATGCTTAATGGGAGGCTTAATTGGTAGTAGTGTCAACTTTTTTTTGACATTTTGAAGTCGGAACTTTTTAGTAAAATTTAATAATTGCAGTCGTGCATACATTGGTGTTACAATGACAAACACCGATAAGTTGTCTTATTCTTGACTTCGCTTGGTTTCTCCCTGGTCCTTCATTTCCAGAATTTTTGATTACCCCTTCTATAAATATTTAATCAACATTCTCCGTTCCAGAATGATCATCTCACAGAAAAAATAAACGCAAAATGTGAGAAGCTACAACTGTTTAACCTAACTGTTCAGCCGTTCGAAGTCACAGTGGAAAACCTTGCCTCTCCAAGACATATTATAGTTGTATCAGTGCTGTATCATTATTATTATTGTTATTATTATTATTATTATTATTATTATTATTAATATTATTATTATTATTAGGTGCATATAGTCCTGTTTTTGTTATTTTATGTTATAAATAAGTTTCTATAAATTCTTTTTCTTTTATAGCCTGGTAGAGTATAATTATTTTTTCCTCATTTTTTATAAAAAAAGGTTTGTAAAATGAAACTTTTATTATTGTTAATTATTAGGTGCTTTATGTTCCTGTTGTTGAATGTTATAACTTATAACGTTCATATAAATCGTTTTTTGCATAACCTGTATTAATATTTGGTTCTTGTCGTATTTTTTTTTATATAAAAAAATGTTTATTTCATTTAGCTTTTTCCTTTTATTCCTATACCCTATATTTAAACCTTATCCTCACAGCAACTACATGCTTAATGTACTCTATTTTATTAGCCCCTAAATTGTCTTTTTTATTGCAGCAAATTTTATTTTGTTTTTACCCTGGATGAAAGTGCGCCTGTGTCACAAATTCGAGTACATGTACGGGAACCTTGAACATTGTAAGAAATACATCAAAGTCGAAATCAAAAAGTGCAACTGCTTTAAATTTTACATTATGTATTTCTTACAGTTTTTAAGATTCCCATACTAGCACTCGAATTTGTGACACAGGCGCACTTTAATCCATGGTAAAAACAAAAAAAAAATTGCTGCAATAAAAAAAAACTTTTTAAGGGTAAGAAAGCACCCTCTTGTGCTAGCTATATAATTTTATTGTAGAAGGAGAGACATTTTTTGTTATTAGAAAAAGTATTTATACCAACAGCAAAAGATTTTTAAGGTACAAGAAAGATCCTTTCTACTGCAAGAGAGACGTTTTTTACTATATAAAAAAATGTCACCACTGTAGCAGAAATTTGTTGTTTCAGTAGCAAAGAATTTTATAGTTACATTATATAGTTTTATAAGTACAGCAACGTTACTTTTTAGATATAGCAGAATTACTTTATAGCTATAACAGAATTATTCTTGCAAAGTAGCTTTATTACCACAGCAAAGTATTTCCAGCAGAGTGCATTCTCCTGGTACAGTAATGTGCTTGGCTGTCCCCCATTTAGCAAAATATTTTAGCTATGGTTGCTAAAATTTTCGCTAGGAATGAAAAGAGATTTTCTCAGTGTAGGTGACTATGTTCTTGCGCAATGTAAGGGCGAAAAGAACAAAGAGAACCATGTTGCAAAGATTTTAAAAATTTCAAGTGGGACATTCGAAGTTGAATTTTTGAAAAAAATGCCAAAAACTGACACTTTCATTGTAGATACGGACAATTCAGATGGCTACACCTTGTAGTTTGTAGTCTGATGATTTAGTTATGAAACTGCAAGAACCCGAATCAGTAGGAACTACAAAAAGAAGCTCGTCACCTAAAATTTGGAGTTTGGATTTTTCAAACTACCTCATGCGATAAAATCATTATATCTTAGAATAGTTAACAGAACCCAAATAAATTTTTTGTTATTGTAAATTTAAAGTCGTTTATTTGTTATTTCTTTGATGTTTGCTTAGAAGTTCGAGTTTTGTTATAGGATAAGTGTTTTTGAAACCAGATATTTAAGGTTTTAGTCTTTATGCCAAATTATATATTTTTTTACGAATTTCAAAGTTTGCTTAGTGAACGTTTTATTAAACAGCTACTAGATTTTTACTTAAATAAATGTTTAATAAAGCATTTTAACATGTCCATTAATGTCCCTAGGTAAAACACCATCCGTCCCTAGGTACATAAGTAAGTTGAACCTGGGGACAATTTCAAGAAAAAACCAAAAAAAGAATAATTTGGCTGTGGGTGTCAAAAGGGTTAATTTTTGGTGCTCTATTAATTCTTTTATCTAAAACTTACGTAATGGCCGGCACGAGAATTTTTATTTTATTTCAACAGAGGCATTTTTGGGAGGACTTCAAAAAAACGCGTCCCTAGGTCGAGCACTCTCCCCTACTCTTTTAAATCAACTTTCTCTCATTTTCTCAAATAGTACCTAGATAGATACCTTTTTGGATTTGGCATCTATAACAGTTCAGAAAAATAGCGTTGTATGAACAGCGAACACGACTTTAAAGTTCTTAATTCGTCCGGTATCTAGGTAGGATGTATGTTTTTCCACTGGTTTTAGGATAAAGTTCCAAAGCAGGTGGCCTTCTTCTAATAAAAGTGTTATCTAATATCCAATAGGATAAAATCAAAATGGCATCTATATAATTTTTATCCTACAACTTACATACAAATTAAAACCAATTTTTAAATCTTGACGGACCAACACTTTTTACTAAAGTTTTTTGGGTCGTAGATTATAAATACTACCCACCTATTTATTTATTTTTAAAAAGAAGGTAAATAATAGTGCTGGTTCAAAATGAGAATTTATCAGACGATTTAGGCCAAATGGGCGTAGGTACGGGAGTTTCTGAGTCAGATTAACTACATACCAATATGCTTTGAATGTCAATAATCAAAGAAATAGGTTGTTTTAGAACCTTCATTATTTAACCACTGATTATTATTATAAAGATTATACTATCTATATACTTATAAGATATGTTCGCCAATTTTTAAAGTAGGTATCCAAAGTGCAAGTCTCGGGATTAGAATTTTGTATTTATCAAGATGCACTTTGTACTTGTATCTTAATCGGATGTTTTAACTCCCATTGTATTGTATTGTATTGCTACATGTTTGCACAATAACTAATTATTCCTTTATAGTAAATTAGAAGCTAGGCGCTTTTTGTTAACAAACACCTAAATGTTGGGAGAGAATTGTAGTTTTACTAAAAGAATTCCGCTTTGTTGGCATCAATTTTATGTGACGAGATTGATCTATTACTGATTACTAAAGGGCGGAATATATGCAAAATGCATATATTTGCATTTTTAGTCAATTTTATAATAAATTGCATATTTTTTAGTGATGGGATCACTCGAGTGAAAAATAACCGATCACTCGATTTTTTCAATCACTTGAATTATTCAATTATCTTCGGAAATTACTCGAGTTACGAAATGAGTGACGAACATATGGTTTTTATTTTTCAACGCGTCTCCAAAGTTGCTGCCCGCCTGTCAATTTCTCATTGCGGCCAGAGCCATCTCGTAGCGAGCGGCTACACCGAGTGGTTTTCGGTTATTATTGGCGATATTATTCATATTAAATACTGCATTACGGGTTGCCTGCGTAAGATAATAAATATGATTTATTTAGATTTAAATACTGCATTACGGATTGCCTGCGTAGGATAATAGGATTTATTATAGTGGTAAGTATTCAGTATGGATGACTTGAGGTAGGAGGCCGATCGCAATGCATTGGATTCGGTCCCAAATTAGAATCGGTAATTCAGCTTTACGAGTTGCCATAAGATGGCGCTCGTGTTCGAAGTGGGCTATCAAATAAATGGTTTCTTATGGACGCGATAACTATTTTTATTTAAATAAGTTCTTTAAGGAACAAATAAGGACTTTTATATGAATTTACACTTACTTTGTTATACTTATTAGTAAACTCGGCCTGTATAAAGTTCCAACGATGCTTGGTTTTTAAAATACAGGGTATTAAACATTCTAGCTACAGAGGTTTTTTTTAAAGTGAGCTTACCTTTGGAGCTAGAGAAAGATACTTATTTGGCTTCGTTTACTCTTTGAAGAAGATCCTGTCTTACACCCCGACACAAAGCAAACTCTACTTTTATAAATTGTACCATTATTCATTATAAATATGGAAATTAATTACAATACAACGTTATTTGTCTTGTCTTGCCTTCAAACGTTATTTGTTATTTCGAAAAATAAAACGTCAATTGTCAAAAGTAAAAGCACAGAAAAATAAATGGTTTAAGAAAAAGTTAAAAACTATGGAGGATCTAGTTTTCCATATTAAAAACGAAGAAGAAGAAGACAACATCAGCCCACTTCGGACGCGAGAGCCATCTATCAGCCAATAGCGAACTAACCAAAAAACCGGGACAGAAATTGAAAATGCTGCCATTATCGATCGGCCTCCTACCCTCTAGTTCTCCATAGTATTCAGTATTCATAAATATCATGAGTTATGCAATATCGTGACATCTCAAGGTCAAGTAGTCAAGTGGTTAGTTAAATTAAATTGTAAGTTGTAAGATCTGGAAACCATGCCAAAAAATCCACAAATATGTCCGCCACATTTAATAATCCGCAAAAAATCAATCGATTAACAACACCGAGTCAGTTATTCCCAATACAAATGCTGTATATCAACATGAACGATGAACCGCCAATATTAATAATTAATATTAGCATTTGAGTGAAAAAAATCGATTACCATTCGATTTTTTAAATCACTCGAATACTCGGTAGTCGATTATTAAAATAAGTCGATTTTTCCCAACACTAATATTTTTCATAAATTATTATTTTAGGAGCATATATATTTTAAATTTTAATAATTCAAAAGAGTTTTGTCTGTTTCTTTCTGCCAAACCCATCCCCAGACGCGTTTCGCTGTTATTACGGCTTAGAGTTGTGTAGTTCGCGAACGAACTAGTTCAAAAGATCGAATCTGACAACTGAACTAAAAGATTCAATCAGTAATTACTGAGAGATTGAAACAAGGTGAACTAAAGTCTGTACTACGCAAGCGAGAGCGAGACGACCGAGATTATAGGTTTTGTCACCTGACCGACCGATGATCGTGACCGATGCATGCCGCGATGATTTCGGACTATTTCGGATTTCGGTATTGAAATGAATAAATATTGTCGGTGTCTACCAAAGACTTATTTCGTTGGTGTCTACTGTGTCGGCCGAGCGCTCTTCTCAGAAGAAGGCTGTGTTTTTAATATAAAAGCAACGTGATCGGTGGGTAAATCAAGAAAAATATTTATTTCTTTTGTATTCGTAGGTTTTTTGTTAAGTAATTTAATATATAATTTAAATTTTAAAATGTTTCTTTTACTTCACTATGCCAGTATAAATCAGTGAACTAAATGAACTAAACGAACTAGTCTTTTGAACTATTCACTTTATTGAACGAGAACGAAAGATTGAAATCAGCAAAGTGAACTAAACTTCCCAGCACTATTACGGCTCATCAGTGAGGCTCAGTTTGGCAGAAGGAAACAGGGCTCAAAGACAAATCACTTGTCAGGATCGATTATCGACGGGAATTATAGAACCCGGTGCGACATCTTGCGTCCCAGTACGGTTAGAAAAGGTCAGGTGTAAAGGGGTTATTCTGTAAAAACAGAAAATTTTGCAAGAGCGCTCTCAAAACCGGTACAAGTGCCGGACCACAGATATTAATTTGAGCGCTCTTACAAAATTTTCTGTTTTTACAGAATAACCCCTTTACAACTGACCTTTTCTAAGGTACCGTACTGGGACGCAAGATGTCGCACCGGGTTCTATAATTCCCGTCGATAATCGATCCTGACAAGTGATTTGTCTTTGAGCCCTGTTTCCTTCTGCCAAACTGAGCCTCACTGATGACCCGTAGAGGTGGGTGCGACCCGCTATTTTTGTTTAGATAGTGCTGGGAAGTTTAGTTCACTTTGCCGATTTCAATCTTTCGATCTCGTTCAATAAAGTGAATAGTTCAAAAGACTAGTTCGTTTAGTTCGGTAGGTAGGTCGGTCAGGTGACAAAACCTATAATCTCGGTCGTCTCGCTCTCGCTTGCGTAGTACATTCCGTTTAGACTTTAGTTCGCCTTGTTTCAATCTTTTAGTAATTACTGATTGAATCTTTTAGTTCAGTTGCCAGATTCGATCTTTTGAACTAGTTCGTTCGCGAACTACACAACTCTAGTTTAGCAGCTGCTTCTGCTATTGCTAAACAAAAATAGCAGTTAGAAATAGCTGCTATTTTAATAGCAGTTGCTATTTCAGCAAAAGGAAAACGACACGTCCAGCAAATTGCAGTTCGAAATTAGCATAGCAGTCATAACTAGTGTTGGGAAAAATCGACTTATTTTAAAAATCGACTACCGAGCATTCGAGTGATTTAAAAAATCGAATGATAATCGATTTTTTTTTCACTCAAATGCTAATATTAATTATTAATATTGGCGGTTCATCGTTCATGTTGATTTTTATACAGCAGTTGTATTGGGAATAACTGACTGGGTGTTGTTAATCGATTGATTTTTTGCGGATTATTAAATGTGGCGGAGATATTTGTGGATTTTTTGGCATGGTTCCCAGATCTTACAACTTACAATTTAATTTAACTAACCACTTGACTACTTGACCTTGAGATGTCACGATATTGCATAACTCATGATATTTATGAATACTGAATACTCACCACTATAATAAATCCTATTATCCTACGCAGGCAACCCGTAATGCAGTATTTAAATCTAAATAAATCATATTTATTATCTTACGCAGGCAACCCGTAATGCAGTATTTAATATGAATAATATCGCCAATAATAACCGAAAACCACTCGGTGTAGCCGCTAGCTACGAGATGGCTCTGGCCGCAGTGAGTAATTGACAGGCGGGCAGCAACTTTGGAGACGCGTTGAAAAATAAAAACCATATGTTCGTCACTCATTTTGTCACTCGAGTTATTTCCGAAGATAATCGAATAATTCAAGTGATTGAAAAAATCGAGTGATCGGTTATTTTTCACTCGAGTGATCCCATCACTAGTCATAACGTCACCGACAGTATCAGATAAAAATAGCACTTGCTATTTTAGCACTATTCCACCTCATAATAAGTTATGTTTTTGCTTGCCTTAAAAATTCTGATTTCTAAAAAAAAAAAGGTCGGCACTTCCGTACACTACTTCATCTAGTAGCCCCGACACTATACTCACCACGAACGCTCATTTCGCTTTATCAGCGCCAGTACGATTTTTTTTAATAGCACAATAGCACAAGCAGCTGGCTAAACAAGACAACAAAAATAGCGGGTCACACAAATAGCAGCTACAAATTAGCAGCTAATTTCAAAGCTCGTAGCATTTAGCACTGTCTCGAATCAAATAGCAGTTAAAAAAAAGCAGGCTGCTATTTAGCAACCCATCTCTAATGACCCGTAATAACGGCGAAACGCGTTTGGGGATGAGTTTGGCAGAAGGAAACGGATGTTACGGAATAGCTTTTTCTCGTACCTAGTTGGACCGTTGGACCTGTACCTATTCCAAACCCGAACCTATTCCAAATACCTATTACAGGTCCAAACTATTCCAGGTCAAACTTAAACGCCGCTCCGTCGATTGGCGCTATTCCGGCTGCATGGCCGACACGAGTTTTTAAAGAAGGCCGCTAGAACTCCAGCGTGGCCAGCAGTTTCCGATTGTTCGAATTAAATTTCGTTATAAATTTTTGTAACAGATTAATATTTTTCGCACCAGACTTTTTTGGAAGATTTGATTGTAACGAAGGCCTATTATTTAAAGAAACATGAAGAATAGGCATAGGTACATCCACTATGTTGTCTTTTTAATTAATTCTTCATTGCTGGTTGCATATCCTACATTAAATACGCTATATTTTGTTGCCCAATAAATTATTCCAATATTTTTAGAAATATTTTTTATTTATTACTATTTCCCTTTATCTTTATTTAGTGAGATTATTTTAATTATTGCAATGTGCTCGTAACGGCAACGTTTAAAATTATCAACTGCAAATTCTCCATATTATAAACATATTATATGAATTTAAAGCAAAACCTGTAGCCGTTCCATTCCCTATATCGTACCTGTACCTGTCAACAGTGACAACTTGAAAAAGGAATCAATGAAACCAGAGAATCAAACATGTGACAGTGCCAACGGACCTGGAATAGGTACCTGTTAATAGGTAATAGGTACGCGGAATAGGCAGATGATACCTATTCCAAAAGAACAGATCCAGTTCCACTGTAACACCCCTAATCGACGAACAACCTAACCTCAGAAATCGTGTTTGTTCACTTTGTTTTGAGTTTTAAATGGTTTTTCGCATTTGGGTGGTTTAATAATAATATATCTTTTTATAATTATAATACTATAATATTATTAAATATCTTTATTCTCAACCAACTTAAAAAGTTTATTACAGAGAATATAACACCAAATATATAATAATATAAAATCACAAATAATCATGTTTAGTACCTAACTGTTAATAACTCCATCGAAATTATTCAAAAAATATATATATAATAACCATTTACGAAATAATACTAGAGACTTTTTGCACCTCTTAATTCGTCATTATTTTGTGGTTATCGTTATTCTGAGCATGCGCAATGTCAGAAAGGTGATCCGCTATGGTTAATAACCATAACGGACTCCGTTAGTAACGGAAGGATAAGGAAGAGCTTATCGTTATCCTTATGGTTATGCTTAAACTGCATGGTTGCCGGAACATCCAAAAGTTATGAAGCATCATTGCTATGAATTAAAATTGTGATAAGCAATTAATTAAAATCCAAAGCAATAGTAGCTTTACATTAAAATATACAACTTAATCAAATTATTTTTAGGTTAGGTATTTTATTTTGTTTAGGTGCGCCTGCGCCAAATTAATAACTACAGACAGAACGTATAGGCGCTGCAAAATCTCTGGTTTTAACAGTGGCGCTACTCGTTATGTTTAATAAAGTTAACCATAACGGAGCTAAAAACTGACATTAATTTAAGAGGTGCAAAAAGTCTCTAATAATAATAATACGTTAAAGTTAGTTTAGTTTTAAAAATTTTTGGTATTTTTAGTTTTTGTTTAAAAATCCATAATTTCGATATTTCTTAAATTTTTTTCGGTAAACTGTTGCAAATTGTTATTCCTTTATATAATACTGATCATTGGCTAAAAGTACTCTTTACCATAGGTGTATGGATATATCATTGTTTTTGTCTCGTGATGTAAATAATGTTGGTCGAAGGAAATATTATATTCGATTGTTTTTCTTTAATAATAATAGAGTGTATTAGAATATATAGTTTTAATTTATAAAGCTTTCTAAAATTAAATATCCGTTTAGTTCATACAAATTTATAGGTTTTTCGGAGAAAGCGAAAAACACAGTAAGTATGTACCTACATGAAGTTTTCTGTTTTTAGACAATGGAGTCTGCAGTAAAAAGAATGAGAGTAAATTCCAGGCATTGGGATTTACTCCTAGATATCTTAGAGGTGCATCCTGAAATGAGTACAGGCAAATTTGTGTGCCAAAATGCTAAACAAAAATCTCTGGAGTTGTGGAAGGATGCAGCCACAAAATAAAATGCGTTGGGCCTAGGGAAAAAACCCTGATAAATGAAAGCTTGCTGTGCAAAACTGAAAATATAAAACAAAAATGAAGGTGGCGAAAATAAAAACATTTTATTAGATAATATACAAGAAAAATGATTAAAAACTTAAAATTTAGAGACTACAATAAACAGTAAACAAACACAAATACCAAAACAATTTAAAAATATAACCTATATTCTTCTTCTTTTTATTGTTAATTACTGGATTTTAATCATAAACGGGGAATTATAGGAAATATTTTTAAAATGGATAATAAGTCTTTATCGACAAAACGGAAACGCCCGAACAGAAGACGATTTCGATAAATAGATTAACCGTGGTACGAAATCTCGATCGCTTCGACAAGGAGGCTCTCGACTTCTCCTTGTCGATCGATATAAAAGCGATTGTTCGTGGTTCGCCTTCAGATCTGTGTTTAATTGGCAAATAATCATTGTTCTCCCCACTACCGTCAAAGTGATCCCAAGTGAACGAGGGAAATTGCAGAAGTTTGAACATGACTGACATAAAAATCCGTGTTTCACCTTGGATCACTGAACTGATTTTTAAAATTAGATCTATCCAAATCTTTCTGCCAATCGAACACGCCTGTAGTTAGATCGATCCAGATCGATGTAAACCAGCGAATCGAACACGCCTCTTATTTGGCAATAAATAGCCAAGTTCCTTTTATGTTACTTTTAAATAGCGATTAAAGCTAAGCACAACTAAGATTTTTTCCTCCCCCCTTCCCGATGTTAAAGGTGATTTCTCATGCATCTGACGGTACGTCGATCCGAAATTGCTCCTATTGGTGGAAATCTTATGGCCCTAAATTTTACTCGAATGTTTTTAAAAATTACCGAGTTCGGACAAAGTCAAAATAATTTCAATTTTTTTTCATATTACGTTTTCTACCGCACTTTTATTTTGTTAACTATATATGTTTATTCTTTTCTTGACTAAAACACTAAATTGCAAAATTTTGACGTACCCCCCCCCCCCCCTATTTTAAATATATTTGACAATTGTTTTTTATTTTGCTTCTTTCAAAAGACAGATATCTACCTATAAGATTTTTAAAATTTCGGACATCGTACCCGTCGTATAACCTCACCTTAAGTAGGTATGCCCCTCTCGATTTCCTATACGAACACGAAGCTGATTGCGAAGCGTTCCTTTAACAACTGTTTCTTTCCTAACCCATGTTCATCCACTCCTGAAAGTATAGGCATCTTCCAGTCGTTTCCATGTTTTTCTATTTAAAGCCACCTGAACCCAGTAATCTCCCTGCTGTTCTTTGTATGTCGTCTCGCCATCGTGTTGGTGGTCTTCCGGCTTTCTCTTTATTATCCTCCGGTGCCACTGTATTATTTTGTTTGACCATCTGGATGGGTCTTGTCTGGCAACGTGACCCGCCCATCGCCATTTAAGTTGAAAAACTTAGCTGAACAATTTTTTTTACTTTGCTTAGCTGTTTAAAAAAAGCAGGTACCTACCTAAACGGAAAGTACCTAATACTACTGGGTGAAACATTTTCAGAAATGCTCGTACCCAGAACTCGTCTTGTGATATTATTGATATAAATAATGATTATTAAATTATTATGTTTAATAAGCCAATGTAAAGTTTATCTATCTCTATTCCTCCTTGTATAAAATTTGCATTAAATATTGGTATTTTGCTGTATGCGTGTAGCAAATCCTATATTAGCATTAGAGCTGATGACCTTTCATTTAACATTTAAATTCTAAAAATTTCTATTTCTTAGAGTTCTCAGATTCTAATTGATTGGAATAGAGTATATACCGGTATATATCATGCATATTTATGCCTCGTAACACCTTGTTCCTATAACCTTGTCATCAGTCATCACCTATTCATCAGTCATCCAAAAGATTTGTTAAACAAAATAAATGCATTATCGAATGATTCACTATATAGGTCCAAGCGTGACTAAGAATATGGAAATTCGTATATATTATGGCGAATTACTATAATATTAACAATATTAATATTAGAAATAATTATTGTATACTTTATGTCTTAATTTAAAATAAATTATGATTTTTTGGGTAAATCGACGTGATGAGATTTGAATTTGAGGGTGTTTTTTTTAATAACTTTTCTTCTATTGCATTTTTAACAAGCAATAACAGTACCTATATATCTATTAGTACCTCTAGACCTAATGCAGGTCCCAGATAGCAGGAGATATATATCCCCAGGAAATTCATCCGGGACTAGAGGAGCAGGCTATCTTAAGGACATTATATCGTGTCCTATCTACTTCGTCGTTATATATACAGCCATGAACGTCATAAAGAAAGATTGACGAATAATTACTTTTTGACCCCCTATAGCGATCATTTATGACTGTGACCAATGAGTTTGGCAACATTGAGCTTCTATTTTCTATTTGCAACAAAGAGTTTTTGATCCTAACCACAGAAAAATAAACCCGACAAACCCTATAACTTTTCTTTGCACAGAAAGTTCGTGATCCTAACCAAGCATTTTTGTTATGTTCAATGCTTTTGTTTTCTTTGGATTTCTATTCGCTTGACTTTTTACCAAATTAAAATTTTTTGTAGTTGAAATTGTTTATTCCTGTGTTAACATAACTAGCGCCTAGCAAACCTTGTTTTTAAATTTGCAATATATTTTCTGTAGCCGGTGAATCGTTCCAAAATTAAAGTACGTTGGGAACACATCGGCAAAATACAGCATTGCAATGGTCAATGCAGTCTTTTTAAGAACCGTTGCTTGTCGCAGCCTGACTCACCAGTGGGGCAACACCTTTTATAGGTGCTTTCATTATCCAGTTTGATTCTTTTGTTATTTTTTTTGTTCTCTAGTTCTCCATAAAATAAATAAATAAATAATATCATTAAGCTCGCTATCCAACATTGACTTGACATTGACGGAACTTCACTCACTTCACTGTTTTTTTTTTCTCTTCTTCTTTCTTGGGTTTTAACGTGTTAGTGCCGTTGAGCACTTTTACACACTTTGGGTTTTCTGAAATTAAAAGACAATTGTCCTTTGGGGGGGACGATAGTGTTTCGGTTAAAAATATTTTTTTTTTCCGAAGAAAGAATTATTTTTATTTTTACTTTTTGAAAATTGATCAAATTTTTCGGGTTTCATCAATTTTTGTTGTCATACAATCAAGCATGGCTTGGATGGATAGATGTTGTTTTTGTGTTTTTTATGTTATTGTATAATAGGAGCATTTATGCTCCTATATTGCGGATTTTGAGCAGATTTGGGGCGGGATTTATGGGAAATGAATTTTGAATTAATTGATTTGGGTGAAACTGTTTTTTTCTAAAAAACTCAGTCTGTCTTTTGTTTAGGAATTCTTGAATTGTTTCTACTTTAAGGTCGCGGTGGATCGCCGCTCCCCTAATGTAGTAGGGCGCGTTTGTGATGGCCCTAAGAATTTTATTTTGAAGTGTTTGAAGACGTTTTCTTCGTGTTTTAGGTGCTTGACACCATGCTATACTTCCGTATAGTATGGAGGGGCGCACTACTTGTTTGTATAGTAGCGTCTTGTTTTTAAGTGACAGTTTGCTTTTGCGACCCAGGAGAGGATATAGGCGGCCAAATGCTTGCTTTCCGCTTTTGATTTTATTGTCAAATGAGAGCTTTTTGTCAAGAGTGACACCGAGGTATTTTAGGGTGATGCTCCAAGGTATTTCAGTGTTGTCTAGTTCAAGATTTTGGATATTGATGTTGTTTATTCTCTTGTTGGAAATGAGAATGGCTTGAGTTTTTTCAGCGTTAACTTTTATTTTCCATTTTTGAAAATAGTCAATAAGCGTGTTAATCTGATTTTGTAAACATCTTTGAATGTGTGCAAGGTTTTTATGGGTGCACGTCATGGCCGTATCGTCAGCAAAGATGTATTGCTCGACGAAAGGCGTTTTTGGCATGTCCGCTGTATACACAATGTATGAAACTGGAGCAATTGGGGAACCTTGGGGAACGCTCGCTTCAATGTCGTGTATGTCTGACAAAATGCCGTTTACACGGGTTTGGAATTTTCTATCTTTAAGGTATGAAATAATGAATTTTGTGAAATTTATGTTTATATTATAAACATAATGGAGTTTGTATGCAAGGCCGTCGTGCCAAACTTTGTCGAAAGCTTTGGAAATGTCTAGAGCTACCATGCGCAAACACTCCCAAAACCCTAGGGAATTCAATGTTGCCAACCACTTTGGTCACAGTTTCTTCAGACGCATAGGGGAGTCAATTTCTCGCAAGACGGCCACATGCATTATTAGTCCATCTTTCTTTATGACGTTCGTGTATACAGCCCAATGAGGACAGCGTTGCCATATATAGTGCTTATAATACTTTGACGTTTTGCTTGTTTTTTAGCGGTACAATATTAATATTATTATAGGTTATAGGTGATTATTTTGTTTTTTCATTCTCTTTTGTTGAGAAAATTAATTTTTTTATTATACATCCTATACTTTATCAAAATGTTCTAGGTCAACCGTGAAAGGTTTTATAAAGACTTTTTAAACAATTATAATCTAAAAAGGTACTTACCTATATGATATAAAATGTGAGGGTAAGAACAACCTATTAAGTGTAAAACGTACCTACTTTTAAAAATAATGTTGTAGGGACAGGGTCTACGATTTTCTCATCAAATGTTTATACAGGGTCCTGCAATAGTGCGTCAGGCTTCCATAGCTCCTATACGAATTTAGTTAGGAATTTCATTCATACGCTAACTTATACTGTATCATACGGGGTACTTCAGGAAAATATTTTCTCATATACAGGATGGCCCAAAAAAGTGTGGTCATAAAAAGTTGTAATTTTTTTAAATGGAACACCCTGTATATTTTAACATTTTTAAATTCCACATAAAATTATAATTATTTTTTATTAAATGCATTATTAGCCTATACTTCATAGTTTCCGAGATATTGACTCTCGAAAAGTGACATTTTTGAACTTTGACAGCTTCTAACTTTCTAACAGTACGTCTTAGAGCAAAACGGCTTACATGTCCCTATCTTCAATTTTTATTATCTTCCCAAACAAATCAACTTCCAGTTAAACCGGAACAACAATATTTCCTGCGTTCGAGTTACATCCGGTTTAACCGGAAGTTGATTTTTTGGAAAGATAATAAAAATTGAAGATAGGGACATGTAAGCCGTTTTGCTCTAAGACGTACTGTTAGAAAGTTAGAAGTTGTCAAAGTTCAAAAATGTCACCTTTCGAAAGTCAATATCTCGGAAACTATAAAGTATAGACTATAATAATGCATTTAATAAAAAATAATTATAATTTTATGTGGAGTTTGAAAATGTAAAAATATACAGGGTGTTCCATTAAAAAAATTACAACTTTTTATGACCACACTTTTTTGGGCTACCCTGTATATGAAAAAATATTTTCCTGAAGTACCCCGTATGATACAGTATAAGTTAGCATATAAATGAAATTCCTAACTAAATTCGTATAGGAGCTATGGAAGCTTGACGCACTATTGCAGGACCCTGTATAGAAGATTGTCAAATATCTTTTAAAACAAGCGGATTCGAGATCTTGTATAGAGAGATCATTTAATTAGCCATGGATTTGAAAAGACAGCATTTTCTTGTATATGTTGCATATTATTGAAAATATTAGTGATAATTAATAAGTCCACTTGTGGCTCAACTGAGAGTTGGAATAGTCGTAATGCAAATCATAGAAGATATATAAAGTATCCGAGTTGGTTAACAAATAGGCGTAGGTACCTATCAAACAAATCAGAATATAAAGCTTTAGGCAAATATACCTATTCTGTGACGTTACCAAAAAATCTGAAACCAATAATTTTGTTTACCTTTTACCATAATAAAATCTAAGGGCAATGCAACTATTAACAAGTACCAACCCAAAACCCGATTAAAGTAATTTCAGTTCAGTAAATCACTCGTTCGCAAACGCTAGCTCGATCAGAGGTGTGTTCGATTCGCAGGATCAGATCGATCCGGATCCACCTAACTGATTCCAACTGATCTGATTTGTGTTCGATTGGTAAGTGATCGCACGGTCAAAGTGATCTAAACTGATTTTTAAAATCAGATCGATCGATCCAAATCGCTGTGCCAATCGAGCACGCTTTAGGTGTTGCCGGTATTGCGACAGCAGCGTGCACGTTTAAGCCGAGTACAAAATAAAGGTACGCGGAGTACATGCAGTTGAAGGAAAAGAGACAAAAATATAGAATGAGATAGAGGAGAAAAAATATGATTGTACAGTACGATCAGAGACTGATATATTAAACATCAATTCCTTATATTAACATATATTATATAATATACGATCTTTTACATTGTGTTCATTCATCGCATTAGATATTATATCCATCGATTCAGAATTTTCGATTTATTTTAAAAGGAATATAGAATCATTTGAGAACGAATCTTTTTAACTGAATGAATCATAAAAATTGATTTACCAAAAATAATCGATTTCCCCCCTCTAAACTATTAGGGCAGGAAGGTGGGAATTTATCATTGCTGGGTTTGAATCAAGCCGTGTCGATCCGTTTAGTTTTTTGGTTAGATAATATTGAGCTGATTAATTTGGTTAGTCAAATTTTGATGTTTCGAACCAAGGGCGATATTCTGGGATTACAGATCCCTTCATTAAAAAAAACCGGTGAAATTTTGACGTTTAATTCCGTGAACTATAGATGGGTCACCAGCCTTCTCTACTGGTAGGCTAGTAAAGCGATTCAAACCCATAATATATTAGTTGCTTATTATTTGACCAGTTGTCTTGGCTGAGCTAACTAAAAGAAATTTCTTGACTAAATTGCAAATAAAACAACCATTGACAAGTTGACAGTGTTGACACATAAATCAGCCAAAACGAACGATCTCAGTCACAAATCCGGTAACCATTAGCGTATAGGTAAGGGGAGAGGAAATTTGACTGAGATAATCTGACTTACTTGGTCAAATAAAACGGCAAGGTAGTCAGTTTAGGTCAGCTCAGCCAAGACAAGTGGTCAAATAATAAGCAACTATTGTATAGCTAAGAAGCAAACCAAGATGGCAGTCGAGTTCTTGATATTATGTTGTTATGATTTAACCCTTTGAATTCTATATTCAAAGATTTGACCAGATTTGACAAACAAACTAACCTAAAAATATACCGAACCTATGTCAACTGTCAACGTCCTGTCATATGTCATGATTTTACAAACAAAACGAACCTGAAAATATACCCATATTATGTCAATAACGTCCTGTCATAAAACGCTCAAAATGTAAGTTGTTAAAGGATGGTTAAAGGAACGCTTCGCGAACAACTTCGTATATATGGCATGAGAAATATAGAGGATATAGCTACTTAACCGCGGCAAAAGGGGAGGAAAATTTTTTTGTTGTGTTTTGCTTTGCTATGTACGAATGAACGAGTGAACGATATGCTAATCCAATTCTTGAAATCATTCCTAAATTTGGTGAATCGAATCGCTTTTTGGAATGATGAATTAATTCTTTCAATTTACCAGTAAGATTCGTTCGTTTTGAACGAATATTTCGCGAACGACACACCTCTATACTATATAGGTACACGTATATACTTATTTAACAATGCAAAATGCTCAAAACTCAAAACAACAATAAAATGAAATAACACAATAATGAAATGAATAAATAAAACATCCATATACCTATGGTTACCTATATTACTTTCAAGTTTGATTTATAACTTCAGATGTTTTTAACGACGATAGGGCAATGATCGTCACTGGATATTTCACATAGGCATTGAATTGCCCTATCGTCCCCTCCTAGCCCCTACTTGAACTCTAATAAAGTAATAATAAATTAATTAATCATAAATCACAGCTTAAAACATTTTTATTTTTTAAAATTTATTGGTATTTTCTTTGCATGGTGCTTGTAATTCAATTTTTAAACCTAATAATTTAACTACGCATAAATATATCTATAAAACCTCTCCACTCAGACTATGTGTAGGTATAAGATTAGAACGCGTACCTATTAGATTTTAAAAAAGCGCGCATTAATTAAATTCGTGACAATACTGTTAAAAATTTAATGAGCTTAATTACTATTGTGTTGCCGGATAAGTAAGTAATGTTGAATAACTGTAAAGAATTTCAGTGAAGTTTAAAATGTTTTAAATTGCAAAACAAATCCACTGAAAAAGAACCCGTTCAAATGAAGGAAAGTTGTTCCGCCCGTTTAGCGCATGTCTAATACGAGCCTTCCTTCTTCATCGGCCATGTTGATTTTGACTGTGATAAAAACGGATAGTGTATAGACATTTTAAAAGAAAAACTATGGATAATAAAGTATCTTTTAATTTTTAAAATGCACCGTTAAGTGTGTTACGTTTGGTGATGTGATACATTTTTGAAAATTAGTTCGGAATCGGCCATTTCACACAATATTAGGAGTTTAGGTATGTGTCATACGTTGACAACCTACTTATTTACCTAGTTTTGAATATTTATTTACATATCCATACAGTCATAATAAAAATTTATGAAAAATAGTAAACAAGTTAGGTACCCACTATACTTTGGTATTTCAACTAAGAAACAAAATTGTTTTTAAAATATAATTTCTAACCCTAAATGAAAGTTTAAAAATTTTGGATCTTCAACCTTGAATGTAACCCTACATGGATATAGATTATACAGTTTAGTTGGTACATTGTTTTATGATAAAAGATTATTATTCTACATTGACACTATCCTGTCGTTATTGTTTTTTTTTTATAACTCATTAGACCCCCCAAAGGAGTTAAGTATCTGTCACCAGAATGTATAATTGAAACTGCCATGTGTTAACAACCGATAAAATAAAAATAGGAATCTTTGTGGGGTGTCTATCTACAAGGGTGTCTAAGAATAAAGCAAAATATATTATTATTTGTGAAGCAAAAGGTCGGTTGTAGTTTGTTTACAGAAAATTGTCTTAGAAATGGAAGTTTGGTTAGTTATAGGTATAGTTTTTTAGTGCAAACTTTCTTTGAAATAGGTATTATTACTCCTATAACATCTACCTGGAATAAATAAACTTAAAGTGACTACCTACACACTGTTTCTATAACTTACTGCCCTTACTGGAGACATTGGTAAGTTATAGGGAGTAAATTCAAAATATTTAAAAATTTTTACCTACATACAAACACAAAATAAGCTAGAAGAAAATATTAGAGGCAGTTTATTAGATATTAAAATTAACGTATTGTAGCAGTCAAAAAAGTTCCATTTAATTTTTAATTTACTGTACTTACCTATAGTTACTTGTTCTTTTAGTAAAGTGGCCTTTAAAAAACGTATGGCTATAATAGTATATTATTAACCAAGGTTTAAACAGCTACTAATATTGCTCAAGCGTGCGTCTAATTTAAATCATAAGGAGTAAAACGACTAGGGCTCGGACTAGGGATTTCAAACACAAGGACTAAGTTGTCTAAACTGTGGTTAATATAATTTGTCTTTTCTACTACTAAAACATTTTCATTTACAAGATATTTATTTTTACAGTTTTAATAATTATTAAAAGATTGCTTCTGTAATTTTTTTCAATTAAGTTACCTGTGTGATTGGCCTTATTACTACAAGAAATTACCGTCCATTTTCCACGTTATTGTCGCACAATCAAAAAATCAAGTTGCCTTCTTTCAAATAGATTGTTAACAGATTTCAGAACACTGAGATATTATGTTATTTTTATTATTAACCATGGTCAACTAACTGGCAAGCTAGAGAAACACTATTCCTAATGTCAATAATGGGCGTTTTATAGGTTAGTAGTGGAAAAAATTATTTAGATCTTGTCTCCCAATTGTTCTCACCTTGTTTTTATGTTCCCTGATAGGTAAGTATGACCTGGGGTGTGACCTTTTCATTTTAGTTTTGTTTGTGCTTTGATTTAATTTAGGACATACCTCTACTAAGTCAATACCAATAGATGACAGTTTTAAGGCAAAAAATCGAGAGAATCGCTAATTTTGCTTATTTTTAAAAAAATTTGGAAAGTAAAAATAAGAGCCTGTATCAAGAACCCTTCTACTTACAATCTACTCCTTAAATTAAAAGGGAATATAGAAAAAAACTAATTTATTATATATAATAGTGCAGTAGGTAGCATAGGTTTTTAAACCAATATAGATGACACCACCTCCTATTTTTTTATATGGTACCTACCTATTTTAATAAATGGTTAATAATTTGGAATCTACTTAGTGTAAAAAAAAATCGTTAATTAAGGACAACTTAAAAAAATATTACTAAAGTATTTTACAAACCCTGTTAGTTTAAATTTCTTTAACAGACAGTAATTTAAAAAAATATAACTAATGGTTTTTCTTTGCTTACAATTTCTGGCTAAGGAACTTGTATCAATGACCTGGTCATCTGGTGTTGGATGTCTTTAAAAGTTATCTGCATGGGACAGTACAATACGTGACGATTGCCAATGTTTTGAGTGAACCATCTTAATATTAAAATAGGTGTCCCGCAGGGTACAGTGTTGTGTCCTGTACTGTTTTTGGTGTATAAAAACTCTCTAACTAATTTAAAACTCGAGAATGCAAATATTGTTTCCTATGCAGATGACACTGCCCTAATATATTCTGCAAAAACATGGGATGAACTAAAACAAAACTTAATTAAGGGTCTGGAGGTCATTCGATACTGGTTAAATACTTTTAAACTAAAATTAAACCTAAATAAACCACTTATATTGCTTTTTCAATTATACCCTTGCAAATCGGCCAGCCTTTAAATTCCATTCAAATAAAAAATACAATAATCAAGGAGGTCTCACACACTAAATATTTAGGAGTACCTACCTAATCATAGACAAGCATTTGAAATGGAATCACCTCGGGAATCACCATGCTCTTAAGTTAACATCAACAAAACAAGCTATTGTATAAATTCTATACCTTAAGAAATATCTTCAACAGGGACTTGTTGGTGTCTATATCTTCAACAGGGACTTGGTTGAGTCTTTGTTGAGATATGGTATTGTGGTGTGTGTGTGGGGGGGGGGGGGGGGGGGTGTATGTATGGGACTGCTTTTTTGATATAAGGTCTCTATATGTCTTGGAGACTAGCATTTTTGTTTATAAAAATAAAGATCTAAAAAATCATATCAGTCTTTGCCACCTAACGCGAAATAAAGCAAATGATTATATAAAACTACCCAAAAGTAAAACTAATATTAACTTAAGATTTCTCAATTATTTCGCACCTAAGATTTATAATCATCATACCCCTTGAAATAGGAAATATCACTAAAATTCATATTTTCAAAAAAAAAATGTAGATCTTACATAAAGGATTCATATATTTAGGAACCTATTCTGAATTTCGGCTTATGTAGGTCACTTCTCTAGTCTGGAAGGTCTCTACTCATTTATGTTTATTTATTTATTTGAAATATTATGTTCAATTATTTGAAATTTAAACTTATAGAAAAATTGCAGCTATTAGGTACACATACAGGTGTTTAGTCGTCTAGGTGATTGGTGGTTGCATTTTTTTTACAAAATTATTCTTAGTATTTATTACTTAACAAAAACTTTGTAGAGGAGATATCTTTTAACTATTACAACTAAATTTAAATGTAATACATCCTGAGATAATAAATGTGGTAGGGATACAGGGATACTGTTCCCACCGAAATATAAATATAAATATAAAAAAAAAAGATATTTTATGTAAAATTCATCAGCTCCTCAATCAGCTTATTTTATATGAACTATTTTTTTGCCTTGTCTGTGGAATTAAGTCCCATAACTTGAGAATTTAAACCCTCTTCTCTGAACAACACAATGATATAAGAATGTTGTTTGATTGCGTTTTTCACCAAAATGGGAGCAAATGAAATAAAAATCAACATCAATCACAAATCTTATGGATTTCTGAGAATTAAAAAAAAAAACTGACAACAAATGTTTTCTTATGATGATGACATCAATATCTAGTGTGATGACAAGCTTTGGGATTTCCACTAGATACCCTAAGTATATATACATACTTAGGTTTGGTTTGTGAAAAAGGACGCAACATTCATTCACCATGTATTTTTCCACAGAAACTAATATTTTTACTGTCATGCCACCAAGAAAGGCCTACGAAATTTTATAATACCTAATTTATAAAAGTGCAAGTATTGGAATTTTGTACCAAGTACATACTTACATAAAACACAATAATATTGTAATAAAATATAAGTAGATATCTCCCCAGAGGTATAATATTTTTAACTGACGAAATGGCACTCCATTACTTGCCCGTAAAGGGTCAACTGATGAAACGCTACAACTGCTGCATAGGGAACTGATGGAATGGGTAAAAATTTTAAAAGCATCTGTAGCCCTAAATTAATCTGAAAAAATGTATTAATATACAGGGTTAGTTGGAATAACTGGAACGGCTAATTTTCTTCAAAACTACCAAGGCTAAAATAATGAATTTTGGTACAGGTGGATAACTTAAAAAATTGAATTGAAAATTGACAATTGCGACGTTGCCAGATTTTTAGTTTTTTCTGTAACTCGAATATTTTTTTTCAAATGTAACACTACTATTTTTTTTATTGAATTCGGTTCCTCCCATCATTTCCTGATTGTATCAAATTTTTATCTCAAATAGTTCTATGGGAAAAAAGTTAATTACCTAGTTACAACTCTCTAAAAAAATACAATCTATTTCCATTTAAAAACATTTTAAATAATGTAAAAAGGAAGGTTGGTAGACATAATGTACCTAATCCTAATAGTATCGATAATGATAATAACCAAACACTTCTAATATATAAATTAAAGTCTTTGATAATAACAACAAACAACTACTAACAATAACATAGCTAGTAAAAATTACTTACATATTATCGGTTTCGTAATCAAATTAATGTAGTTTACTATAATATGTAAGTAATTTTTACTAGCTATGATATTGTTAGTAGTTGTTTGTTTTTATTATCGTTATGGATACTATTAGGTACATTATGTCTACCAACCTTCCTTTTCACATTATTTGAAACGTTTTTAAATGGAAATAGATTGGATTTTTTTAGAGTTAGAGTTGTAACTAATTACTTAACTTTTTTCCCCTAGAACTATTTGAGATAAAAATTTGATACTATCAAGAAATGGTAATGTTGATGGGAGAAATCGAATTCAATAAAAAAAAGAGTAGTGTTACATTTGAAAAAAAAACATTCCTTGAGTTACAGAAAAAACTAAAAATCTGGCAACGTCGCAATTCTCAACTTTCGATTAAATTTTTTAAGTTATCCACCCTGTACCAAAATTTCAACTAGCCCTGTATATTAAGTAATCCTAGAAATGTAACTTACAAGCTTAACAGAACTTAACCAATATACCTATCTAATCTAGTTTAAACTCTAGTTAATTGTACTAAATCGAACTTTCTTTTATTGAAATATTTATTATCACGCCGATCACAGACTATGCTTTTTCCTTATCTAGTTTTCCCCAATCACCCAATGGATGTTGTAACATTGTTTGCTTTCTTTTTTTGGTTTTGCTTTATCTTTTCTGGTGTAAATAAATCCGTTATTGACAAGATAGCTCCACAAATCTAATTTAGCTCAGGGGACTATTTGAAACAAAAACAAAACTAAGCCATACCAATACCAATATAATAAAGCTTAAAATAACTAATAATAGGTACTTTGTAAATTTTAATTATATAAAGTATCATAGCTACCTATCCAGCAAAAAGCTTTTAAAGCTACTCGATTAACACATACTGAATACAAAAAAACGATACCAACATTTTCTAGCAAAACACAGTGAACAATCAACCTTATAAAATTTTATGCTAATCATTTAATTTTGTTTTACCAATAAACTGTGGTGCTCTAACCTTCGTTTTTGTAAAGAGAATCATCTCAGTCTTTTCTGGGTTGACAGAAAGTCTGGTCTCTCTACACCACCTTTCTACTATCCTACAGGCCAGTTGCTATCACACTCATTCAACCTTCGTAAATAATAATTAATAATTGTTTTATATCCTACATAATAAACTGCTGTTTCGAAAATTTAGCACCAAATGGTTGAGTAAATTTTAAGCCGACCCTGTTCAATGTTTACATGATCCACAAAATGATGTGAACTGCGCAAACTCTGTATCCCGCTTTAGTCCTCCATGGGGGTCACAATAATCTTGTAACATGCCATTGGCAATATAGGTACTGGTTATAATGTTATACAGACAGGATGTTTCTTAATAAGATGCAAATATTTAAGGAGCTTATTATAGGGCCCATTTTAGGAAAAAAACTTCATATGAACATATGTTCTAAAATTCTTAACTGTTGAACTACAGGGTGCTAAAGTTTTAAGAAAAAAATATTTTTTTATGATAACTTTGATATTACCCTGTATATTTTTGTGAAACGTGGTACGCATCTTCTATGAATCAAAAGGCGTTTACTGCTGTACAACATAATTTTTTATTCTTGCCAGTGGCGTTTGTGCGGGATTTTAACTGCATCATTTTAAAGAGAAAAGTGTTACGCCACTGCTTTTTCTTTACATAAAAATTATTTTTCAAATCCTTAATCCTTACTGAGCAAATCTGGTCTCTTCATTTTGATTCATTTGACGTATGGTTTTCGCATAAAAAAATAAAATACATTGATTTGAACATTGTTATGAAATTGGGTATTATCAAGGATTAATAACGTAAAATATCTAGTAGGTAAGAATCAGATTTTGTTTTGTACACATTTACAGTTTTGACAACAGTTGTCTACCGAGTCTAGTTGGTATGTACTTGGTCCATTTTACGAATTCTAAGTTTGCAGATATACATAACATGTATGGGCTTGCTGATGATGGTAACGCATTGGAAGCCAGGCGGTTGTACGAAAACCGCTTTCCAAATAGAAATATTCCGAATGCGCGAACATTTTCAAATATTCATAGAAAGTTGTGCGAAAAGGGAAGTTTTGAAGTAGATAATCATCTAAAAGGAGTACAACGTACTGTAAGAACGCCAGAAATTAAGGTAGCAGTTTTGAATTCAGTCGAGGAAGAATTGGTAACAATTTAAATATCTCACATATTCTTGTTTGGAGAATTCTAAATGACTTTTTATTATACCCCTACCATATCCAACGGGTTCAGGCCCTACTCCCACGCGATTTTCCATTAAGGATGAACTTTTGCCAATGGTTTCTTGATAAAGTAAAAGAAACGCCATCCTAAACTTTCACAATAATCATTTTTGGGCTGAAGAAAAGCCACATGCAATCGTGGAATCCCGTCACCAGGACCATTTTCCGTCAACGTGTTTCATAATTTTACCGTTTAAAAACCATTCTGTTAAATAAATTGTTGTTTAAAGTTACATACATTGTTTTTTCTGGTAAGTGGTCTTGCGAGATGCAAATCAATGTATTTTAATTTTTTATGCGAAAACCATACGTCAAATGAATCAAAATGAAGAGACCATATTTGCTCAGTAAAGAATAAGGACTTAAAAAATATTTTTTATGTAAAGAAAAAGCAGTGGCGTAACACTTTTCTCTTTAAAATGATGCAGTTCAATTCCCGCACGAACGCCACTGGCAAGAATAAAAAATTATGTTGTACAGCAGTAAACGCCTTTTGATTCATAGAAGATGCGTACCACGTTTCACAAAAATATACAGGGTCATACCAAAGTTATCATAAAAAAAATATTTTTTTCTTAAAACTTTAGCACCCTGTAGTTCAACAGTTAAGAATTTTAGAACATATGTTTATATGAAGTTTTTTTCTTAAAATGCAATAATAAGCTCCTTAAATATTTGCATCTTATTAAGAAACACCCTGTCCTACAGGGTTAGTTGAAATAACCGGAACGGCTAATTTTCTTCAAAACTACCAAGGCTAAATCAATGAATTTTGGTACAGGTGGATAACTTAAAAAAATTAATTCAAAACTGACAATTGCGACGTTGCCAGATTTTTAGTTTTTTTTATAACTCAAGGAATGCTTTTTTTCAAATGTAACACTACTCTTTTTTTTATTGAATTCGATTTCTCCCATCAACATTACCATTTCCTGATAGTATCAAATTTGTATCTCAAATAGTTCTATGGGAAAAAAGTTAATTAGCAAATTTGTATCTCAAATAGTCAACATTACCATTTCCTGATAGTATCAAATTTTTATCTCAAGTAGTTCTATGGGGAAAAAAGTTAATTAGTTACAACCTCGCGGTTACAACTCTAACTCTAAAATAAAAAAAAATCAATCTATTTCCATTTAAAAACGTTTCAAATAATGTAAAAAGAAAGGTTGATAAGACATAATGTACCTAATAGTATCGACTTCATAATTAAATTAATGTAGTGTACTATAATGTAAGTAATTTTTACTAGCTATATTATGTTATTGTTAGTAGTTGTTTGTTGTTATCGATACTATTAGGTACATTATGTCTACCAGCCTTCCTTTTCACATTATTTGAAACGTTTTTAAATGGAAATTGATTGGATTTTTTTTTTATTTTATAGTTAGAGTTGTAACTAATTAACTTTTTTACCCATAGAACTACTTGAGATAAAAATTTGATACTATCAGGAAATGGTAATGTTGATGGGAAGAATCGAATTCAATAAAAAAAAAGAGTAGTGTTACATTTGAAAAAAAAAAACATTCTTTGAGTTACAGAAAAAACAAAAATCTGGCAACGTCGCAATGGGCCTTTTCACTATTCTTAAATTTGATACATTTGGCATTTGAATTGTTTAGTTGGTGCTATAATAAGTGTTTTTCATCAATAAAACTATTGCTAGGTCATAACAATAATTTATTTCAGCACAGTAAAAACCGGGTAAAAGTCAACCAATTTGAAAATCTCAAAACAGGCGCGACTCATGACGTAGATATGTTTAAAGCTTGCTAGAGCGCATGCGTTTAACCTCGCACACGCGTAAATGCTGATCTGTCGAACTGCCATTGGCAAATTAAGCCGCTGTTGCCATATGTAGAAAGTTTTATAATTTTAATAATATACTTTCTTCTTAGAACTTTATTTGGATACTTTAAATAAATATAAACATAATACTGGTAAAATAATTCATTCCGCAGCTATTGAATGGAAAACTGGTATATTATAATTACTAATAATTGCTAGTCAATTACCATTACACTGGTACTATATACTATAATAAATGATTTTTGAGAGTATCGGCAACACTGTCAAGCTGCTGATTTTGTGAATTCATGATATTTTAAGCCAGCGACTCGGCTATTCCTATCATTCCTCTGTGCATCAATCTTCCGGCGCGATGACGTAGGTATGTTTAAGTCCGTGTTTTTATTCAAGGAGTTTGTTTATTTATTTATTTTCTCGGTTATGGCTTAAAAGCATAGAAAAGTAAAAACACAGAAAATTTTATTTTTTGTTCCTTTATACACTACTACTAAAATCAAAATTTAGTGAAAAGGCCCATTGTCAATTTTCAATTCAATTTTTTTAGTTATCCACCTGTACCAAAATTCAGTTATTTAGCCTTGGTAGTTTTGAAAAAAATTAGCCGTTCCGGTTATTTCAACTAACCCTGTATAAAGTTAAATCAAAAGAATTTCCGTTGCACGTCATACCTTCGAGCATCAGCAGTGTTGCCAGTTTGTAATCAAAATACCCCAGTAAGGAAATGCTTCGGCATTTTTCAATAAAGGTAAACAACGTAATCAACAGAAATGTGTATGAATCCCTTTGTTGTTCTTAAAAGATCAGTTTTTAATCCTATTTAGAAAATGATTTGCAGTTTTAGTTAAAAACTACTTAAATAAACTAACGAAAACACGAAATGAAAACAATAAACGTCAATCAAAATTCGCCAGGAAATAAACTGACATCACCGATGCGTTGACACTTCTGTTGCCAACTGTCAGCCTAAAAAATTCAAATGATATTAATTTTTAAAAGGTTAAATTAAAAAAACATCCCCTTTAAGCGGCTTAGTATCAAAGAAGAATACATTAAGTTTCTTTTACATTCAATATCGCATGAAATTTATACATTTTTTGCCCAAATTTAATTTTCTTATGTTTCCTTACCGATTTTCAACTATCAGCTGATTGATGACGTGCAACGGAAATTCTTTTAATTTAAGTATATGTGGTATAACCACTTTTATAAATAATTAAAATATTTAAATAATTTTTTTCTAAACAATGGATTCAAACACTAAGTACGAGAATGGTATTAAAATACCCATTTATGTCACAGTTGTTTTGATAAAAATTTTGAGATAGCAAAAGTTGCTTTTATAATTATTATTTTTCTAATTTATAACTTTGTAGAATCCTAAAAAATGCCAGGGCCACCCCCACCAGCTCCCCCGCCGCCTTCTTTTTCGGTTCCAAAAGGTGGAGGTAGTGGAGGACCAGATGGTAGAAGTGCCCTTTTGCAGTCCATTCAACAAGGAAAGAAACTCAAAAAGACTGTTACAGTGGATAAAAGTGGACCTTTAATACCAGGTATGGGTGAAATAACACTTCAAAACATGTAGCATTGCATTCGTATTAGAGTAATTTGAATATAAAAACCTAGTAATTTTTCGCTATTAAGTTTATTTCTATTACTTACTCCTCAGTTGGCATCAAAATATTTGTCAGTGTCAATTTTAAAAACGTCAAGTTTGAAAAACTGAATTCCTTTATTCACCTAAAAAATCAGAAATAATTTTTGAATACAGCAAAGAAGCCGTAAGTCTCAAATGAACAAGCACACAAAGACAAAGCTATTTATATTTGACAATAAGAACATACTGCATGTGGTCATTTAATATAGTTAATAATAAACACTAAGAAAATTTAGTCTCTGCATGAAGCCTGACGCGTGAGCTTGCTACGGCCTACTACTGAACTGGGAACTTTGGGAACTTACCAGTATCAGCTGTTAATAGCTTCGTTTGTACAAGCAATTGTCAACCGATGTCCAATCTTTTTCTGTGCATGCGTGGTTTTTAACTGGTTTGGACATTTTTTGCTTTACGTTTACGCATTGAATATAAAACTATAAGAATAGCGGATATTCGGGAAAACTTGACAACTCTATTTTAGACTGTATTGGAGACGGTTTGGCCGCCATTGTGGAGTTGATCATAAATCTATAGTTATATATGCAGCGCCCCGGCAACAGATGTCTCAAATTCACTGATGTGATGTTGTGGTGTTTACGCATATCGTATTTTGTTGGAATTTTTAAGGATTTAAGCATTTTTAACAGACAATAAAATAGGAGGTTCTAAATTCCAGCCGAATGTATGTTTTTGATAATAATACTTATGTACGCTTATTACTCCGGGGTAATTGGACCGATTTTCACAATGATTTTACCGTTGCATTAGGTGTTAAATGTTAAACAAATTAAAGTAGATTAAAAACGACAGCAAGTATACCTAAAATAGGTTTTATTTCGTCGAAAAATAGCAATATAAAATTCAAACTAAGTCATTTTAGCTATTTGTAGTTGGGTCGAAAACTCACTTAATGAATTGAGCATAATATTATACTAAATACTATTTTGTAAAAATATATTGAAAAAAGTTTGTACATAATATGCACATGACAACTTCGTAGGCATAACATTATTACACATTTTTTTAATAAATCACTTTAAACTCCGCCATTTCTTAAAATTGGGTTTTACTCAAAACTGTCAATTTTGACTTAATGAATTTTTGCACTAAGCCGACGATATATTATGCCAGTGCAAGGCAATCCAGGTACCGCGATGTGCGTGACGGTATGGTTATGGTAGTGGCGAGAGGATCATGCAACAAGTCAAACAGACAGGCGGCAACAATGTTTTAATTTAGCAGTGAAAAGGCTTGTCGTTAGTGGCTGCATCAACACGCTTTATTGTTGGTGACTAATTGTGCCATCTATGAATTTAACGTAGGATTAGGATATCTGCTTATTATATGGCCTTCTTATAGTTTGATATTCAATGGTTAACGTTAAAATTTGGCTTCTGCGAACGCCGGATTTTCTGACAGCGGTTTGGAATTTGGGATTTGTCGTGTGCAACCGTTTTTAAAACAGGTTCGCATGCGGCGTTAATTTGCTGACGGTTTCTTACCTCTGTGAGAACGAAGCTAATGTGGGTGTTAACTGTCGAAACGCTATGTTTTTAGAAAAATTTGACTCATATAACAGGACTAGAGTTGGGCATGGTCAATTGACCGCGGTCAATTGACCATGACGTATTTGACCGGTCAAATTCGGTAAAAACATATCAATTTTATTTTATTATTTATGCATTTGTGATCTGTCCAGATTACCTCCTACCACCCAGGATAATGTTTAGTGCAGGGGTATTCAACCTTTTTTATAGAAGGGCCATATTTAGGCTACCCATCGATTGCCGGGCCAGAACAAATGAAAGTTAGAAATTTAATATAGCTAAAATATAGTAAACTCAAGACAATATTTATACAAACACATTTATATTTAATGTTTAATTTTATTAATAAAATTGTATGTGGGCCACAAAAATGTTAAGGGCGGGCCGCCGGTTCAAGACCCCTGGTTTAGTGTATCGTTATAGCGCCGTTATTTAAGAAAACAATAACACCTGATTCTGGGAATCCCAATAGTCGGCCTCGTTTATTAGTGGTTCCCGGAACGGATTCAATCACAATGAAGGAAAGGAATAGAGAAGTTATTGTTATTCTCTTTTTATACCATTTTCATAGACATTTCCTTCTCAGTCTATTTAGTTTCATTTCGTATTTGCCCGCGTTAGGGTTTGCACTTGCATTGCATTTTTGTGAACTAACGACGCGACGTCGCATTTACCATGAGTTTGGGGAAGTCCAAAACCAAAATTTGGAATTGTTTTACCGAAATAAGAGAAGAAAACAAAGTAAAAGGGAAATGTAGGTATCTACTGTGGAGCAACTATTGAGATATATACACTTATAGAATGTGTACCTCGATGGACCTAACTATATCAGCCATTTGACCACCCTGTATAAAATTTAGGTATGGCAATAGACTTTTTCTACAGACGTGTGGAAAACCCAATTTTCCGCACGGATATCAGTGCGGGAAATTGATTTTTCCACACTAGTGCGGAAAATTTTTTCGGCACGATTATGTCAAAAATCCGTGCGCAGAATTGGTTTTTCCACACTAGTGCGGAAAAAATTTTCGGCACGATTATGTCAAAATCAATAATATATCAATTATAACTTGTAGCTATTACTTTTTTTCTCAGAATTAGTTACTGTTACGTATGTATGTGATTGTTATAATTATTAAATTTCTTTGAAATATGTGTTACTTATTTCCACACGTCTGTAGAAAAACTATTGTACCTGACACGTGCGGAAAATGTTTTCCCTGCACTCGGCTGCTTAACCGAACTCCGCTACGCGTCGTTCGGTAAACGGCAGACTCGTGCGGAAAAATTCATTTTCCGCACTTGTTAGGTAAATAGCTATTTCAGAACAAGCAAAACTTGTTATAAAAAATTAATTTTTTCCAAAATACAAAATAAGAAATTTGACAAGTATAGTTAGGTTCATCCACTGCATTTTTAAATTTTAATTTATTTCAGTCAATTGACCAAAAACAAATTGACCGGTCAAATCCACAACCCTAAATAAGACTTTCATTTACAAAACAGTTGTGGGCCGCAGAGAAGAGGACCGCGGAGCGCGTGTTTCCAACCGCTGGAATAGGTTACAAACAACGAAGCATGTTTACAAACGCAGTAAATAGGGGATATTTCATTAAGGGTCGCGAGGTACCATACATAAACTAATTATCGTAGAACTTTGGGAAAAAAATTATCTCAGTGGGAAAGAGAAATTGCTTGAAATAATTTTTAAGATTCTTAATCTACCGCTAGGTGGCGCAATCGTTATGGTCATATAAAAAAAGGCATTTTTCTAGAAAATATGCCTGTGTAAGTTGTCAAATAAATGCTGCCATGGTAATGTTACTGAAATTTTACATTTTTTTTTGTTTAACACGATTTACTGTAGAACTTAAAATAAGGACAGAGGGCAAGGGGGAAAAGTCTACTGATTAAAGCGTCTATATCCTTGGTTTACCTTAACCGAATTCGGTAAACTCGGTATCGTTCAACAAGGAAAGCTTTGTTGATTTATATGATACCTAATTGGTAGACATAGGTATGTCATATTAATTTGTACAGCTTTCGCTAGAGGGCATCGTTTGAGAAAGTCGCCATTTTTTAAAAATTTTGCTCCAATATTTTAAATGGTATGAATGATCTAATTATCATATTTTTCATCGTTTTCACTATTTTTACTGCAAATTTAATTTACTATCCAAATAAAATATGATAATTATATCATTCCATTTTTAAGATGATTTCATATGATCTAATTATCATATTTTAATCGGATAGTAAATTAAATTTGCATTAAAAATCGTTAACATCGAAGTTCGATATCCTCATTCCTTTCAGAGTTATTGGCAAAAGCATAAATTATTCACACGTTAATTCAAGAAACAAATGTTTTTAATGTTTTAAGGTCAAGCATGCCATAAAAACAAACCTAATTTTTGAACTTTCTGAATAAGGAGCTTTTTACTTATTATTTAATAGATTTTTCTAATCGTATTAGTCATAATTCATTTTTATTTCTGTTTTTTCTCGCCTCCCTTTAACACTTGATTATATAAATTAACAATAAAAAAGACAATAATTTTTTTTTTCACTACTAGCTTATATAACTCCCATTATTGACCGATTATTAACCTTAGAAATAGTTTTTCTCTACCTTGCCACTTATTATTGACCAATGACCATGGTTAATAATGAAAACAATCTATTTGAAAGAAGGCAACTTTTTTTGATTCTGCTACAATAACATGGAAAATGGACTGTAATTTCTTCTAGTTAGTGTTCGTTTCTAGTAGTAGTCTTTTAATAATTAATAATACTGCAAAATTAAATATCTTGTAAATGTGTTAGTAGTGGAAAAAAAAATTATATTAACTACGGTTTAGACAGCTTATAGCCCTTGCGTCTTTAATTCCTCGTTGCTCCACTTCTCTTAATTTAAACTCGACGCTCGGGCTATACAGTGTGGTTGTTTAGATGTGCAACATAATATGGGCATTTTTTATATTACCGTTTTCTCAGAAAATTTAATTCTTGATAAAAGTTGGTGCATGTTCGATAATCATATTAGGTGCACTTGGAATGGTTGCAAGTCAAATGGCATACAGGGTAGGCCAGAAAATATAAAATTTGTGCAAGAATAAAGTTTTTTAATAAACATTTAAAATAAAAATTTTGCACTTTAAATGATAGTTTTTTAATTAGCATATTATCATTACTAATGTTTTATCTTCTTAAAAAGAATTTTTAGGATATTTTAAAATTGTGTTTTATCGTTGCAACAAACATGAAGTTTGTGATTCCTTAATAAATTAAAAATTCAAGTCAATTTTACAAATATGCTTCAATTTAAACAAGATAAATGTGAAATTGATTTGATTTTGATTAATTTATGAAGGTCTTTATGGTGAATATAAAAAAAAAATTTGGGAAATTATGTCTTGCGTGGGTTATTGGCTTCTGATCTTTGAAGATCAATTTGCCACTTGGGAAATTATTGTTTAAAAAAAAAAAATATTTTTTTTTATTTTAGGAGGTCACGTTTTTGAATCTATGCATAACTTTTAATTTCAAACAACTTTTCTTTATAACATTTTGCTGAATTTTCTGAAATAGGGGTACTTTATTCTTGTGCAAGTTTTATATTTTTTGGCCTACCCTGTACGCCGTTTGACTTGCAACCATTCCAAGTGCACCAAATATGATTATCGAACATGCACCAACTTTTATCAAGAATAAAATTTTCTGAGAAATCGGTAATAAAAAAAATGCCCATATGTTGCACACTTAAACAACCACCCTGTATAGTAGGTACTATTAAAAATTATGGAACATTTTTTAAACAAACAATGATTTATAAATGTTTAAAATGACCGTCGTTGCTATGGGTACATCAAGCGGCATTATCTGTATATTTTGTAATTTTTAGGAAAAACAAGCAATATTGGTAATAATAATAGTACTGCAACAGGAACAAATGGAGGAAACAACATATCTAACAGTTCTACTCTGCCAGCACCCAATGGCTTGCCTTTAGGTGGACTTTTTGCTGGTGGAATGCCAAAACTCAAACCTACAGGACGATTAGGTAATAGGAAATATTTTTTTTAGTTTTTATTAATTTAATAGATATTTGTTTGTATAGTATTTTTTTATAAACTACACATAGATAATATAGTTGTGGGAAATGTTTATTTTGCTTGTTCCGTTTTTGGGTATGATATTTGATTCTGGAGAAATGCATGTCAATATCTTCATTGTCCTATTTTTGTTTTTTTACATGAATGTATTTGTAAATCAAATCTAGAGATTGTTGAAAGTATATTTTTTTAAATTTTACCTATTAAAAGTTTTCATGACATATAGCAGATTAAAGATTTAAAACAAGTCATCATTCCTAATTTTAACGTTACGAAGCAAAGTTAACAATTGCTCCCAGTATTCCTTGTATTTTGTCAATAAAATTTTTCAAAATTCGTAATTGCCCTAAATGTTGTCGTTCTTTACCTATATCGTATTAAAAAAATTTGGAAAAATTTTGAGCTTTATCAAAAAAACTTTATTTTTTTTTGCACGATTGCTAGTTCATTAAATAGATAGGCTAAAACATTTTTTTAATAAAAGCAAGTTTGATAAAACTATCGGTATAATCAGATCTCGCATATGGTTGCTGTTATTTCTTTTAAGAGAGTGTCCGAAAACCAGCAGGTTTAAAAATCACATTACTTTCCGAAATATTCTAGCTGATCTGCCAAAGCAAAAAAAAAAAATACAGTTTTACAGAAGCAATGTAAAAATTACCAAGTTCAATAAATGTTGTACAAATGTAATTTAATTTACAATGTCTGCTCTAAATTACAACGTTTAATATGCTGGCCAATATTCATAAATTTCATTTAATATTATTTATTTTAGGTTCATCATCTGTAAATTCTTCCAATAGCAATATTAACAATAACGAAACAGATCCTAGTCCGAAAGTAACACCTTCAAAAAATTTTAGTAGTATACAGGACCAATTAAAGAAACAATTGCACAATCCCAGTGATACAAGAACAAGAGGGCCTCCACCCCCAGCACCAACAAGAAATGTAAGAATTATTGATAATAAGTGTATGCCACAAGTCCACATTAATTGGGCTAAAGTAGACGTTTGGTGCGCTATAACATAAAAAGCTTATTGACTCCTCATCAGCTACGGGAGTGCCAAAAAAGTGACACGATTTTATACAAATACATTTAAACCTAAATTTACATAAGTATTTCTCGCTCTAAGTCGTAAAAGAACTGTCATAGGCTACAATGTATGGTTATCGACATTTACCTTCAGATAAGCAAACAATAATCAGAAAAGTGGCATATTTATGGCCTTGCGCATGTAAACAAAACCACACAGGAATAGGCATGCGCACTGCAATTATCATTTAACGAATGGGGAAAATAGACATTTCCTGGCTTAAACATCTTGTTTGTGCGGCCTAGGACTAGTTAGATGTGTTTAAATTGATCATAATAAAATAAAATTACATATTAAGAACTATCACTTCTTTACACTTACTGAAAATACGCAATATCCGGTATTTTACTCCTATTTCGGTATAATGAAATCATACAATGGTGTTTACTAGCCAAAGCCATTGTATCAGAGTTACACAAACACAATTTACTAAACTACACAAAAACTAGAAATCCATAAATATTAAACACCCACAATCCACAATAGCAAAAAAAACAAGAAATCGTATGTGTGAAGTTAACGTTTATGCCGCAACGAAATTTTGTTTTGGGGTACGTGTCAATAGGGTACTTGCACAAATTTTAAATATTGAATTTTTTTATATTTTTTCATAATAAATAGAATTTTTTTTGCCTAAATCCGAAAACTTTTTAAAATATTCATGATTGATATTTACTAATATTTTAAATATTTAAAAACGATTATGATTGGTTTACGTCACTCATCAGTAAAACGTTGCCAAATATATAACAATAATTGTACAGTTTTGGCGTTGTGAAACGCTTCGCATTTTAATCGAAATTCTACCATTTGAAGATATCGTCCTTAGTCTTCACCAGTAAAAAATTAAAATTCATTAACAAACGCTACTTTATCCTATAACTTTTTTCCTCCGGGTTTTGGGAAATTCGTATACAGTGTGGTTGTTTAAGTGTGCAACATATGGATATTTTTTTTATTACAGATTTCTTAGAAAATTTTAATCTTGATAAAAGTTGGTGCATGTTTGATAATCATATTAGATGCACTTGGAATGGTTGCAAGTCAAACGGCGTACAGGGTAGGCCAAAAAATATAAAACTTTTACAAGAATAAAAAATTTTAATAAACATTTAAAATAAAAATTTTGCACTTTAAGTGACAGTGTTTTAATCAGCATATTATCATGACTAATGTTTTATCTTGTTAAAAATAATTTTTAGGATATTTTAAAGTTGTGTTTAATAACGTTCCAACAAACATCAAATTTGTGATTCCTTAATAAATTAAAAATTCAAGTACATTTTACAAATATGCTTGAATTTGAACAAAGATATGTGAAATTGATTTGATTTTGATTAATTTATGAACGTCTTTATGATGAATAAAAAAAAAATTGGGAAATTCAAATTATTAATGTTTTTTAAAAAAATATTTTTTTTTTTATTTTAGGTCACGTTTTTGAATCTATGCCTAACTTTAAATTCTAAATAACTTTTCTTAATAACATTTTGCTGAATTTTCTTAAATCGGGGTTTTTTATTCTTGTGCAAGTTTTATATTTTTTGGCTTACCCTGTACGCCGTTTGACTTGCAACCATTCCAAGTGCACCTAATATGATTATCGAACATGCACCAACTTTTATCAAGAATAACATTTTCTGAGAAATCGATAATAAAAAAAATTCCCATATGTTGCACACTTAAACAACCACACTGTGTATTTAGCAGATGATTTAACCCCCATGGGGTAGTTTACTAATGGTGATAAATCCAAATAGTAGAATTTCCACCTTCGCCACTACAAAAGTAAAAATTCGTTTACAAACGCTACAGGCGGAATTGACACGTACCCGAAAAAAAATTCGTTGCTGCATAAACATTGCTATATAATTTCAAACATATCAAAAAATCCACAGAGAAAACTTAAAACAATAACAAAAATGGGCCGAGCTGGTTCTGGAGTGTATTTTGAGGGTGTCGCTAAACAAAGAAAACCTAATAACGAGGGTTGTGCGCATGCCCATACTCTAACAAACATTTAGAGCCTTGGCGACCTCTAATTTGGAGAAAATTACCTATTTAAGTAAAAAATAGTCTATTTTCACCTCTAACTCGGCTTTTTGGACGAAACGGCCAAAGAGACTAACTGTTTGGTTAAAAGAAAGTGATGTAAACTTATTAATACACGTGTTCAAAGTAGGAAAATATAAGAGGCCCAAGAGATGGTCGAAAAAAGTAGATATTTATCGTGTTTCTCAGGTTAATTTAACGACATAAAAAAGTATTAAACTCCTAACCATAGGCGTCGCTAACCAAATAATTAAAATGCGTAGAGTATTGTTTTAATTTTTTAATATGATAATATTATAAGTAAAGCAACTTTAATAGGTAACACGTTTTAAACAAACATTATTGATTTAAAATGCAGTAACAATTTAATTGCTGGAATCATCAGAATATTCAGAAGTAGAATCGTTTCCAGGTTGGATCACTATTATTGGTGCTATAGGCGATAAAACAGGCTACTCCTTTTCTACTTTTATAATATGAGCTTCGCAGTTTTTCCATACATGGCTACTCATGTTGCTAATTACCTGCCGAATATAATCAAGGACAGCTGCGCTTAATGTTGGTGACTGATTATTTTTTCGTAAAATTTTTTTATGCTACCCCAAACCATTTCGATATGGTTAAAGATACAATAATATGGGGGTAATCGCAAAAGAGTATGGCCGCGCCTAGTGCAAAAATTACGTATTCATTTTTAAAGTTCCTCCTTTTGATGATTTTAATTAATTCCTTTTTGATTGGAATCGTTTCAAAAATATCCATATTTTTATTTATCATAAACTTTAGAATATCTTATTTCTTAGTGCTCATGCTAGGTATTTTATTTAATATTCTCGAATGATATGACGCATTGTCCATAACAATTACCGAATTCGGAGGAATGTTAGGTAAAAGCTGTTCAGCAAACCATTTTTCAAACAAATCCGCGGTCATATCTTCATGATAATCGGCGGAAGATTGAGTGATATTTTTTCAATCATGCTTTAGTTTTCCATCAACCTGAAAATTCCTTATACCATAAGGACGTTTTTGACGACCATGCCCAAGTAGCATTTTTAGACACATTACGGTAAATGTGTCTAAACTATTGTTTCTGTTTCCGACACAAATTGGAAATTGTTGGCAACATGTATGGAAATATTTTCGAAACGTATACATTTTAAATGGCGCATTAGCACGTGTTTCCAAGTGGTTGGTACGGGCTGTGACTTTCGCTGTTTCGACGCAAAATCGAAACTTTTATCGAAAATGTTTCGAAAATTTTTCAGAAATGTTTGGAACATGTTTCCATAAATGTGTCGAGTGAGAGTTCATTTTACAAAGAGGGCGCTGAGTGTTGGAATTGTAAATTGTCAAAATGGAAACATTATTGAAACAAATCATTAGATATATAATATATATCTTTCTGCAGGTTGTAAAATAAAAGAAAGTAAACAATATGATGACAGCATAATTTCGCCATAATGAATTTTGTCACCAGAGTATTTTCTATAAGTGATACATTTTTTTCGTATGGTTTATTGCAGAGGAGATCCAAAAATCGTTGACGAAATAAATTTTATCGTGCAATTTAGTAATTTAGCTTTATGTTCTTAAGACGCTCCCGGTATATTGACATTTACATACAAAATAAATACTTTGTCAAAAAATAAAATCTTAAATATTTTTAAAATTTTACTTAATTCTTCTTTCAATTGATTAAGCTAGCAAAATGGAACTAATGTAACCACTTTTTTACATTTCAAATGACGCAAGAAGTTAATTAAAGTCCATTTTAATAATATAAAAATGAATTTGTCAAAATGGCCGCCAGAAAGCGAGAATTATTCTGGTCTAAAATGGAGTCGACACACAATTTCTAGTATTTGGTTTTTATAATGTTTCGATAATCATGTAGCTATAATTCATAGAAAATGTGTCGAAACATGAAGAATGTTTCGATATTGTACCGAAACCATGCGAAACAAACGTCGCTAAAGTAAAAATGCACAGTCCCGTCAAGAGGAAGGTTAAGCTTAGAAGCATAAAACTTCTGTATACCGTCACGGTATACACTACCACTTTATACTTTCTGTGACATATAACCTACAAAATTGGTTTGTACTTTGTTGAACGTTTAATAAAACTTACTTATAACTTATTCCTAAGTAATAATCTAAAACATGTACTCAATTGTCGAGACAAAGGAAAAAAGTAGGTTGGTCCTAACGGCTGTGCCGACCAGCTGGATAGTCGGAGACCACTTACTTTGGCCGATTGTCGATGGGACATCGCTAGTTTAAAAGTCAGGTTGTGGTTTAATTTTTTCCTTTTGAATTTCAATTTCTTTCTTTTTCCTTTTTAGTGCCTTGTAAAACCTCGAAGAATGTTTAAACTGTTGTTTTCTTCCCATATTAACAAAACAAAAATGTACAATTTATAGGTTATAATCGTTATAATGGAGGTTATAATAATTGTCCGGGTGTGGTAGTGTAAAGGTTTCTGGCAGTTTCGAAAATTATTTTCTGCGCAAGTTTCGTAATTAAATGGATATCACTGTTTGGTAAATATTTCAAAGCAGAAGAATACCAATTTGTTTTGAATCACTTAATTCGAAAATGTGTCGCTACAATTTGGGAGCACATGTGTCTAAACACAATTTCATAATATTATATAAAAATGTTTCGAAAAATTTTCTTTTGTGCGTTTCCTAAATGTATCGACACTGTAGTTTGGAAAGTATTTCGAAACTAACAGTTCTTAATCGTTTCTAGTAACTACCCAAGTAGCATTTTTAGACACATTATGGTAAATGTGTCTAAACTATTGTTTCTGTTTCCGACACAAATTGGAAATTGTTGGCAACATGTATGGAAATATTTTCGAAACGTATACATTTTAAATGGCGCATTAGCACGTGTTTCCAAGTGGTTGGTACGGGCTGTGACTTTCGCTGTTTCGACGCAAAATCGAAACTTTTATCGAAAATGTTTCGAAAATTTTTCAGAAATGTTTGGAACATGTTTCCATAAATGTGTCGAGTGAGAGTTCATTTTACAAAGAGGGCGCTGAGTGTTGAAATTGTAAATTGTCAAAATGGAAACATTATTGAAACAAATAATTAGATATATACTATCTATCTCTCTGCAGGTTGTAAAATAAAAGAAAGTAAACAATATGATGACAGCATAATTTCGCCATAATGAATTTGTCACCAGAATATTTTCTATAAGTGATACATTTTTTTCGTATGGTTTATTGCAGAGGAGATCCAAAAATCGTTGACGAAATAAATTTTATCGTGCAATTTAGTAATTTAGCTTTATATTCTTAAGACGCTCCCGGTATATTGACATTTACACACAAAATAAATACTTTGACAAAAAATAAAGTCTAAAATATTTTTAAAATTTTACTTAATTCTTCTTTCAATTGATTAAGCTAGCAAAATGGAACTAATGTAACCACTTTTTTACATTTCAAATGACGCAGGAAGTTAATTAAAGTCCATTTTAATAATATAAAAATGAATTTGTCAAAATGGCCGCCAGAAAGCGAGAATTATTCTGGTCTAAAATGGAGTCGACACACAATTTCTAGTATTTGGTTTCTATAATGTTTCGATAATCATGTAGCTATAATTCATAGAAAATGTGTCGAAACATGAAGAATGTTTCGATATTGTACCGAAACCATGCGAAACAAACGTCGCTAAAGTAAAAAATGCACTGTCCCGTCAAGAGGAAGGTTAAGCTTAGAAGCATAAAACTTCTGTATACCGTCGCGGTATACACTACCACTTTACACTTTCTGTGACATATAACCTACAAAATTGGTTTGTACTTTGTTGAACGTTTAATAAAACTTACTTATAACTTATTCCTAAGTAATAATCTAAAACATGTACTCAATTGTCGAGACAAAGGAAAAAAGTAGGTTGGTCCTAACGGCTGTGCCGACCAGCTGGATAGTCGGAGACCACCTACTTTTGCCCAATCAAGCCAAGAAACCCGAGCTCCACGAGCTCTTAAAAAACCCATTTTCTGTCCCTAGTGCCTTGTAAAACCTCGAAGAATGTTTAAACTGTTGTTTTCTTCCCATATTAACAAAACAAAAATGTAGAATTTATAGGTTTTAATCGTTATAATCAGAGGTTATAATAATTGTCCGGGTGCAGTAGTGTAAAGGTTTCTGGCAGTTTCGAAAATTATTTTCTGCGCTAGTTTCGTAATTAAATGGATATCACTGTTTGGTAAATATTTCAAAGCAGAAGAATACCAATTTGTTTTGAATCACTTAATTCGAAAATGTGTCGCTACAATTTGGGAGCACATGTGTCTAAACACAATTTCATAATATTATATAAAAATGTTTCGAAAAATTTTCTTTTGTGCGTTTCCTAAATGTATCGACACTGTAGTTTGGAAAGTATTTCGAAACTAACAGTTCTTAATCGTTTCTAGTAACTAAATTCGAAAATGTGTCGCAAAAGTTTCGAAACACATGTGTCTCCACACAATCTAAATAATTTTAATCGAAAATGTTTCGAAACGTTTCTCAGCAAAGAATTTGTGTCCAATTTGTGTCTATAATTGCTACTTGGGTAAATTCGAAAATGTGTCGCAAAAGTTTCGAAACACATGTGTCTTCACACAATCTAAATAATTTTAATCGAAAATGTTTCGAAACGTTTCTCAGCAAAGAATTTGTGTCCAATTTGTGTCTATAATTGCTACTTGGGTGTTTTTAAGATCGGTTTTAATTTTCTTTTAATTTATTATTTCAGCTTTCAATAGACGATTCGAGGAATCCGAAACAATTAACTCTACATGAAAATAGTTCAAATGGTCTTCACTTAAGTCAAACTTCACTTCATGCAAACGTATCCAGTCTTCACGATAGTACGTTACATCGAAAATCGAAAAGTAATGCGAACCTTAGCTCGTTAGATTGTACAGATAGTGTAAATAATGGCGGTTATCATCAACCAAACAAACCTGTGATCAATCATGGCAAACCCAATTTGGCGCCAAAACCTCCCGTATTAAATGGTAAGTACATTGTCTAAAAAAAATGTGATTCATTAGGAGTCGAGAAATAACAATGGGAATGTGAATATATTTTTTACAATTTTCCTGCCAAACGAGTAGTCACTGAGAAATGTCAAAAGTAAATTTTAGGTTACTCATTATGCAGGGATAATCGGCATAAAAAGTTTTCTCAATGTTTCATCCATGTGGACAACTTTATGCCGGTTACTGTATATACCTAATGTAAATTTATTGTAGGCAAACCATCTCCACCATCTAAATTAATTATGAAATCAAATAAACCAATCAGTAGGGCGCAAAGTATGCGTTCGCCTCGTTCACCGTCTCCTCAGACTCCCACGCCGAACAACGATGCCGGGGTTAAGTTTGGAACTGTCAGAAATATGAGTTCTATCATTGGTCAATCGCTAGCTAATTCACAGGTAAGTTGGCACAATGCTTTTCGGTGAATCAATTCTTTTGATTCATTCAGTTAAAAAGATTCGTTCATTCAGTTAAAAAGATTCGTTCAGTAAGACCCGTTCGCAAATGATTCTTTTCCTTTGAACATAAATCGAAAATGCTGAATTGATCTCGTCCTATATATTTGTCCGTTTTCCTTCAACTCTACTTCTGTCGACCTTTTTTTTTGTACTCCGTGCGTAAACGAGAATCATTCCTGAATAAGTGAATCAAAAAAGAATCGAATCTTTTTGGAACGATGAATTAATTCTCTCAATTCAGTGAAGTGATTCGTTTATTTTGAATGAATCGTTCGCCAACGACACACCTTTACTTACTTACCTTCATTTTTATTATTCTCAACCAACTTACAAAAGTTTATTACAGAGAATATAACACCAAATATACAATATATAAATTCACAAATAATAAAAACCATGTTTAGTAAGTATTAATAACTCCATCGAAATTATTAAAAAAAAAATATATACCTATATAATAATCATTTACAAAAAAAATATTAATAATATACGTGACAACGTTTGACGACAGATTCCTGACGTCAAAATAGGTCGATCTAAGCCGACTTAGTTATATCCAAAATGGGCCTTTTCACTATTCTTAAATTTGATGCATTTAGCATTTGAATTATTTAGTCGGTGCTATAATAATTGTTTTTCATCAATAAAATTATTGCTAGGTCATAACATTAATTTATTTCAGCACAGTAAAAACCGGGTAAAATTCAACCAATTTGAAAATCCCAAAACAGGCGCGACCCATGACGTACATCTGTTTAAAGCTTGCTAGAGCGCATGCGTTTAACTTCACACTTGCGCGTAATCGATTGATTAATCGAAAAATCGTTTTTTTTTTCGATTAATAATCGATTAATCAAAACGGCGTAAATTTTTTTTTTCGATTAATCGCAAAATATTTTTTTTTCAATTAATAATCGAATATAAAAATCGATTAATCGATAAAAAAAATTATTTCTAATAGATTAATCGATCGATTTTGTTGAACAACCCTAATTATAATAGCTCTGAATGAATGACCAAAAATATACAGGAAATCTCATTTAAAAATAGAATATTTGTGTTTTTCCGACTAAAACTGTCACACAAAGTTATTCCTTGTGCCAATCAAAGCCAATTTAGGTTCTAAACATAAGCCCCAAATTTAATTATTCTACCTGTTAAGCTGATGCAACGAAATGACCTAAAACATTGGAACCAAATTAAAATTTCTGCAAAGCAATCTTAAACAAAAAACACTTCCGCATTCCTTTTTTGAAATTGTGCCATCTATCTTATATGTATTACTGGATTTCGACTAGCACTTGACCGCTTTTTAAATTGCAGAATTTCCAGAGTCCAAGGCCACGACCACCTTTAGCGAGTAGACCGTCAATGCCCCCGCCGTCGGTGCCACCGCCAGCTGCGCCAACAAAAGGAAATGCTGTGAAGCCACCCAGTCATGCTCCACCGCCACCACCGGGCGTTCCGCAGCCACCCAATCATGCTCCGCCACCTCCTCCTCATAAAACTCTGACGCAATCGTTGACGCAACCTGTGAGGCCTCCGCCAGCGGTAAGTATAGTTATAGTCTATTTCAGAAAGGTGTAGAGTAATAAAAGCTCATTAGGTATGCAAAGGGACTACAGAGTGACCCAACGAATATTTAAGCCACTTTCATAATTTGGCATTGATTTCATTGCAAAATTCTTTCTTTTCATAAAGTGCAGATAGTTCCACCCCGGTTAGGGTCAATTTATGGGTTTTGCCTATTGTTGTCCATTCACAAACACTGAAAATGGTGTGACAAAGGCGTGCGGGTAGGATATTCGTAAAAAGGAAATAATTTTATTTTAACAGAATAAAAATGAGGCGTTATGTACATAGTATTAGCTACACTTATTTTTTATTAAAAATTATAAAAAAAATACAAAATACCAAATACAAAAAATACATTATACAGAAATTAAATTATAAAAAATTATAATATTCTTCATCATCTGAGGAACTGTCATCTCCTCTCGACGTTATAATTAACGGGTCGACGGTCCGATCGATCAGGTGGTCAAGATTCCACATTTTCTCCTCTTCCTTATTGACATGATGGACTGCTTTTCGCTAGTTCTCTGGTGTCACTTCCTTAATGGCTTGCTCAAATAGTAGCTTAACGTCTTTCATTTTGAATGTCGTGTTGTGTCTTGCTACAAATCCTTTTATTTGTGCCCATATAAGTTCTATAGGATTTAGTTCGCAATGATATGGCGGTATCCGCAGCACAGTTACAACATGTTTTTCTGCTATATCTTCCACGGCATATTTCATAAAACGATGTTTGTGTAAATTTGCTATAGCTAATAGTTCCTTCTTTATCAAATTATCTTCAAACTCAATACTTTTGATGGTTAACCAGTCTATAATTTGTTGTTTTCTCCAAGATGAAGTTGAAGTCTTCTCTGTGCGTCGTGAATGATAGGTTGCGTTATCCATAACTACTACTGAATCAGCTGGAAGATATGTTATCATTTCACCAAAATAGTCCCCAAAAACATTAGAATTCATGTCCTCGTGATAATCTCCCGTATTGATCGACTGAAAGGTTAGCAAACCATCTTTTAAAAATCCCTCTTCGCTTCCAATATGGACGATTATTAGTCTCTTCCCTTTACCTGAAGGCACCTTAATACCCGTTGACAGCCCTTCCATGAAAGCTTGGCGAGCACTATATTTTTGTCTTGCCACAATTTTGGAACTATATAGCCTTCATTAATCCACGTCTCATCAAGATAAAAGACTACACAATATTACGATTTTGATACTTCAGGCCAGAAAATATACCTTTTCTAATCCTCTTAAGCAATTGCTTGAAATTTTAATTTTACAAACAATACTATTTTTTCTCTGAAATTTTTGGTTAGTTATCATAAATAATTTAATGCACAAAGTTTTCCTGCGCCTATGGCCGATACCGAAATTGAGCCGGACTGGACGGAATTTTCCATTTTATTTCTACACCTTTCTGAAATAGACTATAGTTATCTTTCATAATTTTTAAAACCATAATTTATTTGATATACCGAGTGTTTCAGGAGGAACGCTCATTCCTATAACTTTTTTATTGTTTAAATAACAGAAATAAAATTTGCTGGGGTTATATGCATAGATATTTACCTTTAGATGGGCATACAATAATCACGAAAGTGGCAAATTTATTGCCTCGCGCATGTAAACAGAGCTACATACGATTAGATATGCGCACTGCAACATTATGATTTCACGAATGGCAAAATAGACAGGTCCGGACTTTAAAATTTAAGTTCTTGCTCGTTAAATTGTAAAAGTTGACCTTCAATTTATTTTTATGTATAAACAGCTAAAATTTGCCCCTAATTCTTGCCAAAAAAATTGGAATTTCTTCTCAATTTTTAATCAAGTTGGGAAATAAAGTAGTTGTTTCTGACATTTTTAGTAGTTTCAAACCTATCAGATTTTGAGGATAGTAAATTGTTTTTAAGGGTATGTTTCTAAAATGTGTTTAAAAATTATGCGTCATGTTTTTAGTTTAAAAAAAAAAAAACAAGTCAATTAAACTAAAAAACTTATAAAATCGAATATAAAAAGCAAACAAAACCAGCAAAATAACCATCAAGTCGCGTACGTCACCTCAAGTCAAATATTAGTTTTTCTTCAAACGTCAATACACTTGACGTTTTTCTACTAATTTTTTGACGTTAAAGTTCTACTTTTTCGTCAGAAGGCGGTTGCTTTTGGCAACGGAAGAAAAAGTATTTACTTTTTCTTCCGTTGCCAATAGCAGCGGAAGTAAAAGTAAATAAAGTTACGCAATAATGAATGCTGACACTTGTCAAATCGAATGGCACGTCGCTATCAAACAATATAATAATAAATCCATAGTAACGCTAGCCCCTTCTCAAAACTTAAAATTTTTAAATAAAACAATTAAAACATTTTGTATCTTTGTGTTTTCATATTTAAACAACGTCTGAAGAAAAAAAAGTATGTTTTATTTGGAGTAAAAGCAACTTCTTATGACTCGTCCGTAATTGCCGGACTCACTTTGTTCGTCCGGCAAACCTACAGGCTCGTCAGAAAAGTATCGCTTTTACTCCTAATAAAATAATATACTATTGTATATAACTTGTATTGATTTTTACAATTTGGGAAAAACTTGGGTACCTGTAAATCAAGCACAATTTCTTGTTCAAGCATTTGAAAGAGTTTTTGTCCGAGAACGTGACCCGTGAAATACTTTCACCCTTGGATTACATAACATACCTAGGTATTTACTCTTTTCTTTTATATAAGTATAGAGAAAAATGTCTTTTAACCTTTTTGAAATAATATATTGCCCGAGAAATAGGCGTACCTAATTAGATTGCAGGGCTGCAAATAAAATATACCAAAACATGCATCGGGATAATCTGTCTTGGTGTGTGTTTCTCTTTATTTTCATACCTTGCTTGTGTAGCCTAGGCCTAGTTTGATGTTTTTTTTTCGCGGAAGTAGTCCATTATCTCAAAGTGGAGCTGTATAGATTAAGGAAAATAAACCCACAGTCGTCTCCACAAATACTTATATTAAAATAGTTAAATTAGTGTGGTGTACATGTTTCGGTACTAGGGAGTACCATCATCAGCACCGAAGGGCTAAAATAAATATAGAATGAATAGAAAGAGGAAGGACAAGTCAGATTAACGGACTTACCCCAAGTGGCACTAATACAAGCAATGTAAAAGAATTGTAAAAGAATTAAAAAAAAATTAAAACTAAAACATGAATACGACGAGGACATTTTGATTGGTTGGACGAAAACAGATTAAAAAGTTGAAAGTAAAATAAAATTCTAAAGGAATTAAGTTTCTTTCTCTGCCCTACATCGTAAACAAATAACAAACTGATTGTACTGATAGTCAAACAGAGGATATAAAAGGTCAAAGTAGTGACATCTAACAAAGTCAAGTAAAAGTAGTAAGTACCTAATAATAATGGGAACTGACGTCAAAAGTGTAAAACGTGGTTCTTGGAGCAAGAAACGGGCATCTAGTGGCAATAGTAAAAAGAACAACATACAGTTGTCGGCAAGAAGGCGAGTAACCTGCCGTGACAAAGGTAAGGTTTCAAACCGCAAGATGTCAGAAACAAACTAGTCATATTATTGTCGAATGTTGGAATGACTAGTTTGTTTCTGACATCTTGCGGTTTGAAACCTTACCTTTGTCACGGCGGGTTACTCGCCTTCTTGCCGACAACTGTGTTTTGTTCTTTTTACTATCGCCACTAGATGCCCGTTTCTTGCTCCAAGAACCACGTTTTACACTTGACGTCAGTTCCCATTATTATTGGGTACTTACTACTTTTACTTGACTTTGTTAGATGTCACTACTTTGACCTTTTATATCCTCTGTTTGACTTTCAGTACAATCAGTTTGTTATTTGTTTACGATGTAGGGCAGAGAAAGAAAATTAATTCCTTTAGAATTTTATTTTACTTTCAACTTTTTAATCTGTTTTCGTCCAACCAATCAAAATGTCCTCGTCTTATTCATGTTTTAGTTTTAATTTTTTTAAATTCTTTTACAATTCTTTTACATTGCTTGTATTAGTGGCACTTGGGGTAAGTACGTTAATCTGACCTGTCCTTCCTCTTTCTATTCATTCTATATTTATTTTAGCCCTTCGGTGCTGATGATGGTACTCCCTAGTACCGAAACATGTACACCACACTAATTTAACTATTTTAATATAAGTATTTGTGGAGACGACTGTGGGTTTATTTTCCTTAATCTAGTTTGATGTGTTTAAATTGATCATAATAAAATAAAGTTATATATCAAGATACATTACTACTCCATACTTACTAAAAATACGATTTTGTTTAAAGCTAAAAATTATATATCGTTAAAATATTTAAAAAATATATATTATACTTTTATTTATTCAAAATTACAGTAGGTATATGATTTTAATTTCGGGATCAGCAAATTTAACTACAATTCAGCCATTAAAAAAACTACAAAACAAAATAATTAAATGCAGACATGAACTTCCTTTTTTAGAACCAACTATAAATTTGTATGAACCAAATGGATATTTAAATTTAGAAAAGCTTTATAAATTAAAACTATGCATTCTAATACACTCTATTATTATTAAAGATAAACAATGGAATATAATATTTCCTTCGACCAACATTATTCACCTCACGAGACAAAATCATCATATTCAAACACCTATGGTAAAGAGTACTTTTGTCCAAAAATCAATATTATATAAAGGAATAACAATTTACAACAGTTTGCCGAAAAAAATTAAAGAAATATCAAAAATATGGACTTTTAAAAAACACTAAAAAAATATTTTTTTAAACTGAACTAACTTTAACGTAATATTTTCTTTTGTAAATGGTAATTATATATATTTTTTTAAAATAATTTCGATGGAGTTATTAATAGTTACTAGGTAAATATGATTTTTAATATTTGTGAATTTATATACCTATTGTAATATTTGGTGTTATATTATCTGTTATAAACTTTTTTAAGTTGGTTGAGAATAAATATTATATTATTATTAAAAAAAAATACCTACTTACCCCTATTGGGGCCCCAATAACATCATACAACGGTTTTTACTAGTTATTGTTTATATACCAATCGGAGTCACTAAAAGCACAAACACAATTTATTAAACAACGCAAAAACTAGAAATCCGTAAGTATTAAACACCGACAATAAACAACAAGGGATCAACAGAGAAAACTTAAACCACAACAACAAAAATGGCGACGAGGCGGTTCTGGAGTGTATTTTGAGCATGTCGACAAAGAAGGACATTCCGATAACAAGAGGTTTGTGCGCATGCCCAATGCTGCTGGGAGGGAAGGCATTTGACCGGCGAGCCGTGCGCTCGGACGTATTTTTTCACCTATAAAACGTTACTTTAGTTTGCGCAGGAAATAGGCTGTACGTATCTAAAGGTAAATGTCTATGGTTATAATATGTGATATTATTTTGCATTTTATGCATGACGGATATCATCTCGGTCACTTCTGGTTTAACCGGAAATGACTCGGGAAATGTCCTCAACTTTATATTTTTAAATGGAGCAAACTGTATATTTTTGGCTATATGGATTCAAAGCACCATTCCAAATTTAACGACACCCCATACGTCACTTTTTGACACTTCAAATTATTTTTCTTAATATTTTTATTGGTTCATCTAGATTGCTATGATACTATGGGTTATTTTTTTAGAGGATACGTGCAACCGTAACTATTTTAAATTTCATTTTTAGCAGGGTTGGCAAATATCATGATATTTATATAAATATCCAAATATCCGATATACAGGGTGTCTCACGGTGACCGTCCATTAGAATATTTTGGGAACTAATGCGATTTGAATCCGGCAAATTTGGATATTGGGGTTTAAAGAGATGCTCTTTTCAGAGGAAATAACGGCGACCTTGTGCGACTTCCGGTGATACCGGAAGATGTCTCAAACTTGCTTATTTTAAATGAAACACCCTATATAATATACTTTTTTTGTATTCCTTTCTTCATTTCCAATAACTTTTATTAAAAATATTTTTGCCCTACTCAATCCGTTTCTGAGATAAAAATTATTTTCCTCAAATTTTGACCTTTCACAGGGTGTCAGCATTTGTATACGTATTATTTTCCATTTTTCAGCAATATTTCTCTGGAATAAACTCGGTATCAAAACGTTGATAAATAAATAATTGCAACTGACAATGACACGCGTCTGTATAGATGCGTATTCTTTTTTTTATTTATCATGGCCTTCTTGCCAAAAATCAATAAAACTGCTTGATATTTGGAGGATTCTGCGAAAAATCGTAAATAAGTTCAAAACTATACTAGTTAGGTATAGGGATATCATATGTGGATAGATAGGAAATGTTATCGCCTATCCATTCAATGAACTAACAACATAGCATCGTATTTAAAAAAATTAAGTTTTGTTAATTTTTTGATAAAGATTAAAAATTGTTACTTTTCCACTTCCCTGTATATAAAATTTTATTTTCCGACAATACATTTTCAAGCACCATACTATCTAATGACACAACCTAAATTTCGAGTTTCCCTCTTTGATCTTTGAAAAGATATTCAAATTTAGGTGACACCCTGTGAAAGGTCAAAATTTGAGGAAAATAATTTTTATCTCAGAAACGGATTGAGTAGGGCAAAAATATGTTTAATAAAAGTTATTGGAAATGAAGAAAGGAATACAAAAAAAGTATATTATATAGGGTGTTTCATTTAAAATAAGCAAGTTTGAGACATCTTCCGGTATCACCGGAAGTCGCACAAGGTTGCCGTTATTTCCTCTGAAAAGAGCATCTCTTTAAACCCCAATATCCAAATTTGCCGGATTCAAATCGCATTACTTTCCAAAATATTCTAATGGACGGTCACCGTGAGACACCCTGTATATCCAAATTTGGATATTTATTTATATTTTTAATTATTTTTAAATTATTTCATCTGTTTTCTGTAAAGATATATTTTAAAAATTCAAAATCACTTAATTTAATATAAACATGTTAATTATTAACCTGTAAATTTATATTTCAATTCTATTCAATGATAGCTGCTATCACTATAACATGTTTTTTAGTACTCCTATGTTAGGAATGTAAAATGTAGGTAAAAAATACAAGTTTATGAATATGAACACATCATATATTTTTGCTTTTAACTATGGTTCAACTTAAAACCCAGAATTACTGGGCTTATTAATTAAATCAAAATGAACCCAAACCATAGACAATTTACCTTTAGATACCCACAGCTTATCTCCTGCGCAAACAAAAGTTACGTTTTATGGGTGAAAAAATACGTCCGAGCGCATGACTCGTCGGTCAGCTGTCTTCATTCGGGGAACCTTCGTGCATTCGTACAAACCTCGTGTTATCGGCCGTCCTACTTTATCGACAATAATCGACGCGCTCAAGAATACTCTCCAGAACCGGCTCGGCCGCCATTTTTGTTGTTGTGTTTTAAGGTTTCTCTTCTCTGCGGATTCCTTGTAGTTTTCTAAAGTTTTCAGCTATCGGATCGGCTATCGTGGATTGTGGGACTGGTGTTTAATATTTATGGATTTCTGGTTTTTGTGTAGTTTAGTTAGTGAATTGTGTTTGTGCTTTTAGTGACTTGGATTGTAATATAAACAATGACTAGTACTAGTTGCAGCCGTTGTATAATTGTATAGGGGTAAAATAAACCCTCTATGGTGGCATATGAGCAAGAATTTAAATTTTAAAGCCCGGACCTGTTAATGTTGCAGTGCGCATGTCTAATAGTTCCCAGTTTTGTTTACATGCGCGAGGCCATAAAACTGCCACATTCGTGATTATTGTTTGTTTATCTAAAGGTAAATTGTCTATGACTCAAACTGGATTTTTTATTTTTGACATTGTAAAATTTTTATTTCATAAAACAAACAGCAAAATATTGCTTCGTTCAATCAGAAATCGGAACTAAATAAAAATGCCACGCGGCAAACAACAACAGGACGGTCAACGTCTCGGAAAGATGGGGAATCACCGCATCGTAAGCAGCGTAATACGCTGTTAGCGGCAGCGGGGCCATATTTTTATACTGATGAATAGAATTTTAGAAAAAAAAATATTGATATACAGGGTTTTTCACTTAAAACTCCCCACGCCAATATCTCGAAAACGCATAGAAATATTTAATTTCTGTAAAAAGTAGTCAATATATGGGGTCAAGTAGATTTTTCAAAGTTTAAAAAATTCGACGCCTACTAAGAGCTAAGCGTCGCGACGCGTCGAAAATATAAATCGATTGCATTGACTTTAAAATTACGCGCATACGAAAGTACATGTTATTTATAAACTTTTTTGTTACCTACTTACTCGAACTTATTTATTTTACTCATTTCTGAGTTAAAGTAATTAAACAAAAATTATTATTGCAATTAACTACTTACATGATTCTGAGTTTATAATAAACAAAATTATTATTGCAATTAACATGATAAAACAAATTAAAAATTTTGTTCAAAATTATGTCCATCTGCTCGAATACACATATCAAAAACTTTCAACAGATGAGCTTGGGTCACTTCTAGGAGTGTCCTTCTTGTAATAGCAGCACACGCTGCACTAATTTTGTTAATAAGATCAGCCATATCTGAGATAGGTTCTTCATAGACAACGTCCTTTAGGTGACCCCAAAGAAAATAATCTGGTGGTGTAATGTCCAGGGACCTCGCCGGCCACCTTATCGGTCCATTAGTACCAAACCATCTATTGGGGTATTCTCTGCCTAAATACCTCGTTACAATTACGGCAATATGTGCAGGCTCTCCATCCTGCTGTAGCCACATATTCATTCTAGTCTCAAAGGGCACTTCTTCTAACAGTTCCGGAAGTGTAGTTTGAAGAAATCTTAAATAGCGATCTGCATTTAAAGTGCCTTCGTAAAAGTGAGGTCCAATAAGGAATCCGTTTAATATGCCGCACCAAATATTGATGCCAAAAATTCGCTGACTATCTCTTTCTCTAATCAAACGAGGATGTTTTTCGGACCAAAAACGACAGTTGTTTCTGTTCAAGATTCTATTATTGAATCGACTTTCGTCGCTCCATAGAATTTTCGAGAGAAAATTTACATCTTGGCTATACAAATCGGCAAATCTTGCTAAGAAATCCATTCTTCTAGCGGGATCACCTGGTTCTAATTTATGCACTAGTTTAATTTTATAAGGGCGAAAAGAGTTTCTATTTAGAATTCTCGACGATGAGCTTATGGAAACACCGGTGTTTTCTTTTAATTTTGATAGGGATATTTTGGGGTTATTATCAACCTGCTGAATTATAGCAGCAGTATTTTCATCATTTGTAGTAGTCTTTTCTCTATTTCGTTTAGGTTTTACGAAACTGCCATATTCTCTTAAGTTTTTACATAGACCTGGAAATGTTTTTGCATCGGGGACTCTTCTATGCGGATAACGCTGTGCGTAAACTCTTTTTGCTTCTCTACATTTGGACCTGCATTCTCCAAACACTAGTAGCATATCTATTTTTTCCTCATTGCTAAATTGAACCATTTTCATAAATTTATTGTTAGTATTGTTTAAACCGAACAAAATTAAATATTTCTTGTGACAAAATGTGACAATATCTTTAACACAGCAATGACAACATATCTGTCGCTTGTAATTGCACTTAAAACAATTGCTATAACAATGGTTGCCATAGTAACTAATATTCATGGCATTCTTGTAAAAATCATCCGTAATTGCATTTTTTGTAAATCAAGAAATGTTTACTATAAACCGGTATAACTCAATAATGAGTAAAATAAATAAGTTCGAGTAAGTAACAAAAAAGTTTATAAATAGCATGTACTTTCGTATGCGCGTAATTTTAAAGTCAATGCAATCGAATTATATTTTCGACGCGTCGCGACGCTTAGCTCTTAGTAGGCGTCGAATTTTTTAAACTTTGAAAAATATCTACTTGACCCCATACATTGACTACTTTTTACAGAAATTAAATATTTCTATTCGTTTTCGAGATATATATATAGATATATAGATATCCTGCCAATTTTGATTTTTAGGTACCTTCCAATAACAACAATAACATTAATCCGCCACCGCCACCGCCAAGACATTCGTCAATGAGGGACGTTAACCATCCGGCAAGAAGAATCAGTGGTGTCGATTTAGAAGAAAAATTCAAAACCTCATTTAATACACCCGATAGGTTTCCGAGGCCACCACCCTATCGAAACGTTTTGAAACTGTATACTAACCGGCAAGGTCAGTACATGAAACCAGTATTTTAGGGATAGTTTGATGGAATTGGCAAAGAGTTAAGGATAAAGTTACCAAAACACAATTAGTTTACTTATTCCCATAATTAGTATAGTGCAACATGAGTCTAAAGTCTGCACATGAGCAGAAGGCGCATACAAGTGAGCAATGGCCGTTCAGGGATAAATCATCATAAAATCATTTTTATCTTGACTAGTGATGGGCGATACCCGGGTATTTAATGTAGAGGCTATTTACCCGGGTAAATACCCAAAGGTTTTGTGGGTATTTACAAAAAAACACCTGCAAAACTACTTAAAAAATCATAAACTTTTTTGAATATCTGCTCAGTTCCAATTATATACACGTTGAGTCGGGGGGAATAGGCCAATCTTTAAGGGTGTAATCTATGCATCAAAATAATAAGAAGTCCAAATGTTGTTACCCAATATTCATTTGTTTTCAAATTACAGCATTAAATAAAATAACAATATTGTTAAACCAAAATATGCAACATTAACATTGTTTTAAATAAATCATTGGTTTGGTAAATTTTCAAAAATACGCCATTGACTTCCAAACATTTCCTGCTTCGTTTACGAAGGGTGCGCGTGGTTCTTCTAATTGATTCGTGACTTTCTTTAATATTGAGTGCAGCATTTCTAATGCATCCCTAGTATTTACTTTTACTTTGTATACCTCATTTTTTAACCAACCCCATAAATTAAAGTCCAACGGTGTGAGTTCTGGCGATCTAGGAGGCCAAGTAATAGGACCACTACGACCAATCCAAACCTCTGGAAACTTTTGGTCCAAATATTGCTTGACCCGACGATCGAAATGGGCAGGCGCTCCGTAGTGTTGTTAATACATTTAAATTCTGATGTTTAAAGGAATCTCCTCCAGTAGTCCTTGCAATTAATTTTGTAAAAAACTTAAGAAGTGATCCCCTATAAGGCGATTTTCCAAAAGAAAAGGGCCAATTAAATTATTGTCGATCATGCCGCACCACACGTTTACTGAAAACCTGTGTTGAAAATTATTTTCGATGTGAGGATTTTCGTCCGACCATACACGGGAGTTTCAATTATTGTTGATGCCGTCACGGGTGAATGTAGCTTCGTCAGTAAAAAGTATGTGCGGTACAAGATGACGATTATTAATTATCCACTCACAAAATTGCATACGCTTGGCGTAGTCTCCTGGTTAAAGATTCTGTATACGCTGTACATGGTACGGGTATAAGCCTTGCTCGTGAAGCATATTGAGCACGCTTTTTTGGGGAATCCCCATCTGAGTAGTAGCGCCATAGTAAATACCCAACGCCCATCACTAATCCTGACTGCTTAGCTGGTATCTCAATCTTATTTTAAAAAAATCCAAATACGTCAACGTTTTCGTGCTTGTTGCGGTGTTTCTGACACCAATTTAAAATATTATTGTTTCTGTTTTCACATTGTGTAATACTCTACCGGGTGTTTTAGGAGGAGCGCTCACCTCTTTAACTTTTTTATTGTTTAAACTATAGAAGTAAAATTTGGTGGGTTTATTATGTGATATTATTTGGCATTTTATAATATGAAGGATGCCATTTTGTCACATTTTGAACAACCTTGACATATATACTCATACTTTACTTTTTAAAACTTTAATTGTTTATCTAGATTGCTATGAACTTTCTAAAAGGGTCAAATGATAAAATTCCAAGCTACTGTTATGTGAAACTAATTTCAATGATGGCGGATTTTCAATTTGTAATTATGTTCATTTGTTTGCTAGTGTTATGGCGTCATGGGTACCCAGTGGCGGCTCCTGACTTGTTGATTTGGAGGTGCACTAAAAGCCCGCTGCAGGCGAAATTTTTTTAAGGCCACGCCCAAATTTGGTCCATAAATTTTAGTAAATATTTTAAAAATTTATGATTACCTACCTATTTTATTAAACATGAAATAAGATAAAAAAAAATAAAAAAGGACAATTTATTTTTCATTAGTGGTTACATATTGTTTAAAAGTAAAGTCCATTCTTCTGTTTTTATTTGCAGCAAACTTATCAATAATAATAAAGTCCCTAGATTTACACTTTGTGGTCTGAGTCAAGTTAATTTCGGGTTTAGGTATTCCCTCAATTTTAATTTCAATTTTTTGCTTAATACAAGTCGAGGTAATTTCCGGTTAAACCGGAAGTGTCCGGTTAAACCGGAAGTGACAAAATGGCAAATATGAACCCACGAAATTACATTTCTTTAATATAAAATTTAAAAAATTATAGGGGTGAGCGTTCCTTCTGAAACACCAGGTATATATATACAGTGTGACCAGTAAAGTCCGCATCATATAGGATTTTTTTTATTAATAACTTTATTGGAAATTTGACTTTGGCATGAAGCTCTCGAGTTGAAAATTAAGCAAAAAAATAGTAGTCACGTGATTCGCATCATCTGTCCAATTTAAATTTTTTCCAAAAAATAATTCAAAAGTGGGGTTATTTTTGAAAATAACGAAAAGTTATTAGAAGAAGCTTTTTTAAATGCAGATTCTAGTCCACATGGAAAATTTCAGGTGCTTAGGATTGATTTTTTACCCATATTTTGCAAATTGCACTGCCCCACTTTTGCAAAATAAGACTCAACGCAACCTACATAAAACTTCTTAGTTTTGACAATGCTTTATTTCAGATACGTTTTCTTTAAAGTAGCACCACCATATTAAATGTATGTTTTTCTACAAAATCAAAATTGGGCTATTAAAACTTGGTCGCATGTGATGCAAAGTTTATTTGTTTTTGACCCTGTATAAGGTAACTTCAAAAAATAAGTATTTTTCAAAACGTAGTTTGTGTCTGAAAGTAATACAGCTTAATATTAAGACAAAAAGAGCACTGTCATCAGTAAAGTGTTCATTAAGTGGAAAATAAATTTTAGTGTTGGGTAAAAAATCAAAATTATCTTATGCAGCTGAAATTTTGCATGTGGGCTAGAAACTGCATTTAAAAAAAAACTTTTTCTAATAACTTTTCGATATTTTCAGAAATAACACCGCTTTTGAATCATTTTTTGGAAAAAATTAAAATTTGACAGATAATGCGAATCACGTGACTACTATTTTTTTTTGCTTAATTTTCATCTCGATCGAAGCAGAACTTGATGTCAAAGTCAAATTTTGAATACAGCTATTAATAAAAAAAAATCCCATATGATGCGGACTTTACTGGTCACACTGTATGTATCATCTACATTAGATTTCTTTATCTATTATATGCATGCAATATACATATTTCCTACCAGTCGTAGAAAAAGGTATTATTTCTTTTTTGTTTTGCTTATTACAGCGCAACCAATATGTTCGTACTTATATGCTCAAATATTGGTAACTTTATTCTGATAGCTCTGTTTTCGGTGGTTAAGGTCTGACTTCAAAAACAGCTAAATTGTAAAATAAATGTATGTTTTTTATCCTTCTTAGACCTTTTCAGTTTTGTTAGTCAATAATATTTTTGTCTCGTAAACTAGTAGGCAGCATAATTATATTTTACACTAATCATTATCAAATAATGAACTGAAGTGTTTCCTCTGTGATAACACATTAAGGCCTACGTTTTTCATTTCAGAACCGCCTTTTATCACCATAATTTTTAACGTGGTGGTACATTGGCCATGAAGTTGACATGATTAGTTTTTATTTAAGAAAAATCTTAGTTCATCTACACTCCGTTCCAAAAAAAGTGACGCACCTAATTTTTGATGCGACTTTGTAGCTTTGTCATTTCTGAACGAATGGACCGACTTTTATTTTCTTTCCATTTATTGGTAGGTTATTCCTTTACCTTTAAGAAAAAAATAAACTGGTAAAAATTTTTTTAAGCCCCCTGGATGATAGTGAAAAAACTCAAGCCATGTTATTTTCTTAATTTTTAACTCACCCTTTGCGTTAATCAAGGAAATGCATAGAAAGCGCCTACACTCTATATGAAAGTAGCTTATTTTACGAGCATTTTGATTTTTTGTATAGTAATTTATCTCTAAAGTTGTTCAAATTACAGCTTTTTTGCTGAAACCTTGCATATTACCAACTTTATGAATTTACCGAGAAACAGTGTTTAACAAATACGAATTTCAAAAACACTTTTTTTATTAAACACAAAATTATAACTTAGGATAACTGCTTAATACCATGTATTGCCTCCCCTAGCAACTCTAAAAGCCTCTCTAAATTAGGTTTCTTATCGTTTCAATTGGTATACGATTCCATTCTTCCACTAATGCATATGCTAATTCTGCTAGATTTTCAGCAGGCCTCTGGTGAAAACGTACCCTTCTCCCTAGTTCATCCCACAAATGTTCTATAGGGTTCATATCGGTGCTTCTGGCATGCCACTGTAATGTGGTGATATCCGTAGCTTCTAAGAAGTTTCGAACAATTGCTGCGGTGTGTGGTCGGGCATTATCCTGCATCAAGATAAAATTATTGGCCACTAACTCTGCAGTAGGTAAGACATACTGCTGTAAAATGTCAATATAGATTAGCGCTGTCATCGACTGCCTCAATGGAAAAAGATGGAGGGGTGTCTTTCCATTCATTGAAATCCCTCCCCTTAACATAACTGACCCACCATTATAACTTTCACATTCTGTTATTAAATTCTGATTAAACTTTTCACCAGTACTCTTTTCCTTCCATCCACCTTGTTAAGGCAAAACCGTGATTCTTCCGTAAACAAGACATTCGACCATTCATGAATATTTCATTGTCCATAATTTTCAACGAAGTTTCTTGTAGCAGCACAATGTTGTGGCAATAATTTGTGACCTTTTGCAGGTCTCCTAGCTTTTACATTAACTCCGTTTAGACGTCGGCATACCGTTTGGTTACTTATTGTAACACCTCGAATTTGGCGAAGATCTTGCTGAACATTTACCGCAGTATTTGATCGATCACGTAATATCCTCAACCTCAAGAAGCGATCATCTATTGGAAAAGTTTTTCGAGGGCGACTAGAACCAACCCTTCGAGCAGTGCTTTCTGTTTGTTCGTACTTGTGGATTGCTCTACGAGCAGTTGCTTCATGGACACCCACTGCACGAGCGGCGCACCGTTTACTACGCCCATCGTTAACTAAAGTAACTAATGCTGCTACTTGTTCTGAGTTTATTTGAGGCATTTCATGTAATTTCAGCCACTATAAATTTTATAATGACATTGACTTTTTTAATGACACAACGACAAAGGTTCAAATAATATGGATTAGTTGCTATGGCAAGGGCAATAATTGTTTTTTTTTGGCAATGTGATCCTATATAGTTAAATTAAAAGAATTTCCGTTGCACGTCATACCTTCGAGTATTAGCAATGTTGCCAGTTTGTAATCAAAATACCCCAGTAAGGAAATGCTTCGGCATTTTTCAATAAAGGTAAACAACGTAATCAACAGAAATGTGTATGAATCCCTTTGTTGTTCTTAAAAGATCAGTTTTTAATCCTATTTATAAAAGGATTTGCAGTTTTAGTTAAAAACGACTTAAATAAACTCACGAAAACACGAAATGAAAACAATAAACGTCAATCAAAATTCGCCAAGAAATAAACTGGCATCACCGATGCATTGACACTTCTGTTGCCAACTGTCAGCCCAAAAAATGCAAATGATATTAATTTTTAAAATGTTAAATTTAAAAAAACATCTCCTTTAAGCGGCTTAGTATCAAAGAAGAATACATTAAGTTTCTTTTACATTCAATATCGCATGAAATTTATATATTTTTTGCCCAAATTTAATTTTCTTATGTTTCCTAACCGATTTTCAATTATCAGCTGATTGATGACGTGCAACGGAAATTCTTTTGATTTAAGTTTACATTTGTGGAATAAACGTAAGGTTTCAGCAAAAAAGCTGTAATTTGGACAATTTTAGAGATAAATTAATGAACCAAAAAATCAAAATGCTCGTAAAAGAAGCGACTTTCATATAGAGTGTAGGTGCTTTCTATACATTTACTCGGTTAACGCACAGGGTGAGTCAAAATTAAGAAAATAACATGGCTTGAGTTTTTCCACTATCATCCAGGGGGCTTTGAAAAAATTTCTACCAGTTTATTTTTTTCTTAAAGGCAAAGGAATTACCTACCAATAAATGGAAAGAAAATAAAAATCGGTCCATTCGTTCAGAAATGACAAAGCTTCAAAGTTGCAACAAAAATTAGGTGCGTCACTTTTTTTGGAACTGAGTGTATTCTCTTTTTAACAATTCGTTTTCGGTTAAAGTCTTTAAATTTAGCTGATTTTGTACACTGCCTTAAAACCTCCTATTTGTGCTTATATCCGTTGTACTGTGATATTTTTATTATATGTTTATGTGCATGAGTTCTTAATAAATTGGTATGTATCATCATTGTATTTATTATTCCTAATATTAAAATACCTGCTTAAAGGGTTTTTTTTTAATACAAAGCTTTTGAAAAATGTTAATCCAGGATTTGTTTTTGTCTTCCGCTTTATATTAAAATAAAACCCATGTACTTTGTGTCTATAGTTATTGTCATTTCCTTTATGTCTTATCTCTAAACCTATATAATTTCACTTAGTTATTTTGCATTTTCTTTACTTTAGAATCATCTTGCTAATAGAAGATATCACCGCTGCATGTTTCTTCCGTGCATGGACTGGTCTTCAACTACTACTAACCTCCTATTTTTATTTATTACTTTATATACTTGTAAATATCCACTCATTTTGCAGTATTTTCCAAACCACATTTCAAACTTCCTTATTAGTGATTTTATACCGGCGCGGAGCGGCAAGAATATACGTAATGTTAGATTTAATGAATCTGAACAGACGTGTTCATTTAAGTTTTTTTTATAATTTGTTTCACCTTATTTCTTCTTCGTACGCTCATTTAAGGTTATAATTAATATTGGGGATTAAAAGTGACCCTTTAGTATAATTTATACATAAGGGTCAAAATGGGGATGTTTGCCAATCCATTCCGTTATGCACAAGGTATATTAAAAAAACATGTTTTACCTAAACTAACCGACGATACACGTATGCCGACTAGCCAGTCAAAATTTGATTACCGCTGGTGCGCATTTCGTCAGTTAAACCACAGATATTTACCTTTAGATAGGCAAACAGTAATCACGAAAGTGGCAAATTTATGGCCTCGCGCATGTAAACAGAGCTACACACGACTAGGCATGCGCACTGCAACATTATCATTTGACGAATGGGAAAATAGACAGGTCCGGGCTTGAAACTTTAAGTTCTTGCTCAAGAAATTGTTAAAGTTTACCTTCAATTTATTTTTACGTGTAAACAGCTAAAATTTGTCCCTAATTTGACAAAAAATTGGAATTTTTTCTTCTCAATTTTTGATCAAGTTGAGAAATAAGGTAGTCATTTCTAGCATTTTTAGTAGTTGCAAACCAATCAGATTTTGAGGATAGAAAATGGTTTTTAAGGGTTTGTTTCTGAAATTTGTTTAAAAATGATTCGTCGTCGTGTTCTTAGTTTCAAAAGGAAGGGACCAAGTCATTTAAACTATAAAACTTATAACATCAAATATGAATAACAAAAAAACCAGCAAAATAATCAATCTTCGAAGATATCGTGTACCTAACCTCAAGTCAAATATGAGTTTTTGCCCGTGAACTTGACCCCTATGATTCTTTCACCCTTGAATTAATATAAACATACCTAGGTACTTACTTTTTTCTTTTATGTACTATAAGTATAGAGAAAAGTGTCTTTTAAAGTTGCAGCATATATTGCCCAAAAAATAGGCGTACCTACCTAATTAGTGCAGGGATGCAAATAAAATATACAAAAACATGCACCGGGATAATCTGTCTTGTTGTGTGTTTTTCTTTATTTTTATACCTTGTTTGTGTAGCCTAGGCCTAGTTTGATGTGTTTAAATTAATCATAATAAAATAAAGTTATATATCAAGATACATCACTACTCCATACTTACTGATAATGCGAAATACCCGTTATTTTACCCCTATTTGGGCATAATAAAATCATACAACGGCTGTTACTAGTCAATGTTTATATACTAAGTGACATAGAAACCCGAACACCCAATAAAAATGATTTAACTTCAATAATATTTTACATAAACATCCGGAGGGTCATAGTAAGGAAAGGATTAAAATTTCAATCCAATCTTTAAAGACAGACTAAGTTTATTCGGTTTTACCTTCAATAATGTGTTGATGCACCATGGTGCCTGAAACAAATTCATTAATGCGTCTAGGCATACTTCTAATTAGGTGATTAATATCCTCCTGGGGTATCTCATTCCAGGCCACCTCAACTTGGTGTTGGAGCGTAGCCACAGTTTGAGGAGGCTGTTGTAAATTGTTTAATCTCCTACCCATCATGGCGCACACGTGTTCAATGGGAGACAAATCAGGAGATCGTGGAGGCCATGGCAGCAAATTAATTTAAGCATATTCAAAGTAATCCAACGTTACTCTTGCTACATGTGGCCGGGCATTATCTTGCTGAACAGTTGGGTTTTGGAGAGTCCTAAGGTATGGGATTAAATGTGGTTCCACTATTTCTTAAATGTAACGCTGCGCATTCATGTTGCCTCTAATGAACACTCAAGGTGACCTAGAGCCGTAAGCAATGGAACCACACACCATAATCCCAACAGTGCGATGAACATGCCTCTCAACAAAAAATTGTGGATCACGCCGTTCACCCGTTGCCGACCATCATCCATGGCTAAACAAAATCGGAATTCGTCGCTAAAGACCACTGTGTTCCATTGCTGGTCCCACGCTAGTCGTTCTCTACACCACTCAACTCGATTGTTTCGAGTTAAGGGTAGGACCCATTGAGGACGGAATGAAAAAAGACCGAAGGACCTTATTCGACGATAAACGGTTCGCATTCCAATACGCCTTCCATGTTCTGCAAACCACTGGTTTGCAATTGCCCTGGTGGTAGAGAAACGATCTCGCAGGGTATTTTGAGCATGTTAAAAAAGAACAGGCCGATAACAAGAAGTTTGTGCCCATGCCCAAACCTGTCGGGCGGGAAGGCATCTGACCGGCGAGCCGTGCGCTCAGACGTATTTTTTTGACCCATAAAACCTAACTTTTGTTTGCGCACGAGATAAGCTGTACGTATCTAAAGGTAAATGTCTATGGTTATAACTTTATACATTGCCGGGCCATTGTAAAAAGCGCGCAAATTTACTTTTATTTTTTATGTTGCTGTTGTTTTTTTTATTGTCAGTTTGGGTACCTAGTTACTTATATAGCCGCACATTATAAGCGAGTTCGGTTTTATCGTCCGATTTGTCGAATTGCTCCGCGCCCGTTCATTTAATGTTTCAGAGAACAACGAGAAATCTAAAGGCCGTTCGTTTATCATGTCGGCGAGCAATTGGAGGCAAATATTTTTCATCGGAGAATTTCGACCGATTTTAAAGAGGATATTTTCAAAAGAAGGGAAATTTGAAAGTCTAAATTTGTTCAAGTGATGAAGAATAAAAATAAACTTTTTTGCAGGCAAAATTAATTTTTATTACACTATTTTTTGTTTTAAACTCATTTACTGATTTACTTACAAAATTTGTAGGTCAGAAAATAACAGTCTAAACCATCAAGATCGTTCGGTAAATACCAACGCGTCTGAATCCTCCGTAGTCACATGGTCTAAACGTTTTCTTGCTCTGGTCTTACCTGCGAGGTAAAAACCGAACTCAAATATTTATTAACTAAGTAATTTTTATCAACTCTGAATTGCCAGTATACACGGAAAGCAATTAGCAAAAACTTGGAGCGTCTGTGTTTTAAATTGGGGATCAGTTTTTTACAATAATAAAATAGTATTATCGAATTAACATTGCAATAAGATTATGACATTATCCAACAATAAACCATTTTATTTTGATTTTTCAAATATTTATTTACATTAATAACTCATTCAGCACACAACAAAATTAGTCGCTTCATTTTTAGGTCATTTAAAGCACATTCTTCCAGAAATAATGTTCACTGGTAGTAGGTAATTATATCCTAAAACAATGCATTTACCATAGTTATGGATCCTAAAGTGCTCCGATATTTGAATAATAAAGTCTCATTGAATCCCCATAAGTTTAACAGCGCTGGACTGAACCATGTGACGTCACAATGTTAGATAGAGGTAATTTATGCGCGTCGGCATACCGTGTGTATAGGTGTATCGTGACCTAATCCTATATTTCAGCAAACTGATTAGAGAAATTAAAATCGTGTAACCTAAAAACATATTATTTGTATGTATTTTTATATTTTGTAATGTGCATCTTTTCCAATTTTTTGCCAAAATGCAGTTTTTATAATTATTTAGCTTTTTTAATATTCTTAGAGATTTATAATTTTAAATAAATAAGATTTGCCCCTAACCCGCACTTTTTTGGGGGATTTATTAAAGAATATTGTATTATAAATATTTGACCTAAAAACTAATTATTACTATTAATATTATACATATCTATTATTACTAGAGAAACATTTTTTTGTCACATTTTAGTGTAGTTAAATCAAATACACTGCCGAGCATTTAATTAGGGTCACCCCGTTTTTTGAAATTATTTCAGACATTTTTAGTTTTTTCGAATTTTTTTCGGTTGTAACAAAGTTTACTAACTTTATACGATTATTTGTTCGTGATTGCTTGTGTAAAAAAAGTTGTTGTTTCGATAAGCGTTTGACAAAAGGAGGGCCCCTCACCCAAATTCCTAAAAACCATTATCAGAATATTTTTTTTTCTTTTCTGTACTTTTATCTGTCTATTGCAAATTGTTTGTGTAGTGTTGGCATTGTGAGTATATTGAAATGGCCATAAATCCTGTTGTTGCGGCACGAATTGTGGCGGCTATAAAAGATGGCCGCGGTCAGCGCGAAACTGCGAGAAACGTTGGTGTAAGTCTCTCCAGTGTGCAACGAGTATTTCACCGGTACGAAGAGACTGGTCTGCTCACTCGAAGACCTGGTTCAGGACGAGGAAAGACTACAACAGCTAGAGATGACCGCTTTCTCGTTTTTAGTGCTTTGAGAAACCGGACGGTCACGGTAAACATAAGTGAGTGGACAGTTAGGAGGCGACTTCATGCTGCTGGATTATCTTCCCGAACTAGAGCTACTGGACCGCCGCTTTACCGTGACCACCGGATTGCAAGGTTGAATTTTGCACGAGAACACTTGGCTTGGACAATAGAGGATTGGAGTCGCGTTTTGTTTTCCGATGAATCGCGATTCTGTCTTACGGGCTCAGATAGACGTGTAAGAGTGTGGCGACGACAAGGCGAGAGATATGCTCAAGCGTGTATTGCCGAGCGACTTCCGTTTGGTGGAGGATCAGTTATGGCATGGGGAGGCATATCTTTTGAAGCTCGCACGGAGTTAGTCTTTATCCAGAATGGGACGTTGACTGCGCATAGGTACCTGACAAAGGTTCTAGAAGACCATGTTGTACCGTTCATGTTTATTCTTGGAGAAGACGCAACCTTTATGCATGATAATGCACGGCCCCACACTGCTCGGTTTGTTTCTGCTTATCTTGACGAGGTTCAAATCACGCGATTTGTTTGGCCTGCTCGCAGTCCAGACTTAAATCCCATCGAACATGTTTGGGATGAGATGGGGAGACGTTTACCGAGACATCTGCCGGCCCCCAGCAATTCTAGAGAGCTTCGCGACATACTGACGCAGGAATGGGACAATCTTCCACAGGATGTGATCCAAAATCTCATCCAAAGCATGCCTCGTCGTTTGCAAGCTGTTATCACTACCAGAGGAGGGAATACTCGCTACTAAAGTCCTTAAAATTTCTTTTGTTTGAACTAAAAGCATATTCAAATTAAAATTTGCATTTTCATTACTTTCAATAAACTTTGAACAAAACAACAAACACTTTTTTTTATTCAAGCAATCATGACAAAATCATCGCATAACGTTAGTAAACTATGTTACTACCGAAAAAAATTCGAAAAAACTAAAAATGTCTGAAATAATTTCAAATTACGGGGTGACCCTAATTTAATGCTCGGCAGTGTACTTTAAATGAGCTGACCAAGAGTGAAATGTCTTTATTTCAATATTAAATGTTTTATTTTAAATCTGCAAATCCTGTTATGAAAACAAATTGCGGAATCATATTTTTAAAGTCGCTTTGCTATAAATAAGGCAGAAAAGTCACTATTTCTTTTAAAATTTTTGTCCCGCCATACTGGTGTATGTATTACTTAGTTGTGTAGAGATAAATATTAATGTGCGGCGCATTCGATCGGATAATAGGGGGTCCTTACCCAACTCTTTAGACATAAAAGTTAATTTCCATAACGTCCAGTATGTATTAGATTTATCCCTGTTTTGCTTTTATGAATATTTTCCAAAACTGCCAATAGAGTAATTTTTTGTACACAAAACGTGTTTCATACCACACAATAGATAATTTGGAAAATGTAATCAAAATTGATAATTAATTTTAAAAAGTTAGCCCAATTTGCAGAAAACATGAAATATAAAAAAAATATAAACGTTTAAGAATTGAATTTTATATCAAAGCGCAAAGCTATTTTTTGGAAATTCTGTGGAGGAAGAGCCTGCATAAAAGATTGTAGGTAATCTTTTTTTTTGCTCAAATAAAAAAGATTGTTATTATTAATATGTTATATTTTTTGAAACTTTATTTACAATGAGCTCTTTTTCAAAGATTTGTATTTAATGTGTACAAATAATATGATAATTATGTCAAATTAAAATTATTTATTGAAGACATTGCTGTTTAAGCTAATATCATTTTCGGTTTTCCAATAAAATTATCCAAATTATCTTTAGTGTAATAGGAAAAATATGTTTTGCACAAATAACTGCCCTACATCTGATCTTTGAAAATATTTATAATAATATCCCAACAGATAAATATGTTTATTGTAAGAATGTGGCCAATGCGAACGGTTTTTAATGGACATTGTTTATGGACAAAAAAGTCATATAATATATAATAGGGTGTAGAGAAAAAATAGAATAAATGGTGTGAGAGAGAAATAAAGTTATTATGTCATGCAATATACTAAAAAAAAATTAGCTTTCAGTTATAAGTTCAGTGATTTTTTTGGGTTTAAAACAAATCTCAATTTTAAATCGATCCATTTCGGCTGATACCCATGTTCCATGTTTATCAGTTGTGGCATCCTTATTGCTATTTTATTTATCGTTTCTTGATCCACGACATACCAAACTTTGTGTAGTTGTTACTATCTCTTCCGACAGACGAGGCACCAGAAGTTTTAGTTTTCCTATCAAATGTTTCCTATAAAATTTCAAAATAGTGTTAGGTTATGGGATATGACTGATCTATCTGAGAACCAAGTTGATTTGTTTTTGCCTATTTGTCGGACGTAACAATTTTATTGGCCCATATAATTTTATTAAGAATTACAATAAATAATGACGGCATTGTCTTGTTGGGTTGTGTCATCACAATCCTCGGACCTAGAGTCCGTCAAACTTGTCATGGAAGAACTTGACAGGATAAATATATCCTGTTATCCATTAGCTCCCAAGTAGGTAAGGTAACAATTCACAAATAGTATATACAGGGTGTCCGGAAAAAGGCGGTCAGTCCGTTAACCATATTATATTCCTAGAGCAAAAACAATATGACTTTTATAATGCCATTTTTCATTTTTGACCCTCATGTTTGATATACAAGGCGACAAAGTTTAAAATAAAACACTGATTCATTTGAATATTTCGAGTATTTATTAAGATAATAATTTCAAATTTGGTACATTGCTTAAGCATACTTTTATGCAAATAACTTGTTATCAGCTATTATGTAATATCAAACTTTGACACCCTGTATATCGAACATGAGTGTGAATTAAAAAAGGCATTATAAAAGTCATCTTATTTTTGCTCAAGGAATATATGGTTACCGGATTGATCTCCTTTTTTCGGACATCCTGTATAATATTCTGCTTACCATAAAACAATAAATCGAAAATATGCATACAGGTACAGGATGATCCAAACAAAGAAAGGTTTTTTTTTTAATTAAATTCCAGTGTTTTACTTTTATTTGACTATTCTTATGAACGCTGAATGATAAAATAAACTTTTAAAGTTAGAACCGCCTAAGTATAATAATATTTAAGTAAAATAATAATAGTATATTCAAAATTTTTTTCCATAATTGCTCTTTATAGGTTCTGATTATTTAGGATGTCAGTGTTAAATATGATAAATTCGGTTATAGGATAAAACCAACAATTTTATTGTAACAAACCTACTTTCTAAATAATTTACAGAATTAATGAAATTAAGAGTTGGGGTTAATGCCTTTTTTTCGGTCGATGTTTAGTTTTATCCAAGAAGCGACCAAATACCAATCTTTGGAGCACAATTACCTATTTTCCAGTTTAAAATTAAAAAACTTTTGATTTATAAACTAATAAATACAAAAAACCGAAATTTGTCCATTTGTTCCTCTGCTTTTATTAATTTATACATCAAAACATTTTTAACTTGAGAGTTTATCTCCGCATGTCAAATAAACCCAATTTTTGCCCACCGCGGTCTCCGAATTTCTCCGAAACGGCACATAAGATTTACTTCAATTTAAAATATACACTATTGGCAGAATCGAATCTGGGGTGCGAAATTTCCAATGCAACCAAGAGAGAAGGCACATATGGGCAAAGCCTTCAGTTAAAAAGAGACCTAAACACTCCTACATTCCTACTGAAAGGGGGGATATGTGTGTGGTTGTGAACGTAAACCGATTCAAATGTAGTAACAGGAGCTTCGATGGAGCGAGTTTCTGATGTTTTTTTGTCGTGCGATATTTTTACGATGTTTTCATTTTTATATCATGTTTTTCGCTGTTGCATTTGACAATACAACAGCGGTATAAAAGTTAATGTTATTTATTAGCGTTAAACCTAAAAACGAAATAAAAACTGGTATATTCTAAGAAAATAATGATAATCCCAAAAAATTAATACAATAAATAATACCTCCTATAAAATAAAAATAAACTCTAAAATAAAATAAAAATAAATAACAGTTAATACTTCGCAGGAGGAAGGCTTGCTTTATACAAAAATTATTTATTCCTCGTATCGACTGATCCCGTGGCTGCTTCGACCGCGTGTTCTAAAGAATGGAAGGTGGGAGGTAGGGGATAGCGTGTTCTCTGTTTAACGTGTTAAACGCTACTAATAATCTCCGTCTAATGCGTTTATATCGGCACCCTAGATTCGAGTTTGCCAATAGTGTATAATATATCCTTACACTCTGTTGCTCATGTAGCGTATTTTCCGCTAACCCTTTCGTTTTCAAAGTATATAGTATAATGTGTTTGTGTTAGTATAAATAGTAAATATTAGGAATGTTATAAAACGCATGTCGCTAGTAAAAGCGTTGGTAGACTCTTAAAACTGTGGAGAAATAGGCCTCAATGATCAGTATTTGGCCGATTTTTAGATTAAAAGAAATATTTCAATCTAAAGCAAAACGGCAAAATCATCACTAGCCCTAACTAACTCTTAGGCGGGTGACACACTGGAGAAATAAGTTTCATGAAACTTGTTGCTGAAGCAAGTTAAGTCGAACTTTTTTCTTTGTTAATGCACACTCCAGGAACTTGCTTCTATGACTTATTGTTCTCGGATGAAGACGTAATTTTGTTGTGCTGGGTAAACCGCCGAAAGAAGTTATTAGCGAAGAGAAAAATACGACTTTGGGTACATCCTGCTAACATTGTTAACTTAAAATATAGTGCTAGTGTTGTTGGTAAAGAACTTCGGTAATATAAATTTAAGGAATTTTGCAGGATGAACATGCAAAAACGAGAGGAACTTAATTATGAAGAAATCAATAAAATTTATATATATACTCTCTCGAGTCCAAGAACCTAATGGATTTAAAGGCAACAAATTTCTGCGAAACACTGCACGTTTTGTTTTGTGAAATTTGTATGCCTAAGAATTTCTGGTCGCCTGTTTTACAAACGCCAGTGTTTTCCGTCTCATTTAAATATACGGGCATAACGAAACAAATTTCTTGTTTCTTGAAACACGTTTCACCAAACTTATTTCTCCAGTGTGCCTTAATTGCGTTGGGTTAATGCGGCCATATATACTCGGGTACTTGTTAATTTTTAGTTGGGAAATTTTGATAGCTTTATCTTATGTATATACATATTATTTAACCCTAAATTTTTCGCATTTTTACAAAGCTAATAGGTTATATTTTAGGGAAAGGATAACAATGCTAAAACCTATGCTAAAAAAATAATTGGATTTTACTTTAAACCTGTGCCGTGGTATGATTGCACTCTACGAGCAGCTTAAGCAATTATCAATATTAATTTATTCAAAAACAAAAATGTGTAGTGAATTTTTGTAAAGATTCTGTAAAATATGACCTATTATCTTTATTAATGTTTCCTAGTCATTGTAGTTATTTTGTATACTTTTTAGTTATACTGGCATTTCTTAAGCATGAGTAAAATAAATTTTTATTTAAAAAGGTGTTAGAAATAATACCGCCATGATGTTTTCCTATTGGAGGCTTTTTGCAACTAAACTCTGTCCAGTATTGGCCAATACAATATTAACAATTACCATATTTTTGTATGGCAACGATATTTAGAAGAGGTTCAAGCTCGGTTAGTCGCATTGCCGCTGGATTTTTCAAACTTGGCTCCTTAAAATATACAGTGTGTCCACGGATAGAGTTTGGAAGAGGAAAAACTTATTTATAAGTAGGTATAAAAGAAAAAGTAATTAGTTATAAAAGCGTCTGCTCGTGCTGAAACTACAATTTCGAATATCAGATTTACGATTACTATACAGGGTTTGTCAGAAACAACATTTTTTTTTTCGGTTTTTGTTTCAATTCTAACCTATCTAATCTAAATCTATGATACAAATCAGTTGGCACGTAGGAGTCCCGATCTCACAATTATCGACTTTCATTTATGAGGATATCTGAAGCCACATGTGTATGAAACCAATTTTAATAATAACTTAGATCTCTTGAAGAAAAAAAAACCTTATATAGCAAGTTAGGAACTGTTATCGGGAATTCAAATGTCGAGTTGAACTATGCGCTAACTTGGTGGTACCACGTTTGAATAAAAGTTTTATAATTTATGATTGAATGAATTGAAGAAATATGAAATGTAATAATAAAAATACATCAAAAGTAGGCAAACAAAAAATGGTTTTCTTACAACAAAATCGTTACTCGGCCAGATATAAAATCATATTCGAAGTAAGAAAGCTACGTTGTTTGTTTTTACGTAAAATATTAAACGAAATCCAAAACACTAAAAATGATTCTGACGAACCCTGCATAGTATTCGCAAATGTGATATTTGAAATTCTAGTTTCAGCACAAGCAAAATTCATTTAATAAATCAAGGAATTGAAAATTAGAATCGAAAAAAAAAAATCCTAAAAACTAAATATGTTGTTTGTGACGAACCCTGTATAGTAATCGCAAATCTGATATTGGAAATTGTAGCACAAGCAGACGTTTTCTTTTAAACCTACTAATGATAAAGTTTTTCCTCTTCCAAACTATCCGTAGATACACTGTATAGAGTTAACAATCATTGAATAAGGGCAAATTTTTAAAGCAAGTGCAGGTGCTTTATTTAATAATGACAAAATTGGGAGTTACATCTAATGACATTCATGACAACTTGTAATTACTTTAATAATGCAATCAAATCAAAAGATACGTATTCAATATTCGGGAATATATCGTTTCAAAATCAATCAACAGTTTAAAGGCAGGAAAGAATGTACCTCTCGCTAAGGCCCTTTTAAGCAAAAGAAACAAGACAAGTAACGTTTTAAGGCTTTAACACACTCTTCTGTATCTAACATTATGGCTGTTGTTTAGGTTGCAAATAGGTTTCATATTATTGTTACATGACTTACTATATTCTGTGCTTCCTTTTTAAATATAATATATATACGTTTTTCTGTTGTATGGTATATAAATATTAGTTGTTAACACTTTTGCTTTTTTGTTACCCCTTTTAACCACGATAAGCTTTCGCTTAAAAATACTTAAAGAGATTTTCAAGTTAAGGGATGTGGCAAAAATGCTCTTGTTTTAGGTTTTTGAATAAGGCCAAAATGGCAATATAGAGACGTTTCAAAAAGTACCGTTTTATGACAAACTTTACATCTTTATAATTTAAAAAAAAACTAAAACTAGGGCATTTTGCGGGGATCATTTAGTTTTTTAATTTTACTTTCCAAACTAATTAATCTGATACGGTAACTCCCCACACGTTGATTGGAACGAGGGTACGTATTACTACTCGATGGAGTGCTTTTAACTTTACTCATTAATACTTTTTGGTTGACAAGTAAAGTAAAGGTCAGCTGACGCACCCGAGGTGAGACTTGCTGGGGGAAAATATGAAACTTGTAAAAAAAATTAATTTTTACAGATTTGGTGAATTTAATTTAAGTTACAAACTCGCACTGTTTAAGTGTTATAAGCTAGAAATGTCTTATTATGGATGATATTTTCCGGACTAATACTTTGTCATTCTTAGTTTTGTCAATTTTTGCCTAAATTAAGTGGTATTCTGCAATGGCGGTTGTCACTGTCATCCAAAAGTACACGTTTGCCAAACGTCTTTTTGGCTAAAACCTAGCCAGTGGGTAAAAAGGTTGTAAATGTAACGTCAAATGGGCACTTTTTAATTAGTAGTGTTTCAAAATTTGATCTAGAATAATTTGTGTTCGTTGACTTGACTTTTACCCGTGGCTGTGTGTTGCTTTTGTCAACCTGTATTTAAAAATGCATGAAAAGTAGATTGATTTATTAAAATGCACTAGTATTTTGTTATAAAATATGCATATTTTTAATATGTCGAATGGTGTGGGGGGAAAAACAAGGTATGTAGCCATGTAATTTTTTTGAACTAACAATCTTAGGAACATGATAAATTATAGGAGGCAATAAACAGGTATGTCCCACAGGCCTATAAAAAAAGTAGAATGCTTAAAAGACACGTGTTATTAAAATAGCACCTCTGGGAAAGACTGGTGGTCAGAAAATTAATTTTTTTCTCTAGAAAAAAGTTTGCAACCATTTGAAATTATATTAATCCCAACCAAAAACCACAGTGAGCCAAGCAAGCCTATTGAGCCTAATGAATAAAAATTAAGCAATTACTTTTTAGTAAAAGCTATTCCTTGACTAGCAAATACTATAAGTAAAAGCGATTGCTAGATCTGGATATGAATAAAATTTTGCAACAATTGCTGTTTTTCTTACACCTCTGTAGCAAATGCTTAGTCAACACAAGTTCAGACGTGGCTTATCCACTTGTTCAGATTATAGATTTCATGTTCAGTTTGGTGCCTAATTTGCAAAAGAGTTGACGTAAATACAACAACGTTGGTCTATTTATTTATTACAATAGTAATCTGTTACGTTTTTGTGGAAAATAGGAAACTTATATTTGTGATATGGCAGATTTCAGTGAAAATGAGGAAAGTGATAGTAGTGATGAAGTGAATAAATTAATGACAAGCAATTGCTATTCGTTCACAAATTGAAGGAACATAAATAAATCTCTCTGACCACAACCGTTTAGCTTCCACAACAGCTTCAGCACTTGTAGGAAATTTAATAAAAATATTGGCCTTCTCCAAAACTGCATCCATTACAGAAGTGTATGTCTTACAGACAGTAGTTTGGTGAACACCGAGTTCTTCACCTACATAATTTTGAAAGCCCGGATCCGACAATTTCCGCAGAAAGACTAATCTTATTTAAAGGCGACAGTGCACCCCTCGCCTTTTACCGGTATCAGTTAAAAAATAATTTGCCAACCACTCAACATTTTCGCAGTCAAATCGATATAACTTTCTGAAATCATCATATCTGCAATTTTTACGTACACTGTAGATTTTTCTTTTACGGACGTTCATATATTCACCCATAATTGAAGACACAAATTAAGAGCAACGCACGTGTATGCCGCGGAGAACTAAAGTTTACTGCTACCAACCTTACCTACCTTAAAAAGTTGAAAGCAATTGGTACACTAGAAAAAGCAATTCCTTAATTTATTTATCACATTTTAAGCAAACGATAGGAATTGCTTCTATTTTTTAAGAAAAAGCATTGACTAGAAGCAATTCCTGCACTTTAAAGCAATTGCTGGACGCAAAAGCAATTACTTTAGTTTTTATTCATTGGTTTTCAAGAAATTACTTCGATTGCAAGCAATTGCTACATTTTTATTCATTAGGCTTATTGTTATTAACTTCTTCGCGTGTTTAATACAGTGTTTAATTTTGTTGAGCAATTTGCTGTCATTTTTGTGATACATAAACTTTTAAAACAATATAGGTATTAACAGTGCCACTGTGTTTTCAACAGGAACTGAATCTCAATAGGCGCATTGTTATCTTAAGATATTTTACAAATATCATAAAGAAATTTTTTAAATTGTTGTGATGTCCAGCAGTGGCGTGCAAACAATGTATGCAAAAAGGCATTGCCTACCCTCGTACCCTCCCCCTAGTGCTATACTCCTAATCCTAGCAATATTTGTAAATTAACGAAAATTCTACTATTAAATTACAACATAATAATATTTACTAATTCCTTTTGTCAAATCTTTTCGTTTATCTGCAATTAGGTATTATTAAGGGCACAGTTCTTAAGGTCAATCACGTATAAAATACCTATAAATGGCTCGAATGCAGGGGTAACTTCCGGAACCTTGCAATTATTAAAAAAAAATTAGTATCTAATTTTGGAAGGGCTGTTCAGGAAGGCATTGACGAATAGTAAGCCGGTGTTTTTTTTAAATAAATGCACAGAAACTTAAAAAAAGCAGCTTTTTTAAAACCACTAAAGTTGCCACAATTTACCTTAAAATCCTTGAAAGTAAACACGTCGATTTTCAGAAGACAACAACCATTTTTACTGATAACACGATAATTTCTAGTCGATCTAGATGTCATCTCTTATAAGAATTCTAAAGAATATGTGTTTGTTTTAACAGGAAAGGTTCCGTAATTCCACAAAAACACGAAAGTAACAGAACTATGACCGGCTGACTAACATCTGCCTTGCTCTATCAGCTCCAGACTATGTCTGTCTTTCTTCTTCGTACGCCAGAAGCATAAAAATAACTACTCTAATCAACATAGCACTTCAGTGCGCATGCGAATCGTCAAAGTTGGCGCGCGTCGATCGCTACGAAGTTACAGTCAGTTGAAATGATGCTGCCAACTCAAATTAGTGGATGGCAACTCATAAAAACTAAATCCCTATTCATATATAGATATTATAGTGTGCCATTTACAGGGTTCGAAAATATCATGATATTTTCGAAAGTATCATATCAAAGGATATATATCCGACATATAAATCATTTTAAGATATTTCTTTTTAATGAAAGGACAACTATTTCGATCAAAAACATACTACTTATCTTGAAAACTAAATATTTTTGTAGGATACTTATTAAAGTAAACTGACTTTAAAAAACATTACCTAAACTAATGAGTAGTGACTAAACAGATAAATCACAAAGGTTAATAATTATAAGATATCCAATAAAAAGAAAGGTGAACATATTTTCAAAACGGACCCACCCTTATCAGTTAAAAACATAAAAACTTTTTTTTTGTTTGATTTGTCGATTGATATATTCTGAATGATCGAAATTTAAAAAAAATAAATTATTGAATATATCGTGATATATATCAAACTATAAATATCATGATATATATATCGCTTGATATATATCCTCCAAACCCTGGCCATTTATACACCCTTTTAAGCATTATATGTTTTTAGACCTGTGGAATGTTCGAAGTTACTGCAAATAATAGAATTACTGAATGAAAAACTCGGTTAGTCAATTAAGCATTAAGAACTCTGTCAGCTTAAACAGATTATGAAGAAAATAAAAAGCTAACACCTCTTTCACACTATCAGGTTTAGCCGGTTCGGTTTTAAACCTGAAGCAAACCGGACAAGTAATGGACCATATGTTTAAATATAGCTCTTGACACTATCAGGTTCAGGTTCGGCGATCGGTTGCAGCTAAACGAATGGTCCATTACTTGTCCGGTTTGATTCAGGTTTAAAACCGGACCGGCTAAACCTGATAGTGTGAAAGAGGCCTAACTGTGTCCAATGAATCGCATAAGATTTTTGTTTTTACTATGATTAATTTAAATTTATTAACAAATTGCATTAGTAGAGTTATGTACTATAACTTAAAATTTGATTTACTGTCTTTGTCTAACCGCCATACCTTGTTTTTTCCCCACACCCTTCATGTAGTTCTTAGAAAAGTCTTGAAATAAAAAATAAACATTTAAATGGCTTTAACCGGGTGGGCTAGCTAGTCGTAGCTATAGCAATAATTATTATATTGCAATAAAATATCGCGGTGGTGGCTTAGTGGTACGGCTACCTGGCTACCTGCATTCGACAGTGGCGATCCGAGTTAGATCCTCGGCCTGAGCATATGCTTAATAAAAAAGTATGCTCTGTACATCAGTGGAAAAAATAAAGCAGTGTTGTTCCTAATATCGAGACCGGGTGAAGGGAGAGGGATAGATCGGTCCCTACACATGGTTTGGATTCCACGCTAAATTGTAGGTACCCTCTGGCTGACATTACCCAGGCGAGAAGGGGCCTCAGTATACTAGCTCTTTCGCCAACCCCTGCTTACAAACCAAAAAAAGCTTTGAAAATTTCTCCGCATGTCCCAAATTTATCTTGATAACAGTACATACTAAACATAGACATACACCTCTAGATTAGTAAACCATAATCACGAAAGTGGCAAATTTATGGCCTCGCGCATGTAAACAAAGCTACACGGAATTAGGCATGCGCACTGCAAAATTCTCATTTAACGAATGGAAAGATAGACAGGTCCGGGTTTTAAAATTTAAAATGTCTTACTTAGCCTAAGGTTGAGGTGCACAGATTTTAAGCCTGTATTGCACATGCCAAGTTCTTGGTTAAGAAATTGCCGCAAGTTGACCTTCAATTCATTATCACGTGCAAAAAGCTAAAATTTGTCCCAAGTTCTTGCCACAATTTATTGTCAAGAAACTGGAACTTGTTCTAATTTTTTGTCCGTTAGGGGTCGTTAGGGGAACAGGTAGTGATTCTTATCAGATTTTGAGGTTAGAAAATAATTTTTAATGTTTTGTTTAAAATGATTTGCTGTCGTGTTTTTAGTTCGAAATGTAAAAGAAGGAGAACTTTACCTTATCAAATCAAAAATAAAAAACAGACAAAACAGCAGTCTTCGATGTTATCCATAGACAATTTACCTTTAGATACGTACAGCTTATCTCCTGCGCAAACAAAAGTTACGTTTTATGGGTGAAAAATTACGTCCGAGCGCATAACTCGCCGGTCAGCTGCCTTCCCTCTGGACACCTTCGTGCATGCGCACAGACCTCGTGTTATCGGCCTGTCCTACTTTACCGACATGCTCAAAATACCCTGCCAGAACCGGCTCGGCCGCCATTTTTGTTGTTGTGTTTTGGTTTCTCTGTGGATTCCTTGTAGTTTTCTTAGCTATCGTGGATTGTGGGTGTTTAATATTTACGGATTTCTAGTTTTTGTGTAGTTTAGTGAATTGTGTCCGATTGTGAGAAAATGAATTCTGTCAAAGTTGCTGGTTGGGTAATTTTTTGGTTAAAATCTGTACACCCCGACATTAAGCTATTAATAAAGCCAGTATTCCACGGGTCAAGTTCTCGGGCTAACACTTCAAATTCTTGAACAAGAAATTTTGCTTGAAAATGTTTTATACGTACCTACCCAAGTTGTTACCAAATTGTAAAAGTCAATAGAAGTTTATATAGGTACCAACTAATATTTGACTTGAGGTTAGGTATAGTGTTTCTTAGGTCAATTTAATGACATTAAACTGTGGGAATTTCCTAACCATAGGCGTTCCACACAAATAATTAATATGCGTATACACACTACTTATAAGTTTGTTTTACATTAGGTGTTTGTACATACTACACTTTATAAACCCACTGTATATATAATAATATTATATTAAAATAATAAATATAAGGTAACTCAATAATTCTATATACAAAACTAAAATCAGAAAAATAAACCTGACACGGCACGACACTGCTCAGAAAATGCTTTAATTTTTTTACCAGAACTTCATTCTCGTCAACCAGGTTGCGGCCCGTTCGTCAAGGCATAACCACGTATATTTTATCTCCGTCTCTTCCACGCCATCGGCGGTCACTGGCCTATCTCTGTCTGGCAGAATCGATCGTCAGACGGGCCGGGTACCGGTTCAGCTTATATCCTGGCGCTTATCACCCCTGACAACGTGCATAAATTGTGAACGGTTGCCAGTTCTACCAAATTTTCTGGTTTGTTAATATATTATGTATAAGTATACGAGAAACAAGGGTTTGTTAATTAGTTGTTTTTAAACACTGAAATCACTTTTTGTCTTGATTTCAGTTATATTGTTTCTTAAGGACTTAAGAATGTATTATTATAACAATGAATGGCTTGTTATTTTTTTCTGTCACACTCAAAACTCCTCGGTTTAAAGTATCTTTGCAAACTAGCTTTCAAAGAAAGTTACTGACTAACAATTGAATACTGATATAAATGAAATATCTTTAATAAAAAAACTTAAAGAATTGAAGAAGAAAGATCTGAGAACCCTGGTTGTGCGGTCGGTATCTTTGAGACTGTTTACCGCCGTATGGAATGATTGGAATGTCCTCAAACTGAGATTGGATAAATAATACGCGATAACACCGTAGATTGGTTATTTTGCTGGTTTTGTTTGTTTTTATATTCGATTTTATAAGACTAGTTTAATTCTCTTGTTCTCTTCCTTTTCGAACTAAAAACATGACGACGAATCATTTTTAAACAAATTTTAAAAACAAAACATTAAAAACAATTTTCTATCCTTAAAATCTGATGGGTTTGCTACTACTAAAAATCCTAGAAATCACTACCTTTTTTCCCAACTTGATCAAAAATTGAGAAGAAAGTCCAATTTTTTGGCAAGAATTTAAATTTTTAAGCCCGGACCTATCTATTTTCTGAATTGTCAAACGATTATTTTGCAGTGCGCATGTCTTGCTTTGTTTACATGCGCGAGGCCATAAATCTGCCACTTTCGTGATTATTGTTTGTTTATCTAAAGGTAAATTGTCTATGATGTTATCTCGTACCTACCTAACCTCAAGCCGAATATTAATTTGATAACCTTAAACAATTTACCAAAAACTTGGGTACCTACGTGTAAAACAACATTTTCAAGCACAATTTCTTGATCACCAATTTCAAAACGTTTTTGGTATCAGTCATTATTTATAGCCCAAACACAATTCACTTAAGTAAAAATTCGAAATAGAATACCCAATCTTCAAAGTTATCGCGTACCTAACCTCAAGTAAAATATTCGTTTTTGCCCGAGAACTTGACCCGTGGAATACTTTCACTCTTGAGTTAATATATACATACCTAAGTACTTACCTTTTTCTTTTATATAATATAAGTTTAAAGAAAAGTGTCTTTTAAACTTTTTGAAGCAATATAATATTACCCAAAAAATAGGCGTAGGGGAGAGTGGGTAACAGTGGATCACTTTTTTTTCTAACCCATGCAGATTCAAAGTTTTTGATAAATTAGTGTCCTTTCAAATTAACTTATAGGAGGAGTATTAAACCTTCATAGAAAAAGGCATTTGTTGGCGAATAATACATAAATTTGCGAAATACAGCTTTTGAAAAAAAGGTTGTATAAAGATCCACTGTGACCCAAGAGTGAGTCACTTTGGATCGGCGTATGGGTAACAGTGACTCAACTGGGGCACACTGGATCTACAGAAATAAATACAGCAAGTAATTACTATTTTCATACTATAACTTATTTATTTGTAGTATAAGACAGTTTTTAATCACATATTGTAAACAGTCTTACAAAAGTTAGCAAATATTACATTTATTATAACTTAGATATCTGTCTCTCTCAGAACAAATACAACAACCTAAATCTAGTTTTGACGTAACTTTGCTACATAACTAATATTCAAACTCGGTCGTAAACTTTTTATTAGTACTACTATAACATTAGGATAGAAAAGTGTAAAAGAAACAACAAATTACGAACAAAAATACCTACTTCTTTAGTATCTAAAACTTATTAAAAAAATAATCACTTAAATTTAAAAACTCCGGATCAAAGTGGTATATGCCTTGTTTTCTTTTGGTATTTCCGGAAACCTTGGGTGGAGGTAAAATCATTTTTATATCGTTCAGTGCAACCATTGCAATATCTGGCACATTTGGCATAAAAAAAATTATTTGGTGTTTTGTCAGATTTTCTAAGAAAACTAACTTCTGCGTCATTCCCCTTGTCTTCTATGACTTTAGCTACATAATAATTTTTTTTCCCTTTTACCTCAAATTCAACAATAACAAAGCTACCTTCCTTTGGTAGACTTTCCAGCACAGTAAAGTTATTGCAATCAACTGTCTCATATTCATCTTCTTCCTCAAACCAATGTTATTCTTCTGAATAAACACTAATTTGGTCGTCGTCTTCGCTGGAACTTTCTTGTAAAATATTTCTTTTCGTTGTTTTTGCAGCCACCTTATTCTGTTTGAGTTTCTTTGCTTGTATCTCTTCTATTTCCTGTTTATTTGGTATGTCAGTTGCAATAATCGACTCTTCTTTACGTCTTGGTGCTCGTCCTTCCTGACGGGTCACAGTGGATCGCTGATTCACTGAGCCCCAAAACAAAATGATTCACTGTGACCCAATGACGGTTATTTTAAAAAAAATCAGTTAAAAAATAAACAAACACTTCTAAAGACAAAGCAACATAGTTTACAACTAATATAAGCAGTGCCAAGCATAAAACTTTAACCAAACATCTAGATTTATTACTCAGTTAAATACAACACAAATTTCTAAAACACGTGATGAAAAAGTTTCGTACTTGCCTGTTGACCGAAGCGTCGCAGCACGTCCTGCCGCTTTGAAATTGTGGCAATGACGGGTTCGGCTGAGGGGATATATTTAGGAGGGGCTACCAACCGATTTTCGCGCGCGTACGCGGTATGTATACGAAGCTATGGTATATGATCCACTGTACCCCGTGATCCACTGTTACCCCCTACCTACCTACTTCGATTGCAAATAAAATTACCAAAACATGCATCGGGATAATCTGTCTTGGTGTGTGTTTCTCTTTATTTTCATACCTTGTTTGTGTAGCCCTATGCTTAGTTTGATGTGTATTGATCATAATATAGTTATTTTCCTAACAAGTGCGCAAAGTGATACTTTTCCGCACGCAAGTACAGTTGGACGAACGACGCGAAGCGGAGTTCGGATAAGTTCTTGCGTGCGGAAAAGCACTTTGCGCACTTGTTAGGAACAACATTTTTCCTACGAGCTTCATATCAGATAACAACAAAAATAAAAATATGATAATTTATTTAATAATTTTTAATTCGACTTTAAAGAAAGAACTATAATATACTTACAACTAAAAATTACATAACAAAAAAAAATAATAGAAAATTAAAAAATTACATAACAATAAAAAAAATAATAGGAAACTTAATTATTTGTTTATAACATTTATATTTATCGTCAGAGCTGCTCATTTTAACAGTGTTTATATATATTCCCTACCAAGGAGATTTTTGAATAGTTTTACTTTTCCGCACCCAGTGCGGATAAAAGTCTTATCCGCACTAGTGCGGAAAAGTGTAACTTTGCACACAAAAATGCGTGCGCAAAGTACTACTTTGCGCACGCTCGTAGGAAAAAATAAATTTATATATCTAGATACATCACTACTCCATACTTACTGAAAATACGAAATACCCGGTATTTCACCCCTATTTGGGCATAATAAAATCATACAACGGCTGTTACTAGTCATTGTTTATATTCCAATTCGAGTCACTAAAAGCACAAATACAATTCACTAAGCTACACAAAAACTAGAAATCCGTAAATATTAAACACCCACAATAAACAACAAGGAATCCACAGAGAAAACGTAAAACATAACTGGAGTGTATTTTGAGAATTTCGCTAAAGGACAGGCCGATAGCAAGCGGGTTGTGCGCATGCACAATCCTGCTGGAAGGAAAGGCATCTGACCGGCGAGCCGTGCGCTCAGATGTATTTTTTCATCCATAAAACTTAACTTTTGTTTGCGCACGAGATAAGGTGTACGGATCTAAAGGTATATGTCTATGATACTAAAACATATAAATACATTTACAATTCAAAACTGTGCTGAATAATTCATCCATTTATTATTTAAAAGCTCTCAAATTAAAAACAATTTAGTGAGTACTTCGTAACTAAACTCATTATTAATTTTTTAGAAACGAGGAAGTATAGTTTTTTTTTAATTGGAAGAATTAACATGTCTCTAATAAAGTAATAGTGTAGGATAAAAACAAGTTTAAATAGGTAATACTGTTTTTATTCCATGTGTCATTATTTTTCAGCGACCAACAAACAACAGGCACCACTTCCACCCCAGTTACAATCATCAAATAGAGTATGGAATCCAACGTCGACGTGCTAGCATCAGATTTCGTAAATATCTATATTACTAAATTTTCGTACAGGAACCAAGCACCAAGTTTACCTTCCAGGGTGAAATGGAATTATTAATATTGCTAACAGCACTACGTTCTTACAGGTCAAGATGCGAGCAACAGAGACTTGAAGTCATAAGGGTGCTTTAAAATCTGCATAGGACAGCTAAATCTAGTGGAAACATTCTGTTCGGGTTCCTTAACATGTGGCAAAGTTAGCAATCAGATAAGATGCGGTAGATGTTCAACATCACACTAATAAGGGTTAAAATAAAAAACTCAAAGTTTAACTTTTGTAATTTTTTTATACAGGGTGTTACAAATTCGAGGGCCACCATTGGGATCTGGGAAATGGTAATAGATACGGGGAAGTTTAAATTAGGGCAAAGTTGCGCAATTCAATGCCGATCAATATACCGTCAAGAAGATTTGTCCATTCCGAGTACTTCCGAAGATATTCGATAAAATCCGAATTTAACGTTTTTCATTTATGTTTTCCTGCGTTTATTTAAATAGATAATTGAAAATAAATTGAACTTTCTCATTGCCACTTTTTCTCTTCTATTAGACTGTGGTAACAGATTTCGAATCCGACGTTTTGTCTCTGGGCCACATCATTAATTTATTTATTTTTAAATACGGACCTGGATTTTTTATTTTATTTTTGGAATCACCAAGGCTGATTGCATGATATGGTTGCAGGTGTGGTGGAATGGCCTGCGAGATCTTCAGATTTGACACCTTTAGACTTCTTTTTGTAGGGGGCTTTGAAAAATAAAATTTATAAACATAATGTTAATACATTAGAAGAACTTAGAGCTAGGATTATTGAAGGATTTAGGTCAATAAGGAGAAGGTCGATACAAAGGTCCACTGAAAAAGTAAGGAACAAAATTAATCGATGTATACGTGCAAACGGAAATCTTTTTGAACATCTTAGTCTTAGATAAAATTGATTCTTTTTAGTGAATGTGTAGGTACCTACCTACCATTATTTTCCGATTATTTCTAGAATTTAAGTAAAATTTCATTAATTAAAAAATAAACAAAAACAATATTATAAGATCTTTTTATTAGCTTAAACTTTTGAATCCTAATCAATATAATGCAATCATATCATGCAATCAGCCTTGGTGATTCCAAAAATAAAATTAAAAATCCAGGTCCGTATTTAAAAAAAATAAATTAATGATGGGGCCCAGAGACAAAACGTCGGATTCGAAATCTGATACCACAGTCTAATAGAAGAGAAAAAGTGGCAATGAGAAAGTTCAATTTATTTTCAATTATCTATTTAAATAAACGCAGGAAAACATATAAATGAAAAACGTTAAATTCGGATTTTATCGAATATCTTCGGAAGTACTCGGAATGGACAAATCTTCTTGACGGTATATTGATCGGCATTGAATTGCGCAACTTTGCCCTAATTTAAACTTCCCTGTATCTATTACCATTTCCCAGATCCCAATGGTGGCCCTCGAATTTGTAACACCCTGTATAGGGTGTCTGGAAAAAGGAAGTCAATCCGTTAACCATATTTTATATTTCTTGAGCAAAAATAATATTACTTTTATAATGCCATTTTTTATTTTTAACACTCATGTTCGATATACAGTGTCAAAATTTGAAATTAAACACTAACTTTTTTGAATAATTCGAGTATTTAATAAGATATTATAGTTTCAAATTTGGTACATTGCTTCAACATAAAGAATTACATCTTTTGAGAAAAACAATTTTTAAATATTCAAAATAGGGCGGGGGGTCCAGTAGTCGCTGACCCCCTTTTTCAGGCAATCATTTATTTTCGATATTTTTAGTCTATAAAATTTCGATAAAATGATGCGTTTTGGAGATAATTTGAAAATTATGGGTCCTCAAATGATGCAAACGCGGCTTACGGTAATCTCAGTATTTTCAATTGTTAAAGCAAGTCAGCCGTAGTGGTATTACCATTGATACAAGATATAATTAAGTAAAACGATGCAGTAGGTGACTAGGTACTAGCCAAAAATATTGTAAGGACATGTACGTATAAAACCTTATAGTAGGTAGGTACTAAACCAGTTAAATGACATTATTTTATTGCCCTACTAAGAACTACTATTGCTAATCCTCTTCACATAACAGTAAAATGGCACTGTTATCACTCGTTCTTAAGACAATAATCTACTATTACTTATTAAATAAATTCATCATAACAAAATAATAAATATTACGTTAGAAAAAACGAACAAAATTAAAAAAGAACAGTCTAAAGAAATTGCTCGATATAACCTCCATTTTTGAATACACATGTGAGCCCTCTTTATTAAAGAAAATATTTCCCTTTGAAAAATATGTGGTTTTAACCTGAACTGGTCTTCAGCTTGAAGGGATATTTTTATTAAATGATTCTGGCTCAAAATCGGAATCATATAAAAAATAATCTATCATACACTTTCAGACTAAATAGTCCAAGGGAGTAAAGTCTGGGGAACGGGGTGGCCATTTACCAGGAGCATCTTGGCTCCTATCAATCCAGCGATTAGGAAAGATTTGGTGTAAATAGTTTCTAACATTTCTAGCAAAATGCGGGGAGCACCGTCTAGTTGAGATAAATCATTAAGTAAATCGGGCAGTGTGTTTTGAGGAAACAGTACAAAAGATTGACCAGTCAAATTTTCTGATAAAATTACTGTTATGTAAAGAAGATTAGCAATAGTAAGTTCTTTGTAGGGCAATAAAATAATATGATTTACTACAGGTTTTTATCTGTACCTACGCCACTGTCCTTACATTATTTTTGATTACCTAGACCTTTGCTGTCGGTATTGTCACCTATTGCAAAGTTTTACTAAATTATCGTATATCGAACATAAGGGGGGAAAACGAAAAATGGCATTATAAGTCATATAATTTTTGATTAAGGAATGTATGGTTAACGAATTGACCTTCTTTTTCCGGACACCGTGTATATTAAAAAACTTTACATGTTTTGCTATCAGAGTATAGCTTGGTCGGAAAACAATACAGAATAAGTTCGTTCATGTTTTATTAGAAATTTAAATCTACAATGAGTAGTAGTGAAATTTTATGGTTTTTTGCTAGATTCGATGATGGTCAGTGGCAGATCTAGATAAAAAAAAATGTCGGGGCTACGCTCACGTTTGTTAAGAATTCAGCCAATAAGAAATTTTGCATTAAAAGTTTAAAATAGGCGAATTAAAAAAAACATGAAATATACAGCGAAATTAGTTTTCTTTATTATCTAGTAGTCAATATGTTATATCCCAATATTCTTAATGTGATAGGAGGGGGGGGGGGGGGTACTAGACATTAATATTTTTTTAAAATATATAAACAGTCATGTGTTTGCTCTTTAAACGAAAACTTTTCGGGGAAGTTAAACCCCATTCACACCCCCCTCCCAGAACAGTGTCAGGTCAGTTAGTCGAGCATAAGAACAAATGGGTAAAATTATAGAATTAACCGGCAAAATTGTTTCTGTTAATTACTTTTTAAATAGATACTTGTGACTAGGGCTGGGTAAAAATTCGATATATCGATAAACGATATTCAAAAAATAAAATATCGATATTTATCGATATTTATCGATATTCGATTGGAATTTCAATATCTTCCTTATAACACATTTAAGGACCAATATTTAATTCAATCTTTTTATTTCAATCTTTTTATTTCATGTTTTCATAATTAGAGTCTCCCCTTGAAATGAATGTACGGAGTTTAACAGGGCGCATAAGAAAATATTGATATACAGTGTCACCAATAAAGTCCGCATGGCACACATTTAATATGGCGCTACTTTAAAGAAAATGTATCTGAAATAAAGCCTTGTCAAAACTAAGAAGTTTTATATAGGTTGCGTTGAGTCTTATTTTGCAAAAGTGGTGCAATTTACAAAATATAGGTAAAAATCAAAATTATCTTATGCAGCTGAAATTTTGCATGTGGGCTAGAAACAGCATTTAGAAAAACCTTTTCTAATAACTTTTTCGATTTTTTTCAGAAATAACCCCATTTTTAAATTATCTCGATCGAAGCCGAACTTGATGCCAAAGTCAAATTTTGAATAAAGCTATTAATAAAAAAAATCCCATTATGATGCGGACTTTACTGGTGACACTGTATTTATAATATAATATTTTTATGTTTTATCGATAATATAATATCGATATATCGAATAACGATATTTAAAAAATAAAATATCGATATATCGACTATATCGATATTTTTTTAAATATCGATATTCGATATTGGAATTTCAATATCGCCCAGCCCTACTTGTGATTATTTACAAAGAGGTGGGGGGGGGGGGGGGGTCAGAACCCCCATTACCTCGCCCTTGGCGGCTACAGCCGATAGCTAAAAAGGGGACAAAAACATTAACATTTTCTTAGGCCTAGCCTAAACTTGTTTTGAAAAAATTGAACTGTTTAAAATGGTTTTATTATTTCAGAACACACACCTTATAGGGTGAGTTTATCATTATTTTTATTGATTATTTTAAGGCCATGTAGCCCCCCTATATAGATCCGCCACTGATTATGGTAACGACATAATTAAGCAATGCGTTAAAAAGTTAGTTCTTTCTATTAAAACTATGGTCTATATCCCTGTACATACGGATATGTATTTAGGTATTCATGTCACGTGAATTCATGGGGTCTAAAAAAATTTTTCACCAATTAGACATTTTTTTTTTACTAAAGTTTAGGTCTTGCCATATTTTAGAACACAGGATATTTTAGGAAATAAGTACTCTACTTATTTTTTCAGTTCTGTGCAGTTAACAGATCTTTGTATAACAAAATCAGTAATACAAATATTGAACAGTGGTACACATACTACAGTGATACTACCCCACTCCTATACTTTGAATTTAATTAAAACCCGCTGTTAAAGATTTATTACAAGACCAAACTGGTAGAGGCGTTAATCAACTTTTATCCTACTGAGACGTTAACCCTGCCTCAAATGACAACACCAAAACCAGCTCTCCACACTACTGCTAAAAAAGGTAAGTGGATGATCTTCGCTGAGCTTATTAATTTGGCTCAATATCTTCCTCGGTTCAAGAGATACAATTTTTTAAGAAAATACTACACATCTTATTAAACGATTTTAATTTTAACATTTTTTGCAAAATATTTGTAATTTAAAAAAATAATATACCTAGCGGTAAAGAACTAAAAAAAAACAAACGCGAACAACTGCCTCCATTCGCCTTGGCATTCCTTGAATAAGGTGTCTAATCTGATTTTGATCGATTTGACTCCATACTGCGATTAGTGCTTCTTTGAACCGTTCTAAGTTATTCAGAACCGGAACTCGTTTTCGAATCTTTCTACCCATCATGTCCGAGACATGCTCTATGGGGTTAAGGTCTGGGCTAACTGATGGCCAGTCCATTTTTCGTACTTCTACGTCTTCTAAATATTGTGTAACAATTATTGCAGTGAGAGGACGAGCATTATCTTGCATCAGTATGAAGTTATTTTCTATAAAGGGCGCAAAAGGAACGACATGTGGTGCTAAAATATCTCGAATGTATCGATCAGCCGTCATGGCTCCTCCATTAACCGTTACTAACTTAGTTCGAGCTTCCATATTTATGCCGCCCCACACCATTACAGAACCGCCACCAAAACTTTACCAGTTTCGTTAAAACGTTCCACGGCTCTCTGAACACTGGATCTTGTACATCCTAAAACTCTAGCAGTATAATACTGCGACCTTCCATCATTTACTAAAGCTACTGTTCTTGCCGCATTAGTAGGTGAAAGGACCATAATTTTCAACTGACAAAAATTTAAACAACAGAATAATAATAATTAGCGTAGAGCGGTGTGACTTTGCCATGATTTTGAGAGATTTTTTATAATATTTTCCTTATTATTGGAACAATCGGCTTCTAATAAAACTATGTAGATCATTGGACTTTTTACCAGCGACTGCCTACTTAAATTAGGCAAACAAAACCCGTTTAATATATATTTTTTATTTTTCAATAGTGGGCAAAGTCACCCGCATGTCGGTGTGAAATTGCCCAAGGCTCTAAATACGCTTTTATGCAATATAAGACCACCTGAAAGGTGACTTTGCCCATTAACTATTTGTAGTAAATCGTGGTTCAAATTTTATAATTTCTTTTTTTTTGGAAAATTTTAAAAATAACATTACTTTTGCAGTTTTTATTAACACATCTATATTTTCTTTATTGGAATTAAATACAAAAATATAAACAAAATGTATTTATTCTTATAAAATCTTAACAAAACTAATTTGCCCTTAACACAAGAAGAAAACTTATTTGTTATAACAAAAAAATAACAGAACTTGTTTATTCTTATAAAACAAATATTCTTATCTATATCTATATCCTATAGTTTCTATAACTTCGAATCCCTGGCTTCTTTTTGTAAACGCGGCCTATTTTCTGCAAAAAAAAATGGGAATGCAAAGTCACCCCAAAAAATGTACAACTTTTTTTAACCCCCAAAAAACATAGCATCCTGCTCAGTAAAATCTAGCTACATTACCTCAATACATGTTTATAAATAATAACCCAACAAGTAACTTCTAAAAAAGCACTATAATATAACTACATACCTTGGCAATTACACTTTACTTACACATCAAAAAATCAAATTTCGTACAAAGTATTACTATGGAGTTTGTTATTTTATTGATACCTGTCGTTTTGCCGCTAAAACATTTTGCAGACACAAACCAATAACACCACGTGCTTGATCGTTGCAGCGTTGCCACTTCGATTAGTAACAGTTGGGCAAAGCCACCCCTGCTAGGCAAAGTAACACCACTCTACGGTACATAAAAACTGTCAAAGATATGACTTGTTTTACAAAGCCATCACCCTTTGTTTTATGTTACAATTTAAAATTAAAATATTTTAATAAAATGTGTAGTGTTTTCTTAAAAAAATCGTAACTCTTGAACCGAGAAAGATATCGACTCAAATAAAAAAGCAATCTGTTAGGAATAGATTAAACTTCGCAAATTTGTTACTTTATTAGATTTAATATTGCAAAATCACTCTACAGGATGTTACAAACTTAAAGGGAAAAAACATACTTTTTATTCCCCTGTATATTTCACCAAGTATATAGCTTCTTAAAAAACGAAAAAATCTAATTAAAGCTGAAGCATGTATCTACAATTGAAAAAAAAATCATTTAAATCGGATTACGGAAAAAAAAGTTACCATAGATTAAAATTGAAGAAAATTTGGGATGGATCGAATTTAAAGTTTAAATTTAACATACCATTTTGGTTTTCCATTCGAATATACAGTTGGTTTTTTTTACTCCCCAAGTAGCAGCAGGCTGTGACCTACGTCATCTGCACACACGTCAAATTTAAACTAAGAACTAATTAGAACATATATTTTTTTACTGTTTTTTCCTGTAAAAGTAGTTGTTTCTATAACTTCTAGTCTTGTTATTGCTAAATTATTTAAAAAAAAAAAATAGTTTCCCGGCCAAGTCTTATAAAATATCTGGAAATAAACGTAAATTGGAATCTTAAAGACGGCACAAAATACGCAGACTGTTAACTTAGATAATGTTACGTATTTTGGTGTTATAGCTGTAAAAAAAATTACAATTTATTACCCTTTCGGTGGATAAGTAAGCCACCGAAAGAATGAAATTTCAAATTTTGGCTATTATTTTCTTAAGCACTCATTTTTTGTGTTTAAAAATAAGTCACATTCGTAGAGCAGTTTTTATGTTCGTCAAGATAATGGTAATGGTTTTTTTTATATCGGTTACTTTTTTTTTAACTAGTGGTTTGAGAAACCATATGGTGAGATTGTGCTATACATATCGTTATCTCTAACCTTATAGTGGGATGTAAAGAATCGCTTTACATCAAGTAACAATTTTCGAATATGTACCACCTAATTTACATCTGTTTAGAGTGAACCTAATTTTAATACTACTCAAGTTAACCGTCTTCGTATATCTTACCGTTTTCGATATCCTGATGGTACTCGCACGAATTTCTGGCACCCTGTATGTCTGTTTATGTATGTCAGTTTGTTCTGGCAATACTATACCAATGTGGAAATTTTTAGTTTTTATTTGTAGCTTAATAAGCGGCTTTCATGTTTATTATACAAGGGTACCCTGTGATAAAATTTTATGTGTGGCATATTACCTCTCCTTTACTACTAGGTGTACCTACGCGCTTTCTTAATTTAGCGAAGTGTCAGGAAGCATGCGCATAACAAACCATACAAGCATACAACGTACATGAAGAGACGAATTTGATTTTGTTTATTTTTCCTTCAAGCGCAAGCCGAAGGTGTTTTTCTTCGGAAACAAACCGCTAGAATTGACATGCCTATTATATTCCAGTGCGTTGTAGTAACATTAATGTCGAGTTGTACAATAATTAACTAACCAACTTGACTGTGACAGAAATGAAAAGAAGTGATATTTTCACTTATAATCCCCCTAGAGTATGAATTATTATTCCCGGAAATTTTTTCAAGGTGCGAATTATCTGAAAATTTACTTAAAAAATTCGCAATTGAGATAAAATTTCAGGAATTTTAATTTTAGAAAAATTTTATGCCAAAACTATTTGACAATATAATTAAATTGTTGACATACTTCATGTAAGCGACATCATAGTTGTTAGTGTTGCATAGGAATGGTAAACTATGATAGCCATGATTATAAAGAAAATCCATTCAATATAATATCCAAAAGGTCACATTATAAAAAGTAATGAAACTAGTTTTATTGCCAAATTTTTTAATTTCCCTGTGCTCTAGTAAAATATAGTTTTAATAATTAAATAAATTTAGATACTGTTCTACACATATCACACAATTTTATAGTACTAGAGGAAAGGGAAAACATTTTTGGCGTACTTCTATTGGACACTAATGAATTTATATTGGTGGCACCTTTATTCATTATTCGCTGAATATTTTAATTTCCCTTTGCTGTAGTAGAATAAGGTATAGATTATTAAATAATGTAGAAAACATTATATTTATATCACAACTTTATAATACTAGAGAAAAGAGAAAAAATACAAGTCTCTGATAGCTAGGGTGATTTCCGAAAAAAGTAGGTTGTTGTCATAGTAACATGTCAAAATGCAAGGGTCTGATTGGCTGAAATTGACAGGAATAAAATTTTCAAAATAATAAGAGTGGCCCGGTTAGTTTATTTTTGGATTTACTTATCACGCAACTTTGGTTAATAAATAATGTCTACTAATGTCACAGTCAAAGTTGTCTGGTTAGTTACCCATCAATAGTCGCGTTGTTTATTGCCATCAATTGGTCACCCCCACCGGACCAGATTTTTTAAAAGCTAAAATGGTTGTTTTTAAAATAATGACAAAATTATATAATAGAAAATAAATTCTTTAAATCGATTTAATTAAAACGTTTATTTAGCTTTGTTTAATATGAAACTTATTTAAATATTATATTTACATTTTTTAAGAAACACTTGTAAGTCTTCCTCCACTAATATTTATTAATTGTCAAGGGAAGAAAACGTTTTACATGAATATGTAGTACAAGAACATTGGGTGATAAATACACTTGCTACCCAATTTTATCTAATTGTAGATATACCCAATACCTATATATGTACAATGCCCTTTATTGATATACAAATATCATCAACAAACGGCATATCAGAAAGTTGTTAATTTTTAATTCTAGAAGTTATACCCAGCCAGCAACAGGACGTAAAGTTTACGTTATTTTAACGTCAGCTGTTACATCAAGTTACATCGCAAACGACGTCTGATTGACGTTGGTAGAAGGTAACAATGTCACAGTCCATCGACGTTTAATCTTGACGTCCAATATTCGTTTCTATTGACGTAAAAGTAACGTAGATAATAATAATAATAATAATAATAGTCTTTATTAACAATATAAATTATAAATTACAATTCTTAAAGGGCGAAGTCTAGCTGATAAATATCAGCGAGAGATTATGAGGAATAGACGTGTTTTGGACTTCCATTGCCTTAAGTTTTTCATATCTATATGAATATATCGCTCACTGGGTGCAATAGTGGCACATCTCAATAATTGGTCATATTGAGTAAGTGATACCATATTACCTTGAATACCTTATTTGTCACACTAACAATAGTGGCATAAAGTTATCTCTAGTGGAACTCGCTAGATGGCACTAGTGTCACTATTGAATTTCGCGCCTTTTTGATCGAGTACGCAGACAACAGTGGCACTTGAATTTTAATACGATAAGTTGGAACAAATTTTACATTTTTAATAATGCAACAGTGGCATATTACAGGTGGTGTTAATATTGCATGTTGTTATTTTATATTTTATTGCTAATTTTAGTGGAATAAGTTTAGTTGTGCCAGTATTGCCTTTTCAATTGTAAATTTTTTATTTATGTGTCGTTATTTATTGTTAAAACCTAGCATGTTCAAACTAAATAAACAACATGTTTTATTTTTTAACCTGTTCCTGTTCCTTTTTGCAATAAAATATTGTTAAAACAGAAACATATATTTTTAATCAAAATTAATTATTAAAATAGACCATTTTATTTAATGAAGTGACGTATGTACGTAAAAGTCAACAATGGCACAACTTAATATATTCCCATTTAAAAAAAATATATACAGTTTGAATGAAAAAAATAAAGTGCAATACCATTCGACCTTAAATATTCAACATAATTTATTATTAGTTTTCTAATTAATTAAGACAGCTTCTTTAAAACTCAATATATTTAATTTCCAGATTACAAATTGTTGATTTTCTCAAAACTTACAATTTTTTAATGTGCCATTATTGCACCCAGTGAGCGATATATGAAAAGCTAAAGGCAATGGAAGTCCAAAACACGTCTATTACTCAAGATACATCATTGTCTACAACCTTCAAACAAACAACGTAGATCATGTTCTGGGACCAAACTAATACGTAAATTCGACGTTGCATAAGAACGTTTATTAAACGTCAGTAACATGACAGCGCAACATCGTTCTGAAAGACATTCACATCGTGGATCTAAAAAACCCTTTAATCGACGTCAATTGACGTAATCTTGAGGGCTGGGTATTTTCAAAGGTTTGTTTCTATGGTTTTGCTTGCGTACCATTTACCGTTGGTACAGATCGACCAATCAGTGGCGGATCCAGAAATTCACCAAGGGAGAGGGGGGAAGACATATAACCAAAATGGGTTTTAGAAGTGAATACAGTAATACAAAAACAAGTGCATATGTCTATTAGGCAAGAGAGAACTCACAAATAAAACCCTGAATAACATATACAAAACGTAACTTCTATGTACAGGCTGTCTTACTGTGAACGTCAATTAGAATATTTCGGAAAGTAACGCAATTTGAATCCTACCCACCTCAATAATAAGATTTTCGGAGACGCCCTGTTCAAATGAAATAACAGCGACCATATTCTCGCAGGGTTGTTATGTTTTAAACAGTTACATTTAAAACATGTGTTTTAAACATGTTTAAAACTGTTAACTATCATAATTAAACAAAATGCATAGAAATGCGTTTTTTATTTCAAAAAGGCAAGATAATTTGTATTACACAACAGAAAAATAAAATAACATAACTTCGAACTATAACAATAAACATAATTTTGGTACCTTGATTATTTTTATTCTAAAAACCTAACTAAATTCAACAGAACGTTTGGCATTGGATAACTGTTAATTAAAATTAACGAACAAAGTACGAAGTAGGTCCTAAGCCCCATTATTATCATTTTCTGAATTAAAAAACATAGGATTTCTGTTAAGCTCCGTAAAAATCGAAACTATTTTTGCTGCCTTTTGGTTACCTAACCTATTTCTTAATTTGGAATAAACTAAGACATCTTTGTGCTTTATCCAGTGCAAAAGAAATGTACATATTTCAATTTTTTAAGATAGTTGTGAGCATAAGCTTTTATATCCAAATCATTTACCAATTTAATAATATCCTTGTCGAGAACAACCCTATTATTTGAAGAGATACTATGTAATGAAATAAATAATTTCACTCAATTTGTAAAAGAAAACATAGCCGCGTCGAAATCCGAAATTATGGGATTCCCAGAAATATAAATCGGCACGCTTAAAGACCTTGAACTTCAGCAATTTAACGTACTTATTTATTTTGTATTCGGTACGCAGATATCTTTTGGTGTGACGATTAAATAAATGAGTTCAAATTAAGTTTGAGCTAAAGCAGAGTTTAAAATAGGTTTTTTTTTTTGTTTTAAACATGACTTTTTTCTTGGAGTTTAAAACAAGTTTAAAACAAGAGAAACTCTTTTAAACAAAAAAAAACAGTTTTTTTGTTTAAAAATTTTAAAAAAACATGTTTTTTTCCAACCCTGAATATTCTGTGACTTCCGGTTACTTATATCAGAAGTTGTCTCAAACTTGCTTATTTTAAATGGAGCACCCTATATAATATTTTTCTTTGTGTTCTTTTCTTTTCCAATAACTTTTATTAAAAGTTTTGGTATCGTACTTCTAGCCGTTTAAAAAATTAGTTTTTCTCAAATTTTGACTATTTACAGGCTGTCGCCTAAAATGGCATTTATTTTCAAAGATAATAGAGGGAAACTTGAAATACCGGTTGTGAAATTGGATATTATTGCGCTCGATAACTTTTTGAATTGTTATAATATTACCTATTTTATTTCAAATAGCATATATACCCATTTGTTAATTGGTTCATTGTAACTGTGAAATGGTGTAAAATAAACTAAATAAAAAAATAACTTATAATAAAAGTTATTGGAAATAAGGAAAGAACCACGAGAAAATATATTATACATGTTGCTCCATTTAAAATAAGCTTTAATAAGTTAATTAAAAACGCCTTACTTTAAAAAATATTCCAATGAAGATCACCCTGAGACCTATATAAGTTTTTGGGAATCATTATTATAAAATTTACAAAATGTAATTCATATCTTGATTTTGAGAAACGATTGATTATATTTATGTATATTTGTGCCAATATTTAAAAAAATCTGCAATCCCCCCCCCCCCCCCCCCTCCCCCACTCCGATCAATTAGAGCCAGCTATTATATGTAAGATGTTTCAAAATATTGATGGAATATATTTTAGTCATGTTTATGGTGAATTTAATTTTCAAATTTACTTTACTTTACTATTTTTTATAATAAATATGTTTTATTTTAAATCGTAAGATGCTTTAATTGTTAGGTTTAAAAATATAAGATACTTTTACTAGTCACACCTCTCTGTTAACTTTCATTATTAGTAAATATTTCAGTGCCTAAACTAGTAAATTATTTAATATGTAAATAACTGTAAATACTGTACAAATTAGGGACTTTAAAATTAAATAATTCTAACATTTTACCAATTGTTGTTTTATTTAATAGTGCGTCAGGATTCCATAACTAAATTACAAATACAGGTATAGGTACTATTAAAAATAGGCCCGCTTGCAGCATTCCTCCCGATGGAAGGTGCTGTTGAAGCCCTATAAAAAATTAAGAAAAAAAATACCTAATCATATAAATAAAATGTGCCTGCAATAATTCCTCTATGTAGATAATACACCATTATAGGAAAAAAAAACTAAAGGCATGAGATATTATCTCATTAAAATATAGGTAGGTGGCAAGAAAAATGGTATTTATAGAACTGTTATTGTAATGGCATTTAAAAACCGAAAGAGAGGAAGATTGAGTAATTGAAAGAGAAAGAGAGAGAGGGAAAGAGAATGAGAGCGAGAGAGAGACGAAAAGTAATGTCGCTGTGCGCATAGAAATGAATTTATTGTTGGTCAAGCAATACAACCTTTATTTTTTTTTTTAAACTTAAAACACTTTGTCAGAAATCTGTTATTTTATATTTGTTTATAAGATGAGCTACATTGTAGGAAAAGGATTTTTTAAACATTTCTTTATTGTGAGCTGGGATGGTCAAAAGATGTTTCTTACGTTTGTTTAGATTATGTAAGCTTATTGTAGAGATCAGGAGGGCTTTTAAATTTAATTACTTTATAATACAGGCACAGTGAGTGGAGAATTCGTCTATTAAACATATTTAGCCAGCCCAGCTCGCGAAGTTTATGTGATACCCTTTGCCTACGTCTTATTCCACACACCAGTCTTATACAAGAATTTAGAAGTTTCTGTAACCGCCTGTTATCAACTGAGTTTAAAAAGGGGCCATAAACGTTGTCCGAAAAGTTGCAATGGGACAGGACTAATGAATCGCATAGTTCCATTTTCGTTTTTTGAGAAAGATACTGTCTGTGAGAGTAAATAATTTTTAACATGGAAAATCCCCTTTTTAAACATTGTGTTACATGCTCTCTAAATTTTAACTTGGTGTCGACAATAAGACCCAAGTTTTTTGTATGATCTTTAAAATAATTTCGGAACCGATTTTTAAGTTTATTACGTTTAACAAGGCATTTCTATGGTTTTCGTTACAAAATAGTAGAGCTATGGATTTAGTGGGATAAATTTTAAGTAGATGATTGGACGTTACGTCCAAGAGCCCATTTAAATCCTCATTTAGTTTAGTGATGGCAGTGTGGACCTCATTGAGCCTAAATGATAAGTGAATGTGCGTATCATCCGCATATAAATGATACTTTAAATATTTTAAATATTTGAAAAAGTTTGAGGTAAAAATGCTGAAGAGAAGACCCAGTATGCTCCCCTGCGGAACACCTGTGTTAACATTTATGGGGTCTTTACCATCAAGAACAATTTTCTGAGCCCTGTCGGACAAAAAAGAAGCCAGCAAAGTAATCGGCTAAGATAACAGTTAAAATGTCATGGTTCAGCATATCAAAGGCTTTGGTGAAATCATGAAGAATAAGTATTGTAGCCTCACTTTTATCGTGTACCACCACTACGTCATCCAGAATATCGGAAAGTGCAGTGGCGTACCCACACTTGGGCCTTGGGGGGACTGAATAACTGATAAAATGATCAATGAACGGGATGTAAATTGCAATCCTAAAATAATCAACCATTGTTGTTTCTAAATTTTGGATGACGGGATTTGCTCGATTTTTTTGGCGTGAAATGACTCTTTTCATCTGAATGGTGGTTCATGCCAATTCTTGAGGCAACAGCGTAAAATTTAATAAAAATAAAATAAAAAATGACACACATTTCATATTTTGACTTTTACCTGAGCTTTATTAAAAATCGGATCAAACTGTTTCGTAACATCTTGACGTACATCTTTTAAGCAAGAAAGTGTTTTTTCAGCCATAGCTATGGCTTCTCCCAAGTCAGTATCAGCTTTTTGGAGGAAACGACAAAGAGGTAAGCCAAAGCTAAATATTTGCTGATGATCTGAAGAGTTACCAGAAAATCGGAATCATTTAGGCAGGCTGTTTCGCAACATGTTTGCATCTCCAGAATCTTTCCAATTCGTGATTTCTTCTAAACTTTCGGCAACGTAATCAAATAATTCTAAAAAATATTGTACTGCTTCATACTAAACTTAGACGTCCAGCGTGTGGCACAGAACCCATGCAGGTGACCAATTTATATAGCAACTACCTATATCACAACAATAAAACGATGTTTCTTGTTTTATCACAAAGATATCTCGTTTATATAGCAGGAGTATACCAGAGATATGAAAATGTCCTACCCTAGGAAAGCGCAATGTTCCTTTCTGTGGGACGAAACATATATATTATTGAGACATTGCACCGAGCTTCACAATAATAAGATAATGTCTATGCAATATAACTGATCCATCATGGTGACTAATGTGGCAATACAGTATTGTATACTCAAAAATGCCTTTAAAATAATATAAAGTTCAATGTGCCGGATGTTGCGTCATTACCACATTCTTCCAACTAACAGGAAACAGGAAGTCATAAATTTATATATTATGACTATGACCATATGTCAATTATATTAAAAATTATTAGAAGCGGTACTTTTATCTTTGTTTACTTTAATATTTTTTGCTACCAATTTATAGTTCCTGTTGTCAGTTAAATTCTATCTTTATGACTTCCAAAAACTATTTTTTTTAAAGACAGGCCAGGATGTGTCAAAGTATTTTATGTTCTGACATATCCTCTATTAATGTCAAAAATAGAAAGTTATATATCCGTCAATCTATTTATTACTTCCGGACATTTTAAGCAGAAGCTGTCACCTAATTTCTAAAAAATTATGGTTTCCGGTCGGATGTTTATAAACAAATATTGTTCATAATTTTTCATGATCAAAGTAGCCGCTTGAAATTATGTGACAGATGGCTAATTAATAACTTAGTTTTAACATTATTGAAGTAAATTATTATTGTAATAAATTAATATTAATGGTAAAATTTTGGTATATAAACGCAGGCAACCTAGAGAGATTATTGGTAGTTCATAGCAGTTCAGTAGTAGTTCAGTAGAGTGTAGTTGAGTAGTTCAGTTCAGTTGTTCTTCAGTTATTTGTCCTTCATTGTTTCATTCATAAATCATGTTGGACTAAAAAAAAAATATAGTGATTGGTGAAATGTGCTCTCCGGTGAAAAATCGTTTACACAAAACCACCGATGAACAGGTTTGCCTAGACTAGACATCTTCGCGTTGTAGCAACAATTTTACATTATGGCAGGATTGGGTTGGCTTCGTTTTCTTATAGGTTAGTGTATGCACGGTACATTCCGATTTAGATTTAAAGAGCATAAGTTTAGAAGTTGTTTAGTCATGTTATTCTGACAAATGTTTTGGATAGATATCCGTTTTATTTCTTATAGTTTTTTTTTATAATAAATTAAGCTCCCTTATATCGAACCAGTGTTTAATTTTTGTATTAATAGGAATATAACAACCAATCCAACTAATGACTATAATGCAGTAGCCGATAGAAATGCCAACAAGATTAATAGTTTTTAAAGTTTTATAATTCAAAGATTATCATAGGCAACAATGCCCAAAGTCCCGGACCCAATAAAAACTTGTCAGACGCACTATGAGTAACCGATTTTGAGATTGCCGGTATTTCAGTAAGCAAACGATATATTGCACAATCTGGCAACAGTGCGGCCACGACAAATGGTGTCAGGTATGGGGTTTTTAAAAGAAAACGAGGAAGTAGTCCTGAAGAAATACAAGAAATTTAAATTGAATTACTATAATATCAACGAGTTATAGGACTTTGTGACTGTGGATGTTAAATACTCCCCCACAACAGCATTTTGCCTAATATAAGATTTAAACCTGCAACAATGACTGAAGAAAAGAAAACGATTGAACCTGTAAATCCTGTAGTTTTAAATAATATCGTTATTGGACTTGATGCCGTTCCAAGCTACAATGGAAAAGGTAGCATTGAAGAATTTCTAGCAGTAATTAAAGAAACTGCCTTACTTGCAAATTGGACTGAAGTACAGAAAGTAGCAATTACTGGACTTAAACTCCGATAAGAAGCAAAACAATTTATCGAAGCTGAAGAAAACCTTAAGACGCCAAGTTGGACCACTTTATCTCGTGGTCTGAAAACACAATTCAAAAGATCCGTGATCAATGGAGAAGCTCGCAGAAAGGATTTGGAATGCAAACAACGGAATGGCGAAACTTGTCGACAATTTCTTACTAGATTGAAAGTGCTTGCAAATAAAACCGTCTCGTACACCGGAACGAATGCTATAGATACCGTCTTAAAAACCAACTTTGAAGAAGAACTAACCACTCAATTTGTAATGGGATTAATTATGCCTTTAAAAGCAAAAATTTTATCAAAATCTCCAACCGACCTAAATTCTGCTCTGAAAATGGCAGAATTAGAGGAAGCCATTGAAAGCATAATAAAACCTTCAGTATCACATAGAGAATGCAGAGGCTTAAGTATGGAATCATCCAATAAAACTATACATAATATTGGAAATCGTCAAAATTTAAAGTGCTATAACTGCCAAAAAACAGGTCATATAGCAAAGGATTGCAGACAAACAAAAATTCGTGAAATAAGGTGCTACCAATGCAATAAAATTGGACATGTTGCCAGCTCATGCAGAACTCCAAAAACAAGAGAACTGCCCAAGTAGCAATTATAGACACAAATTGGACACAAATTCTTTGCTGAGAAACGTTTCGAAACATTTTCGATTAAAATTATTTAGATTGTGTGGAGACACATGTGTTTCGAAACTTTTGCGACACATTTTCGAATTTAGTTACTAGAAACGATTAAGAACTGTTAGTTTCGAAATACTTCCCAAACTACAGTGTCGATACATTTAGGAAGCGCACAAAAGAAAATTTTTCGAAACATTTTTATATAATATTATGAAATTGTGTTTAGACACATGTGCTCCCAAATTGTAGCGACACATTTTCGAATTAAGTGATTCAAAACAAATTGGTATTCTTCTGCTTTGAAATATTTACCAAACAGTGATATCCATTTAATTACGAAACTTGCGCAGAAAATAATTTTCGAAACTGCCAGAAACCTTTACACTGCCGCATCCGGACAATTATTATAACCTCGATTATAACGATTATAACCTATAAATTGTACATTTCTCCTTTGTCTCGACAATTGAGTACATGTTTTAGATTATTACTTAGGAATAGGTTATAAGTAAGTTTTATTAAACGTTCAACAAAGTACAAACCAATTTTGTAGGTTATATGTCACAGAACGTGTAAAGTGGTAGTGTATACCGTGACGGTATACAGAAGTTTTATGCTTCTAAGCTTAACCTTCCTCTTGACGGGACTGTGCATTTTTTACTTTAGCGACGTTTCTTTCGCCTGGTTTCGGTACAATATCGAAACATTCTTCATGTTTCGACACTTTTTCTATGAATTATAGCTACATGATTATCGAAACATTATAGAAACCAAATACTAGAAATTGTGTGTCGACTCCATTTTAGACCAGAATAATTCTCGCTTTTTGGCGGCCATTTTGACAAATTCATTTTTATATTATTAAAATGGACTTTAATTAACTTCCTGCGTCATTTGAAATGTAAAAAATTGGTTACATTAGTTCCATTTTGCTAGCTTAATCAATTGAAAGAAGAATTAAGTAAAATTTTAAAAATATTTAAGATTTTATTTTTTGACAAAGTATTTATTTTGTGTGTAAATGTCAATATACCGGAAGCATCTTAAGAATATAAAGCTAAATTACTAAATTGCACGATAAAATTTATTTCGTCAACGATTTTTGGATCTCCTCTGCAATAAACCATACGAAAAAAATGTATCACTTATAGAAAATACTCTGGTGACAAATTCATTATGGCGAAATTATGCTGTCATCATATTGTTTACTTTCTTTTATTTTACAACCTGCAGAGAGATAGATATTACATATCTAATTATTTGTTTCAATAATGTTTCCATTTTGACAATTTACAATTCCAACACTCAGCGCCCTCTTTGTAAAATGAACTCTCACTCGAAACATTTATGGAAACATGTTCCAAACATTTCTGAAAAATTTTCGAAACATTTTCGATAAAAGTTTCGATTTTGCGTCGAAACAGCGAAAGTCACAGCCCGTACCAACCACTTGGAAACACGTGCTAATGCGCCATTTAAAATGTATACGTTTCGAAAATATTTCCATACATGTTGCCAACAATTTCCAATTTGTGTCGGAAACAGAAACAATAGTTTTGACACATTTACCGTAATGTGTCTAAAAATGCTACTTGGGTGCTCACTTGTTATAACTGTAATAAGGTTGGACATCTAAGATTCAACTGCCCAACGTACCAGTCCAGGAATAAAAATAAACCAAGAGGTTTAAACACCAAAGCAGCCCCTTTTCAACCCCGAAGTCAGGCTGCTCAGCAAGGTGGAAGTCACCAATAAAAGTAAATGAAGTTGGGATACAGGGCTCCGAAAAAGTATTATGTCCGTGTAATATCGCTAACATAATAATTGGAAATAAAGAATGTACTGCCCTTATAGACTCCGGAGCAATTGTATCCCTAGCAAAACCCGATGTTGCTGAGGGGTTTAAACTATCTCAAGTTATGGAAAATAATATAATTGATATTCAAGGAGGTGGTATACCGTGTCAAGGAGAAGTAATACTACCCATCAAGTTGGTACCAGGCAAAACAATTCAACATGTTTTTATGGTAGTGGATTCACCAATGAGTTTTCATGCAGATATTTTACTAGGGTTAGATTTCTTGCATAAATATGGAATCAAAGTAGATAGGTGAAACGGATGGATGTACGCTTTTGAAGAGATAATAACTCTCTCCGAGGAGAAAGTTAACGTGAATAGAGCAAGCTGGTTAGCAAAATCATTTAAGGAAAAAAGTGATAACCAAATATTATTGGAATTAAGGTTTCTTAAGGAAGAATTTAAAAGATTATACACCAAACTGGAGGAAGCGATTATGACAAATCTTTCGTCAATGGCCATGAAGGAAGATTTAGTAGAGCAGGTGCGGATTACTCAACTGAACTTATCAGAAGAACATAAAAGTCATAGGTAACGGTTCCACCAACAGGGTAAAGGAAGCCCAACAAAAAAAAAGAGAACAAGGAAAATATATGTGTGCACCAAATAAAAGATAACCAGAAGAAAACACAAAATGATAATCAGGAGGAAACGAATCGTGAAGAAACCCCAACAAAGGAGGATAACACATGTTTATCAAAAATTTTCTTACCAGAAGATTTACTGATTCCCGCAAGATGTCAAGTCACTTGCAGGGCAATTCTTCAGGGAGCATCTCGAGTCAAGGCCCAGCACGGAGTCATTGAACCACGTGAAGATGTTCCGCAAGGATTGTTTATTGCAAGAAGCTTAAGTAAAGTCGACCATGTAATTCCCATTCGATTAATGAACATAACCGAACAACCGTTGTTAATTCAAAGAAAACTCGTTATTGCGGGTGCTTATGAAGTGACAGTAGATCTGAAACCAAATTCAACCTACCAAGAAGTAAGAAGGATAAGTACGAATGACACTTCAGATATATTGCCACAACTAGGACTGAACCAACAGCTGACGGATGACCAAGAAAAGCTTAAAAACTAGTGTTGGAATATATTGATATTTGTAGAGCACCTAAGCAAAAACTTACATGCACGTCAAAGCTAACACATCGAGTAATCACAGAAGACATTCCTCCTATTTGTAAACGACCATATCGTGTACCTTACCATCGTCAAGAAATCTTAAAAAAGGAAATTGAAAAGCTGCTTTCTGATGGGGTCATAACAGAAAGTGAGTCGCCATGGAGTTTTCCAGCCATTTTAATTGAAAAGAAAGCTCATCCAGGCGAGGAAATCCAGTACCGATTGTGCATAGATTTTAGGAAATTAAACTCAGGTACAAAGAATGATTTTTATCCCCTACCCCATTTAGCGGACACGATAGATCGATTGGCAGAGGCTAGCCTATTTTCTACCATGAATTTAGCCTCTGGATATTTCCAAATTCCTATTCACGCCGATGATAAGGAGAAAACAGGATTTTCCACGTTTGACAACCATTTTGAATTCAAAAGAATGCCTATGGGATTAAAGAATGCGCCCGCTACTTGGCAAAGGTTCATGAACCAAATGTTTTCTAATTTAACTTCAGTGGCGGCTCGTTAATGAAGGGCTCTGGGGCGCCGCCCTCCCTGCAATTGTTTCAGAATCCATCCAAGAATACTTTACTTAAAAAACCAAGAACGCAGTGAATGTAAGCAATCAATTAAAATAATGCAAACCAAACGTAGCCCTATTCCAACTGGCAGGCTATACTCATAGACAAGCGAGTTGCGCGCTCTCAAGGTTGTACTAAGCGCGGGCGCGGGCGACCGATTATTCGTCCCGATTCAACGCGACTTCTCGATGAGTTGCCATGACGAAGGAGGCGTGACGTCACCTACACATCGCACAACGAGCTGCCACGGATGGGCTCCAATTTTCCGCGCCCAACAGCTGTTCGCGAATCGCGATGCTACGGTAGAATAATCGATATATTTACTCTGACGATGCGACTTGTCGATGCCGCTAATGATTTGTTTACTTGTTTTGATTTGATTTATTAGTTACGTTATAAAGTTGGAAAATTTCGTCTAATATGAAGGTCAGTGATTTACAGAAGCTTGTGTTTAGTTCTCTGAGCTTAAGTGAAAAACTTGATTTAAAAAATGCAGAGCGGCCACTACTAATATTGAACATAGTACAAGTGCAATCAAAATGTAAAAGTAAGGCACAGTTTACGCGTAAGTTTGACAAAGAAATATATAATAAAAAATTCTGGATATGCGGTTGTGAGGACAAAAATTCTTTTTTTTGTGTGATCGTGTGTCTCCTTTTTGACGGAGATGATAATTGGACTATAAATGGGGTGCAGGACTTCAAAAATATTTCAGAGAAAATAAAAAAAACATGAAAATAGTGGTGCAAAACATCGTCATAATGTGGTAAGTTTTCAGATGTTAGGACAAACTTTAACTTCTTTAAGTAGTGCTGCTTATGCTGATGAAATTAAAATTCACAACGAGAAAGTTAAAAAAAAACAGACACGTACTTTCGAAAATAATAGACATTTTAAATTTTATTTTATTTAAAGCCAGCGCCCCCCCCCCCCCCCTGAATCGCTAGTCAATATAGCATCATATAGTATCAAAAGATGGATATAAACCTAACCCTTCAAAAACCGTTGTAATCGAAAACTATTTTCAACCCAAGAGAGTCAAAGATATTCGACCTCTTTTAGGATTAGCGGGATTCTATAGAAAATTTGTACCAAATTTTTCTAAAATTGCACAATCTCTAATCGAACTAACAAAAAAAGACGTTAGTTTTGTCTGGAGCGGAAAACAACAACAATCATTTGAGACCCTTAAAACAGCACTTATAAAACAACCAATCTTAAAATATCCTAATTTTCAAAAAGAGTTTATCCTAAACACGGATGCCAGCGGAACAGCCTTAGGAGCTATTTTAACACAGAAATATGACGGATTAGAACATCCTGTATGTTATGCGAGCAGGACTCTAAATATTGCTGAAAGAACAGACAGCACTATAGAACAAGAACTTTTAGCCGAAGTATGGGCTGTAAAGAAATATCGAGTTTATCTTACAGGAGTACATTTTACCATTGTTACGGATCATCGACCCCTAAAGTATTTATTAACGATTAAAGAGATGCTAGCTTAAGACTAGCTAAATGGGCTATGTTTTTAATGGAGTACACTTGTACCATCGAGTATAGACCTGGAAAAATGAATACTAATGTAGACACGCCATCTAGACACAGGAACAGGAAAATAAAACTCTTAATAGAGTGACCATTATCAATAAAAACGAACATGTTTCGCCAATTCTCCCAGTTATATGGTCCAGAGATAAAATAGCCAGTTTACAACAGCAAGACCGCAAGTTACGTATTCTTATGGCTAAAAATAATCCGGAGAACGATGACCTTTATATGAGCTCTGATAACATTCTCTATAAAAAACTATATGGAAACGAAAGAAACGATAAAATTATGGCCCCAGAGAAAATGAAAAATTACATCTTAAAACTTTACCATTCATCTGTCTTTGCAGCACATCCAGGACAACCAAAAACTCTGGAAGCTATTAGGATAGATTTTTATTGGACTAACATGAAACAAAATGTAGTTAAATTCTGAAAACAATGTCATTCCTGCCATTTAATTAAAAGTCCGAATCAACCTCCAGCCGAACTTCAAAAGACCCCAGTACCTGAAGCAGTTTTTAGTTTTATAAGTCTTGATATTGTAGGACCATTAAACAGAACTTTTAAAAACAACAGATACCTGCTTACGTATGTAGATTTCCTTACTCGTTACCCAGAATGTATCCCATTACCAGATATATCTGCAGATACAGTAGCACGGATTGCGGTTCAAATTTCCTTTCCAAGCCTTTTAAAAAAGTTTGTGAAATACTAGAAATTTAAGAGTTACAAACGACTCCTTATCATCCTCAGTCCAATGGAATTATTGAAAGAATGCATGGAACTTTGAAAACAATGTTAAACCATTATATGAAAAATCATGAAACGGATTGGGATACCTTTTTGCCGTACGCTCTTATGGCTTATAGAAATTTACCACATAATGCTACTAAGGAATCTCCATTTTTTTTTATGTTTGGCCGAGATATGGAGCTACCACATCATTTGCAAATCAGGGAAGAAAGAATTCGATATGACATCGATGAAAACTATGCTAGCGAAGTAATCATGCGTTTTCAAATAGCTCATGAAAAAGCTCAGCAAAGTATACAGGAAATCATTGATAGTCGTTGTACTAAACATAACCAAAAGAAAATTAGAAAACAATTTAGGGTAGGAGACAGAGTGTATTTTCATACTCCCGCATTTAAAAGTAAAATAATTTCCCGGAAACTACAGCCTAAATGGTCTGGACCTTATAGGGTTATTCAACAGAAAGGGCCGGTTACTTTTAAAATCCGTAAAATATATGGGCGCAAACAAGAAATGGTCCACGCCAATCGTCTAAAACTATATAATGGAATACCTGAAGATGATTTTGATGATTATGAAGAAAATAAAAACCACGAAGAGAATTTAGAGTCAAATAGTTACCTTGAAAAACTAGATACCATTAATCAAAACACACTATCTCAGGAAACCCAAGAGCCCGACACAATTAGACAGAGTGAAGTTGATACGGATTTAAGCACCAGCAGTAACCTACTGGAAGACCAATCACCGAGGCTAACGGTAGAAGAACCTACACAAACCTTTGAATCAATCAATACAGAATCCTCGGAAGCTCTCTCAAAAAAAATCAAGTTAGTGCCGCTAACGAACCAGAACGGGAATTAGAATTTGAAGAAAACAAGATTTCTTATGACAACATAAAAATTGAAACTAGACCAAAACGGGAAATAATAAGACCAAAAAAGTATGACCAATATTATACAAAATTTTAACATTTTTAATAATAAGTACCATGTGACCGAATAAATGCAATATCTTACTGAACCATTTTATTACAGTTACCACCATACAGTGGTAAGTAATAAGCCTCCCAGGACTCCAGGCATCCTTAATTGCATATGACTGTCATAATACAGAAACCCAAATGACCGCTATTTCACTTAGAGATGTAGCTCCTTGTCCCGATATCGAAAAAGGATATAAAGCTGAAGAAAAATTTATTCAAATATTAGAACGAAGAAGAATCGAACCCGTTCCAGTAAAAACATGTCTTATTGAAGTTACTCGATTAATGACCCGTTGTGGAGCTTTCTCACATACCGCGGTACCGGAAGGATCACTTTTGTCATATGAACATCAAGTTGGAGCGGAAGAATGTGCAAAAATGCACCAGTATAAAGAATACCGCGGCTTTAGTAACCAAATAATTTCTCGACTCATTGTCAATGGTACGGTTACCACATCAATTACTTTAGCAGGCGCTAACGATAAGAATGCCAATTGCGAAGGTACTATATACTCAGAAGACGGAGAACAATGGAAAAAGGTTATAGTCAGTGCTTCAGTCAAAATAAGCCTACAAGAGTATCAAGCTCACGCAAAACTAGAAACCAATGAGATTGTATTAGCTGACGGTGTTACCTGTCCGTTTACAAAGTCTTACTGTATGGATTTCAAAATTGGGGAAACAATATGGAATACAGTACTACCACAAGAATGTTTACAATTTGATCTACTCTATGATGGTAAAGGCAATCTAATAACGGAACGTGATGAACAATAAGAGGGCAGCAAATACATTGTTGTGGAAGATAGAGCCAGAGTATTTGCTATCCAACTTAATAAAAAAGAGACACAGTGCAGTTCAACAGTATGGATAACACAACATCCTAGAATTTTAATTTTAGAAAAACCAGATGCTTACACCCACACCCAGTGGAGTGGGAGAGCTGGAACCCACCATGCCGATCTACTGACCTATGTCAATACCAAATTATTTTATGTAGAACAAACAATCTTTCAAGCGAAGTATGGATGATATGTTTAAACAAACTATCCACAGACGTTGCATTTTACATAGAGAAATTCTAAAAAACCTATTACTATTAGCACCCTTATCACCAAACGCAGTGGCGGCTCTAGTAAATAATGCTTTAGGCTTTGTGGGAAGGGTAGCCGAAGAAATATTATATATCTTAAAATGAGTCATAGTATAAGTACGACGAGAAGAGCGAGGATGTTTTAGCGAACTACCTGTCAAGGCTTCTAATAAAAGTTATTTTATGTCACCAGTTACTGGAATTTTGCAAAACCATGCAGTTGAAGTAGATTGCTCATCCCTAGGACCACCCCTTTACTATCTAGATTAGAAATGGATAGGATTTAATCCATACCCACTAACTGGTATAAAACCGGTTGAACTAAATGTAGACCAAGAAGAAAATATGATTTTTCAAACCATTAAAGGCGTCAGTAGTGGCGGCATATACACTAAAGAAGAGATTCAAAAAGCTTAAGAAACTATGTTATTTGGATTAGAAAGGACTGCTGTAAGTAATATCTTAATAAGAAAACTCGCTGGAAAACCCGTACAATCGCAGGCGTATTCATCCTTGAATTTATTCGACACTAAAGAATTAGAAGAAATGGCGAATTCAACCATTAAGAAACTATATGGTTATTTTATTATTATCGGACAATTATTTATTTTAAGGATTATAAAGTTTTTATTTGAAACTCTTCTGAATGCTATGGCACTGCATAAATTTAACGGTTGTTCATTGTACCTTTTAGCTTCGTTCTGGAATACTTTAACACGTTTCGTATTAACCAAAATACTTGAGAAAAATTCGCGAACAACTAATCAAAATACGCCAACTAACGAAGAACCGAAACCAGAAGAAACTTTTAAACATGGTACCTCTAGCATTGCCGAACCATCCCAACCACAAGCTAATTAACAACAGGATCCTGAAACTTATAAAGATATAAGTGGGCAAGAAAGCAGACATTTTTGGACATTTCAGACATTAAATCGTAATCTGACTACAATTAAAAATGTCAATGAATCTCAAGTATAATTTTACCACAAAAATCATACCTTCAGCGGCCCCTATAATTACATTTTAAAAGCCATAAAAGCAAAGTGTTTAGATTCTTCGTTTCTACCAAAAGCATACACTAACGTACTTAACTATTCGGTACCAGAGGACCGTACGGGTACGAATTAGAACTTAAAACAAATCCCGAGAAACTGCCTTCGCGTGTGCGTGTTCGTGTGAAGTCGAGAATCATAAATATTACGGGAATGAATGGACCCATGTATGGAATATTTAAAATAAACTTGTGGACAGTATTTATCTAAGACTTATTAGTAAAATAATGGTTTTACACATAATAACATAAACACTATAAAAAGTGAAATATTATGTCGATAGAAGTCGCAGTCGGTTTAAAACAAATTAAGAAAAAGGGTTTAGGCTAAGTCAAATCGTCGTTAAAAGTAATAATTTTTTTGAAAAGATGGAAGGTGTTTTACGATACATTAGACACCTTCCGTTAGTGCAACAACGCGTGTTATTACTATTAAGCATTCGGGATTTAAGGGAGGAATTTTATGTCTTGGGGGCAGACATGCCATGTCACCCCTTTTTAATAGAGCCGCGGGCGGTAAACCGCCTATTCACTGATCGCGTGCATAATGAGCTAAGGCGCGTTGACACATTTATTGCTATTGACAATGGACGTTGTCAGGTAAATTCTATCTTTATGACTTCCAAAAACTATTTTTTTAAAGACAGGCAGGATGTGTCTAAAGTATTTTATGTTCTGACATATCCTCTATTAATGTCAAAAATATAAAGTTATATATCCGTCAATCTATTTATTACTTCCGGATATTTTAACCAGAAGCTGTCACCTTATTTCTAAAAAATTATGGTTTCCGGTCGGATGTTTATAAACAAATATTGTTCATAATTTTTCATGATCAAAGTAGCCGCTTTAAATTATGTGACAGATGGCTAATTAATAACATAGTTTTAACTTTATTGAAGTAAATTATTATTGTAATAAATTAATATTAATGGTAAAATTTTGCTATATAAACGCAGGCAACCTAGAGAGATTATTGGTAGTTCATAGCAGTTCAGTAGTAGTTCAGTAGAGTGTAGTTGAGTAGTTCAGTTCAGTTGCTCTTCAGTTATTTGTCATTCATTGTTTCATTCATAAATCATGTTGGACAAAAAAAAAATATAGTGATTGGTGAAATTTGCTCTCCGGTGAAAAATCGTTCACACAAACCCACCGATGAACAGGTTTGCCTAGACTAGACATCTTCGCGTTGTAGCAAAAATTTGACATTATGGCAGGATTGGGTTTGCTTCGTTTTTTTTATAGGTTAGTGTATGCACGGTACATTCCGATTTAGATTTAAAGAGCTTAAGTTTAGAAGTTGTTTAGTCATGTTGTTCTGACAAATGTTTTGGATAGATATCCATTTTATTTCTTATAGTTTTTTTTTATAATAAATTAAGCTCCCTTATATCGAACCAGTGTTTAATTTTTGTATTAATAGGAATATAACAACCAAGCCAACTAATGACTATAATGCAGTAGCCGATAGAAATGCCAACAAGATTAATAGTTTTTAAAGTATTATAATTCAAAGATTATCATATGCAACAATGCTCAAAGTCCCGGACCCAATAAAAACTTGTCAGACGCACTATGAGTAACCAGTTTTGAGATTGCCGGTATTTCAGTAAGCAAACGATATATTGCACAATCTGGCAACAGTGTGGCCACGGCACACTAAACATATATAATTCAGATTTATATTTGTTATGTAGAATGTTTGCTCTTGTGCTTAATCGTATCTATCCTTGCGACGATGATTGAACATATATAACCACACCCATTACAGAGCACTCTTCTCGTCACTAGCAAACACAATTGACTTCTTGCAAACCAACCATCCTAATGCCGAAGTCGCTATCTTTGGTGACTTTAACGTCCACAATATCAACTGGCTCAAATACTCAAATACCAACGATGAACAGGGTCGTGAGGCGGAATCTTTTGCGATCAGTTCTGGTCTAACTCAACTCGTGGAAGAACCAACGCGAATTCCAGACCGGGATGGAGATTTTTCTAGTCTTAGATCTCTTTTTGACATCCAACCCTGACCTATACACAGTCACCGTTCATCCTCCATTAGGATCTTCCGATCACAAACTTATTTCAACTCTAAGCGAGCTGCCAATTTGTTCTGAACAACCTCCTAAACCTCGTAAAATTTGGCACTACACATCAGCTAGTTGGGAAGACCTAAGGGACCATTTTCGCACTTTTCCTTGGCTGGAAGTATGCTTCTCTTCAGATGATCCATCCGCTTGTGCTCAAGAGGTCTCCGATGTTATTCTTACTGGCATGGAAGCCTTTATTCCTTTCTCCAAGAAGCGCCCTGGCAAGCCCTGGCAAGCCCTGGTTTAGCAAGAACTGCGAGCGTGCTGTCAGAGCTAAAAATCTAGCTTACCGACAATGGCGTCAAAATCCTACCGATGTGAATCGCACCATCTTTGTTACCGCTCGAAACCAGTGTAAGCAAACGATAGATCAAAACAAAGAGGCTCATAACATGAGGATCAAAAATAAACTTCTCGCCAGTCCTAACGGATCTAGGTCCTTTTGGTTAGTCGCTAAGGCCGTCAGTTAAAATTTTACCAAATCAAATATTCCACCGCTAACACGTTCTGACGGCACAATAGCAACCACGGCTGAAGATAAAGCGAACTTACTCGCAGAACTATTTGCTTCACACTCCACGGTGGACTTTCAGGGAAAAACATCCCCGAACATTGCAGCAGTTCGATCGGAAATAACTGATATCGTATTCCGTCAGCGTCGTGTCAAACGAATTCTGAAGGGGCTCGATGCCAAAAAAGCTTCTGGTCCAGATGAAATTCCTATTATAGTGCTCAAGAAATGCGCCGATAAACTTACACCAGTATTTTGTAGACTTTTTTTAACCTATCCTACAAAAAAGGAATATTTCCATCTTGCTGGAAAAAGGCGCGAGTCCAGCCTATACCAAAGAAAGGCAAGAAAACCCTGCCAAACAACTATCGACCAGTCGCATTGCTTTCAGTTATATTAACGGTGATGGAGAAAGCTATTAACCAACAACTTCTAAAATACCTAAAAGGCCTTAAAATTATCAGCGACCATCAGTACGGTTTTCGTAAGTCCAGATCAACAGGAGACCTTCTAGCCTATGTCACTCATCTTTGGAGCAACGCAATCGAACATCATGGGGAGTCCTGGGCTATTGCACTGGACATCTCTAAAGCCTTTGACCGTGTCTGGCACGAGGGGCTCCTAAGTAAACTGCGTTCTTATGGTATGCCCGGTCGATTTTGTTCATGGTTGTCTAGCTTCCTCAAGGACCGTTCTCTGCAAGTGGCGATGGACGGGTTTCTCTCAGACACCTTCACCATCAATGCTGGTGTTCCTCAAGGGTCTATATTATACCCCACTCTCTTCTTACTGTACATTAACGACCTTCTAGCGAAAACAGAAAATCCAATATATAGTTTTGCTGACGACAGCACACTTATCTCATCTTTTACTTTGAAATCTCAAACATCGGCTGCGGACGCACATCTTCGCAGACAACATGAGGTATCACGCCTCAATAAAGACCTGGAAGAAATTTTGTCTTGGGGTGACAGTAACCAAGTCGAATTTAACGCTCAAAAAAACCCAGGCAGCAGTTTTCTCTAAGAAGGTTTACATTGTAGAACCCGATATCGTTATGGCAGGACACGTAATTCCACTGACTTCGTCTATTAATTTGCTGGGTGTCAGGGGCGGGGCGCCAGGGCAGCTTCTCAGAAGCTCGGTATACTTTTCCGTACCAAAAACTTGTATACACCTCAACAACTTTTGACACTCTATAAAGCCCACCCAAGCAGCAAGGGGTAGTTGAATCGACGTTGATAAAAGGTTGATTGCTGTCGTAGGCGTTGATATACCAAAAATCAACGTTGAATAAACATTATAAAAGCAACGTAATCATCAACGTAGTTTAAGTGGCGTTTATTCAACGTTAAATATAGGTTGTAAGAGACCTTCAAGCTATTTTGTAAAAATAATTCTAATCATTGGCACCAGTATTTTTCAAATAAATATATACTATTTTAGGTATAGCAACTTAAATAGTTTTAACACTGATTTTTTAAATTTTTTTTATGCAAATTAATTCAAATTTCCCGCCAGAAGCGGAAGGATTGAGACATCACATGCAAAAACGCAACGCAACGCCGAGCGTCGGACAACTTGGTCTTTCCTTACAAGAAAGACAAAGATAAAGGCGATCCTTGACATTTGACAAATCCGAATTTTCCACGCGACCGCGTCCCTCCAAGTGACATGGTGGTGACATGTGACCGTGTGAGAACTACTGAGAACTGGTCTGAGAAGAGAAAAGTGTTCAAATTAATTATTTAATTGCATTATTGCTGGTGTTATTTAATGTTTCCACTGTTTCCAGGCTGGATTTAACATTGATGGGTAAGTGAAATGTATAACATTTACATAAATAGAAGTATATACCTAATGTAAACAAAATTTCGTATGGAGATGCACTATTACAGATGGCGTCTCTTTTTCGATTTTATATTATTACACAAAAAATAAAAAACGAGTTTACTTTAGTTAGTTACTGGAATACAAGAATTCCTTCAAATATTAGTCACAAGTCTTCTGTGCGGAATTTTATGTTTTTTAAATTTTTCAACAAAAAAATAAGATACCTTACCTCTAACCAAAATTCACAAGGTTACGGGACCTGTGAAGCAAACAGGGGCGCTGTTTTCTACAAAATAGTAATAATACTTCCTAGGCTCCTATAATAATGCCACCTTATATATTATTCTGTTGTCCGTAAGTATAGCTATTAGTCTAATAAAAGGTAAGGTACCTACCTAAATAAGTTAAATTTTTAATCAATTTTATTAATACAGTAGTAAAATTGGTGGTTCTTTTTCTACATAAATATTCATAAAAAAGTGGTTTAATGTTAAGTTTATGTGTTGACATTTTTCAATGGAATTTTTAAGAGTAGGTAATGTGGTAAATTTCGTTGATATAGGTACTCGCTGCTAATTTTAATGCAAATGATCATTCATTACATTACGAGCATGGAAAGTGAGACATGACACTTTATATCATTTTTTAACCTATATTTTACAGTAAGGCTATTCTGGTATTATGGGTAATTTGCTTAAATATTTGATTATTGTATGACTATTCTAATTTGTGTAGAATATTTTAAAGTGTAAGTACAGGGTGAATTCTTCTTTACTCTGTTATTTTTGAAAATAGAAAAACTTTTAAAAAACAAAAACATTAAATGATTTTTTCAACAATCAATCAATTAATCAAATCAGAACTCCGCAAATGATATAATAAAACATTTTTGTAGAGGAATGTAATGTCTGATGTTTGGTAAGCAGAAATCAATAAATTTGGATTATGATTGAGAATGTTGCCTTTTAGATGAATACGAGAAAGCTAAAGAAAAGAGAAGTAAAGCCCAATTTACATCTGATATTAAATCAGACAGTGAAATAGACTTAAATAATAGAAGGACAAAAAGACAACGTAAACCTCCATATGTATACAGCGACTCTAGAGATAGTGACAGTCAAATCCAAAGCAAATTAGTCAACAAGAAAAAAAGCTTCCAAGACCTTCCCCTCTTGAAAATGAAAGTGATGGTAAAAACTTTTCAGTACTTTGCTTTTTTGTTTTTTAAAATTTAAATTGAAAAAGTGTTTTTTAATTTTGTTTGTGCATTTATTTTTAAAAAGTTTTATGTATACTTAATGCCTTATGCATCAAATAAAGTAATCGCAAACATCTTGGTGATTTTATTTTATTTGAAAACTGCTTTAAAATAGCTGGATGGACATTTAAAATAGTATATTACTAAACTAGGTTTGTAAGACATGTTTACACTCGATCAAAATAACACTCGTACAAGTTCTAAAGAACAAGTGTTGTCAAGTCTTATGGAGCAGTTCTCTTTAATATTTTTCTACTTTTAGTATCTTTATGCCTTACTTTTAAAAAATATGTCATAAACATGTAAAGCAATGTTATCTTAACTTTCAAATGAAATGGACATTTTTGGATTTCATTATATTGGCTACTCATTATAAAACCTAAATTGTTATTACACCGAAATGAAGCAATAAAGTAGAAAAATTATTTTAAATAGGTAGATTATCTGACGTCTTAAACACATCTGGTCAACGTAAAATACGACGTAAATCGAGACGTTAATTCAACGGTCACATTCAACGTTGTATCAATTATGACATTGTGCCGTCCTGGCAACGTACCCACTAAGCAAAAAAACAACCCAATTTCGTTAAATTTATGTTTTTACGTTACATTGTTACGTTGTACAAAAAGGTTTTGATACGGCGCTATTTCGAAACGTACTGGTCGTAATGTCCGCCAACATAACAAAATCGCAGTTGCATTTAGAAATCAACGTGTTTGATTCGAAAACTATAACAAACTGGTTTCGTTTTTGAGATGTTTATATTAAGGACTTTTCAAAAAGTTACAATTACGTTGCTTATAAGATGTTTTTGTTTCGAAACTATAACAAACCAATTTTGTTTTAAAAAGGCAATAAATGCAGACACAATAAACATTATATTGATGACGAATTAGATTCATCCTTCGAGAATGTAATATTTTTGTAAACCGTTGAATGTAATTATTTCCTAAAGTAAATTAGGCACATCATGGATTAAAAGATTATATTAAAAAAACATATACATGTAATGTTATAAATATGTAATTAAAAAAGTAATAAATCAACGTCTTGTGAACCTGAAAAAAAAATTATAAATTAATATACTTTACAATATAATCAGCTACAAATAAATTTGAAGAGCTTAAAAGAACCCCGCACTTCTCTTATGGAAAATGGCCCTCGGTCAAATTTTCTAAATTTTTAGTATGTTGCAGAGAGTGCCATTCTGATCAAAAGTGTTCATGGCCAAAACAATATCTGCAGACCATTTTTCAGATACAGGGTGTTTAAGTTGCAAAATATAAATTTTCACTACATTATATTTTCGTAGTTTATAATATGAATTCGTTTTGTTTTACTAAATTTTTGATGGCCCTGTCGTAGATAGAATAGAATACTATAAAAATAGTTTAAACTCTTTTATTATATACCGGGTGAGTGACGAAAATTATTTAATATTTTTTGTTAAATCATTGTATTTTCGGCATTAAACTAAATGTTTACAAAGTTTTACTGTAGATGATATTAGCTTGGAGCAAGCTATCAGAATTTATATTATTTATATTTATACAGGGTAAGTTAAAAAAGTTAAAAAAAAATTTATTAGTTTTGAAAGAAATTTTGTAAATATTTCTTTATGTACTACTTGTCGCTTATCGTATGCTTCCAAATATATATAATTATCAAGGTTATACAGGGTGTTTCCGATAATAAGCGATAGAAAAATAACAAAAAACTGCAAGTATTTATAAATCACCCGGTATATAAAAAATAGATCGGTTAATTTCGTTATTTTTTAATATTCTTTGCTTGAAGTGTTTTGCTAACATGTTTGCTATTGATTTCCCTTTTCCTATGACCAGTTCTTTAGTAATTTGTATTTGTTTATTTCATGTCATTACAAAACATTAAGATATACAGCGTCGAACAGACTCAAAACTCAAAAAATAAGCAAATAAAATAACAATTTTTTCTTAAATTTCAATAAAATTTGTTATATAAGTTTATTTTATGGTTAAAAATAAATATATTTAATGCTATACAGGGTGTTTCAAATAATTAGGGGCCTACTTATTATTTTTGGATATAATAAATTGTTCATAGTTTTTATAATAATAAACTTTATTTTTCATATTGTGTTAATACATCATAAAAAATAACATACCCAACACAAAAGAAATGGCATCAAATATATATATATATATTTCTTATTTGCAAAACAGTGTTAGAATCTCATAATTATTTGAAACACCCTGTACAGCATTAAATATATTTATATTTAACCATAAAATGAACTTACATAACAAATTTTATTGAAATTAATAAAAATTGCTATTTTATTTGCCTATTTTTTGAGTTTTGAGTATGTTCGACGCTGTATATCTTCAGAACTGGTCATAGGAAAAGGGAAATCAATAGCAAACATGTAAGTAAGACACTTCATGCAAAAAATATTAAAAAATAATGAAATTTAACCGATCCATTTTTAATATACCGGGTGATTTATAAATAAATGCATTTTTATGTTATTTTTTTATCGCTTAGCATCGGAAACACGGAAACACCCTGTAAAACCTTGATAATTATATATATTTGAAAGCATACGATAGGCGACAAGTAGTACATAAAGAAATATCTACAAAATTTCTTTTAAAACTAATAAAAAAAATATAAACTTTTTTGAGTTACCCTGTAAAAAATATAAATAATATAAATTCTGATAGCTTGCTCCAAGCTAATGTCATATACAGTATTACTTTGTAAACATTTAATTTAATGTCGAAAATACAATGATTTAACACAAAATATTAAATAATTTTCGTCGCTCACCCGGTATATTATAATAAAAAATTTTTAACTATTTTTATAGTATTCTGTCCTATCTACGACAGGGCCATAAAAAATTTAGAAAAACAAAACGAATTCATATTATAAACTAGGAAAATATAATGTATTGAGAATTCATATTTTGCAACTTGGATCTCAAAAACTGGTTGGCAGATATTGTTCTGGCCATGAACACTTTTGATCAGAATGGCATTCTCAACATACTAAAAATTTAGAAAATTTAACCGAGGGCCATTTTCCATAAGAGAAGTGCGGGGTTCTTTAAGAAACTAATAAAAAAATTTAGAAAAAATACTTCGTAACCAAGATTCTATATTTTTATTATTTTACAAAATATTCCAGTGTATGACAGCTGAAGCCAATAAGATTTTGGTAAAAAAAACGTATTTTTTTTTTATTTTAAAGTCTTAACTAAAAATTAAAATTCTTTAATAGTTCAAGTAAAAATATGTACTTTTAAATGGTGATTATTAGAGCAATAATTTTAAGTTTGATTAGTAAATTATATTACTTTCTTACTAACTACACATACCTCTTCTCTCTTGAGTCGTTGATTGTCGCGACGAAACCACTCCATGATGACTGACTCCCTGACTCTAGGTCCCGGTCGTTGGTTGTGAATACTTGTTGTACTGCATCTAAATATTTGGAAATTAAAACTTATTATAATTTATGTTAACTTATTGATGAATAATTTGGCAACAACTTCTCCAGGTCAAACCTACCTATTGCTTGGCCCTGGCAAGCCAGGTCAGACCAAGAGGAAACAGTAACAACCCTCAGCCATACATGTGTACTACCTATATATGCATGTTTAGCAATTAATTTAAAGATAGTTTTAAAAATATTTATAGGGGCAGGGCTATTTAAGTTCAATAATTCATACATGTGGTTTATTCTTAACGAATTTTAATGGCTTTCAGTCTCGGGTCTTGGCACTTAGAATTGACCAACCTGTACGTTTACTTGCAGACCTGTACCAAACATAGAAACAGACAATTTCAAATATAAATGCAGCACTTTAGAACGAGACCTTAATTTACTAGCATAAAGTTTAAACTAAAAGAAAATTATAGACATGTATCTTGTAGCCTCGCTGGTAGTAGGTACCTATCTGTAGGCGTAGCGGCGTAGGTTGTAGGTTACAATGCAAATATATCAATAACTTTGGTTTTATAGAAACTAATGCAATGTACTTACCTTTCTAACCATTTTTTGTTCTTTTCGGAAACCTCCAAAACCACAAAAAATAAATTATAGCACAGCCGATGACAAATAAATGCAGACGCGTGGGACAGGAAAAAGTGAGGTTCGGTTAGTTCGGTGAATGGTTGTTGGCGTCAACGGTGGAGTTCCGTTCAGGGTTGCGTTCAGAAAACGAAACTGACATGAAACTTGTTTTACATTTTTGCGACGAAATCTATCAGTTAACAAAATAGTTCCTGATCTGAAACGTTTAGAAAAAAGCATAACGAGCACGCAATTAAAAGAGCGTTCTTTTAATGGAAACATGTTGACGTTAATAAAAGAGTACATAAAATATACGGTTTTAATATGTTTATTTGTTCAATGAAACAAGTACAGTAACGAGATTATGTTAGAGAGACGTAAATATTAAATACGTTCCTAGAAAATGTAAAAACGATGATAAAAGAACGTTTGAACTAAAACGTTATATAAGTTACTTTTAAAAAACGTTACGAAACGTACCAAAGCTGTTTTTTGCTTAGTGGGTAGATTCAACTGTTGTTACAACGTAATGCAACGTTGGGAAGTATCGTATATCCAACGTTGTATCGACCAATCCTTGCTGCTTGGGCAGATTCGACCATCACTGGAATACTGCTCTCATATCTGGAGTTCTGCACCGAAGCATACCCTTCGATTGTTGGATTCCATCCAAAGGAGAGCCGTTCGTCTAATCGGCGACCACGAGCTGACTAAGAACCTCGACAGCTTAGAACATCGAAAACTGGTTGGTGATTTGACTCTCTTCTACAGATATTTCCATGGCTTGTGTTCGACAGATATTGCCCGCTCGATTCCACCTAGAGTAATGCATAGCAGAAACACACGACAAACCACTGCCGCCCATCCCTATGTGATTCAACGTAGTACACCCCGAACATCATTGTTTCAGAACTCTTTCATTTGGAGGACGTCATCTTTGTGAAACGGCGTTTCTAAGACCGTGTTTCCAACCGAATATAACCTCCAACGATTCAAGAAAAACGTGAATCGCTTTCTTCGCACACGCACCGCTCCCAGAGCGCCTTAAAGGATTTTTCCTACAGTGCTTGTGCTCGATCATAAAAAAATACCTATACTTTTTTTGTAAATTTGTTCGGCAATATAGTTAAAGAAATTGTTTTATCCGTCTAATGTGTGCTGTTTTCAAATATATTGACGTGCTAATTTCCAAAAAAAAAAATATATATATTCAATATTTAAGAAGGAGTCTATGTTCTTATGTTAATATATATTTAGTAGTTTTTTAAATATGGGCATAATTTCAATTGTTTTTGACCCCCGGTATAGTTCATCAGCAGTATTGCCTTAAAATCATTTTATCAAAGTTATAATAAAAATATAGTAAATGTACAGGTCACTAATATATTTCGACATGAATTATAATAATTTCGAGGCAGAACAGATTTACATAAAATTGTCAAGTCCATTTTTTACAAATAAATTGTAAAGGGTTTTCTTTACTGCTTACTACTTATGAAACTCCTTGTCAAAAAGGTCGCACCGTCGTTTTCCTTGCCTTATTTTCTACTTTGTCTTGCAGTTTCATCAATTTAAATGAATTTGAATTATCCAAATTTGTTCCCTTTTTTAATAAAATGCTGTAAAAAAGAATTTTTAATTTTAATAATTATTATATAACGACGTGTATGTTATTCTCTAAACGTCAAGTAACCAAAACTAAACAAAATTTGACTTTTTTGGAAGATTAGGTATTAAAATAAACGGTCTGTGTAGTACTTGCAGAAAAAAAATGCGTTGTCTCTTCGACAAACATGAAAATTACTTTAGACGCTGTGGCGACATGTTATTTACTTTAAAAGTAAATTTAAGTATTAATAAATAGTTATAGTTACCTTTTCCACAGTAAAAAATGGAAAAAACACTTCAAAAACACATCCAAAATCCAAAAACTGTTGAGCCACGCTGGGCTTCTAGTTGCTCGTGGGTAACCTCTCTAACGAACAAGACAAAATGGCGCCAAGACAAACTGACGGCTGATGAAACCCAGGCCAATGGCATTGTCTAATTTAACGCGGGCTATTTAAATGACACGCAATCTTGTATTACAGTTACATAGTTCATCCATAATAACTATGTTTAAAAAAGCAGCCCAACCAGTAAAATTTTTATATATTTGATACACAACGGCTTTATCTAGAAAAGTTTTAGCAACGTAATATTTTTGTATACCTATTTTATAAATTAAAAATATCGCATTTATGAAACACTGCCGTCACATTTAAAGTAAACGGTTTTTTGTTGCAAATAAGGAGCAATTTTTAATTGAGGTATCATAATACGGTTCCCTTTTTGCTCCCTAATTAAGATATCACAGAGATGTCACCTGGGCATCGTTTAAGGGTTTTTGCGGAAGGATTATTAACAGACTCTTCAATATTTTTTAAAAGGACATTCTGTCTCTTTGGAGTATTAAAGAAATCATACAATTTTTGTATAGTACTAAGACAGTTTCTAATTTGCTGAATTTCGCAAGCTTTTGAAATTGCCAAATTCAAAGAGTGGACAGCACAGGGTACATATATCGCCTTAGGGTAGTTACGACGAATAATCGCCTGAACGCCATTAAACTGCCCTGACATTGCTTACCCCATCGTAACCTTGCCCGACAATATTGTTAAGATCTAATCCAAATTTTTCTAGACTATTTATAATTAGGTTTGACAAACTTTCACCGGTTAAACTTTCTGCTGGAACAAATTGTAAGAAATCCTCGCGGATTTTATTATCATTGACATTTACACACAAAGTTAGTTGTTTAGTTTTCGATATATCGGTGGTTTCGTCTGCTAGAACAAAAAACGCCCCTGCCTTGTTAATTTTTGATACCAGTTTATTTAGCATTTATTATACTTCCAATAATTTCGTTTTGAATTTTCGGACTTATATAGGTTTCTCTTCTACTTGATTTTTCAAGTGTCTCTCTTAATGCAGGGTCCCCTTTGGCTCTATATTTTAAAATTGCACTAAACTTTCCTTCTTTTACGGAACTATCATCTATTTTTAGTTCTCCGGCATCTCTATGTCCTCTAAGTGACATTTCCTCCCTACCACATACCAATACAGCTCCTATAATTGGTTTAATTTTAGCTCTATTTTCTGCCACCTGTTTTTTTCTGCTTTCATCTATTAAGTCTGTTACGTTCTCTTGACCTCCCTCTTTGATTTTTACTAGATTTCCGTAAGCATTAATGGATTCTTTATGGTATTGGGTACTTTCGTGTGAATTAAATATCTATAAAAATAAATAAAAACCAAACTTGGAGCTTTACAGCTAAGAGAAAATTTAAAAAATACTTACTTCTTTTGCGTTTTTCACCTGGAACATGGAAAAAAAATTTATTGCCAATTTGGATATTCTATTTTATATAATAAAATCTAGCCGCCTAGGTTTTTTTGCCATTTTATCGATAATTTCATTTTCGGAGATAAATAACTCTCTATGAACAGACATCATTGCTAGTCCATTAAGCCTGTTTTGAGAAGTAGAATTTCGAAGATAGGTTCTTATTCTTTTTAAAGTAGAAAATGTTCTCTCTGGTGTGGCTGTGGAAACCGGTATTGTACAGAATATTAGCAACAGTCTGTACACGTTAGGGTAAGCTTGTTGGTTACATAATTCCAAGTGCGCTACAGCTCGACGCTCACTTTTTATATCGGGATGACTATTCATATAATTGCGCCATAATTTAATTTCTGTTTTTAAAATAACTTTAGGCACATCAGGCATATACAAATCTTAAAGTTCATCATAAGCATCGCTATCAGTTATTATTTTTTCTCCCGTCAGCACATACATAAAGCCTTTAAAAAAAATTTTATGATTCGAAAACCTTTCCTCTAACTGACTTATAAAATGATCAATGAGTAAATTGCAATCCCAAAATAATCAACCATTGATGTTTCTAAATTTTGAATGACAGGATTTGCTCGATTTTTTTGGCGTGAAATGACTCTTTTCATCTGAATGGTGGTGCCAATACTTGAGGCAACAGCCTAAAATTTAATAAAAATAGAATAAAAAATGACACACATTTCATATTTTGACTTTTACCTAAGCTTTATTAAAAATCGGATCAAACTGTTACGTAACATCTTGACGTACACCTTTTTACCAAAAATTTGTGTTTTCAGCCATAACTATGGCTTCTCCCAAGTCAGTATTAGCTTTTTGGAGGAAACGACAAAGAGGTAAGCCAAAGCTAAATATTTGATTGATGTTCTGAAGAGTAACCGAAAAATCGGAATGATTTAGGCTGTTTCGCAACATATTTGCATCTCCAGAATCTTTCCAATTCGTGATTTCTTCTAAACTTTCGGCAACATAATCAAATAATTCTAAAAAATCTTATACTGCTTCATACTTAGACGTCCAGCGTGTGGCACAGAATCGTTTAAGGGTTTTTGCGGAAGGATTATTAACAGACTCTTCAATATTTTTTAAAAGCACATTCTGTCCCTTTGGAGTATTAAAGAAATCATACAAATTTTCTATAGTACTAAGACAGTTTCTAATTCGTTGAATTTAGCAAGCTTTTGAAATTGCCAAATTCAAAGGGCGGGCAGCACAGTGTACATATATCGCCTTAGGGCAGTTACGACGATTAATCGCCTGAACGCCATTAAACTGCCCTGACATATTGCTTGCCCCATCCTATCCTTGACCGACAAGATTGTTAAGATCTAATCCAAATTTTTCTAGACTATTATAATTAGGTTTGACAAACTGATACAAGCAGAAAACTTGTTTTTAAACTTTGACGCAAAAACCCATCACAACAGTTTTGAAACAAATGACTTTTTTATTTATTAACTTACTTCTAACACCTAAAACACCTGTATGATGTAATTGATGAATGTGATTTAGTAATTATTATAAAGCGATTTTGAGATATTTTACTTCCCTCTGGGGGGGGGGGTATATCCCCCTTATCCCCCCCGTGGGTACGCCACTGCAGAGAATGGATATCAGTTTCAACAAGTAGTGAATCTCATAAGTACATTTTTTTATTAAGATATAAATAATATCATAAAGACATTTTTCAAATTGTTTATGATAAACCGATAAACGGTTGTGCTGTCTGGTGATCTCCAGATATTAGCTATTTTTTTTACCTTTCAACAAACCCAAATGACAACATCCCTGTATTTTTAAAGTGAGTGCGTGTCACGAACGTCATAAAGAAAACTTTCTTTGAGATGTTCATGGTGCGTGTCGATTACGACAGACAGTTGGAATGATGCTGCTAACTCAAATTAGTGATGGCAACCTAGAAAAACCAAATCCCCATTCGTGCAAAGATATTATAGTGTGCCATCTATCAAGCAATCTACTTTTTAGTATTGAAAATACTATTGGGATCGTTTTTAAGCAAACTTTGCATTGTTGTCGCGGTGTCGATCTGTCGCGACCCAACACCGCAATATCTCGAGCGGTCTTGTAACATAATACTCTGAGTGATAATACTGATAATACTTGGTAAATATAAATATGAATAACAGCGTAAAGTCGGCAAGTAAATAATGTTTAGTTTTAGTTTGTGTTTGTGTTTTAAAGAATGCCATAATGATTACTTTTTTGATATTATATCTATGGGAAAAATAAAGATAATCTTTTTGAAACTATCAATCGGAAAAGAAAAAATTAATATTATAAGTATCTATAAACCTCCTCCACTAGATGTTTTCGAATTTACAATGAATTTAAAAAAAATTTTTGAGAATATTAAATATACTTGTAAAAATGAAACAGTAGTTCTAGTAGGTGATATAAATATTGATATTTCCTCAAACTCTAAAAACAGTAACGAATATTTAAACTTATTAAGTGAATATAATTTTGTATCATTTATAAATAAAAACACAAGAGAAATAAAAGAACATAACTCTTGTATTGACCATATCTTTGTAAAAACAAAAGAAAATTTAGATAATTTCCAATCAATAATCATTAAATATCAAATAACGGATCATTACCCAACCATTTTACAAAAAAGACTTATTGATAAAACTAATAATGAACCTTTACCAATGTATAAAAATTTTATTAATTATTACAAATTAAAAGAAAAAATGACAAAAATAGATTGGACAAATTTTTACTCTTATTCTGAAACGAATGACTTATCCAATAATTTAATAAAAGAAATCCAAAATAATGTACAACAATGTACAAATAGAATAAAAATTAAAATTAAAAAGAGAAAATAATGGATTACGAACGGCTTACTTAATTCTATTAAAACAAAAAATGAACTTTATAAAAAATTACAAAAAAATAATGACCGATATTTATTATATAAATATAAAATTTATAAAAACAAACTCACTAAACTAATTAAAGAAACAAAAACCAATTTTTATAAACGTGAAATTGATAAATGTAAAAACTCTAATCAAGATATGTGGAAAACTATTAAAAAAATATGTAATAAAAATCAAAAATATAAAAATATAAACGAAATCAAAATTGAAAATGAATCACTTACTGATAAGAAAAGTATAGCTAATAGCTTTATTGACTATTTTTCTATAGTAGGAGAAAAGCTAGCAAACAAAATCAATAAAGGTAATAACACATTTTCAAATAAAATAAACAATATAAATTAATTTTATTTAGAAGAAACTAATCATAAAGAAGTTGAAAATGTTATTGATAGTTTGAAATTAAAGAAATCTCCTGGTGCCGACGGAATAACAACAGAAATATTAAAAACTATTAAAACTTCTATTTCTAGACCACTAACATTTCTTATAAATAATATTTTTAAAACCAGTATATATCCAGAAGCTTTCAAAATTGGTATAATAAAACCTATTTTAAAAAATGGAGATTCTAGTAAAATTAGTTTATAAAATTAATAATATATAAAATTATAGACCAATAACATTAATATCTTCGATAGCAAAAGTATTCGAAAAAGTTTTAAAATTAAGAATTGAAAATTATTTGGAAAAAATAAATTTTATTTCTAATAAACAGTTTGGGTTTCAAAAAAATAAATCAACACAAAATGCTATTTGCTGTCTAACAGAACAAATATATGATGCACGTGATAATAAAAAACCTTGTATTAGTATTTTTCTAGATTTAGCAAAAGCCTTTGATACAGTTAGCCATAATTTACTGTTAAAAAAGTTTGAAAATATTGGATTCAGAGGAAAGCAATTAGAATTAATTAAAAATTATCTGAAAAATAGACCAACTTATGTTCAAATACATAAAGAAAAAGCTATCCAAAGGTATCTAAGTATGGTGTTCCCCAAGGAACAATTTTAGGACCATTATTTTTTAATATTTATATTAACGACTTATTTAGTATAAATTGCGATGGACAAATTCATAGTTTGGCAGATGATACTACAATTTTTTATACCGATACAAATTGGGAAAACTTAAATAATAAAATTAAAAAAGATTTTAAAATTATAAAAAATTGGTTTGATAACAATTTGTTAACAATTAACTTTAATAAAACAAATTATATTCCTTTTACTTTAAACCTAAATAACCTACCAAAAAATATGAATAGTATTCAAATAAATGAAGACATTCAAATTTTTAAAGTTAATAAAATAAAATATTTGGGAATTATTTTTGACAGTAAATTAAATTGGAATTTTCACATAGAATACTTAATTAAAAAATTAAGAAGTTTACTACCGATTTTTAAAAACATTAAAAATTTTTTAAATGTAAGACATATGAAAATATTATATTACGCGTTAGTTAAAACTCATTTAAATTACGGAATTTTAGGTTGGGGAGGAATAAATAAAACTTTAGTTAAAAAATTAGAAATATTACAAAAAAGGTTTCTAAAAATTATATACAATAAAGATTATCTTTATCCTTCAAAATAATTATATTCAGAAACAAAAAAGTTGAACATTAGACAACTTTACATTTATAACATCCTAATATATATATTTAAAAATAAAAACCTTATACAATTTAAAAACCATAATCATAATACACGTCATAAAAATGAAATAACCATAAAACCTAAAATAAATAAGTCCATAGGACAAAAAAATTTCAAATATTTATGTTTTTATTTAAACGATTATTTACCAACAAAAATTAAAAAATTGATTTTATTAAAAAAATTTTAAGTCGAAATAAAAACATGGATATTAAAAACAGACAATTTGAAAATATTTTTAGAAATGCTTTAATTAATTAATTAATATTGTTCTGAATAATTTATATGAGTAATATTTTTTACTTAAAAATTATAAATTAATAATTTTATTATAGGTAATATATTTCTTCAAAAAAGCTGCGTTTATACTATAAATTAACATTTTTACTTTAAAAAAATTGATTTTTAATGCATATTTATGATTTATGATTTTACATACTAAAAAAAAAAATAAGATTTGCCCCTAACAAGCTCAGCTTCATGGGATTGAAGAATAAGTTTATCGAAGACAACATAAACATATTTATTATATTATTAAATTTTTAAATAAACTTATTATTATTATTATTATTATTTTGTTAAAAAGTGTTTTATTGAGATAAGTTATATATATGTACCTACCTACTTATATTTGTGTTTTAAAGACAGCCATAATAATTTTGTTAAATAAGGTAAGTTCACGTTATTTAAATCGGAATATTATATCGAAAAAAAAAGAATGGGAGGCAAAAAGTGGGAGCACAATAATTGCATATACAGGGTCCGCCCAAATTTGGTTAACAAATGGGATAATTTTTTTATTATTGATTTCTCAGAAAATGTTATTGTACAGAAAAGTTTCGCATCTTGAGTAAATCATTTTGACGTATTCAAATCTTCTGTGGCATATACCAGGGTGAATATAAAATAGAAAAATATTGTGACAGGATTGATCTGGTATATCACTAATTACTAGTTAATTACGTGGTAGCGTTCTGACTATAATAAACATTATTCATTATCAATGGTAGCGTTTCTGACCGAGAATACCAGACCTGGTCCTTTCACATAAGGGTAGAATTACTAGTATAAATAACTAAGACAAATATATATATATAGCAAGCGCACTCTTGGAGATGATGGAGTTCTTCATGATAACTTCAACGTCGTCTCGTTCTGTTAGTTGTATCTACTGTTAATACCAAACGACTTACCAATGTCGACCAAACAGCAATATCCAGGTGATGATGTTAACAATAACGTCGCCGCGACGCGTCTTTAGGGCGCGAGAGCGAACCGTTCAACCTTTGTTAATGAAACCCTTTATATTGATTGTTACAATAAAACAACACCCAGTTTAAACAACAACTTATAAATCTATTAACAACAATTATAAAGAAAGGTAGAAAGAAAAGTTACTGAACAAGAAAAAGAAAGACTGTATAACTAATACAAAATATGTATTATGCTAACTAATAAAGAGAGATTGTTCTATTTAAATGCGTTTACTCTACGAATCCAAAAATTACCCATTTACTATTTAAAACAGATAAAATTACTATTTTTAATTCAATACAGCCCTGTAATTTAATCACCCAAAGATTAAATTATGATAATCCCCGAAAACTGAAAGTCTTATAAAAACACTAAAACCCTGAAACTTATAGGTAAAAACAACTTAGACCCACAATTTAACTTTACACTTTTAAGAAACAAAGGATCCACTACACAAGAGGTATCTCAAAGAGAGAAATGAGTCCGAAAATATGTACTCTTAAAAACCCACCTAATTACATCCGAATAAAGCATCTTTGGTACACAACAACAGAAACTTCGGAACTTCTAAACCGAAACCGTTAAGAGAACTTTAGGAACTTAGTAAACCGAACACGACAATAGAAACTTAGGAACTGAATTGTGAATCTCCCTGATTAAGCATCTAACTTCTAAAGACACCCCTTAAATTATGCTTATTCAAATATTTAGCTATTTGAACCTATAGAAAGTACTAAAATCAATATCATCCCTCGGTACCAAGTGATAGTTTATTCTATCCAACCAATCAGAGGTCATTTCTCTCTAAGACTCTGCCTTAGATCATAAAACAGGGTCGTCCCAATATATGATTGTAGACATTACCGCTAGGTGACTCTAGTTATACCCTCTCGATATTTAATTAAAACCTTTTCTCTCTTTATGGACATTTTACCTTAAAAATCATATCTATAGCTAAGCAATACATTCCATACTTATAAAATAACCGTAAAAACGGTCTTACAAATAACATTCCTAAATTAACCTTAAATTTAAAGTACAGCAATCAGATTTACTTAAAAAAAACCCTTTTAAGCTGTTCCAGGGAAAATAAAAGAATAAATCTGATCCGACTTTTACATACATAGAATGGTCAAAATACAAATTCCAGGTTCTTCCTATATTTTCCATTTTTTTCTCAATAATATGGTTCATTAGCTCATTATAATGGACCACCCACGAAAGTCCCTTTATTTATTATTCCCATCTGGGGTTAGTATAGATTCTTATAAAGTTTACATTATCTTTGACAAAACGTGCTCTTCTATAGATTCTATTATTTATTTGAGTTTTTGCTAACAACCAGCTTTTAGGGTATTATAGAAAAATAAACTTTATGACTTAACAAATCTTTAGGATAACTTGGGCAATTTATTTGTTTAAGAAAAACCGTTCGTATTTGTTTAAAATAGTTAGCTACATTTGGGTATTATTATTATATTTATTCTTGGAATAAAAGCTTTTAGAGCCCTTCTTTAAATTTTAAAATAGGAAACATATTGTTTTGCCTGAGAACGCACTTTAAATAAAAATAACTTAAAATAAAAACATAGATTTTTGCGTTCTATTACATTGCCCCCACCTTAGAATGAATCATATATTGACTAAAAAAAAATAGGAAAATAATATCTACGCCACTAGTTTGCATCTTGTACATTCGAAACTCAACACAATATCTACCAATTAAAAAAAAACTAAATCAAAATTACTATCAACAAAGCACTGATAACCATTCTGCTAAATGCAGTCTTTACGGGGCGATTCTCACACTTACCGACACGAACCCACAAATTTTTAGCACACACTCCTGTTCTTCCGCGATTTATTAGTTCCGATTCTGTCCAAATTCGTTACACTAAGTCTTTTCTAACCTCGCACTTCTGTTCTGTCTTGCCACTACAATTGGCTGCCTTACATGCCGCTTCCTGGTCTGGGATGTTTTCGGTATCTCATTCCCAATGGTACAATGGGCTTCGCCATCACTCTATTTAGCTCTACAACTTCATTTCATGGGATTGTCTCACCTCTAGTGAATTACCAATTCGTCTGATACAGGTTGTTATGGGCTAGGTTGTTTCATCAGCTCGCTTCCTTAACTATATAGTAGTTATTAACAGCTCACCAAATAACTAACTATGGAAGCTTATCCATCTTGGACAAAAAGCCTGATACCTCCTCCGCTGCAGAGTGTGCCATGCTGGAAATTCGTGCTGCGAGAATAAATTGGGCATATACTAGGAGTCGGCGTTGTCAATGCCCACTATCCTCCTGGTAACTTGGATAGTTACTGCTTCCTAGTGTCGGGTATAACAGTGTCTGTTGAACTCTATACATGTCTTCCTGCGTATATATTCCATTGGAACTTATTGGGGAAATGGACAGTCGGCGCATTGAAATTCTGTCTTCCTCCTCATTGGCGTCTAATTCAAAGACATCAGTGGTCCCTCTCCACTTTTGGCTAACTTCCATCCAATAGTTAGCTGGGACTAGTGGTTGCCATTCCACTTCTGTTTCACGTTCCACCAATATGTGTGTGATAGCGGTACGGAACAGATTTTAGTTTTGTATAGCACTTTACAGTGTAGAGTACTTCTTCCAATACTCCACTCAAGTAACCTGAAGTCTGCTTTACAAGGTTTCGTACGACATCTGGCGATTGTTTGTCTAATGTTAATCTATTTTTAGGAACCTTTTCTTTCAGTTGGCATCTCTTCATGATGGACATAACCTCCTGGTACTGTACTACGATGGCTGTCCAATGTCCAATTACTTGTTCATCATTTACTTGGCAAGTAAACTCATGTTCCGGTACGTACTCTCTCTTCTGGTCTACTTCTAGTCTTTGGTATGATCTCCATATAGCTTCACGGGTCCTGGCAAGGTTTCTCGGACAATAGGGACACCTTTTTTTTTAGCTCTATGGTCTTGTCCGCACAATCATACGCTATTACTTCTGGTTAAAACATATGGGCTAAGGATTCTAATAAAAAGATTCATGGCATCATAGTTACTTTCCTTCTAAAACATCAAGACATTACTTTTGCTCACAACGGGTTATATACACAGTACAACATAAAAAAAAACAGTAATAAAAAAAAACTATTTTTATTTAACTTCTCTTACAAACTAGACTTATACTATGCCACACACTTAAGTAATAAAACCTTATAATATGTAGGTACATTGACTGTACGAGAAGTCAATAGGCTGTACTTCATCTTCTATATTACCTTCTCTGGCTGGGCTTTCTCTAAAAAAAATTAATTAAAGTTATAAAACAATTTCCCCTTGAAACACGATCAACTATTAATTTCAATAAACTTCTTCAATCTTTCACTTACCCTTTTTCAAAACTAGTTTACGATTTTCTAATCGTTCCTTTAAAACTTCTTCCATTTTATCTTACCTAAGTATTTCTTACTCTATACTCACGATTTTCAAACTGTTACCTAAAAATGCCATACCATTTTTGTCTTACCCAAGCCAGATTTACCATTTTCTATATTCTTCTTTTCTTTAACATTTTTTCTATTCCTATCTACAGTTCTTCTTGTAGAACACAAGGAATTTAGTAAAATATTCGACAAGGAATTTGATAAAGAATTCGACAAGGTGCTTTCGTGTTCGGCGCATGCTCTGAAAATCCGTAACAACTTTTACATTTCTACCCATAGGCCTATTTCTTCTTGAAAAAAAAGATATCTCGGTAACTTCCCAAAACTACAAAAACTCTTGGTATTCTTACGGAATCCTAAATTTCTGCTATGTTCACTACCGAGTCTCCTGATGTTTTCCTGCTACGTTCACTGAAGAGCCTCCTAATATACTTACTACAGAACATTCTGATATTTTCTGCTATGCTCGCTGTAGAGCTTCTTGATACTTTCCTGTTACGATACTTTCCTAGTATGATACTTTCCTGAAATTATACCTTTCTGATATGATACTTTACAGCTTCCCTGCTATTGTCTCCTTGTTATGAACGCAACATCTCCTCCTGCTACTATCTTTTTAGGCTCGCTACAACTCCTTCGGCTACTACTCTCCTGCTACAACTTCTTATTATGCACGCTATTACTTCTCCTGCTACTATCTCCTCACTATACACACTATTACTTCTCCTGCTACTACTCTGTTATACTCGCTACGCCTCCTCCTGCTACTACTTCTTAGGCTCCTCCTGCTACTATCTTCTTCCGGGATCTTGCAATTGGCTTTAAATTTATTCTATGCTCACCGCGGAGCCCAACATCATTTACTTTTCCAACACAGAACTGTGGAGAGAATCTGTCCTATCCAAACTATCTACATCACCAATTTTAAGAGGGGTGGGGGGTTATTTATGGTCTGAGGTGAGGCAGTATATAGAAATCGGACAACAATTTTCTATTTTGTTTGTTTGTGGTTTTCAATGTTTACTATTTCGGTCGCCATACAAATGCCGATACATGTGTGAATTGTTGACTCGCAAATCATAGTATGTACGTCTACGAAACTAAGAAATTGCAGCCGTGAAAAACCGGTAATTCTAAGTCTTCATGCAGTCTTGTTACTAGGGGTGATCAGTCCTTAGGTTTCGACTGTTGAAGTTTAATACTATTGTTAATCAGGTTGTTGTCCTTTTCTTCTGGTCTATTATTCATCTGGAAAAATCTTCTGTGCATCATCGGGACTCCATCCTTAAGATTTACAGCAAGATTTTTATTACTATTTATTGGTAAACCAACAGAACTAGACATGTATGCTTCATATTCAAGGTTAGGTACCATCTCCCCGGCACAACTTGAGCTCTGTATCTCTCTTACACGCTCCTATGCGCCCAGCACTCTCCTGAGCTATGTATCCCTTGTACACGCTCCGTGCTCCCTGGCTATCCACCAGTAAATTCAATTTCATTCTTCTCGCTTGTCGATCCCTTGAAGTGTCTTGCCTGCACTTCTGAAGCATACAGATAACACTCGCCTATCTGTGTAAATACGCTAGTTCCATCGCATCGTTGATGTGATTTTCAACGAGGTAGAGTCGTTCTAGATAACCATTTGCAATATCAAGTTATATCCACACAGCACCATTTTTTTATATTCTTCTAGTCTTCTATAGGCTTAAATTGATCCATAAAGCTCATTTGTTCTTCCATCTTTATCCGTGACTCACTGATATGTCTTTGTAATTTTTCTAAATGGGAGTCAGTCGTTTCATTGTCAACAACACAATTATCAAAGTATTCATCAACTAAGTATTCGTAAATGGATCTGTGTTTTCTGGATATATCTTCTTTTCTCCGGGAATACTCAACTATCCGCCAATTTTTGACGTAAGACAGCACATTACCAACACTTTTTTTAGTGAACACTTCACTAAATTCTCTCACTTTACAAAATTCCACAAAGCAACCTTAACCGAATATTCCTTAAAATAACAATACGTAGACGAAAGGTAACAAACCACCTTTAAAAAAAAAACAATAATAATAAAAAAAAAAATCATACCTTACATGACTTAATCTGGATGTTAATTCATTGTTAAAGAAAAAATAGCATTTTACCGGAAAGGTGATTCTCGTACGCGTTAAATAATAAACCTTTTTTAATCGCAAACACCTTTCAAAATACCGATCGGAATACCGATCAAAATACCGCCCGATCGTAAAACTATTATTATGCAAATGTAGCACCAGACCCCAGACTATCATATTTTGTGACGCGCCAGTTTAAAAGAATAGTTAACTAAACAAAATCATCAATCGATTATATCCGTAACCCCAAACAATAAAGATAGGGTAGGAACCCTTTAGTCATAAACACCTTGATGGGCTACTACGTTCGCATAATAAAATACCTTGTGCAAATTCATTTTATTTAAATGAGGGTATAGACTACTGATTCTCAAAAGTCTACTTTTAATGCAACTACAGTATAATGCAAATAAATATTTCCATGCCTCTTACCTTTGTACCACAAAGTTTTTATACCCTTTTCAAAAAATCGAAATCGAAAAATTATATCAACAAAACCAAATTCCAATTAAACAACAAACAAAAACAATAACAATAACCTTAATAATATGTTCAATGTACGTCCTGAACGAGAAAAAAAAATACCTGAAAAGAAAAATGTACCTAAATAAAATACGCTGAACTGCGTTCATAATATTGAAAATTCGCTGCTATTCCGTCATCAATATCAGATCAGAACTGATTACAATCGGACCTGTGAAAAAATAATTTATTACTGTATGTAAATTGTAATATCGCAATTTAAACGATGGACAGTCGTACCACCATAGTACTGGTCACTTTCCAAGAAACTGAAATAAAATTAATAAATTATTATCAAAAATCATAATGGAACGCCTTAACTTTCCACTGCTAAAAGGACTTTTATAGTTCGGGTTTACCAGTTTATAACCATTTTTTTACCTTCCAGGTAACAAAATATTACGCTGAAATAGAAACAGATTAGTTTGTCAATTAAACAAAAATATATGTATACAACAAAATTTCAATATTTAAATTATTATGGCCGGTTATTAAAAAAAAAACACCGCTAACATTATTATATTAATTATAATATACCACAGAATGAAATAAATAGACGCAGCTGTTCTGAATAATATCAACCTCAATAAGAGCTGTTATACAGCTTCACTCAGTAAATATGTTTTCTTATATTTACAAGAATCGCAAAAGGGTTGAATTTAACTAACTAAACAATAGATGATTTCTACACCTCATTTAAACAAAAAATACGATGACATATATTTGCACCATACATGTCAAAGGAGCACCAAAGTTCTATTAGTATTCAACTACTCCACAAACAGTCAAAAATATGTTGTGTTTTATCTTACTATACAAACCAAAAAACGTATACTGATGGAATCTCTTTTCTTTGTCATTACACGTCAAACTATGTCTTTTTTTTTTACATTTCACTTTTAATCCTTAAATCGGTTATGCTCTAAAATCGCATATTGAATAAACAACTAATACTTTAACACAACACATTATGACCCAATTTAGTAAACATGCAATCCTTCTTCTTGTTGGATTCTTGCTGCTGTGCCCTTACTATTTCCTGAAAATCCCTATCTCTACATCTCACATTAATCCGCTAAAATCGAGATTAAGAACACTTTAATTATTGAGAAAATTAATCTTTAACTTTTCATAGACTGTTAATTTTGAACCATATACCTTTAAAAAAAAAAATACGCGCTTTACGTTTACCTAATGATCACTAATTTCCGTTAATTTACTATTATTGCGGTAACATGCAATTTCTGCGACAACCGAAAAACAAAATAATCCCAAGAAAAGCAATTAACTGTTACAGATATATTTTATTCCAGTGAATAAAATAAGTGTAAGAAAAAGTTACATTTTTACATGTGTGTTACATACTCGATATATAGTAACATGACAGATTGATTAAAATTAGAACATATCGACGATGAAATACGCTAAAATTCACGGTTTATACGATTTTATTGTGACTTTTAATCAATTAAATACAATTATTACTTAAACAAACAGATCAAAGATTAATACATACCACAAAATAAATAAATTTCTTTCGAAATTCATTCATATTCCAATATGTAGGTCCATTTTTAGCTAATATGTTCCAATTACCACAATCAACTCGATATTTAAAACAATACTATGCTTTTTGACTCAAAAGCAATTACTTTTCCAGGTAAAATTTACTTTATTTACCTATTATCCGACAAATATTCCGTCAAACAAAGAAAACAAGAAAAACTGAATGAACAGAGAATGGGTTCTCTGGTTTTTGACAAAGAATTATATTATACGCATTTTATGATCATCGTTATTTGGGGCTATTAAAAACCGTTCAAGCTGGCGTAAGGTTCTCTATATCTTTGTTGCTCAGCTTACATCAATTACAATCATATTATCACTGACAACAAAAACATTGTTACATTATCCTTTTATCAACAAAAAAAAACTATCCAAAAAGAATACACAGCGTACAGGTATTAACTATTTTTTTTTATGAAAAAACATTGAAATTTTTCAAAAAGAAAATCGATACGCTGACATCAAGCAAAAGAGAAAAGTAGTGGTCACTTTTTATGTGAAAAAAAAACATTTTAATTCAGCAAAAGAAATTCCCTAGTTGACCAACAATTTTTTTATCAAAGATTGTAAGCTAGCAAAAAGACATTCACTAAGCTGCCACCAATTTTATGTGACAGGATTGATCTGGTATATCACTAATTACTAGTTAATTACGTGGTAGCGTTCTGACTATAATAAACATTATTCATTATCAATGGTAGCGTTTCTGACCGAGAATACCAGACCTGGTCCTTTCACATAAGGGTAGAATTACTAGTATAAATAACTAAGACAAATATATATATAGCAAGCGCACTCTTGGAGATGATGGAGTTCTTCATGATAACTTCAACGTCGTCTCGTTCTGTTAGTTGTATCTACTGTTAATACCAAACGACTTACCAATGTCGACCAAACAGCAATATCCAGGTGATGATGTTAACAATAACGTCGCCGCGACGCGTCTTTAGGGCGCGAGAGCGAACCGTTCAACCTTTGTTAATGAAACCCTTTATATTGATTGTTACAATAAAACAACACCCAGTTTAAACAACAACTTATAAATCTATTAACAACAATTATAAAGAAAGGTAGAAAGAAAAGTTACTGAACAAGAAAAAGAAAGACTGTATAACTAATACAAAATATGTATTATGCTAACTAATAAAGAGAGATTGTTCTATTTAAATGCGTTTACTCTACGAATCCAAAAATTACCCATTTACTATTTAAAACAGATAAAATTACTATTTTTAATTCAATACAGCCCTGTAATTTAATCACCCAAAGATTAAATTATGATAATCCCCGAAAACTGAAAGTCTTATAAAAACACTAAAACCCTGAAACTTATAGGTAAAAACAACTTAGACCCACAATTTAACTTTACACTTTTAAGAAACAAAGGATCCACTACACAAGAGGTATCTCAAAGAGAGAAATGAGTCCGAAAATATGTACTCTTAAAAACCCACCTAATTACATCCGAATAAAGCATCTTTGGTACACAACAACAGAAACTTCGGAACTTCTAAACCGAAACCGTTAAGAGAACTTTAGGAACTTAGTAAACCGAACACGACAATAGAAACTTAGGAACTGAATTGTGAATCTCCCTGATTAAGCATCTAACTTCTAAAGACACCCCTTAAATTATGCTTATTCAAATATTTAGCTATTTGAACCTATAGAAAGTACTAAAATCAATATCATCCCTCGGTACCAAGTGATAGTTTATTCTATCCAACCAATCAGAGGTCATTTCTCTCTAAGACTCTGCCTTAGATCATAAAACAGGGTCGTCCCAATATATGATTGTAGACATTACCGCTAGGTGACTCTAGTTATACCCTCTCGATATTTAATTAAAACCTTTTCTCTCTTTATGGACATTTTACCTTAAAAATCATATCTATAGCTAAGCAATACATTCCATACTTATAAAATAACCGTAAAAACGGTCTTACAAATAACATTCCTAAATTAACCTTAAATTTAAAGTACAGCAATCAGATTTACTTAAAAAAAACCCTTTTAAGCTGTTCCAGGGAAAATAAAAGAATAAATCTGATCCGACTTTTACATACATAGAATGGTCAAAATACAAATTCCAGGTTCTTCCTATATTTTCCATTTTTTTCTCAATAATATGGTTCATTAGCTCATTATAATGGACCACCCACGAAAGTCCCTTTATTTATTATTCCCATCTGGGGTTAGTATAGATTCTTATAAAGTTTACATTATCTTTGACAAAACGTGCTCTTCTATAGATTCTATTATTTATTTGAGTTTTTGCTAACAACCAGCTTTTAGGGTATTATAGAAAAATAAACTTTATGACTTAACAAATCTTTAGGATAACTTGGGCAATTTATTTGTTTAAGAAAAACCGTTCGTATTTGTTTAAAATAGTTAGCTACATTTGGGTATTATTATTATATTTATTCTTGGAATAAAAGCTTTTAGAGCCCTTCTTTAAATTTTAAAATAGGAAACATATTGTTTTGCCTGAGAACGCACTTTAAATAAAAATAACTTAAAATAAAAACATAGATTTTTGCGTTCTATTACAATATGACTCGGCAAGTAAATAATGTTTAGTTTTAGTTTGTGTTTTGAAGAATGCCATAATTATTTTGTTAAAAAGTGTTTTATTGAGATAAGTTATATAATTATGTATATTTGTATTTTGAAGACTGCCATAATAATTTTGTTAAATAAGGTAAGTTCACGTTATTTAAATCGGACTATTATATCGAAAAAAAAAAATAACTTTACATATTAACTGTTAATATGGCTGTTTCAGTTTTTAAATTTTTAAAATTTTTTGAGTCACTGGCGTCATATTTTTCTGTTTTATATTCACCCTGTATATGCCACAGAAGATTTGCATACGTCAAAATGATTTACTCAAGATGCAAAACTTTTATGTAGAATAAAATTTTCTGAGAAATCAATAATAAAAAATTATCCCATTTGTTAACCAAATTTGGGCGGACCCTGTAGAATTAAAGAACATTTTTTAAACTTTTACAAAATACAACTTAAAATGTGGGCTTTAATTATTTTTAAAAATTTTTGAGTCACTGACGTAATATTTTTCTATTTTATATTCACCCTGTATATGCCACAGAAGATTTGAATACGTCAAAATGATTTACTCAAGATGCAAAACTTTTATGTAGAATAAAATTTTCTGAGAAATCAATAATAAAAAATGATCCCATTTGTTAACCAAATTTGGGCGGACCCTGTAGAATTAAAGAACATTTTTTAAACTTTTACAAAATACAAATTCAATTTAGAATGTGGGCTTTAATTATTTTCTCTATTTAAAATAATCCTCTCTTATGGGTGGTGTGCAGGGAAGTTCTAAGAAAATTGTATAGGTGGTAAATGTGGTCTGAAAAAAAGAAAACACAATTTTTAGTACTTGATAAAACTAAACAAATTATTTATCTCAATTACAGTGGCGGTGCAAGACCTACCAAAAAAGAAATAGGTGTTTCTGAAAAATAATGAAAACAACAGAAAATAATCTCATGAAACTATAGAAAAATGTGACGGCAGTGACTCAAAATTTTTTTCAAATTTAAAAACTGAAACAGCCATATTAAAGAACTAATAAATCCAAGATGAAAAGTTAAATAAAGTTTTTTTCTAGTGCTAATAGTTTTCAAGAAAAGTCAAGTTAAAAATCAAATTTTTGCCCTTATTGAATTTTTACACTTTTCATATTAACTTTACATATTAACTGTTAATATGGCTGTTTCAGTTTTTAAATTTTTAAAAAATTTTGAGTCACTGGACGTCATATTTTTCTATTTTATATTTACCCTGTATATGCCACAGACGATTTGAATACGTCAAAATAATTTACTCAAGATGCAAAACTTTTATGTAGAATAAAATTTTCTGAGAAATCAATAATAAAAAAGTATCCCATTTGTTAACCAAATTTGGGCGGACCCTGTAGAATTAAAGAATATTTTTAAACTTTTACAAAATACAAATTATAATGCTTTAATTACATCACATAGGACATTAAAATTTTAAAGCTGTGTCAGGTATTTTCAATACATAGGATGCTTCCGTAAGGTGCAAGATCTGTGAATTTTTTTATAGGTCTGCGAGATGGACACAAAAAAATTATTAAAATTAAGTAAATAAAATAAATTTATAAGTATTTCTCTTCATAAAAGAAATAAAAAATTAATCATATTAAGTTGCTTTACATTTTTTTTATCTGTTTTTATCAAAACCCCTATCGATCAGTAATAAAGTATATTACTAATTTAAAAATACATTATCATTATTACTAACATATATTATATAACGATAAATAACAATATTACAATCCCATTAACTGGAATTTGTTTAAGGCAGGCCACCAAACATACGATAAAACGATGTTCTATTATGAAATCGAGATAAGATTAAGGGTCTACCATCGCATTTGGATATTATCTACTTGCGCCTGCATTTAAACGGCTTACTCAAAAACAAGTCAATTTATTGTAAGATATATTTGTTTGCTGAGAAATACTGAAGTATTTTTGTACATTTGCCTTTTGTGCTATAGACGAACGCAAAGATACATATTTTACAAACAGTTGAAGGTCTTCAGCTGTCGCAAAATATCATCAGTACTTTTTAGTTAAACAAGTGTAAAATCGGTATCAGTGGATACCGAAAGGGTTAAACGTTGTTTCTCGTGAAATGGAATTTTGATTTAAGGTTTTTGTTGGGAGAAAAAAATTCCAAAAGATGACCTATTTGTTACTAGCACAAATTACTGTTTATTTTGAAAATGGAATTTAAATCAGAAAATCCGTTACATAAGATATACAGTTTAAAAGGACTCGTCTTTCAATGTCGTTAATCTGAAGCTATTCATTCGTAGGTCATAATTCGATGAAAGTGAAGGACAGTGGGCGACAGAAAATGGATTTATATTACACACTTTGTTAAACTCTTAATACGTACTGTCCAATTAATCAAATAAATTAATGCGTTTAAGTAGGAGAACACACACTTGCAAAGTACGAGCTTGAATATGAAGTACTTTTTGACTTGTGTTGTGTTAATTAGTTGTGTTAGTGACATTTTTTGCTTGAAAGTATTGTTACTATTTCCTTTGCCAGGAAGAAGCCATTATATTCTAGGAAATGCGTTAGGAAAAGGCCTTGCCGCCGCTGGGCATGAAGTGACCATGGTTTCGAGTTTTACGGAGAAAAATCCACCAAAGAACTATAAGGAAATTGTAATACCTGAACTTTTTAATATGAAAAATATAACTGGTGAGTACCTATAATATAATTTGTGCATAATATACATTATGGATTGATGTGCCTGCGGTGTATACTGAATATGACATTCCGAAGGCGTTTGGCCGTATCGATAGAGAATAATAATAATAATAATAATAATAATAATAATAATAATAATAATAATAAAAATAATATGAATATTTTTCGTTGATATAAATTATACGGATGCGATTAGGTACTCTACTTTTTATTAGACACAGCGTTGCAACGGAAGCACGCACCCTGGTGGGTATAGGTACTTTCTAGTGCAATCAATTTTTGTATCAGTATTTTGCATTGTTGTTGATTCTAACGTGATGGCGTTGCGGCTTATTTTTACTATATTGCTATTTTATTAAGCAAGGTTTAAATGCGCTGCGGTGTTATCGGTGGAGTCGCTACGGGTTGTGGGTTGTGGGATTCTGATGAGTTCCTAACAAGGACGAAACAACTGTCAATATCTACTCGGCCCCAGGGAATCCATTGTTTTTGACATCCCTGTGTACTTCAATGCAACATGCAGGTCTTTTCACACTTTAAAGTCCGCTACCCAAGAATATTTTTCGTTGATTTAAATTAAACGGACACGATTACTCTACTTTTTAATAATAATAATAATAATAATAATAATAATAATAATAAGAATCGTGACATCACACACCCAGAGCTGACGGTAATTGAGTTAAAATAATTGAAAAATCGTGTTCAATTACTTTTTAGTAATTGAATTAAGTACTGTAGGTAATTGAATTACTTTTTGAAAATAGTAATTTTTCAATTATTGTGATAAAGTAATTGTAATTGGTAATCGGTTTTAAGAAATCTGAGTTAATTGAATTAGGTACCTACTTAAATAATTCAATTATTTTTAAAAATAATTAGATAAATTACTCCAAAATAATTCAATTATCTACATAAAAAGTAATTTAATTACTCCCGAATAATTCAATTAGATTAAAAGTAATTAAATTACTCCAAAATAATTCAATTCCTTTAAAAATTTTCATAATTCCTTTACTTTAGAAAGAAAAAAAATTGTTTAACAGGAGGTTTCCTACATTGGTTTTATTTTAACACATAAATCATATTATAAAAAAGACAATTGTTATTATTGGTCAATTTGTTAAAGGTAAGTAGGTATATACCTACTTATCAAAATTAGAAGATCAAGTTTACCTATAAATTTCGAAATTTATTAAATTTCTTTCTATAATAAAGTGTGATAGTAGGACCTACTGCTATTAAAAAAAAATAATACCTTACCTATACAACTCTTTTTTTGTAAAATGTAAAAAAAGTAATTCCATTGCTCATAATATACTAATTCAATTTTAAAAATGTAATTCAATTACCAGCATGTAATTCAATTATCAAAATGTAATTCCATTACTTACCAAAATGTATTTCAATTTGCCAAAAAAGTGCCTATAATTTATAGATTTAGAGTAATTCAATTACTTTTAGGGTAGTTCCATTACTATAAAGCAATTAAATTAGTATAAAAGTAATTGAATTAAACTCAGTAATTCGAATGCGGTAATTGATCAAGGAATCAATTACTTTTAGTGGGTAATTGGTAATTTAAATATTTTTATCATACTGTTAGTAATTGGTAATTGTAATTGATACCTTTTTCGGAGGGTAATGGGAAGTTGTAATTGAATTACTTTTTAAGAGTAATTGCGACAGCTCTGCACACACCTAACCTCACTTTCGATGGGGCGACAAAAACAAAACGTTTTTACATTGAAGTTAATATGTGATTGTTTTCTTTTATTTTCGATTTTGTGCAATTTTTAGAACTTTTTTGATATGTTTAGTGTTTAGATCTTTATAACTTGTAGTTCTAAGTGCTGTTGGTGTTAATTTTCATCAAGACTTTTAGTTTTAAGTGATATTACTCGCGCGTGTTTTGAACTTTTAAGGCAACCAGCAATGGTAAATTTAAGGGTTTAAAGACTGATCGCAATCAGCGAAATGTAGTTAAAAGTATAGGTAAGTCAGATTCGAGTAATAATCATAATCGTATTTTAGGATTCTAAAGAACGCAACAGGGAAAAGTTGGTATTTATTTGAGGTGGTCGAACCTTATTTGTTGCAGGACTCCGAGTACAGTACTTCTTCCAATGAGTTTCTTATGATATCGAAAAACAATATGATTATACGGATTACTTACTATTCAGGATAAACCAAAATATGAATCAGGGGCTTATATACAAAAGTTTAAAGAAGCAAATAAGTGTTTGACAGTGTCGATGCTGCCTAAAAAAAATACCACCAATATTGGACTCATCTCTGCCTAAACCCCATAATACATTTTTTGATACTGCGTTTTTAGACTTGATTTTCTCCCACTAATTTTAAAGTTTCCTGGATTTGTCTTTAGGGACAATGCTGACCGCGCGTTGTCATATCGGCTACTTTGCTGGCTACTCCCACTTCCTTTTTTAGCATACTTAGTATAAGCGCATCACATACCTACATTAGTGTGGTGCTGGCTGCTGATAAGATAAGAAGTACCTGCTTCATATTGTCAGAACTGGGATTTGGGACTGAGACTTTTTAGGTAGTCTTGGGGATCCTACTTTAATTGATTGAAACTTTGCCAACAGTAAAATAAAAAAAAGTTCCTTTTTGAAAACAAAATGAATATTTATTATAAACAAACAACGAAATGACATAATGTAGAATTTGTGAATACATTAAAGAATTTTGCATTTTACTTTACAGAAATAAATTGTTACTTGATAAAATCATATTATACTGGGGGTCAACATTTGGAGGGTCACTTACAAAGTTCACATTACTGCGGTTGGAACTCGACTCCCCGACCGTTGACACGCGGGTCTATTGCCTTGTATAGGTTTTTAAATAGTCAGCAATTACGTACTGTAAGTTTAGCCGTTATACAGGACGATAAACAATTTAATGAAGAAAATATTGGAAAGGGAATTTAATTGCTTAGATAAAATTACTGCAAATTTTGGTTCGTGACAATATGAGTTTTTCCCTCATTACGCGACAAACCGACAGATTACCAATTTACCTTGCAGCCTAGATTTCTATTAGAAAAAACCAAAGGCAGTTAGAAAACTTTAAAATGCCAATGAAAGTATTTGTAGCTTCTCTCCTCGTCGAAACAATAGAAAAGTTAAAAAAAAAAGGATGCAGAACTTGCCAGCAACCCATTTGCCCCGATCACACAATTTTTGTCATGTCGAAAACTGTGCATTGAAGATTGAGCCTGATGAAGATTTATAAACTTGAATAATATTCTTCTGTATAATATAACAGCAATAGATCACTTTCAATTGAAAATAAAAACTTGTAGGTATGCAAAAAGGCACTTTATTCACTAAACTTTTGTACCGGGTGAGTCAACCGTTGCGCGGAGTAATTTTATGCCTTGAAGATAAAATGTTTCGATAATGAGCTTTTGTCATAAAGTATGGTTGGATATTTGGCACATTTTAAAAATATTTTGAATTATACAGGGTGCGCCCAAAAAGTAGGATGTCATAAAGTTGCATTTTTTTAAATGGAACACCCTATATTTGATACATTTATTAATTCTACATGTTATTTCATACACTTTTATTAATGGTTTAATATATGATAAAGTTATAGTTTTTTAGATAATTCGACTTATAATTAAAATTTTGCATTTGCTAGCATCTCGTTGTTGTGAAAATTCTACTTACATTTTGACACTAAGCGATTCATAATTTTTATACTTACTAAGTAAAGTCAAAAATACATATTCACTATGAAATATTTGACGTCTCATTTACAGGGTGTTTACTTTCTAGGACCAGAGTCAGAAAACTTCTAATTGAAAAATATCACTTTTATTAAATGGAACACCCTATATATTTTTGTGTCATCTTATTGCTCGTCATAAACTCTTCAACTTTCGTTAACAACGTCCTAGCCCTATCTCTAATAGTTTTTGAAATATTTTGATATTTCGACATTTAATGTCGTCGTTATAGCATTTTTTGTCAATATATCACGCCTGTTGTGACAGGATTGATCTGGTATATCACTAATTACTAGTTAATTACGCGGTAGCGTTCTGACTATAATAAACATTATTCATTATCAATGGTATAGCGTTTCTGACCGAGAATACCAGACCTGGTCCTTTCACATAAGGGTAGAATTACTAGTATAAATTACTGAGACAATTTTATAGCAAAGGCACTCTTGGAGATGATGGAGTTCTTCATGATAACGTCAACGTCGTCTCGTTCTGTTAGTTGTATCTACTGTTAATACCAAGCGACTTACCAATGTCGACCAAACAGCAATATCCAGGTGATGATGTTAACAATAACGTCGCAGCGACGCGTCTTTAGGGCGCGGGAGCGAACCGTTCAACCTTTGGTAATGAAACCCTTTATATTGATTGTTACAATAAAACAACACCCAGTTTAAACAACAACTTATAAATCTATTAACAACAATTATAAAGAAAGGTAGAAAGAAAAGTTAATGAACAAGAAAAGAGACTATAAAACTAATACAAAATATGTATTATGCTAACTAATAAAGAGAGATTTTTGTATTGATATGCGTTTACTGTACAATTCAGAAAATTACCCATTTTATGTTTAAAACCCTGTGAACAGATAAAATTACTATTTTTCAATCAATACAACCCTGTAATTTAATCACCCAATGATTAATTTATGATAATCCCTGAAAACTGAAAAGTCTTATAAAAACACTAAAACCCTGAAACTTATAGGTAAAACAGCAATTATACTTAAAACCCACAATTTAACTTTACACATTTAAGAAACAAAGGATTCACTACACAAGAGGTATATCAAAGAGAGAAATGTGTCCGAAAATATGTACTCTTAAAACCCGCCTAATTACACCCGAAAAATAGCATCTTTGGTATTTGGTCAAACCGAACCCGATAACAGAAACTTCGGAACTTCTAAACCAAAACCGTTAAGAGAACTTTAGGAACTAAATTGTGAATCTCCCTGATTAAGCATCTAACTTCTAGACACAACTCCTTAAATTATGCTAATTCAAATATTTAGATATTCCACTTTATAGAACGTACTAAAATCATTATTACCCCTCGGTACCACGTCTTAGGGTATAAACAGTTTATTCTATGCAACCAATCAGAGGTCATTTCTCTTTAAGACTCTGCCTAGATCATAAAACAGGGTCGTCCCAATATATGATTGTAGAAATTACCGCTAGGTGACTCTAGTTATACCCTCTTGATATTTAATTAAAACTTTTTCTCTCTTTATGGACATTTCAACTTAAAAATCATATCTATAGCTAAACAATACATTCCATACTTATAAAATAACCGTAAAAACGGTCTTACAAATAACATTCCTAAATAACCTTAAATTTAAAGTACAGCAATCAGATTTACTTAAAAAAAAAACTTTTAAGCTGTTCCAGGGAAAATAAAAGAATAAATCTGACCCGACTTTTACATACATAGAATGGTTAAAATACAAAATCCAGGTTCTTCCTATATTTTCCATTTTTTCCTCAATAATATGGTTCATTTTTATCTCATCATAATGGACCACCAGCGGAGTCCCCTTTATTTATTATTCCCATCTGTTTTATTATAGATTCTTAGAAAGTTTACATTATCTTTGACAAAACGTGCTCTTCTATAGATTCTATTATTTATTTGAGTTTTTGCTAACAACCAGCTTTTAGGGTATTATAGAAAAATAAACTTTATGACTTAACAAATCTTTAGGATAACTTGGGCAATTTATTTGTTTAAGAAAAACCGTTGGTATTTGTTTAAAATAGTTAGCTACATTTGGGTTTTATTATCATATTTATTCTTGAAATAAAAGCTTTTAAAGCCCTTCTTTGAATTTTAAAATAGGAAACATATTGTTTTGCCTGAGAACGCACTTTAATAAAATAATTTAAAATAAAAAGATAGATTTTTGCGTTCTATTACACTGTTGAATCAAACATTTCCATAAAATTTTAAAAACTTCGATGACTGGGTGTTCGCCGCTCGGGATATTTCATCCCGTATTCAGCAAAAAGACACTTTTTTTCCGCCTCGCCCAAAACATAAATCAATAACAAGCTCAGCTTCAGGGGATTGAAGAATAAGTTTATTGAAGACAACATAAACATATTTATTATATTATTAAATTTTTGAATAAACTTATTATTATTATTATATCGAATAGGTAATTAATTTTTTTTTAAATTCATTTGGAGTAGGTACCAACTTATAAAATGTCTGAACAATAAACTTTGCAGTAAAAAGGCACAATTTTCACATTGATCTGATTCTTAATGTGTCATCCACTGTCATTATTTTTATTTATTTTCCATGGCTATTGTGATCCATTGACAAAAAATGCTATAACGGGGACATTAAATCTTGAAATATCAAAATATTTCAAAAACTATTAGATATAGCTGATAGGACGTTCTTCACGAAAGTTGAATAGTTTATGACAAAAATATACCTTTAGGGTGTTCCATTTAATAAAAGTGATATTTTTCAATTAGAAGTTTTCTGACTTTGGTCCTAGAAAGTAAACACCCTGTAAATAGGACGCCAAATATTTTATAGTGAATACTTATGTATTCTTGACTTTACTAAGTGAGTATAAAAATTATGAATCGCTTAGTGTAAATTTAAGTAGCATTTTCACAACAACGAGATGCTTGCCAATGCAAAATTTTCATTATAAGTCGAATTATATTAAAAACTATAACTTTTTCATATATTAAACCATTAATAAAAATGTATAAAATAACACGTAGAATTATTAATGTATTCAAATATAGGGTGTTCCATTTAAAAAATGTAACTTTATGCCACCCTTCTTTTTGGGCGCACCCTGTATAATTCAAAATATTTTTAAAATGTGCCAAATATCCAACCATACCTTCATACAAAAGCTCATTATCGACAAATCTTGTCTTCAAGGCATAACATTACTCCGCGCAATCGTTGACTCACCCGGCACATGAGAGAATCTCTCACGAGCTCGTCTAACGCTGGGTTAAAAATTAAAGAAAAAAGGCTAATCCGTTCATTTGTTTATTTGCTCATCTCTCCCTATATTTGAGCGATCCCATATACTAAGCAACCAAACAAAACTTCACCATTCTGAAAATCAACTAAAATAGTAGAAAAAGAACAACAGTAACCTTGCTTTTAGTCCACACTGAGAAAATGAAGTTTCCTAAGTTATCGGGCTGGACCAATTTAGCAGCTGTTACTAAATAAACCGCTATATTAGTTAAAATATTGTTTAAAGGTGACATGATGATCTTGTAGTCGTTGCAGTATATATTTTGCTGGGTTTTAGAAATCTTATAGTGCTGTTATTACAACATATTTGTTGCTATATTATTATGTCTATACCAGCTAAATAATTTTATAAAGAAATGAGCTTAAACGGCTAAGTAATTATTGCTATCTGAATTAACACTCCTAGCGTTACAATTGTTAATCGTAACCCTAATGCACTTTGCCAGGTATGTAAAGCCATGATAGCTCGCAAAACGGTTTATTAAGATTTGTTATTTGGATGTAGGAAAGGGTGAATTCGGTTGAACGTCAGCCAATAAGAAAGCGCTTGCTCTGCCACTCGGACATCAGGAAAATCAAAAGTCCAATCTGTAATCGTATCTTCCGCGAGATAGTTGTGTGACGCGATACGCATTACGCGCATTATTTTTCAGTTCTGTATGCCTGTGCTGTACATATCTAAAGTATTCGTTGTTTTTTATGTGATTTTCTACCTCTTGTTAACTTTTGTTTTAATAAAAAATTAGAAAAAAAAATTAGATGGGGCATAATTTAAAAGTAAATTTTTTTAGCTATAAGCTTTAATCAGTTTTAAATAATACCTATATGTCTGTTTTGTAATAAATACAATTTATTAGAATAAAAATCTGAATAATTTCTTTACTTTCATTGAAGTTTGTCGCTTAAAACATGTTAACGTTAAGTATAAAATGTCCTCAGTTTAAAACATGATGCACACCAACTTTTTTTTAAACTTTTTATTACAATACAAGTTAACAGAGGGGGTGCAAAATTAATTGTGTAAATCCTTATGGCCCGCGTTTAAAAAAACTTACCGTAGGTATATAAAACTTTTGTTTGAACAGCACATATTTATAGAACGCCCTGTATAACTACTTGCTAAACAAAGAAGCAGTGATTACTAAACAATCATGCTGCGATAAATAAACAATTATGCTGTGATTACTAAACAATCATGCTGTGATTACTAAACAAGTATGCTCCTTTACTAAACGACAATACAATAATTACCACACGAATATATTGATATTACACGATCATGCAACAGTTACTACATAAACTGGCTAGGACTATTCAATATGTGTTTCTTACTAATATTCAATTTTGCTAAAGCAGCCAAATTTTCTAGTAAGAGCAGGTTTTCATGGATCATATTGTTACTAAAATATGTAGTAATGATTACTAAATAGACTCTGCTTAATATATTTGGCAGTCACAACAGGACGTTAGGGCTGGCGCTATATTTGCTCTAATATTTAGGCATAGTTGCTTTATATAAAGCCATCATAGCTAAATAATTTTCTCAGTGCACACTTTACAATATTTGAAAAACTAGAGAAAACTTTTTAACCCTAATAATATCAAAAAACTTACAAAAAATGATAAAAAAAACACCATGCAACACTTTAATTTTCCTAATATTACACGATTATTTTAGCCGTTTCGATATTTTTGATTAGGTACGCCAAAAAAGGGACGATTTTATTTTACACTAAATGTAGGTAGGTATAGATTAAAAAAAGAATTGAAAATTATTTTTACTTACTCTTGTAATAATAATCTTTATTTAGCACTTTGCTAGTTATTGCTTAGAAAATAACAAAATGGTATTTCTATGTTATACAGGGTGAGTCGGGAGGAATGGGCCAAACTCCAAGGGTGTAATCTATGCATCAAAATAATAAGAAAAAACCCAAATGTTGCTAACCAATATTCATTTGTTTTCAAATTACAGCGTTAAATAAAATAATAATATTGTTAAAACAAAATATGCAACATTAACATTGTTTTAAATAAATCAATCATTGGTTTAGTAAATTTTCAAAAATACCGCCATTGACTTCCAAACATTTCCTGCTTCGTTTACAAAGGGCGCGCGTGGCTCTTCTAATTGATTCGTGCCTTTCTTTAATATTGAGTGCATCATTTCTAATGCGTCTAATTAATGCATCCCTTTATTGTATCTACTTTCATTTTGTATACCACATTTTTTAACCAATCCCATAAATTATAGTTCAACGGTGTGAGGTCTGGCGATCTAAAAGGCCAACTAATAGGACCACCGCGACCAATCCAAACCTCTGGAAACTTTTAGTCCAAATATTGCTTGACCCGACGATCGAAATGGACAGACGCTCCGTTGTGTGGATAATACATTTGAATTCTGATGTTTAAAGGAATCTCCTCCAGTAGTCCTTGCAATTCATTTTGTCTGTAAGGCGATTTTCCAAAAGAAAAGGGCCAATTAAATTATTGTCGATCATGCCGTACCACACGTTTATACTGAAAACCTGTGTTGAAAATTATTTTCGACTATTGCGTAAGGATTTTCGTCCGACCATACATGGGAGTTTCGATTATTGTTGATGCCGTCACGGGTAAATGTAGCTTCGTCAGTAAAAAGTAGTGCGGTACACAATGACGATTATTGACGATATCCACTCACAAAATTAAATACGCTTGGCGTATAGTCTCCAGGTTGAAGATTCTGTACATGGTACGGGTATAAGCCTTGCTCGTGAAGCGTATTGATCACTCTTTTTTGGGGAATCCCCAACTGAGTTCCAATTCTTCGTGAGCTCGTCGTTGCATCTTCTTCTACTAAAGCTAGAACATTTTCTATTTCTTCTAAGTCCTGTCGAATGGCTCGTTCGGATGTTACATTAGCACTTGGAAGCGTTCCGGTCTCGCACAGTTTGTTGAAAACTCTGATAAAGGTCTTTCTGTTCGGTGTTCTTTGATGTGGAAATCGTTGACGATATTCTTCAGCAGCCGCTGTAGCATTCCCATTACACAAACCGTAAATAAAAACCATATGGGCGTATTCGAGATGTAAATAAAGGTATGGCATTTTATAAAATTTAAATGATACAAATCCGAAAGTTAACATTGAATCAAGGTAAAATTTTATACTGACACTATTTATACTGACACTAACAGAATAGTAACAGCACAACAATCAAAAGCGGACGATAATACTGCCGTGCTTTGCTTAAAGGTGGTATCTCCAAGTTCGTTAAAACGGAGAAAATCGACTTTAAATTTAAACGTATTTATTTTTTATATTTTTAATTTCTAGAATGACTTAAACGTGGTATCTCCATGGTATGTTTTGTTAGGATGTCACTTTATAGTTAAGTAATGATCCAGATACCACTTTTAAGGGTCTTGTTTTGTCTAACTTGTGGCGATACCACTTTCTTGTAGTTGTATATCTCCATTTTGACAAAAAGTGGAGATACCACCTTTAAGTGAAGCACGGCAGAATACCATTAGTACAGGAAAGCTAAATTAATGCAATATTTTGTTTTTGCGTTATAATTTATAAACAAATGAATATTGGACAACAGTTTTTTCTTATTATTTTGATCCATATATTACACCCTTAGAATTTGGCCCATTCCTCCCGACTCACCCTGTATATGTGTCCCTTAAATAATGAAATAATTTTCTAGTAAAGTCACCTAAACTATTTGCATTTTTAATAATCTTCCGGGAGGTCATTAAAAAGGCGAACTTTCTCAAAAAACAACGAGTTTTGTAAAGATATAGTCCTAACCGTCTCAATGTTGTAGTGGTGCTCAGAGCGAATCTTATAATCGTGGAAATTTGATCTTCTCTTAAGAAAAGCATTAAAATATTTTGGTAACTGCTCATGTTCTATTTTATATATTAGAACTAAATTCGCCCTTCTGATGCTCTGTTCGACAGACAGCCAATTCAGGCTAGTAATATGTCTACATATATTTTAGGTACAGGGTTTTTCCGTATATTTTGGAGCACCCCTGGAGCTTTTATTTGAAGACCTAAAAAAAACTTTAAATTACCAAAGTTGCATTATTTCTCCTGAACTGCCAGAATTTGTTATCGGACAAAACAATTGAACATCGTAAATTTGTTTAATAATGCCAATGTCGATTTTTTTAAATGGAACACCCTGTATATTAATTATTTTTTTAACTCCTCACTCTTTTCTGATTCCAAATATCTATATATGTTATATGTTTGTTTCATAAATTATTATCATTATTTATATTAATTATTGTTAATGAATAAGCATTATGTTCTATCATGTTTTCCTTACACCAATATAGATTTTCTAATCCGCAATATTTTGAAATGCAATTTTGCCTAAACGACTAAAGTAAACATATAACATATATACATACTTGGAATCAGAAAAGAGTGAGGAGTTAAAAAAAAAATTAATATACAGGGTGTTCCATTTAAAAAAATCGACATTGGCATTATTAAACAAATTTACGATGTTCATTTGTTTTGTCCGATAACAAATTCTGGCAGTTCAGGAGAAATCATGCAACTTTGGTAATTTAAAGTTTTTTCTAGGTATTCAAATAAAAGCTCCAGGGGTGCTCCAAAATATACGGAAAAACCCTGTACACGATATTAATAAGGAAAAACAGTAATTAAAGTGGGGGCAAAATAATTGTGTTATAAACAAGTGTTCTAGTTCACTGGGACAAATAATTTGAAACGCGACAGAAGAACCCAATCTTTTTTTCTAATTTTCTACAAAGATAATCCACCTGATTAGCAAAAGTAAGCTGAGGATCGAAAAAAACTCCCAAATATTTTATTTCCGACACAAATAAGGGCTAATCCTGATTCTGCTCATGTTCTATTTTATATATTAGAACTAAATTCACCCTTCTGATGCTCTGTTCGACAGACAGCAAATTCAAGCTAGTAATATGTCTACATATATTTTCCCGAGTAGGTACACGATATTAATAAGGAAAAACAGTAATTAAAGTGGGGGCAAAATAATTTTGTTATAAACAAGTATTCTAGTTCACTGGGACAAAGAATTTGAAACGCGACAGAAGAACCCAATCTTTTTTCCTAATTTTCTATAAAGATAATCCACCTGATTAGCAAAAGTAAGCTGAGGATAAAAAAAAACTCCCAAATATTTTATTTCCGACACAAATAAGGGCTAATCCTGATTCAGCACATTTCTTACAATTTTTTTTTGAACCTAATTTTGTCTTTGATGTGTTTAGTTTTAATTTACTTTGGCAAAGCCAGTCATACATTATTTTAAGTTCCCTGTTCAAAATATCAGTTATTTCCCTAAAGCAAATGAATTAACAAACGTTTTTTTAGGGCTACATAATATGTCATTAAATCTTGTTAGGTAAGGTACATAACTAGTAAGTATGATGCTTAGTGTAAATTTTTTCTTAATTTTTAGACCACAAAGAAATGAAGGGACAAACCATGTATGAATTGGGAAATACTCCAGCCATTTTTACTCTTTATATACTAAACATTATGGGCAATATGATGACCGACGCATTTTTTGAACAACCCAAGGTCCAAGAACTATTAAAATCACGCGAACATTTTGATGCAGTTATTGTGCCGCAATTTTTTAATGACGCCTTAAAAATTTTTGCGTATCATTTCAAAGCACACTTGATAATATTTAGTTTAGTGGGATCTAATAGATGGGTTAATAATTTGGTAGCTAATCCAGCACCTCCTAGCTACATTCCCGATGTTTTCTTAAGTTACACTAGCGACATGAATTTCTTTCAACGTGCTTACAACTTTCTTTTTGGAATATTATCCGATTTACATTTGCATTATATCTTTTATCCTCAACAAGACGCTACTATAAAAAAATATTATCCGAATGCTCCCGATTTAAAAGACTTACAAAATAATGTGTCTTTGGTGCTGATAAATTCACATGTGAGTTTGAACGAACCGGTACCTCGCGTACCCAATATGATTGACATTGGCGGTTTTCATGTAAAGCCACCAAAAGCACTACCAAAAGACCTTAAGGACTTCATGGATACAGCGAAAGATGGTGTCATTTATTTCAGTATGGGATCTAATTTGATACCATCAGACATGCCTAAAGAAAAAATGAATGCCATTTTAAAGGCACTTGGTGCCAGAAAGGAAAAGGTATTATGGAAGTGGGATGAAGACACCTTAAATGATAAGCCCGATAATGTGATGATATCGAAATGGTTTCCACAGCAAGCTATATTAGGTAAGGATTTTAGCGTAAGGTAAGTGCAGATAATAAGGCCCACCTAAGGGTATTTTTTTTTTGCAAAATTTACACGTATTTTTCAGCTATTTTCAACTTTTTAGTTTGTAGGATACTATGAACGTAAAACATAAATCGTGACAATTACAATAACAAATCAAAAACTCTTTAATTTTTAAAAACCCCGTAAACGGGCCTTGTTCAGCTTTGATCCTGGTCATCAGCTGTGAATATAATGCAATCCTCGTTAGGTTAGGTTAGGTTGGAGTGGCAGACCTCTCCAACAGTCCAAACAGTCACACGTAGTCCAATAAGGACAGTTGTGGTACCACACATGTTCCGCGGAACCTATCCGCATCAGCTTCCTGATGGTTAACGCGACGTAGAACGTAGACCGTAGAAGAATCTTGACAGCCTATTCAAACCAGCCACTGCTGTTAATAAACTTAGTCAGTCGACCGACCCAGTTTCAGGCTGCTCACTTCCTCCAGATCATTAAAGAATGCCGGGGCATTCACACAAGAAATGCTGAATACTTTCCTCCTCTTCTTCACCTCTGCAATTTCTGCAGAGGTTGTTAGTTGGTATTTGCATACATTCAGCATATCTACCAAACAGGCAATGTCCGGTGACTAGGGCAGTGATGTTTCTTAGGTCATTTTTACTGTGCTGTAATAGCGCTGCGGTTTTCCTGTCGTCAAGTAGGGGTCACAATTGCCTGGAGATGCTAAAGTATTGGCAACGAGACTGCTGCAATTAATGTAGGTACATTGTATTATTTCCTATTAAATTGAGGCAAAAAATTGATGAAATAAAATAAAAAAAATTAAACTAATTATATAACTTGATTTTCGCAGACGAAAAATAGTGAATATGGTAATATTTCCTAATGCTGAGGTATTTTTGAAGAGGATAGTTTAGATTGAAAAAAAAAGTATATTTTTAAGAACGGTTTAGACTAGGGATGGTACAATCGTCCCGAGTGTGACTATTATGTTTGACTAAACATACTACTTACCTAGGTTAATAAAGTAAGTACTCACTACTTTTACCGGTTTTGATTTTTTTTTGTTTTAAGAAATCTTGTTGCAAAATACAATATAATTAATAAAAGAAAAAAAGGTACACATGACAATTTTTCGGTTTCTTTTAAAATATTTTTATTAAACAATTCTCGTTCCGTAACAAAATTGAAAATGTTTATCTTCTGGGGATAAATTCAATTTATGACATATAATAATAATAATTGTTAAATAGTCAAGTATTCCATTTATTCTGTAATGTTGCATTTTATTTTCCTAATTTGCAACAACCGGTATTACATCGCTTAACTTCAAAATTACGCTTTTTAAGACGGCGCCCTATGATTGGCTGGTTGAAAAGTCCATAGTCAGACTCTGGACGCTTGCCTAAATTATGTAGTATAAAAAGGATCTAAAACATTTAAAAAGAAATTAAATAAATATAAAAACTTTTGGTAGTAAAATATTTGAATTTTTTTATAAGCATAATTACAAATACTACATACATTACTCTTTGTTTTCATACTACTTACTTATTAAAGGACCGACAAATTTTGGGCTTATATCAACAACTCCTATAAACAAGGACAACGCGTTTATTTGTGACGTCAGCATCCGGAGTCCTATAAATAAATGAATACCTACACTATACCTATTATATGTTTTTCGGGATTTATAAAAGGATTTATATTTTTGTGTGACTTTTAAATTTGAATCACTTGAAACTACCGTTATTTACATATTTCACCTTGCATTTAAGTAAATTGTGAGTTAGGTAAGTACATAAATGAAAAAAGCTATACCTATCTCAGTAGATATTTTAAAATTACCTAACTTGTCTTAGATGTGTTTTGTATTTTTTTTTAAATACATACCTACCTATTATGTTTAGGTAAATATTAGTACACTTTATAAAAAATAATAATTCATTAAATAGTCTACCCTCTCTTTTACTCGCTACATGCATTTATACGATTTACTTAAAACCTGCTAAATCTATCAAATTTATTTTAAGATATATTTGCTTATTAAGAAATAATAATGTAATTTTTTTTACATTTGACTTTCTATACTACTAAAGATCACAAAAATAGATAATTTAAAAATATTCGCAATAAAATACCAAAATCAGTAAAATTATAGTTATAATATTATTATAAGCAAAAATAGTAAAGACATTACATAAGAAAACCTATTTCCAAGTATATCAGGAATTATGGATGATCTGACAATGCCACTTGTCGATGCAATGACAGCACAGCCATCTAGATAAAATAGGCAAATGATGCCAAAACGTAATATGACTTCGGAGCGTGACGTCACTATCAAATTTCTTTAGTGCGCTTTGTCCTTGTTTTATAGGAGTTGTTGCTTATATACGAAGTGTGAACAGCATAAAACTGAAACTGGGATTATAGGCGGCATATCCTTTATGAAATAAAGCATGAGCTTGTGCCACTGTAGAAATGGAAACATATTTTACTAAATTAATTAATAATATTTTTCACCTCATCATAATTATAATTAATTCGCGTGATTGTGGTTAAAATGCACAAATATTTTTTTTTAATTTCAGTAATATAAGTTTCGTCTGAATAAATTATCTCCCTTTTTGCTTGGCGTTAGTCCTGAATTTTGCGTAAATATTCTTGCAGGTGCTCTGCTATGCGAAGTAATTCCATGATAACCAATATTGTATCTAGTTTTTTGTTATTAAAACCGTAATAAAAGTGTCGAGATATTTATATTCATAATCTGGGTAATCTCGTAATTTATTCCGAATCATTTCTAACGCCAGGTCTTTACTTTCTCTGTAAACTACTTGGCGTATAACTTCTTTGGAAGCATCATCATTTTTTTAAAATTGTTAATTAGCTCTTTTCCTCTTACCTGAATTAATTTATAAACTGTAGAGTTTAGCTAACGCATTTAGAATTACATTTCCTAAGGCTCCATGACATTCACTTTTTAAGCAAGTATTTAACAGAATTTTTTGTGTTTGTATAATGTAAGTAAGTCTTTATTGTGAAATTCCAACGGTTCCACATCCGCATTGGTTTCAAGATTATCCGTCTCAGAAATATCAAAAGGTCTTTGCAGAGCGCCATTTTGATTAACTAAATATTTAACGTCTTTCCGGGAGTAACAATAACAAAGTTAAATAATAAAAACACAGTTAAACGCAATAACAAACTTAAAATTATAAAAACAAAGTTACTCGCGACAACAAAGGACAAAGCAATTACTCAACACAAATAACCAAACAAACTTGTCAAAACACCACGCGGCAAAGCACCGACTTTCTAGTAAAAATTAAATAATTTAAATGCTCCTTATTTTAAACTATTTACCGAATACATTTCGAAAGCGACAAATCAAATGTATTAGGCTGCTGTTCACACTGACTTCGTATAGACTTTACTTACTTTAACCACAGAATATATAGCTACGCAGTTGCATAGTTATATATTCTGTGCTTTAACCTAAGTAAGATTGAATGTTATTTACAATTAATTTAATGTTTTAATCTGGCATTAAAAGTAATATAAAAGCAAACCAGATAAAACTATTTCCTATGAATTTTATGATTTCATTATTGTCAAATAGAAGTACCTACCTACATTGCTGTTATTGATTAAAAAAGCACATAGAAAGCGAAGTATTAGAGCTACCTAGCAGTTGTTTGATATTATTATTAATCTTGTTAAATGGTTGTTTTGTAAAATAAAAGTTCAAAGCATAAATTTAAATATTATACGAAATACATTGGAACAAGAAAACAGTAAAACCAAATACCGAGTGGTGCATTGTTGTCAGACTTGTAAATTTTAAACCGATTAACTATTAGTTCTACAATTTAAAAGTTGCAGTAGAAAAATTAAATTTAACAATAAAACAGAAAGGTTGAACAACGAATTGACCATTGACCGTTGGTCCTAAGGTCTAATTAACGATGGGTTTGTCAAGATATACAGTGTGGTTGTTTAAAAGTGTGCAACATATGGGCATTTTTTTTATTACCGATTTCTCAGAAAATTTTATTCTTAATAAAAGTTGGAGCATGTTCGATAATCATATTAGGGGCACTTGGAATGGTTGCAAGTCAAACAACGTACAGGGTAGGCCAAAAAATATAAAACTTGTACAAGAATAAAGTTTTTTAATAAACATTTGAAATAAAAATGTTGCACTTTAAATGATAGTTTTTTAATCAGCATATTATTATTACTAATGTTTTATCTTGTTAAAAAGAATTTTTATGATATTTTAACGTTGTGTTTAACATCGTTGCAACAAACATGAAGTTTGTGATTCCTTAATAAATTAAAAATTCAAGTAAATTTTACAAATATGCCTGAATTTGAACAAAGATATGTGAAATTGATTAATTTATGAAGGTCTTTATGGTGAATATAAAAAAAAAATTTGGGAAATTATTAATGTTTTTTAAAAAAATATATATTTTTTATTTTGGGACGTCACGTTTTCGAATCTATGCATAGCTTTTAATTCTAAACAACTTTTCTTAATAACATTTTGCTGAATTTTCTGAAATAGGGGTACTTTATTCTTGTACAAGTTTTATATTTTTTTGCCTACCCTGTACGCCGCTTGACTTGCAACCATTCCAAGTGCACCTGATATGACCATCGAACATGCACCAACTTTTATCAAGAATGAAATTTTCTGAGAAATCGGTAATAAAAAAAATGCCCATATGTTGCACACTTAAACAACCACACTGTATACTCTAGCTGAGGGAAAGAAGCCAATTAGAATAATTTATGCTGACAAATGTTTGAGGTTTAGGTCTTTTTTTTAACTGAATTGGCTATTCCGGTAACTCGTAAAAAAATTTTTCAAAAACTAAAATATTTCCATTATGCTTTTTGGCGGGTTGGATATTTTGACAAATCCCGACGAAAGTGCATCCGTCAACAAAAAAAAAAACTTTTACCACAGTGTTATTTCTGCACTAAATTAATTTTGTTAAAAATATTCTAGTGTAACCAATTTGATTCTAGCACCTTCATATTTATTGGTAATAGCTAATTTTATTTTTTTCTAGCTCATCCAAATTGCAAACTTTTTATAACTCATGGAGGGTTCGGAAGTACCACTGAAACTGTTTATCTCGGTGTGCCAATACTTGCCATTCCCATTTTGGGCGATCAAAAACTCAACGCTGCCAGAGCTGCCGCTCTCGGTTATGGCAAAACCCTCTTATTACCTGATATTACTGAAAACACCTTGACAGAATTTTTAAACGAATTGCTAGAAAATCATAGGTACGTATTTTACTACAAAGCAGTAGGACGGCTAAAATGGTAGCTGTATTGGTACATTAATAATATTTAATATTGTCGAAAAAATTTCCTCCTGGTTTCTTTTTTTTTGGCGCCTACTTCACCTGACGAGCCGAGTACGTATTTTACTACAAAGCAGTAGGACGGCTAAAATGGTAGCTGTATTGGTACATTAATAATATTTAATATTGTCGAAAAAATTTCCTCCTGGTTTCTTTTTTTTTGGCACCTACTTCACCTGACGAGCCGCCACTGCCTAAATTTAAGTCATAATTTTTTTTATTTGATCAGTATTCCAAAAGCTTACATTGGCAGTATCCTGTAGGACACAAATTTTGACACAAAAATTTTTAAGGAATATTACTTAAAACATCAAAAAAACTCCAGAAACAAACATTATTAATGATTCATCCAAATTCATTTCCCAGTCGTAGTGCAATGTAAACAATACAATACATCCAGCATGAAGAATCTTATGTCCAGTGGCCGTTTAACTTTTTTGATTTATTGTATTCTTAGGGTAATGTACGTACTTCCATCTTTAAATAATTTTCTGCCTTTTAAGAAGTCACTTTCTAATCACCAGACCTCACAGAAAAAAATAGGTTTCAAACGACTGATGCGAAGAAATTCTAAGAGATGTATCTAAATCAGTGATTTTCTTAACCATATTCATGAGTAACATTTGGATTTCATATTCCGTATTATGTCAAAATTGATACGCGTTACCTTACATCGGTACATCTTTTAAAAAAAAAACTTATGTCGCTCATAACTTTTCATTTCCTTGAAATAACATTAAACAATATTTTTAAAGTTGTTTGAATTTTTATTATTGTTACTTTACAGCTAGCAATACCTTATTATATAAATTCTTTCAAAAAATGGAAAAAGATTTATAAATTAATTTATACTTACAAAGTCAAAGAACTTAAAAGTCTGGGAGAACAACTAGCTGCTTTAAGACTGTGGCTTTGATCAACATTTCAGATGAATAAATACATTTTCCGGTTTTTTACCAGGAATAAGTACATTTAAGTTTTACACAGAATTTTAAATGAAATCGAAAAAATAAACAATAAAGAGTATGGTTATGAATCACTCCGGTACATTTATTTTATTTACAATTGTATCGTACAGTGGAATTTAATTGTACCTTGGCGTTTTTGGAAACATCGCAAATTATTAATTATTGACGTCACGTATAAGGAAGTGCTTTAGCGCGTGTTTAAAAAGAGGAATTTTATTTGAAGATATCTGGGAATATAAAAATGTGCAATGGCCTTATTGTTCAGCTTAAAATATCTGTGTTATAGCTTAGTAAGTTAAAGAAGTTTGAGCTTTTTAATGGAGTTAACAAGTAGAATAACTGAAAAACCTGAAGAAAATAAGTGCAAATTTAAGTAACTTTCGCATCTTTTTTATTTTTTTTTCTTCTTTAGTTATAGAGAGAATGTAAAAACCAGATCGAGAATAATGCAAGATCGTCCAGTAAAACCAATGGATACAGCAATATACTGGATAGAGTATGTTGTCAGACACAAAGGAGCACCCCATCTTAGAGTGGCAGGAATTAACTTACCATTTTATAAATATTATATGTTGGATGTTCTGGCCGCACTCTTGGCTGGATTATTATTATTGAAATATTTAATAAAGAAGATCTGTAGGTGTTTATGTAATTTAATTGGATCCAAGAAGAATGAAACCGAGAAAAAAACCAAATCTAAGAAAAAACGAGAGTAGGCATGATAATAATATGATTTTATATTTTTGCAAAATAAAAAGATAATACTTGAAAAATTTTGTCTGTTTTTTTGTGCTCAAACAGTTATGCTTTTTGCGTTACGATAGCAAGATTATTATAGATTTTCATATAAGTAACCTGTTGGTTTTCAACGGTGTATTCAAGTATAGTAACTGCTATTTATATTTTAAACCATATCCTTTACTTTAATTGCAATCAATGTTCTTACGAAGCGAATGAAATTAGTGATTCCAGAGATCAAACATAACGATAAAGGAAAAATACATATTTATATTGTACCTAAGTTGGATATTTAGAAAACCAATGGGAGTGGGGAGAAACAATTTTTATCGTTAAATGCTTTATAAGTACATATTGTTCGTTTTAATAGGATTGGAGTTTATTATTACTTATCCTAGTAATAGGTAAATAAACATGTATTACCATTACTGTACCCTTTACCCCATTGTTCGTTTTAATATGTTTGGAGTTTATTATAATTACTTAGTGTTTTTTTTTGCACAGTAATTATTATTATAGAATTTTAAGAAGATTTGAACAATTAAAACGTAGGTTTATTCAAATAAGGTTTATAATTTTAAATTTATCAAAGGCCGGTAATAATATGCAACTTGCTTAAAATAATTTGTGCTTGCAAATTTGCGTAAACGAACATAACCAGTGGCGGATCAAGGACAAAGTCGAGGAAGGGGGGGGGGGGGGCATCAAGACCATAGCCAGCGAAAAATTTGGGGGGTTTAGATTGAGTTTGTTTTTGATATTTTGTCAAAGCAGTGGAAAAATTTCACAGGTAATTATCAAGGCCACGCCTAGTTTATTAAAAATTCAGCAAAAAGAAATTTTGCGTTAAAAGAGATAAAATAGGCTTAATGCTAAAGAAAATTAAAAAAAGACTGAAATATACAGTGAATATTAGTTTTCATTGTTAAACTTTTCAATATTTTTTGATATTATTGTGAAAATTCTTAAATAAATTAATAAGCAAATAATATGTTCTATATATCCCAACATTCTTGATGGGATTTGGAGGGAAAGGTGGGAGGGGGGTTACTGACAAAAGATTTACTTTAAAAAAAAATACATGTGTTAAATTTTTAAAACCAGTAAACATTTCGGAAGCGGAAGGTTAACCCATCCATCTAGCTTTGGCGTTAAATGACACAGTGTCAGTTCAGTCGGCATTATAACAAATGTGTAAAATAATAGAACTAAACTAGCAAAATTGTTTTTGTTAATAAAGTTTTCAATTTTTAAATAGATAGTAATAATTGTAGACATAAAATTGAAATAATAAGTTCCGGTTCTGTTAGCATCAAAGCAATAGCTGCATGACATTTGTTGTTTTTACTACATATTGCGCATGCTTACTATCCCTGTAACGAGCCGCATATAGTGGCCTCACTAATCAATAGCCTGGTTGCATAACATTGGCAAAATACTGATGGTTGTGTACAGAACCCCCAATACCCAATCACGCTATAGCCGATAGCTAGAAACCTAAAAAGGTGCTAAAAAATTCACATTTTCTTAGGCTTCAATAGCCTAAAATTAATTTGAAAAATTGAGTTGTTTAAAATATTTTTTATTATTTCAGAAAACACACCAACAAGTTTTAATAATGAATCTTTTGACACCAGAGTGGCAGCTTTGTGAGAAAATAAGTGTGAAAAGATTCAAACGTTTCGTACGACAGCAAAGAAAATAAACAATTTTAAAAACATAAATTAAGCATTAATTTATTGAGCAAGAAAATAACTTTTACTTGTCAAAATAGTCCTTTAATATTTTGGCTTAATTTTGTTAGTAAATTCATTTTTTAATGTTGGTTGCTTTGTTATTTTAAATGGTACTAAATTCCATTTTTTTTCAGAAAAATATACCTACAGCAAAGCAAGTAAAAACATCAAAAATTTAATTTGCCAACCATACAATTAAATTTAACATTTTTGTTTTTTCCAATAATTAACATTTCTCTTCGTTAGTGTTTTGTGGTTTTCAGTGTCTGCTGCTTGCCCGGTGAGATTTCTTATGGGAGCATGAGAAACAAAGTGACGTAATAGATGGCTCCAGACTATTCACTCAAGTTTGGCCCAACGGTCAGCCCAACAATCTGTCGTTTAATAAAAGACGTTCCTAGTTGTCTCCGTCTTTTTTTACATCATTGTTTAAAGATTCAAGCCCTAGTGTATAAAGATGTCTGACAACACAAACAAATTAAAATAACGGTCATGGTCTGATGATGCCCATAACTGGGCGAAACATGTAACCTTTCGTAAATGAAACTGATACTGTAGATTAAAAGTTTACATCTCGTTATTTCAATAATAATTTATTCGATATTCTACTTTACACCGATTTGACCCATTTATAGTCAACTAAAATGTACTTTTGCTAAATTTATTTATAAAATTTCGATTTCTACACTACAGTCTACGAAACATGAAGAATAATAATTTCTACAAGCAAAATAATGCTAGCGGTTAAGACTTAAATAAATAATCAGATTATGCTTCAGGTGCGTTAATTATAATCATATGGGCATGTTCCTTAACACACCTTTGTTACTGTCAGACTGATGAGAATCAGAATTATAAAAAGTGCTAGTGAAATCGGATGTAAAGTTATAATCATAGTCACTACTTATTGTCACTAATGCTGTTTGTTACAATTATCATTATCAATATTGACCAATAAATTCAGAGATAAATTATTGCTCAGATGAGAGAAGGAGGTTAAAGAATTGGTGTTTATAGGACCTTTTGTAACCCATCAAGACATTAGTTAAATCACAAGATATAACAGAATTTAGCTCCTGACTTATTGTCATGCATGTTATGTTATTATGATTTTAAAGTCCTTTAAACACCTGATTCTTCAATCTTCTTTTTGCCAGGCTGTTGTAAATTAGAGCGGCGTTTTAGCTAAAAGATCGTTGAAATAAAGAGGAGTGATGCCTTGGAACATCAAAAAGTTCTCCATTCCGGGTTTCGCGATTGTGCAAATCGGAGCCTTTGGTTAAAAGATCGCTTAACTAAATTGGGATACCTACCAGACGAATCAATGCGAAAAACTAAGTGGACGATTACAGCTAGAGAGACGGATTTCTTTAGGTGATCAATACACCTGATGGAGTAGGTCAGTTTCAGCATGCTGTTTTTGCATCTCTGGCAAGTTCTAAGTAAACAGTGTCACCAGTAAAGTCCGCATCATATGGGATTTTTTTTTATTAATAGTTTTATTCGAAATTTGACTTTGGCATCAAGTTCTGCTTCGATCGAGATGAAAATTAAGCAAAAAAATAGTAGTCACGTGATTCGCATTATCTGTCAAATTTTAATTTTTTCCAAAAAATAATTGAAAAGTGGGGTTATTTCTGAAAATATCGAAAAAAGTTATAAAAAAAAGTTTTTTTTAATGCAGTTTCTAGTCCACATGCAAAATTTCAGCTGCCTAAGATAATTTTGATTTTTTAACTATATTTTGTATATTGCACCACTTTTGCAAAATAAGACTCAACGCAACCTACATAAAACTTCTTAGTTTTAACAATGCTTTATTTCAGATACATTTTCTTTAAAGTAGCGCCATCTTAAATGTGTGTTTTTCTACAAAATCAAATTATTAAAATTTGGTCGCATGTGATGCAAAGTTTATTTGTTTTTGACCCTGTATAAGGTAACTTCATAAAATAAGTATTCTTCAAAACGTAGTGTGTGCCTGAAAGTAAAAAAAAATAAATAATAAAGTAAAGGGATTTTAACTTAAATCGTTGAAAATAGATAAACTTTACGTTAAGTTAAACTTAAATTTATTTTCCACTTAATGAACACTTTACTGATGACACTGTGTTCTTTTTTGTCTTAATATTAAGGTGTATAACTTTCAGACACAAACTACGTTTTCAAAAATACTTATTTTAGGAAGTTACCTTATACAGGGTCAAAAACAAATAAACTTTGCATCACATGCGACCAAATTTTAATAGGCCAATTTCGATTTTGTAGAAAAACACACGTTTAATATGGCGCTTCTTTAAAGAAAATGTATCTGAATTAAAGCCTTGTTAAAACTGAGAAGTTTTATGTAGGTTGCATTGAGTCTTATTTTGCAAAAGTGGTTCAATTTACAAAATATAGGTAAAAAATCAAAATTATTTTTTGGAAAAAATTAAAATTTGACAGATAATGCAAATCACGTGACTACTATTTTTTTGCTTAATTTTCATCTCGATTGAAGCAGAACTTGATGCCAAAGTCAAATTTTGAATAAAGCTATTAATAAAAAAAATCCCATATGATGCGGACTTTACTGGTGACACTGTATATAAAAGGCAATTTAAAAAAAATTATCATGGAAAGTAAATATAATAATAAATTTAAAAATTTACAAATATTACCTTTATTTTAGATTCTTATATAAAATTACACGCAATCCAAGGTTATTCCACCCGAAATTATTAATGTTTATTTATAATTATCATAAAAATCATAATGACATGTCAATTTTTATCTATAATTAACACAAACAGGTAACTGCGGTTAAAAAGTTTTTTAAAACAGAGGTTCCCAATGTGTGGATCAGTGGCGGATCCAGCAGTTGCAAATAACGTTTTTTATTTCAAGTTAATCATGACCGAAAAAAATTAGTCGGTTCTTATAAGTTACTTGACTTTGATTTTAAAACCTTTTTAAATTTAAGCCGAGCTATTGATTCTATTATAACAAATTTCTTTTCTTATTCTAAAGCTATAACAAATTTCAGTAAAATATTGAGTGCAATAGGTATAATACTTTAACGCTCTACTACTCTCCTATACCTACAGGTTACCTGAGCTAATCTATGTCATCAGATTTAAAAATAAAAGAAAATTCTTTGAAGTCACTGTTATTTTGTCCAGTTTGACACTCTAGAGACGGTGTTTTAAAGGGAAAAGTCGATAAACGTATGTATCTACAAAGGATTAACAAGCCTATAAAAGCTTTTAATCAATAATACAATAATTATAAGTTATATAAATATATTATAAAAAAAGGTTTTAAACGTAACAGAAATGTTACACTCCACTTAGACACAAATCACTGTCGGACAGACAAAGAAATACACTATGCGTAATGAAATAGGTATAACTAAAACTCGACTACCGACTACCGGCGCGACGGCTCGGGAATCCCGGCCAGGACCCTTTTTGTACTGTCGAGTGGAGACGACTTGCGACGAATTCGCACGATGTAAAGTTCTTTCTTTCCCTGCTGCTGTTACTTTTTGGGAAACTGATTTCGAATTAGATAGACAAATCCGAAAAGAAGCTTTTGAATAGATTGCATGAATTTCTCTTTTAACAGAATTGAAGGCCAAGAGAACATTGAACTAATCCCAAAATCAGATGGGTTGTTATCCTAAAAGTGAATATTTTAGTTAAATTAATTTGCATTGCCCTGAAAAAAATAACCGGTACACAGGTAGACCGAGCTTTCCCCTAAGCCCTAAGCTATAGTCAGATCTGGTCTTAACGTGCGGGTCCAAAGGTCACTGATCATATGCGTCAAATCAGACAACACAGAGGCTATCAAAATGTTGTGAGATTATTTACAAATATACCGAAGGAAGGAAAAATAGTTTCATTATTTTAGCTATCGCGAAGATAGCCACATATACCTAATATTATTGGTTTTGTAAAAATTATGTACAGGGGAGTTGAAAAAGTTACAAATAAATTATATAATCGTTAATTATATACCTACTGTACCCTTTAATTAAAAACGACAATAATAAACAGTGCAATTTATTTTAACAATTTTATTACTAAAACCTAAAAATACAATGGCATTTAGTCACATGTTTTTCATAATAAGACTTTGCACCAGCCCATATTATCTATTGCGTTAAACTGGCAATGATATGGCGGCAGTCGTAGAACCTCATGACCATATTCACGCATTATTTCATCTACCGCGTATATTTTGGGTTTTTTAAGAGACTTTGCTATTGATAGGAGTTCCGATTTAAGCATATTTGGTAAAGGATTTTGGTTGTGTTTTTCCAGCCACTCATAAATATCACTTTTTCTCCAATATGAAGTAGGCTGTTTATTTAAAATTCTTGAATGATATGATGCATTATCTAATACAATTAAAGACGGATCATCCAAATTTGGTATCAATTGAACTTTTAACCATTTTTCAAACATTTCGCAATTCATATTATCATGATAGTCAGCACTTTTTGATGTTGAAGAAAAAATTAAACCGCACCTGCAACATATCCTGTTACAGAACCGGCATGCAAAATAATAAAACGCTTTCCCGTACCGCACCCCTTTTTCCTTTTAACACTTTTTACAGGCTCATCTTGCCAAGATTTTGAACCACTTCCATTCGAAAATATCCACGTTTCGTCTAAAAATACCACTTTTCTAAATTTCGATTTGTAATTGTCTGTATATTTTTTTAAAAACTAAACACGCTGACTTACTATCTGTGGCTGCTCACATAAAAATCTTCGGTTACAGTCTTTTTTATAGCGAAAACCTAAATTTTTTATTACTTTTGATAACGCTTCAAGTCCAATTTCCAAAACACCCCGAATTTTTAATGTTTTTTGTAAAACTGGAAGAGTTACATTGGTTTTTGATTGGTATAAATCGTAAATCACATTTCGAACTCCCATTTTAATATTTTCGCTTAAATCCTCAGTCTTTGGCTTTCTTCGTTTACACTTTTTAGTATTCTTGGGTATTATGTTATATTTTGTTTCATGCATAATTTTCTGCACAGTCCTTAAACTAATTCCCAGTGCTTTGGCTACTGTTTCCTGAATATTAGTTGGCGAATTTTCACTTTTTCTTTTATTTTCAAAATAGTTTATCAGATTAAGTACCATTTTTTTTTGATTGGGGATGCAAAAACCCAGAAAATTGTTTCATTTTGTCACAAACTGTCAAAGTCACAAAACTGGCATATTTAAAATAAAACGTAGCTGGTGCTATTATAAGCTTTTTTAGAATCGCTGGAAAGTAAATACATAATATCCTTTTTTTTCATGTCAAAATGGAATAAGTCTGTCTCAATTATCTTCTGATTTTATTTAGAGGGTAAAATGAAACGCAAGTAAAGAAAACAAAAACTGAGAGTATGTCTTTCTTGAATCGTATGACCCGCACGATAAGACCAGATCCGACTATAGCAATAGAATAGGCAATTTTCTGAATTTAGAAAAAAAAATGTTAATATTCCTCTTTTCTTAGTTCTGGATCCTGCCCTGCTATATACGAAAACGAAGATTGATTATATGACTGTTATTATTATTGATAAGATTTTTTGCTTTTGTGTAAATAGTAGCCGATATGTAACACTGGAACAGTTACAAACCACAATAATAAAGATGAAGTACTTAGTAACTTGTGTTGTGTTAATTTGCTGTGTTAGTGACATTTTTTGTTTGAAATTGTTGTTGTTGTTTCCTATGCCGTCTAGAAGTCATTATATTTTGGGAAATGCCTTAGGAAAAGGTCTTGCTAGTGCTGGGCACGAAGTCACCATGTTATCAGCTTTTACTGAAAAAAACCCACCAAAAAACTATAAGGAAATTGTGATTGATGAACTGTTTAATTTAAAAAATTTAACTAGTAAGTCTATAATAATTTGGTTAAACTTCCCAAAAACACGTTCAATTCATTCATTCATTCCGAAATATTATGCCAGCGATTTTTTTCACCATGCCTTAACATAATATTTTCTAGTGGCGTTCTAACCTTTTTTGTGTTTTTATTGATGTAATAGTATATTATTTAAGGAGCGTATAATGTAGGCTATATTAAACGAGATTTTGGCTCGTGTTTTAAGAATCCGAGTGTTATATGGCCATTATACGCGAGTCAAATACTTTATCTACGACTATTCAGTATTCAAAAAATTAGAAAATGCATTTAGAGCAACAAATTTTAATACAATAGGATATTTTTATATAACAAGGTAATATTATTAATGGTATTTCTTAACTAGAAAATACAATTCAACAATGTTAGCAATAATTAAACAAAATACTATTACTTATTTCTAATTTTTCATGAAATTAATGATTGTAACATTAGAGCAATTATGAAAATGAATGGGAGCAGGAATATTACTTATGCATACCGTTTTTATTAGTAATAGAAAAAGTTTCGGAGCTAACATTATTTACAGTGGTAGATGTAGAAGGGCATAAATTTGAGTTTATTTGTTTTAAAATTTTATTAGCACCGTCTATTTCAGTTTTTTTTGAATCAGCAATATAACCTTCATTGTTGGGACCGTGGATTATGAAATCTCATAATCCACGGTTGTAGATTATGAGAACTATGGTAATATGAACCACATTATATATGTACTAACAAACACATTATACTTCTATTATTATAAACAGTCGTAGATAAAATATTTTTATCTGTTTGTATACAGAGTGCGCAAGAAAGTCCGGATCAAATGGGATTTTTTTTTATTATTATAGGTATAGGTAAAAATTGAAAAAGCTGTTAGTTTTTGCTTACCTAAAAATTAAAAATGACATTTACTGAAGCAGCTATACGACTTGCGTTACCTGTCAAATTTGACATTTTTAATAAAATAGGTTCAAAAATGCCCTTATTTATCAAAATATCAAAAAACTTTATTCGAGAAAGTTGTTTATTTAGGAATTTTTAGCCTCTGTGCGAAATTTTGACAGTCTAATACAATTTTTATTTATTGCCAGGTTCTTGAAAATTTTGATCAACCCTCGTAGATTAACTTTTATACATCGATGTAAAACCATTTGCCTTTACTTCATTTGTAATCTTAATGCAATTTTGTATGAAATTTTTGTTTTTAATTATTTATTTTGCTTCAAAAACTGAAATTATTGATCAGCATGTAATGTTTGATGCAAAGTTTATCTAATTACTTCAATTTTGCCAAAACCGACGTTTCTCATTTTTCTTAAGTTAGTAAACAGATGTACAAAAAGAAAATATTGGGAAGCTTTCGTTGAAATTTTACTTAATAAATATTGGATCAAAAAGAATAAATATTAATCGCTCGAAACATTTTATTCGACAAAAATATAGTTTGCATCAAACATTACATACCTACTAACTGATCAATAACAATTTCAGTTTTTGAAGCAAAATAAATAATTGGAAACAAAAATTTTACACAAAATTACATTAAGATTACAAATCAAGTAAAGGCAAATGGTTTTACATCGATGTATAAAAGTTAATCTACGAGGGTTGATCAAAATTTTCAAGAACCTGGAAAAAATAAAAATTGTATTAAACTGTCAAAATTTCGGACAAAGACTAAAAATGCCTAAATAAACAACTTTCTCGAATAAAGTTTTTCGATATTTTGATAATTAAGGGCATTTTTGAACCTATTTTATTAAAAATTTCAAATTTGACAGGTAACTCAAGTCGTGCAGCTGCTTCAGTATACGTCATTTTTGGTTTTTAGGTAAGCAAAAACTAATTACCTTTTCAATTTTTACCTATACCTAATAATAAAAAAAAATCCAATTTGATGCGAACTTTCTTGCGGACACTGTATTGTAAAGTAAAATTAAAGTTGAAAAAAAAACGCTCCCATCGTTTATATTATTAAGAAAGACTAGTGTGATTTTCACTGCAGCATTAGTGTTATAATGAGCTTTTATACATTTTTAGATAAGACTTAATAAAAATAAGGTTTTTGAAAAATTATTTATCATTAGTTAACATTTTTTAGAGTTCGGATTCTAATGTAAAGAACTCGCACCCGTCGTGGAATACTGTAACATTGCAAAATAATCAATTTTCAGCAAATGTTTTTTTATTTTTGCATTTTGCTTTCTGCTGATTATGTTTATGTATTTTCGCCGGGATTTAAGCTAAATATACTAGTTAAGATGTTTAGTTCACTTTGTTATTGATAAATAGACGTATTTCGCCAATACTAGGACACACTATGCCATTTTGTTTAAAATTTCGTACTTGTTACAGTATTCGAGGGACAACAAAAATAATTTTAAATTTGTTTTAGTGTTTTATGGACAGTAATTCCTAATTATTGTTCATGGTTTAGTGTTTCATGGACAATAATTCTTAATTATTGTTCATGTTTCAGTGTTTCATGGACAATAATTCTTAATTATTGTTCATGTTGTCATAATAATGATAATAATAATAATAGTAATAACTTTATAGACAATAATATCGACGGTGGAAACTATTTTATTTTAAACTAGTTTATTCTTATTTATTAAAACGCATGTAAAAAGAATGTAATTTGATTTGGTTAATGTCTTTAAGTGGTACAAACGACATTTCTTTAATTAAAAATAATTTATCAATAATATTAATAATTTAAGTATGTGGGTGAATAAGTAATATTATTATCTACAGCTTATGGATACAGGTATTTAAAGGAATAAATTATTAGCTTTTTAAAGGAACGCAAAAAAGTATTTATTTTAATATTAAGAACATTGTAAACTTAAACAAAATATTTTTTAACAGTAACTCAGCAGACAACCATTATGTACTCAAGCTGTTGTAAAAATCAAAGTAAGTTTTTTTTTAACATAGTTATTGTTTACTAGGGACATTCTGAACATTAATTTGTTTAAAAGCAACCGGAATAGTTGCGTTGTATGCTTTTTCACAGCCCAGTTCTTAATTTTTTTCAATTCTCTCGCCCAATGTAATAATTGTAGCAGATGCCCTTGTTTTTAATTTGCTTTTGTTAAGATAAGCATCGATAACGTTGAAATTTTCGGCGCGGTACGATATTTTGTACAAAAAGGCAAAATGATTTTCCCGGTTAAACTTCATAATCTTAATTTTGGCGAAGGGAACTGCCTCATTTTTTTTGTTCGTTTTAAAATTTTGTTCAATCTCTAAATATTTAACATCGATGAAATCTTCGTGACTGAGTTCGTTTACGGTGTAATCGCTGTTCTCGTAAGTTGAAAGTATTGGGATGGGACATAAATACGTTCTCTTAATTTCTTTTCCAATGACAGAATGAGCGCTATCGCCCTTATTCTGAGTATGCCCCTTGATTTAAAATGTATGCTCTATTGTTGTAATGTTTTTGAATGGGCAAAAACAATACATGTACATCATTACCATGTATATAGCAAAAACAATTAGTCTGAACAACATTGTAACATTAAAAAATGTCACGACAGGTGTCCGGGAAAAACAGTAACATCTCGCGTCTCTTGACCGACTCGTCCGGTAGCTTTTAAGTGTGACTGAGATGTTGCAGTCTTTCGCAGACGCGGCTTTAAGAATCCCACCACCGAAAGACTGAAACAAGTGCCATCTACCGGTCGACCGTTAAACTAACTTTGGCGTCTTGTTCCTCGAACAATTTACTTACTTTTCTTAGTTGAATGCCGTAACAAACCTAAACTTTAAAAAAATTGAGATGTTACAGTATTCCACGACGGGTGCGAACTGAATAGAAAATAAACTTGGCGAAAGTTAAAAAGAGATCGATTTAGTTAGACTCAACGTTACATTCCCATTCCACTCTTAATGCATTCCCATTCCATAGCAGCAAATACGTTCCGATAGCGAAGCACCCTCCGCGATGTTTAACGTTTTCAATTTCTATCTTGGCTGAATTTTTCAGGTAAGCGTAGATACGGGGAAATCCTGCTGGTATTTTGAAATGGTTTATTCGCAAGAACAAAAACTTAAAATTATTTTTTCTATTTCACGTTCAGGTTTTTAGGATACGCATTTGCGTATCGTAATGAAGCTATTTCGATACGCGTTTTTTCTTTATTTGTTGTTGGTAACATTTAAATGTGTTATTTCATTGACTTGCGCGGCCTTTGTGATTTACGAGAAAACCCATTTTTCGCAGAGGAAAAATAGCTTGATAACCTACTTTTTTATTCTGTGTGGATAACAGTCATGTATGTTGGTTGCATAAATTTATAAATCAATCTTTTGTAGATGCTTCAAGCTATCATTTTCTGCCAAATCCTATCCAAAATTCAATCTACTAACCTTCCAAAGTCGATTTTAACTTCAACTTTATTTGAATTTTCCATCTTCCCTATACTAAATTGCAATGCCGTGACGTAAACTCACGCTCTGTATATGCACCGAATGTACAAGGATCACACAACGTATTCCGTCCAATTTCAAATCTCATATCGCTAAAATAACTTTAGAATCTCGTGGTGAAAATGGGTCAATAAATCAAAACATTACAGTTTGCAAAATAATTTTTGTTGTCCAGAGGCTACTATGATTAAAAAAAGTATTACCAACATAAAATTTAGACATAAAAATTTACAAAATTTAAAGGATTTATTTTCTTTTTAAAATGTATTTTTCTTGATTATAAAAGGTGAAATAGAAAAAAATCTATAAAGCACATGTTTCATAAGGCGTTTTAGCGCACGTGTCAATAAAAAAACTCGCCACTTTGTGGCTTGTTTTTTAAAATAGACGCGTGCGCTAAAACCGCTTCTTATGAAACGTGTATTTTAATATACTATTTTCTAATTTTGTATCATTACAAATCTATTACGATACGCATTTGCGTATCGTAATGAAGCTATTTCGATACGCGTTTTTTCTTTATTTGATGTTGGTAACATTTAAATGTTTTATTTCATTGACTTGCGCGGCCTTTGTGATTTACGAGAAAACCCGTTTTTCGCAGAGGAAAAATAGCTTGATAACCTACTTTTTTATTCTGTGTGGATAACAGTCATGTATGTGGGTTGCATAAATCTATAAATCAATCTTTTGTAGATGATTCAAGCTATCATTTTCTGCCAAATCCTATCCAAAATTCAATCTACTAACCTTCCAATGTCGATTTTAACTTCAACTTTATTTGAATTTTCCATCTTCCCTATACTAAATTGCAATGCCGTGACGTAAAATCACGTCTTTTGAAATTCGAAAAAAAGTAGCAAAATCGCCCGAATTTCCGAACGCTCTTTATATGTACCGAATGTACAAGGATCACACAACGTATTCCGTCCAATTTCAAATCTCATATCGCTAAAATAACTTTAGAATCTCGTGGTGAAAATGGGTCAATAAATCAAAAAATGACAGTTCGCAAACTAATTTTTGCTGTCCAGATGCTACTATGATAAAAAATAGTATTACCAACATAAAATGTTGACATAAAAATTTACAAAATTTGAAGGATTTCTTTTCTTTTTAAATATGTGTTTTTTATTGAAAAAACTACAAATTAGAAAAAAAAGTATAACGTATGTGTTATATAAAGCAGTTTTAAGCACTTGTCCCGTTATATAACATGGACGCGTGCTATAAAATGATGCTTTATAAAACGTGTACGTTAATATACTATTATGTAACGCGAAGGCTGAGAGTGAAGTAGTTGGGTGTTTTGCATTTTTGTATCAATCTGTCCCAACACGCAAAACTATCATAAATATTTTTGATTGATTTAAGAAGTCGGAAAACATACCAGTGTTTTATTTTTCTCCATAAGCTTATAAAAATAAATCATTATAAATAATTGTGGAATTTTTAAACTAGTTAACAACATAATATGAAAAATACCTACGTAAAATAATTCGAAAATGCGCGGTACAACGTACAACCCAAACGAAATTCTGGATATTACTGAATTACTGAAGTGAATACCTTCTGCATTTTTGTAGCAAAAAATAAATTATCCCCTTTCTGGCCTCGCCATGCCGTTGTTCACGTCGCACGCCGCAACACTGATGATCTGTATTTACTCACAGAAAATGCCACTGTAACCAAAAGTGTATGACCATTTGGATACTGCAGTCTCGTAAATAAAAAATAGTTTCACTCTTTTCTCACTTATTATACAGGGTGTCCAAAAGTAATGGGACACAGAGCAACAGCAGACTCCTTAAGGCGAAATAATGCGATTTAATTAAACTTACGTTATTCCAAAATTGATAACAACCAACATACAGGGTGTCAAAGTTTTAATTTTGTTTCCGTTTTTTTTGCGATTATTTCTTAATAAAACTACAAAGCGCCTCAAAATTAAGCGTTTTGGGGTTTTTTAAGGTGAGGAATTCAAAATTATTAAAATATTTTTTTTTATTTAAAATAGTTTTTGTGTAACCACAGTAGAGGGCGCGCTGCCTACGGCATGGCCTACTTCTTTTAGCTGGCATAACTTTGTTTGGGCTTCTTATATCGACCCGACTATTAAAAAAATAAGTTACTTTACTTCTTTTACATCAAAAACGTATAACTTATTGAAGTCGCTAGGAGCAACCATTTTCGAGATAATCGCATTCGATATTTTTAATGCAAGAATGCTAAAATATTTAAAATATTTGTGTATTCGTATTAGTATTACTTATCACAGCTGGTCTTGATTAAAAACAACGACGTTTCTAAGGTAACAGCATTTGTTACACAAAGTATCATCTGTCAAAGTTAATAAAAATTTTTGATTAGAATAAAATTAATAATTCCGTATAAGTACGAAAAAGCGTTTTTATTAGAAAAAAATAGTCAACCTTAAGTATTTACATTAACTTTGACACTTAGCAAATGTAGCTGATTTACAATAATTTTAAGTCAGAAATTCACCGTTGCCTGATTTTCCGTTGTTTTTGGACCACGTAATTGTTGCATTGGACCTATAAAATGCGATTATCTCGAAAATGGTTGCTCCTAGCGACTTCAATGAATTATACGTTTTTGATGTAAAAGAAGTAAAATAACTTATTTTTTTAATAGTTGGATCGATATAAGAAGCCCAAACAAAGTTATGCCAGCTAAAAAGAGTGGGCCATGCCGTAGGAAGCGCCCTCTACAGGTTACACGAAAACTATAGATAATTTTGAATTCCTCACCTCAAAAAACCCACAAAACCCTTAATTTTGTGGCGCTATATCGTTTCGTTTAGAAATAATCGCAAAAAAACGAAAACAAAATTAAAACTTTGACACCCTGTATCTTGGTTGTTATAAATTTTGGGATAAGGCAAGTTTAAATAAATCGCATTATTTCGACTTAAGGAGTCTGCTGTTGCTCTGTGTCCCATTACTTTTGGGACACCCTGTATAAATACCTATTATGCCTAATTTTAATATAATTATTATTACATTTTTTCTCTTACTTTTTAGAAGACGGAATCATGAAGGGCAAAAATATGTATGAAATGGGAAACAATCCAGCCATTTTAGGCCTTTTTATGATAAATTTTTTGGGCGATATAATGACAACCAAATTTTTTGAGCAATCCAAAGTACAAGAATTACTAAAATCAGATGAACATTTTGATGCAGTTATTATGCAACAATTTTTTAATGACGCCATGGGGATTTTTGCGTATCATTTTAAAGCACCTTTGATATTATTTAGTTTAGTAGGAGCCAATAGATGGGTTAACAATTTGGTAGGTAATCCGGCACCTCCTAGCTACGTTCCTGATGTTTTCTTAAGTTACACTAGCGACATGAATTTCTTACAACGTACATATAATTTTCTTTTTGGAATACTATCTGATTTATGTTTGTCTTTTATGGTATATCCTAAACAAAACGCTGCTATAAAAAAATATTATGCGAATGCTCCCGATTTAAAAGACTTACAAAATAATGTCTCTTTGGTGCTAGTAAATTCGCATGAGAGTGTGAGTGAACCGGTACCTAGCGTTCCAAATATGATTTATATTGGTGGTTTTCATTTAAATTCACCAAAAAAACTGCCAGTAGATCTTCAGACTTTTATGGATAATGCAAAAGATGGTGTCATTTACTTCAGCATGGGATCTAATTTGGTACCATCGGACATGCCTAAAGAAAAAAAGGATGCTATTTTAAAAGTACTTGGAACAAGAAAAGAAAAGGTACTATGGAAGTGGGATGAAGAGATTTTAGACAATAAGCCAGATAATGTAATGATATCAAAGTGGTTTCCACAGCAAGCTATTTTAGGTAAGCATATTATATCGTATAATTAGCTTATAGTATTTAAAACTATATTAAGTACTGTTTTAGTAGATACCATTTTATATTTGTTGGATTATTTCAACTAGCTTAGTAGCTTGAATGATATGCAGAAAATATTGGTGTGTCTACAAAAAGAAAATAAATATTTTTTTTGAAGTGAGTAAATAATATAGAAGGGGTAATAAAAAAGGTTATCTTCCAAACAATGCAATAAATAATGTAATCTCCGGTAACTTCAATAGACTGGCATCACTTGTACTGGAATTTCACCAAAAAAAAGTTAATACTATTATTGTGGAAAATAAACGTCAATTTTAATTTAATTGGTTATCGTCTGCAAATTGACCTCAATAGCCAGTAGTTTCAATATTGTTAAGACACACAAGTATTTACACAGGTCATTCAGAATGTACTAAATTAAAATACTTCAAATAAAATGTTAAAACTTAATGTCTAATATCATTGTTAAAAATTAAAAATTTTTAGCTCAACGAAAATTGTGAAAAATGCTTTGATGGTGTAAAATGTATTCTAAATTAATATTACCCTATCACGACATTTAAACTGCGTCATCGACAAATTTTTTATGCTTTAGGAATTTTATTTAAATCGAGTTCCGCAATCTGTCCCACAGCCTTTTTCTCTATAGTCTAAAAACCCTTCGAGCTTGGGGCGTGTATCCTCACGCACGAGTATCCTACAGCACGCAACTGTGGAAAACACTGAAGTGGGCAGTCCTCAGGTTTGCTCGGGAAACACTACCAGCAGAAACAAGTTGCTCCCCCAACTTCCCAGCGATCACCCCTCCCCCCCCCCCACACACACCCACACATGTGCATCCCACAGTAGACCAGAATCAAGAGTGACACCTACGAATCGAACCATCTTACTTAAAACATTAGTCTTGATAATGTCCCGCAGCGAAAAGAACATTGGTGTTTGCACTTAACCATTCCTCCATTTTCTCTTGCAGTATTAGATATTTAGCCAGTAGTACTGCAGCAGCAATTGAAATCGTGGTGTCCGCAAGAGTGAAAACCTAGCTGAGCAATAGCGATCCACCATTGACAAGTTGTTAATAAAAATAAAAAATAAAAGGGGTTCCAGGATTGACTCATTGGGGACACGAACGGTAATCCTTCTCTTTGCAGATCGCTCCATCCATGACTACTACCTGGTGCCGATCAGTGAGATAAGATCGTACTACCTAGTTAAACACTATATGGGTTAATTGTATGCTCCTATCTTGCGCAGGGGATTCTCATGCGAGACACAGTTAAATGCTTTACGCAAATCGCAAAACACAAGACACCCAATATTGTATTTGTATCCTTTCGGAATCATAATGTCATCAGTAAAAAGGTTGTCCCTCAACCGAAAAGGGTTTCGCGGAGGAACAATTGGCAAGAGGATTCTTGTGGGGGAATTTGACTAGCCACATAGTGACCCATGTTTTAGAAAATGGCATTAAACTCATCAGGCGATACATTGCTTACCAAATCCTTCTTTTCAGTATTCCAATGTTAGTTTATTATATTTCAAATACATCATGACGGATTATTAGAACCAATTATCACATTATCATTTGCAGCGCGGATCGCACTCTGATATTGCGATTTGAAGGAACGATATCTCAAACCGATACCCACCTACCCACGTGACCATACTGTCTATACAGTTCGCTCAACAATGCGAGATGATCCCGCATAACTCTCAGCTCATTGGTAAACCAGCTGATGTTATTATCTTGGTCCGATCTGACACGGTAGTTCTTTTCGAAAAGAGCGAGCATCGCTACTGTACAGGTGGAGTTTGACTATGAATACTAACGCTTACAAGCTCACCAAGGTGATTAGATGTGTTCAAGTCAACAGTTTATATGCTCAGAGAACCCTCAGCGGCTCACGAAGATGTTGTCAAGGCAAGCCCTATCCCTGGTGGGAGTAAATATTGTCTGCCTGGGACCATAGGTAGCAAAATTATCTCTCTAGCAACATTATTCACATTTAGAAACTCTAAGCTCTGTAAGTCAAAAAAATGCGTGCAAAGATGGTAGTACGAGCCTGGGCAACCTTTTTAACTTTAAAAATAACAAGAAATCGTACAGTTCAACGTACTGATATACGACCTCATAGGTATTATAAATTTGTTATATTACCAACTTATCTTATTTCTTTCTAGCTCATCCAAATTGCAAACTCTTTATAACTCATGGAGGATTCGGAAGTACCACAGAAACAGTTTACCTTGGTGTACCAATACTTGCCATCCCCATTGCGGGTGATCAAAAGCTAAATGCCGCCGCGGCTGCTTCTCTTGGTTATGGCCAGGTCATCTCTTTTTCTGAACTCAATGAAAATAAATTAACAGAATCAATAAATGAATTATTGGAAAATCCTAGGTATGCATTTTTCCCTAACGCAGTATTAACTGCGTCTGTTTCATTTTCTTTTATAACACTTTGCGATTGGTTACCAAAACTTCATTTATTACCTTGTACCAGTAGTCGTCAATGAGTTCTTTCCTCTTAATAACACCTTTCCAGTTTGTTTGAAATCGCAGGAGATTCCAAACTGTATACGACTAACATTAAAATTAACTAATTTATATGGCCGTAGTTAGTTGCCGCGTGTGGGATGGCAGAACGTTCGGCTAGTGAACAAGCGGTTCTGATTCCCTACGGAGGCATAAAACTTTTTCAATTTTTTAGAAACTCTGTCTGCAAGCCTCTAAATATTTTTTAGTTATACTAATGTTCCAATAGTACGACAAAGAACAATAACTCTCTTATGGTGTTGGATAGAAACAAATTTTTTTAAAAGAATTTTACAGGATCCTTAGGAGTACATTTTAAAAATATATTACGATATACAGGGTCTTTTGTAAATCCAGGCCACATCAAACTTATATTTATTTTAATGAAACACCCTCTTTTTTATTTCATAATTAAACTCCGTTTACTTTTCTGATTCTTTTGATCTAGGGTTTAATTAATTTATACAGGGAGAATTAATGGCCCATTTTATTTCAACATTGTTATGATTTCATAGGGCTGTATCTTTGTGGTAAATTGCAACAAGAAATTTATTTTGTAATTAGAAGATTTATAATATGGCCTTATTTTATAATTTTTATTGCAGATTTAAATTTGTCATTTGTCAAAACTCTCATTTTCTCAATTTTTTAAAATGGAACACCCTATATATTATTATTCTTTTATAAAAATCTTTATCTGTTTGATCATTTTTATTAAGCATACCATAATATACCCAAATTTGAGATATTTCACTTTTATATGGGAAATATCAAAAATTGGTAAGAAATTAAAGTAGCCATGGAAATGTTAATTCTGTTCTAAAAAACAGCTCATTATAACCTAACATTTTGTCATATGAATAAATACGTTTTCCGGTATTTTACCAGGAATAAGTACTTGAAATCGAAAAAATTAACAATAAAAAGTATTGTTATGAATCACTTCGGCACATTTATTTTATTTACAATTGTATCGTACAGTGAAATTAAATTGTACCATCGGCGTTTTTGGCAACATCGCAAATTATTAATTATTGACGTCACGTATAAGGAAGCGTTTTAGCGCGTGTTTAAAAAGAGGAATTCTATTTGAAGATATCTGGTAATATAAAAATGTGCATTGACCCCTATTATTGTTCAGCTTAAAATATCTATCTTATTGCTTAGTAAGTTAAAAAAGTTTGAACTTAATAATGGAGTTAATAAGTAGAATAACTGAAACACCTAAAGAAAATAAGTGCAAATTTAAGTAACTTTCGCATTTTTAAAATTTTTTTTCTACTTTAGTTATAGAGAGAATGTAAAAACTAGATCGAGAATAATGCAAGATCGTCCAGTAAAACCAATGGATACAGCAATATACTGGATAGAGTATGTTGTCAGACACAAAGGAGCGCCCCATCTTAGAGTGGCAGGAATTAACTTACCATTTTATAAATATTATATGTTGGACGTTCTGGCCGCACTATTGGCTGGATTATTATTATTGAAATATTTAATAAAAAAGATCTGTAGGTGTTTATGTAATTTAATTGGATCCAAGAAGAATGAAACCGAGAAAAAAACCAAATCTAAGAAGAAACGAGAGTAGGCATTATAATAATATAATTTTATATTTTTGCTAAATAAAAAGATAAGACTTGAAAAATTTTGTTTGTTTTTTTGTGCTCAATCTGCTTTTTGCGTTACGAAAGCGAGAATAATACTGATTTTCATATAACCTATTGGTTTTCAATGGCATATTCAAGTATAGTAACTGCCTTTTATATTTTAAACCATATCCTTTAATGATTGCAATCAACATTCTTACGAAGCGAATGAACTTACTGATTCCAGAGACCAAACATGACAATGAATAGAAAATACATATTTAGGTTGTATCTAAATTAGGTATGTAGGTATTTAGAAAACCAATGTTAGTGTGCTTATTATAAAAGAAACAATTTTTGACGTTAAATGCTTTATAAGTACATATTGTTTGTTTTAATGTTTGGAGACTTTGGAGTCTAATATTACTTAGTGATTTCTTTGCAGTCAATATTATTATACGATTTTAGAAGATTTGAACAATTAAAACGTAGGTTTATTGAAATAAGGTTTATATGTAATTGTAAATTATCAAAGGCCGGTAATGATATGCAACTTGGTAAAAATAATTTGTGCTTGCAAATTTGCGTAAACGAACATAACCAGTGGCGGATTTAGGACAAAGTCAAGGGGGGAGGGAATCAAGGCTGTAGCCAGCGAGAAATTTCGGGGGGTTCAGACTGAGTTTGTTTGATATTCTGTCAAAGCAGTTGTTATATATTTACCTATCATACCTAATTACTGGTACTTTTAATTTAACCTTATTACTTGTATAATTATTGTCATTAGTTGTCATTATATGTCATCCTCAGTTTTGCTTATTAAAGCCTATTTTCTAAGGTTTTGTCTTATTACAATTTAATAAGCAAAATGGACAAACTCCTAAGACCCGAAAGATTTGATACTGACCATAATTCCTCCAATGCAGCTCAAGAATGGACTCATTGGAAAACAATTTTTAGTAACTTTATATCATCCATTGAGAAGTTAGAAGATGATGATAAATTAAAACTACTGGTAAACTATATAGGTCATACAAACTACCAATACATGGCTGAATGCGAAAATATTCAGATGATATAAAAATTTTAGATTCCATCTTTATTAAACCTAAAAATGAGATATTTTTCAGACACTGTCTTACCTCAAGAAAGCAACAGCCAGATGAGACAGTTAATCAATATTTAAAAGCTCTAACGCGTCTTAGTAAGGACTGCAATTTTAAAGTAGTAACTGCTGATGAAAATCGAGATGATTATATTAGAGATGCATTTATTAGTGGATTAACATCTGTTAAAATTCGACAGCGTTTACTTGAAAATGAGACATTAAAACTTTAAGACGCTAAAAATCAAGCCCAGGCACTAGAATCTGCACAGAAGCATTCAGAAGCTTATACATCATTAAGTTTTGTCAATTCAGTGCTTTCAGAAAAGCACGACGAACATCACGAAATCATCTCTTCTTCTGCAACAACCAGAATATATAAATGTTTTTTCTGTGGAAATAATAAACGACATCTACGTAGTTCGTGTCCTGCAAGAGACTATACCTGTAACGAATGCGGAAAACGTGGACATTTTTCAAAGGTATGTCAAAGTAAAAGAAAGGTTAAAGCTTCTTCAGCCTCAATATTACCTGAATCTAAAGTACTAGCAGCTGCTCCAGAAAGTCTAATCAAGTGTCTTATTAAAGTTAAAGTAAACGACATTGTTGCTGATGCTTTAGTTGATACAAGCAGCTCAGAAACATATATTCTAATGCTACTATTCCTGTATTTCGTAGTATTGGGTTTATATTAATGGCTTCAACAACTTTACAATCACCAATATCTGGACATTGCACAGTAGACTTGGAAATATTGGGTCATCAATATAAAAATCAGCGAATAATAGTCCTACCAGACTTGTGTGCAGATGTTATAATCGGCCATAATATACTGAAGCAGCATTCGTCACTTGAAGTAACTTTCGGAGAAAGGAAATCAACCGACTGTAGGCCAATAACGACGAAGTCTCGACATTTTCCACTGAAGATGCTCATTTTATTTCCAATGAAATCAAAACCCTTCTGGCTAATGGCATTATTAAAGAAAGTAATTCTCGTTGGCGAGCTCAAGTTCTAATAACAAAAAGCGAAACGCATAAAAAAGAATGGTGATAGACTATTCCCAAACGATAAATAGATTTACCTATCTAGATGCCTATCCACTTCCTAATATCGAAAATATAGCTCGTGCTGTTGCGAAATATAAAATTTTTAGTACTATAGATCTCCAAAGTGCTTATCACCAGGTCCCCATACATGAAGACGAGAACATGTATACTGCATTTGAGGCAGATGGAAATTTGTATCAGTTTCGCAGGATCCCTTTTGGAGTTACGAATGGAGTGGCCAGCTTTCAACGTGTTATAGATAATAAAATAAGATATGAAGACCTTAAAGGGGTATATGCATACTTAGATGACATAACAGTCTGTGAATCAACTCAATCAGAACATAATCAAAACCTAAAGAAATTTTTATATGTAATAAAAAAATACAACTTTACTATAAATGAAAAGAAAAGTTTATATAGCTTAAAATCGATTAAACTCCTATGATATTTGATTCAAAATAAAACCCTTAAACCTGATCCATCCAGACTCGAACCTCTGCTAAAGCTTCCATTGTCAACAGACTCGTCATCGCTGAAAAGGGCCGTTGGAATGTTTGCCCATTATTCAAAATGGATACCACGCTTTTCAGAAAAAATACATAGATTAGTCTCCTGCAAGGATTTTCCGCTGTCTAGTACGGAATCTGCCGACTTTCAGGCACTAAAAACAGATATTGCGAAATCTGCTATTACCTCAGTCGAAGATAGAATTCCTTTTGTTGTTGAAACCGATGCCTCTGAACATTCCATTGCAGCATCTCTAAGTCAGGCGGGACGACTAGTGGCTTTCTTCTCAAGAACGTTGTCGAAAAGTGAACGTGGCCATTCTTTAGTAGAAAGATAAGCATACGCCATAGTCGAAGCTCTTAAAAAATGGCGTCACTACTTAATTGGTCGACATTTTAACCTCATTACAGATCAGAAATTAGTTTAATTTATGTTCAATATGCGACACTGCAGCAAAAATGAGAATGAAAAGATCCTAAGATGGTGACTTGAACTCTCTTGTTATAGTTACAATATAATATACCGAGCTGGGAGTGATAACGTAGTAGCTGACACCTTATCTCGAGTTTGTGTCTCAAACAGAGAGAAAACATTATTTGATTTGCATCAAGCGTTATGTCATCCCGGAGTTACAAGAATGTTACATTGGATCAGATCTCGAAATATGCCCTATTCTGTAGAAAATGTCCGAGCCATGACGGCCTCTTATCCAGTTTGTGCAAAGCTTAAACCAAGGTTTATCAAAAATACTGGAACTCTCATCAAAACTACATCGGCTTTTGAAAGAATTAGTATAGATTTTAAAGGCCCCCTTCCTTCTTCTACTAAAAATAAGTATATTCTCACCATTATTGATGAATACTCTCGTTTTCCATTTGCATATCCATGTCCTGACATGACGTCAGCGACAGTTATAGAATGTCTTAGCAATTTATTTTCTATATTTGGAATGCCTGCTTATGTACATTCTGATCAAGGGCCATCTTTTATGTCTAACGAACTAAAATCATTTCTTAATTCAAGAGGAATAGCTACAAGCAGATCCACTCCTTATAATCCACAAGGTAACGGGCAAACTGAACGATTCATCGGGATTATTTGGAAAACTGTTTCTCTAGCTTTGCGAACAAGAAACTTAAAAATTCACGATTGGGAAAAAATGTTTTTCGATCGCTTTTGTGTACAGCTACTAATTGTACTCCTCATGAGCGAATGTTTAATCATGCAAGAAAATCTACTAATGGTACAGCTATTCCGTCTTGGCTAACAACTCCAGGAAAGATTTTCATGAAAAAACATGTCAGAATGTCAAAATATGATCCTGCAGTTGAAGAAGTAGATCTAATTCAAGCTAATCCAGAATATGCTTTAATTCGTCACTCCGATGGTCGAGAGGCAAACGTCTCTTTAAAGCATCTAGCTCCATGTGGAGATAAGGCTCTTTTACTAGAAATGCAACAAAATGATGAAACTCTTTCTAGTGAAAATCCTGACAAAATTCAATCGAACCTTAATTCAGATGAGGAAGCCACATCAGACTCAAGTTTAGAGAGTTCTGATTTAAATAACCAAGAAAACAATGATCAAAATCCACTAGAAGATTGTCGTTTTCCTCATCCTCGTATTAGAAAACCACCAAAATACCTTGAAGATTATTTTCAAAAATAAACCTGGGGAGAATGTTATATATTTACCTATCATACCTAATCACTGGTACTTTTAATTTAACCTTATTACTTGTATAATTATTGTCATTAGTTGTCATTATATGTCATCCTCAGTTTAGCCTATTTTCTAAGGTTTTGTCTTATTACAGCAGTGGAAAAATGTCACAGGTAATTATCAAGGCCACGCCTAAATTATTAAAAATTCAGCAAAAAGAAATTTTGCATTAAAAGGGATAAAATAGGCTTAATGCTAAAGAAAATTAAAAAAAAAAGGCTGAAAGATACAGCGAATATTAGTTTTCTTTGTTATACTTTTCAATATTTTTTGATATTATTGTGAAAATTCTTAAAATAAGTAAATAATATGTTATATCCCAATATTCTTGATGGGATTTGGAGGGATAGGTGGGAGGGGGGGGGGGGGGGGGGGGTTTACTGACAAAAGATTTACCAGATTTTTTTATATTAAAAAAAAAATACATGTGTTAAATTTTTAAACCCAGTAAACATTTCGGGAGCGGAAGGTTAACCCCCCCCCCCTCCATCTAGCTAAGGCTTTAAATGACACAGTATCAGATCAGCTAGTCAGCATAATAACAAATGTGTAAAATTATAGAATTAAACCAGCAAAATTGTTTTTGTTAATTAAAGTTTTCAATTTTTAAATAGATAGTAATTGTAGACATAAAATTAAAATAATAAGTTACCGGTTCTGTTCGCATCAAAGCAACAGCTGATTGACATCTGTTGTTTATACTATATGCTCACTATCCCTGTTACGAGCCGCATAGTGGCGTCACTAATCAATAGCCTGGTTGGATAACATTGGCAAAATACTGATGGTTGTGTACAGAACCCCCAATACCCAACCACCCTTGGCCATAGCCAATAGCTAGAAACCTAAAAAAGTTCTGAAAAATTTACATTTTCTTGGGTTTCAATAGCCTAAAATTAATTTGAAAAATTAATTAAATAAAAATATTTTTATTAAGGGTAATAAAACACTCAGTCTGCTCCACTAGTATATTCTAACTTAAATTACTTCGGACATGTTTCGAAAGCAAAGGCTTTCATCTTCAGCGAAAATTATATGTTATTAATTGGCAAAAGTTGAAGGAAAACTATAATATTGCGCATGCTCACTATCCCTGTTACGAGCCGCATAGTGGCGTCACTAATCAATAGCCTGGTTGGATAACATTGGCAAAATACTGATGGTTGTGTACAGAACCCCCAATACCCAACCACCCTTGGCCATAGCCAATAGCTAGAAACCTAAAAAAGTTCTGAAAAATTTACATTTTCTTGGGTTTCAATAGCCTAAAATTAATTTGAAAAATTAATTAAATAAAAATATTTTTATTAAGGGTAATAAAACACTCAGTCTGCTCCACTAGTATATTCTAACTTAAATTACTTCGGACATGTTTCGAAAGCAAAGGCTTTCATCTTCAGCGAAAATTATATGTTATTAATTGGCAAAAGTTGAAGGAAAACTTCACATTTTTATTCCAATTCTTACGTTTGGCCCAAACTTGATAATATACTGAAAAAAGGGTTAAATTGGCAAGTTGTTATGTTTGAATCTAATATGTTAAAAATGTGTAAGAAAGGAATTTTATTTTTTCTTTTTCGATGTGTAAAAGATAGAGAACTGTTCAAATTATTTGAATACTGAAGGTAGTTATCCTAATGGGTAGAAAATTAATTGTATTGTAAAAAAATAAAAAAATAAACTTTCAAACATTTTTTTAGGTAAGTACATTATTAAATAAAAAGTAAATTAAAAAACTTGATTGCAGTTTGGTTTAAACTTAAATTTTAGAAAATTAAAACAAATATCTATTACACATTTCATCATGGTAGTTGATATCAAAATGGAGTACGAATAAAAACCCTTCTTTTCTTTTGGTCCAAAAAAAGAATTGGAAACAACAAATACTAAATACATACAGAAACGTATTAATAGAGTATGGCAAGACACGTATATGTTTTAAAAAGAAAAATAAACATGAAATGATTAGTATTAGTTGGATCGGTGGTTTTAAGCAGACTATTTTGAAGCATCCAGCTTGTTTTCCTAATACAATGCTAATACAGTTTTATATGATTTATAGTTAGGTACACTGAGGAAAATGATCTAATACAACAGAATTGCTAACACATAGTTTCTATTGATAGCTTATTGTGTATTAACCCATATTAAATAAATTGCTAGTGCATCAAACCCTCTTTAGTGTTATATTAATTTCCGATTGGCTAGAACAGTGTTTTTTATTGGTTGTAATCAGTTCCATTAGCAGCAGTCTTGTTGAATAATCAATCACTTTTAAACAAATGAGTAGAACCAGGCGGGCAAAAACGAACGCTGTACTTACATGATCATTTTTATAGAGAAAACTGTATTGATTAATAAACTGTAATTTCTAGGTGGATATTTGAAAATAAGTTGTGAACTGTGGTAACTATGGTGCATCAAGTGATCAAATGGTCCTAAAAGTTAAATGAAAAGCAAATGTTTTTGTGAAATAAATAATATATGGATGTAATCATAGAAAAGTGAACGTTATAAAAGAATGTAACTGTAATTGATAAGAAATGAAGCTTAGTTTTAGGAGTTTAAAAGTTCAAAGAATTTAAAAAAAGGGAGACAAGAAAGATTGATTTGGTCATTAATGCAATTTAAGTTAGGGTTCTTTTGGGCCTATTGTATCTCAAGAATTTCCAGAAGGTTGAGTTTTATACCCTTATCACAGACATGCAGTACCCTGGTACAGGAACTCGGGTCGAAGGAGTGCCTTCCGTTAACTATATGATTGGCAAAAGTGGACTTTGAGTTAATCTCAATGCTATTAACATGTTTTTTAATGATTTTTTGGTGTTCGTTGACCCTAGTTATTATTTTCCGTCCACTTTGACCTATGTAACAAACATTACAACCAGGGTGGTCGCAGGACAAAAAATAAACACCGGACTTGTGTAGAATAGAAACCCTGTCCTTGGTATGAACAACAAAATTTTTTAGTTTAGATTGGGTTTTAAAGCTGATATTTATGTTGAGTTTTCGAAAGATATCTTGGATTTTGTATGAAATGTTATTAAAAAAAGGTAATGAAAAGTAATTAGTTGTAGAAGAGGTATTATTGAGAATGATTTTTTTGTTAAGGAATTTAGATAAATGTTTATAATAAAGCTTATTTATGAAATAAAATGGGTAATTGTTGTTGATAGCAATTTGTTTAATGTGATTTAATTCTATTGAGAAGTTAGTGTGACTGAGAGGCAAATTGAAAAGTCTATGAAAAAAACTGTTAAAGGCGGCAACTTTTTGGCTGTGAGGGTAGTTTGAATAGTAAGGGATTACCAGGTCCGTACTTGTGGGTTTATGATAAATACCAAAGGTTAAGCTGTTGTGTTGTCTTTGAATAAGTAAATCAAGATAGGGGATGGAATTGTCCTTTTCTAGCTCCATGGTAAATTGAATGGATGTGCTAAGTGAGTTAAGAAAATCATGAAATAGATTTAATTCGTGTGGTGAACAAGTGAAAATTACAAAAGTGTCGTCCACATATCTGAAAAAACAAACAATCTTAGAAAAAAGAGGATGAGTTCCTATCTTTGACTCTAAATTTGACAAAAATTCTTCAGCCAGGAGTGGACTCAGGGGGGAGCCCATCGCCAATACTGATAACTGAAAGTAAAATTTATTGTTAAACTGGAAGAAATTCTGTCTAAGTACTGTGTCCACTAAAAGGTAAATATTAAGAATGTGATGTGTTGGAATGTTGGTCTCTTCAAAAAGAAGATTTCTGACTAGCTCAATACACTCTTCAGGAGGGACACTAGGAAAGAGATTTTTAACGTCAAAAGAACCCAATAATTATTGTTCTGGTATGGTTATATTTTTAAGTTTATTTGAAAGATCGAATGAATTTTTAATGGAATATTTACTAGAAAAATCGGTCAAGGAAATAATATCTAATATTATTTAGCCAAGAAGTTAGCCTGTAAGCTGGAGAGTTAGAATAACTAACCACAGGGCGAATGGGTATTCTATCTTTATGCATTTTTGGAAGGCCGTACAACAATGAGGTCTGTGGATTCATAGGGTATAACTTAGATTTATCTGAATTTAAAAAGTTTAAAGTGTCATTTGTAACCGAGAGATTTTTTTTAAGGTAAATGAAAAAAGAAGGAGTGAGGTTAGATGTGTTGGTTTGGAAATTTATGGGGTCAAGAAAGTCTTCAACGTTCTGTATGTAGCAATGTCTGTCCATGACCACAATGCAATTGCCTTTGTCTGCCTTAGACAAAACAAGATCCCTGTCAGCAATTTTATGGCGAAATCTAGAAAGTTCTTTATTCAATTTGATGTGAGAAGTAGGGTGAGGGGAAGTATAAAATTTGTTAAGAATGACGGAGACTTGAGATCTGTGTCTGAAAGGTTCGATGACTCTAAAATCCTTTCGGTTTCCACAGCCAATAGTTGCAAGTCTGAAGGACTTGGTGTGAAATTAAAATTATAGTTCCATCCCAGACAAAGCAACCCCCCCGTCTGTGTTAAGGGTTGTTGATGAAAGGTTAAGTACTCTTGAAAATTAAAATCAGAGAAAGGGACACTTGATACACAAGTAATATCTAGTTCGTTTAAAAAATATTTTTTATTATTTCAAAAAATACACCAACAAGTTTTAATAATTAATCTTTTAACACCAGAGTGGCAGCTTTGTGGGAGAAAAGTTTCAAACTTTTTTTTTGGCTTAATTTTGTTAGTAAATTAATTTTATGTCGATTGTTTTGTTATTTTAAAAATGGTACCTACTATATGCCATTTTTATCAGAAAAATATACCTACAGCAAAGCAAGTAAAAGCATCCAAAATTTAATTTACTAACCATACAATTAAATTTAACATTTTTGTGTTGTTAAATTAACATTTCTCTTTGTTAGTGTTTTGTGGTTCTCAGTGCCTGCTGCGTCCCGGTGAGACTTCTTATGGGAGAATGAGAAACAAAGTGACGTCATAGATGGCTCCAGACTCCAGACTATTCACTCAAGTTGGGCCCAACGGTCAGCCCAACAATCTGTCGTTTAATAAAATACGTTCCTAGTTGTTTCCGTCTCTCTTTACATCATTGTTTAAAGATTCAAACCCTATAAAGAGATCTTACAACACAAACAAATTAAAATAACGGTCATGGTCTGATGATGCCCATAACTGGGCGAAACATGTAACCTTTCGGAAATGAAACAGATACTGTAGATTAAAAGTTAACATCTCGTTATTTCAATAATAATTTATTCGATATTTTACTTTACACCGTCTTGACCCATTTATAGTAAACTAAAATGTACTTTTGCTAAATTTATTTATAAAATTTCGATTTCTACACTACAGTCTACGAAGCATGAAGAATAATTTCTACAAACAATGCTAGCGGTTAAGACTTAAATAGAATAAATAGATAATCAGGTTATGCTTTAGGTGTTAATTATAGTCATATGGGCATGTTTCTTAACACACCTTTATTACTGTCAGTCTGATGAGAATCAGTATTAGTCATTAGTCATTATCAAACGTGCTATGGGAATCGGATTATAATCATAGTCACACTTTAGTGTCACTGATGCTGTCTGTCATCATTATCAATTTTGACCAATAAATTCAGAGATAAATCATTGCTCAGATGAGAGGAGGAGGTTAAAGAATTGGTGTTTATAGGACCCCCTTTTGTAACCTATCAAGACCATTAGTTAAATAACAATATATAACAGATTTTAGCTCTTGACTTATTGTCATGCATGCTATGTTATTATGATTTTAAAGTCCTTTGAACACCCGATTATTTAATCTTCTTTTTTTCCTCGTTCATAATTGATGAAGTTGTTTATTACGTTTATCTATGCGTTTACACTGAGGGAAATGCCTTAATCTGGCCTTAATACACCTGTTAGCCTGACACGAGTTTAATAGTGGATAAACAATATTGTATATTAATAATTACACATCTACTTACTGTTAGAACCTTGTCACATTGTAGCAGACAAACCCGTTGTGCTACAATGAGGAATATACCCGTCATACAATTTTTCTTTTGTAGTTAAATAGCTCGTACCCGTTATATACTGATCCTACTATTTTAATACAACTGCCCAGTCCGCAGGAGCACGTCAAAATGACGTCATATTCTGGTGACCTATTACCATATATGACGTGACTATATGACGACAATATGACGTGAAAATGACCTCCTAATGTCACAGACCGATGACGTCAATATCTGACGTCATTTTACGTCTTAAAATGACGTGACTTTCGCGTCATCTCTTCACGTGATTTTCGCGTCATTTCATGACGTGACTTTCGCATCATTTCGTGACGTGAAATTCACGTCTTAAAATATTTTGTATTCACCAGTAATCCAATTTAAACTAAAACTACGTAATACATTGTGTAAGCATTTATTATGGGTAAGTAGGTACATACTTCATAATTTTAGTTTTAACTTATCTCACCATAGGTGGATGAGGATCCAGGCAATGCCAATGGTGCAGGTTTTGCTATCGATCGATTTTTCTTTGATGAGATTACCAAACCGTATGCCATTTAACTCATTTTCACTGCCAGACGAGGAAGACGACCACTTTTTTGTATTTGTTTTTCTTCGCTTCTCAATATTTTCAAAGTCGGACAACCCAGACGACTGTAGGTCTGAAGACACTTCACATCTTTCAATTTTTTTGGAGCCTTTTTAATGTCATCTAATAAAATGAAATATATGCATTAGTACAGCAAGGATACATTGTAGGATAATTAAATAATAAATAAAAAATTATAAAATACGGTTAGGAGTTTATGTGGGTATTTGTATCACCAGCCGGGGAGAGGAGTGGTGGTGTTGCCTCCCACTGAATAAATGTTAGATAATGGCCCGATTCAGAGTTGTTTTTTATGCTTTAATTTTTTTTCTAAAAATTGTCTGATTAATACCATTTTGTTGTTGTTCTTTTTTGAGTTTTAAAAAACTGGTGTTATTTTTTTCCTTTGTTTAAAATATTTGAATTAAGTAGTTTCATATAAGTGTATTTATGCAAACACTTCAAGGGTAGGTATTTCTAAAATTATAGTTATTGAAAAGTTTTTTGTATGTTCTCTTATATGAAATCACCTAATTCAAACACTTTTTACGGCAAAATATGTCGTTATTTCTAAAATTAAAGTTAAGGAATTTTTGCATTAACCGGGCCTAAAAGTGTCCTAAATAAAGTGCGTTTATTGACAAATAAAATTAATATTTAAAATTTAAAGTAATTTATAAATCCCGCATGGCGATAGGACAAAACATACATTTTACTAAAAAGTTAGGCATAAAATACACTAAAAATGAGAGATTTGGTCTTTAAAACTTCACTAACCTAAGTAAAATAATCCTAGAAATCAATAAATCCTGTCATGCAGCAGCAATAACCTGCAAATAGTAGTTACTATTTACCAATGAACACCATCAACCACAGCAACCCAACAACATCAGTACTTACCCTTGCTTTGGTTTCGTTGGTTGAAGTATGTAAACAACAAACACCAACACTAATAAATGTACAAACACAACACTATTAAATAAATACCTACTTGAAATGACACAGTGAAAAAATGGCGTCAGCTAACCTGCTAACCGCACAGCGTGCTCGAGCAGGGAGCCGACGTTCGTCCGCAAGGTTGCCAACAGGTTAATACAAAATTATTGGCATAACTTTTCTGTATTCCTGGCAAACATAAAATAGCATTTTCAGTTTTCATTATTACACTAATAATATAGTCAGCACAGTGTAAAGTTATAATTGTTTTTGCTTTTACCTACCGACTGAATATTTATCAAAAGAAGTAAAACTATTCAACATGACGTCATGGCGTGGATAGGCGTTTAGGGAGTTCCTAATAAACTGGCAACACTGTTCGCCCTCGTTGCATATGGCAGGAGGATCTGCGCGCGCAGCCAATGCACGATTATTCTATTTTTTTGCGGCACCCACAAAAAAAAAGAGTTTGCACGGGTTTGTCATGTAACTAATTATAGTTTTTTGGGTAGAAATAATGAAAAATATATCATACCAGATATCACCAAGTAAAGTCGACAATATGACGTGAATTAAATGACGTCAGAAATTCGGCAATTAACTAACGTCAAAATGTCGTCGATTTTTGGTCGACTGACGTCTATTGACCAGTAGTCACCAGATATTGACGTCATCTTGACGTGCTTCTGCGGACTGGGTGGTTATATAAATAAAAACTTTCTAAAATGTATATAGTAAGTATACAAATACTGTATAATGTTTATACACCAATTGAAAAACAATAAGTTACTCCGGTATCAAAAAGTTATATAACCCCAAAAATCAGTTGTATTGCTGTAGAACCCCTTGTTGCATAAATTACCTACTTTTTCAAAAAATGCGCCAATCGCTAGCCAATCAACGTAGCTTCCGGACGACCTGTCGAGCAGCCGAGTTTCGCCGAGGCCCGCCATTTCCTTTTGTTCTTTTCTTTTCTTTTCGTTCGGCTCGTCGCGTGTGCGCATGTTTTTTTCTTTGCTTATAGACTTTTTAGTTTTTTTGGAAGAGATTTTGTGGTCATGGAGTCCTTTGGACTAGCTGAGGACGTGTTAGAAAGGTTTCTAGGTAAGTACATTATTAAAAATCCTATTTTCAATAATTTAATTTGTTTTATTGGCATTTATACCGAGCTCCATCTATCGTTCATCATATCATGGCGGCTTTTTAAAATCTTGCGTAGGTAATTGTTTTAATACTTATTGAAATTAATCGAAACTGATATACTTACCTACTATAGTATTTTATAATTTTATTTGAGACTTACCTACCTAGGTAAATATCTAGTAGGTAGGTAGGTACCTACTAATTCTAAACGAACAAGGGCTAGGCCATGCGGGGCCCCCATTTTATGTCACTTTTTCGAAACTTTTATTGGGATTGGGAATACTGGACTGGGTAGTAGGGTTGCCAGACGTCCCGTATTCCCGGGACGTCCCGTATTTTAGGCTTATAAAGAATTGTCCCGCTGGGACAGCTTATGTTCCGTATTTACACACCATGCACGTGAATTAAAATCAAAATTACGAAGCAATTCTCCCTAGATTCTTATTAAGTACATTTTAATTTTATAGAGTAGGTATTATAATATGTTAAAGGCAAAAAAGAAATCATAAAACTTTCGCAATCTTCGACGAAATATTCAAAATAATTGTAGGTCCTTCTGAGTTTAAATAAAACTTTGGTAAGATATTTGTTTTATTTTATTTACTCTGGGCAAAAATACAAACAATCTGGCAACCCTACTGGGTAGGTACCTATAGGTACCTATACCTACATAATTTATTTAAAAAAATGTTGTCTACCTAATAGCTTTAAATTGATTAGATACTCAGCTTTTAATATACCCCTCCGTTAGGTAATCTTTAAAATTCAAAGCTCTTAATTTTAGTTCGGTAAAATAGACTTATGAGACCTATATCTGTATGAAGAGTGGATATTGCCATGACGAGGTTGTAGACCGAGTCGAGTAACCGTACAAGTGCTGTAGTGAGCCTTACCGTACGTGGGATATACAACATTTTATCTAAGACCCATAGTATTTTAGCTTTTATGTGTTCAAAATGATTTTCATATTATGCAGACATTACACAAAAAATTACAGTGACTGATGGAACAAAAAAAATCATAATTTGATTAAAAATGAGTAACGTAATAAGTTCATTACATCACTGAGTGATGTAATGAGTCGGTTGAGTGATGTAATGAGTTCATTACATCATTTAGTACAATGATACAGTATATTAGGTACATAACGCAAACAGGGTAAAATGGGTCATGTATAATAAGCTCTTTTCATGTGGGTCTTATATAAAATAAATTAAAGGTTTTAAATGTTAGCTACGTGCTACATAGCTACCATAATAAATAACTCAAAATTAAGGAATGCTACCTATTATAGTAAGGTGGAGCGAAAAACAACCATTTTTGGAACTTGAAATGGCATAGTGCAGAAAAGTTGTTTCTCGTTAAAAGAAACTCAGTCGAATAAAAAATTAGGAATTTTTTAATATTTAGAGGTCCCACAATAATCTTGAAATTTATTAAAAAGGCAGATTTCTGGAGTTTGGGCGTTTTTAAAATTGATATTTACACCGAGAGAAGAGAAACTAACCATTAAACAGAAATTATATAAAGATTATACAAAAGGAATATACTATTGGTGACAAGTGAACTGTTTTTTGTACATTTAAAAAAAATATATTAATGGTCAAATATGATAATACAGGTACCTATATACAATCAATCTTGACCAGTATTGAAAAATAGTAAACTTTGTATATATAACTAAAGTATAACCATTTACAGGTATAAATGGACCTCCGCTTTAACTTTTTTATCCAATCCCTGCCGAAAAAACCTCGTAAAGACTTATAAAAAAAAAACAATAGAAACTTATAAGAACTAAGTCGGTTATTGAAACAGTAATTCCTAATAATTTATGGGTCTTTAGAAGGTAATTTTCTATGAGAACTTATACGTACCAATCAGGAAAACCTCTTTAAAGAGCATAAATGATGAAAATTTCCTATTATATTTTTGATCTATTTTATGAGGACTTATAAGTGCTCATGAGGAATACCATTTATAATTAACGGATTTCCGAATATTCTATAAGCCTGTATGTAACAGTAATTCCTAATATTTTATGAGTCTTTAGAAGCTCTTTTTCTATGAGAACTTATATGTACCAATCTGGAAAACCTCTTTAAAGCGCATAAGTAATGGACATTTCCCATTATCTTTTTGATTCATTTTTATGAGAACATATGAGGAAGACCATTTATAATCTGATAAGACCTTACAAGTCTTTTTGAGGTTTTAACAATATTTCCTTATTCATACCAACAAGGTTGAAAGTGTACACCCCTGGTGGGGAGGGGAGAAAAAAAATCCTACGTAATGATAAAAATAATTGTACACTTCGATCAGTGTACTGATATAATTAACACAGTAAATATAATGTTGATGTGAACAGACTGTCATCAAAATATACAACTATTTTATTTACAGGTGTACATTTAGATCACAGTCTATCAACATCCACACACATTGTGTTGATGGTGCCAATAACTGTGACTGGAAAGCACAATTATTTTTTCCACAAATGTACATATCGATGGTTAGTAGCAATACTACATAATATCAACATTTTGTAATGTTTTAGGAAAAAGTAAAAAATACCTCGTATTGACTTTATTCAGTAAATACAATAGGTACCACGTTTCAAATATCACCGGTTTGTGAAATCATTTAAAAACAAAACAACCTATTTCGATTGGCTGGATTGTAAAATGCGTTTGTGCACCGTTGCCACATGGTAACAGGATAAAAAAGCTGTAAAAATATCATTTTGGCAAAAAGTGATGATACATGGTATCGCCAATTGCCGTTAGGCCATCGATATATAAGGTTCATTCGATTTTATACTAAAAATTTGGAGTTAAAAGGGAGCGTAACATAGTAACTCGATAAAAATTAAAGCAACAAATCTATTTAAAACACTTTATACCTAGATATTCCCTGTATAGTGTGACTCTAATACATAGTCCTGCACACAAGTTTCAGTATACTTATTCATAAAAACCTAATTTAAGAAGTTTAATCTGAATCGATTTGGAACCATTTGAAAAAATTGCATTTTAAAAATGTCTGCCAAAATTGTAACTTTTAAGCAGGGAACACCCCATGCGTAAATTATTTTTAAATCTTGTTAAAACTTATAGGTACACTGATATGTATTAATAATTGTATATGTTTCCAAATTTAATACTATTTTCTGAAATATTGATGTTTGAAAAATGCACTTTTTATAATAATTTAGCTGGCTGTAGAACATTTTATATCCTAAAAAGCATTGATTCTAATTAAAATACAAAAATAGAGCAAAAAGTTCTACACATATTTTATTATTGAATTTTGACATTTTACCTTTGTGATTCAGTGATAACTATTAAAATATACTAATATAAATAAAACTTACTTTAGTGTAGAGCGAAAAACGCTACTTTCCGATAATTTAAATTTTTTTCCATTTAGCTCCATAGGTAAAGATAATAAAAACGTCTTTACCATTTTTTTAGTTGTAAACATATAAAAACCTGATATAGGGTAATCCAATGAACAAATACCAATATTTTGTAATTCGTTTATTAACTGGTTTGGAACGGTTACACTTATTCTAGTTCATCGTTTCCTAAAAAAAAAAGAAATATTATAGTAAAACTCTCTTATAACGCAGACATTTAACCCACTGTTATAAGTACCGCAAATAAACAAGTCCTGGCAGCTATTATAGAGCCGCTTCTTTTTTGGTCAATGATTTTAAAGTAGTACAACTTGTTTACAAAAATTATTGTAGAATTTAAAGGATACATAATAGTGTAATCAATTAAAAATCAACTCTAACTGGTTAAACAAAAATTAGCCAATAAAGCCTACCATGAAGTAAAACTTATCTTATCACTTATTGTCCATAAAAAGATTAAGTTATAAAAATACACAACTTACTCTATTCGCTGGTGAACTCTTTAGCTTTCTTTCCTCCTAAAAATACATAAATTTCAGTTAAAATATGATTTTCAACGTAATTAGGTAATACACAACTTACCCTGTTCGCCGGTGAACTCTTCAGTTTCCTTTTCTCCTAAAAATACATAAATTTCAATTAAAATATGATTCCATCGATTTTATTAATAAATTTTAAAGACTGCTGTGAGGTGAAATGTAATCAAATTAAATCAAATCAAATCAATTTGATTTGATTTGATTTGATTTGATTTGATTTGATTTGATTTGATTTGATTTGATTTGATTTGATTTGATTTGATTATTAATAAATTTCAAAGACTGCTGTGAGGTGAAATGTATGTATGTACACCTTAATTTCAGTTAAAAATTCAAGGTAGAATTTTAAAACTTAGGTTAGGTAATAAAAATGCATATTTTTTAGAAAAAAAAATTGAACATCACTTTGTGTTCAGTATTTTAAATGTACCGTCATGTTTTCATGGTTAAATAGTCCTAAAAATCTCCTTTTTAGTACAACTGTTAAATTGTTTTCAAAATTGGCGGTCTGAAAGCTATTATTGTTAAATTGCGTGGGGTGTTATTTTGTCATTATAAATGTCGAGATAAATGTCTAGCGGTTCAATCGGGGGTTTAATCAAAAAACATTTTTTTATTGCCTTTAAACTGGAATTTGTAAAATTTTAATTAGGCTACTTGCAAAAATATTAAGTCAAAAATAAACAATTTTTGATTTATACGATTTGTACTCTTGTAATGAAGTCGCTAAAGAAGTTTATAAAAATAACATGTCCATAACGTCGAAATGACACTATCGAATTTAAGCTTCCTGTCAAATTTAATGGCTTTCAGGTTCAGGCCCTCATTTGAAACAAGATGACAAGTTGTGATACATTACTGAATGGGACATGTCTAAGATTACTTAACCAGGCAACTTCAATTTAAAATAATGAACTTCGAGTCACCTACAGGTAAACCAGATATTATAATTAACAATGCCTATGCGTTTTTAACTATATCTCTAACCCAAATTTCTAATTACTATCTTTAATGGTAACAGAATTAAGGTCCCAACAAACATGAATAAATGGCCCCTTAACGGAAACGCAAACAGTTGCCACCATTGAACTGTTGGGCATTTAAATAGCAACCATTTATGGACCACCTACATTATGTCCGCTGGCTTCCTTATGGGCCATCAGTAGGATCGTGATTAAGGTGTTTTTGTGGTCCACCAAAGAACCATTAATGGTACACTTGAGGCTTAATACTGTAGGGCCATCACTGGTTAGTTTTCCATTTACCAATGAAGTTACGTTACAGTTACTTGGTAAGGCCACTTAAGATTTAATTATGGCGCTCCAGTATTTAGCCTTTAAAAGTTAAGGCTAGTGGCGCATTCGCCAGTTTGTTTTTTGATCAATATTTCGTATCCTTTTTCCCTTATCCAAAAAGTAGGGTAGCAATTACCTACAGTTTTAATATGTAGCCATTTTTATAGATGAATGAAAGTAAAAAACAAAATTTCGTGAAATTTATCCATATTTCTTTTTGTGATTTTATTTGTTTATAAATTAAACTGTTAACTTTAAACTGCAGGTAATTATGCTCTGAACATAGATATGTAGCCAATTTTTGGATAAAACGAAAAAGTAACGAAATATTGATCAAAAAAAGAAATGGCAAATACGTTTTAATTCTTAATGCAAACCAGAGGATGAGGCTTTTAAACAAAAAAAATTAAATAACAATATTATACATTAACAAGCCTCTATATTTATAAATACAGTTTTATACATTAACATAAGGTAATAATCGTGAATATCGTCGCCTGATTCATTACTCATTTTCCTGCAAAAAAAAACAATATACAAGGCTTGATCAAGAAAGCTCGAAATAACACACAGTTTAAGTGGTAACACCTAGGTGCATTACATAATTGACATATATTGTTGATTAAGTTTATTTAGGTAGTTGTATTAATTAAAAACACGTGACTACAATATATTAAATTAAATAAAATTACCATAATGCAGCCGCTCAAAAGGAGTTTAGACTACCTAATATGAGTTAGGTGGCGTTTACTTGGCCAGACCTCATAGGTCATAGCCTCTTTTAAGAGTTGAATAGCAATTTATATTTCCCTTTTAATAAATTTTGGGATAAATTGTACAACGGCATTTTTACTATGCCTTGGTTAATAAGCTTAACAAAAATAAAATTAATAAATAATAAACTTTACATGTACATAATATATCCCCTGAAGGGGTGCTTGTTGCGGTCAAATTTTTTGACAATCGTTTTGTGCAATATCTGTCTTTTCAATAAATTTAAAATTTCTTAAATCACGTTCAAAAATATAAGTTAACTTTTGGTGCTAAATTAAACCCAAAGTGTAGGTAATTTAATCAGTTAACTGTAAAAATATAAAGGGTTAATAGAAGTATTTAGAGAAGTTTTGCTATTAGTTTCCAATTATTATTGCCTACAGTAGTTTAAAATATATAAACGCTTGCGAACTTTCTACTGACTACAGTCAAGCAGGTCAACTTGCAAATGCAAATTAGACTTTATATTGCCACAGTAATTTAAAAAAAAAAGAATAGGCAATATTCTAAATAACTTGCATCAGCAAGTTGACCTGCAGGGCCTTCTGTAATCTCACCTCTTATATGTAACAGAAAAAGTGAAATTTTACCTTCTGCCCTCGCTGTCGACCACCTCCTCGGTATATAGCTCCTCTCAGCCACTGCTTTATAAGTACTTATATATTTCTTGCTGCGTAGTATTGAGACGCAGAACCTCTTTTCTAAAATCTATAAGAAATATTTACTCCCCAAAAACTTACGTAAAACGTAGTGTAATATAGATAAAAATAACTAAACCCAAACCAAGAAGGCCTGCAATGAAAAACGTATTAGGACTTGGCTTAACATTTTGTTTAAGAAATCTCCTATATAGAATGTCTAGCACCATACTTTTTATAAATACCTCTAGTTTCTGGTAATGGCATTATTATTATATCTATTATTAAGAAAACAGTATAGAAATACTCACTTTTTTGTTTCTTGAGTTGAGATATGCTTTAAAAACTCTGAATGATCTCACCTCACCGACCCAAACCTGTAAATTAAAAGAAAAAACACATATAGCATGCTGTTTTTTGTCTAAGCTTTCACTAATATCTTCCCCAATCACTGTTATCACTATAAAAACTTACCGTTTAGATCGATTACAAATAGATTTAAAATAAAAAAAAGCACATCACCATACACGTTCGTCGCAAATACCTAACCTTAAACTACCAAACCGTCCAAACAAACCAAAGCGGGAGCCGTGAAATGACAATACACGTCATACATGATGGCTTCACTTTTTACCAACGTTAAACCATTTAAGTTCCTTTGCCGGCAATAAATCACAATTTTGCCAACGTTCAATTGTTAATGTTCTTTAAATGGCAAAAATATAACGGTCAGTCAATTAAAAAAAATTAATGGACCATAGTTGGCTTATTTGCAACAGCAAGAAACCATCAATACCATCAATGGCCCATTTAAAATCCCTCAATCCATGTTTGTTGGGGTGTGTACAATAATTTTGTCGGTTAAAGATAAAAACAAACATATGCAGCTTACCCTGTTCGCTTATCAATTCGTTTTCCAAGTCTAAAATAAATAAACTTTTGTTAAAATCTTTTGTGGTATTTAAATATAAATAATAAACTTAAATTGTTAATGTTGAATGAAAAGCCTATTCTGATATTCTACACATAATAAAGGAGGTTCCTTTGATTATTCCTCAAACAGGAAGCAAGAGGAATTAAAATTTACTTTTACTAAAAAGAAATATTGTCAAATTTATTGTAAAAAATATTGATACATAGGTACTTAATTTGTTGAATTACAAGATATAAATATTATCTCCTAATTATTGAAGACAGTATTTTAAATATTGTGAGTAGCAAAACATAATTATCTAAAAAAAGTTCAATTCCTTGTAAAATTACTAATTAATTCGATAGCTTGCAAAGACATCTATAGAAAATGCATAAAGCCTGAACATCTTATCTAAAAATTAAATTATACCCATTTTAGACTGCTTCTGGTAAAATGCAACCATTATATCAAGAGCTAAAAATATAGCTTTCAAACTTACAGCTTGTTGAAAGTTTTCTTCTATAAGAAGATAAGTGTTGATTTCATCAGTCTTCTTTTTTATTTAGATATAGGGAAATTAAATAAATCTAAAAATTTGGGAATATTAATGTGGTCAATTATTTTAGTTGCTTTTTGATTGGTTATGACTTCTTGTATTTCTCCCCTTATTTGAAATAAATTTGCTTTCATTGACGTGAAGTTATTATGGACTTCACTGGTAAAGCCTGTCTGTAACAATAAAATTTAAAACAATATCAATGCAAGGTACATTTTATTAAAAGGACTTTTCAGGAAAAACAATTTAATAGGAAACATTAAGTAAAGAAAACGTATGCAGTGAAGTTTTTATATCAATGCCTTACCTAAATTGTTTTTTAATTCATGACAACCCCAGTTGAACTGTGGTTATGTGGGAGTGGTTGTTTCAAGTTAAAGTTGTGGTCAGTGCTGCACTTCTTACATTGAGAGTATCAGTATTCTGCTTGTCGGCCCTATTTTGTTCTAAAAAATTTATAGACTTCTAAACAATTCAAATTTATTAATTGGGAAGAACCACCGTATAAAATTAAACTGTTTAAGCAGCCAACAAGACCAAAATGATAGTAATGACCAGGGACAACAGATTTTATTTTTAATTTTCTAGGCGTTTCTAACAGTGTACGAGCAACTAATGGAAGACTTGGCTCCAGTGGCTGTAAGAGTTTTAACAAAGCATTTAAAGCTACTTGAGATATTTCATATCTCACTGCCCAATCGGCTAGTAATGCCCTAAGTCCTAAGTGATGAAGGTAATATTGCTTGTTGGACTGGCAAACAATAGTCGGATTCAGTTCCCATGGTCGACAACTTAAACGAGGAATTGGAAAGTTTATTATCAGTATCAAAGGATGCCTCTGCCAGTCCAACATTTTCAATAGTTTCTTCATCAATTAACAGTGGGGTATGAAAAGATGTAGAAGGCTCCGAATTGGAATAATCATTAGAGGTTAAAAAGGGATTGGATCGTCTAGCAAGTCTATAATTGCGTAGTTAAATTTTTGGCATTGTTAATTTCTACATATAAAATGTACTTACCTTATATTCCTTCAGAAAAGAGAACTGCAAGCTGCAAACACAACTCAAACAACTAAGAAACACGAAAAAACCGGGAATTCTTAAAAATAAATGCGGAAGGTTACACGAATCCTGCAAAAACATGGAAAAATTTAAGGTTAATTGTTAATTATTCTCTTATTTCACTTCGGTTTGGTCCTTTACTTTATAACTTTAAATTTAGATTAGTGTGTTTCCGTCCTATTTTATTTTATACAATTAAAAAAGGAGAGAAATGGATTCAAACCGCTAATATTACAGATCGAATAGGTCAATGACGGATGACATATTTATAGGAACATTGTAGTGGGTAGTGACTATAAAAAATAAAAGATTTTTGTTAGTTCAGTGGCGACAAAAAAAACTTTCAGTTTCGGTACTTTTGTCTACATTATAATTTTGTGGAATATTACAAAAAAAATAATTGCTAACCTGGAATAACATAATTAACATATAGGTATGTTCCAACTGAAATAAAATCTGTTGTTAGGTATAAAAATAAATAAATAAATAAGTTGTTTAGGAGATGTACAATTAAACATTTTTGCTCAATAAAAAGCATCTATTAAAGAAATTTTTTGCTCTTCCGTTAATGGACATCGTAAGGATTTCCGTTGAATGTCCCTTATTGTCTATCCATATGCAGAACAGAAAAGGATATCCAGTGGATATCCTTAGAGTGTCCATGGACACTATATATGAATACGTTGTGGACTAATTTTGGATGTCCGTAGGATGCCGTGTGTTATCTGGGTACAGTCCTATAAAATCTCATAAAATTATGTCCTTTTATACCCTTATAAAACATTAGGAATAGGAAGTTTGCTTCTGCATTCTAAATAAAACATAAAGTCTTATAAAATCTTATTAAAAAAGTATGTCCTTATAGAACCTCATAAAACATTAGGAAAAATCCAATTACTTGTCTATGCATGGGTTCCAAAAGAGCATACAGTCCTATAAAATCTCATAAAATTATGTCCTTATATACCCTTATAAAACATTAGGAATAGGAAGTTCCTACTGCATATATTCAAATAAAACATAAAGTCTTATAAAATCTTATAAAATAATTCTGCTTAAAATTATGTCTTTTATACTCTTATAAAACATCAGGAAGTGTCAAGTTACTTGTGCACTCATACGTCCAAATAAAGCATATAGTCTTATAAAATCTCATAAAATAATTCCGCATAAAAACTACGTCCTTATATACCCGCATAAAACAGTATGAGACATCTAACGACTGATCTGTTTATAAATCCAAATAAATCATATATTCTCACTGGACCTTAAAAACAAATCCACATAAAATTGATTTTCTTATAGACTCCAATAACACGTTAAGAAAGCCGTATGAGGCAACCTCATCAAATCTCTGAAACCTGATAGATCCTTATAAAATCTCTTAGAGAATTTATGAGACTTTACGAGGTTTTTTCGGCAGGGATGGTATTAGAAGGAACGGTAAATTGGAAAGTTGTAGGTGTTTTCAGAAAGGTGTCGCAAACAAAAATATATTTTTTTCTTATAGAACACCCTGTATATAATAATCCTAAATGATAGACCTGGTCTACCTGATAAAGAATATATAATTTGTTATACTTACTTGAAATGTTGAAAGTGAAAAAACGCATATTAAAGTGTCCTTATAGTGTGGCATGGATGCTAGGTGCTTTCCATTGCATAAATATCGACAAAATTACTACCCACCCAAAGAAATAAAAATTGATTTTTTAATCCATAACATAATATGTACCTACCTAATAAATCTAATATTTATAATGCATATCTTTTAAACAACATTTAATTTGGAAAATTAATTAAAAAAATAAAAGATAGCCTGCCATAAGCACAATTTAATTAATAATAATATGCGTTTCTTGACTTAAACATTTAAAGTGTAACATAGGTTAGGTTAGGTATAACAAATTATATTATTATTTATCAGGTAGACCAGCTCTATCATTTAAGAATGTTATATACCGGGTATTCCATAAGAAAAAAATATATTTTTGTTTGCTACGCCTTTCTGCAACACCCTATCTATATATTATTTAAACTATGTCGTAAAAAACTTTATGTTGTACCCTACAACTTTGGTATATATACCATTTTTTTAATATCATCGAATAAATAAGTTAAAAGAGGGGTGGGGTCCATTTATAGTGGAACACCCTGTACATACCTATACAATAAATTTTGGCCAGTATTGAAAAATTGTATACTTGGTATACAACTAGAGTATACCCATTTACAGTTACCTATAACAATAAGGTTTGGTCAGTATTGAAAAATTGTATACTTGTATACAACTAAAGTATAACCATCTACAGGTACCTATACAATAAATTTTCGTCGCTTGGTATACAACTAAAGTATAACCATAGTCAATCCATATTATTGCTGATATATAACAGGGATATATTCATAGACAATTCATATTATTGCTAATATACAACAGGTATATACGCTTATAATATCGTATAGAACCTGGTAATTGGTTGGTATACAATTAATTGATACTAACCAATATATAATTTTTATGTAATCGGTATACAAGCTACAACAAATTGACTATGACTGCTGTACGAACGGTATACAATAGTATTATAGTCATTATTGTAAATTTCTTCACATTCCAGAAGAACGCATTGTATTACCCCAAAAAACAGTTTACTTGTCACCAGTAATATAATTTTGTATAATCTTTATATAATTTTTGTTTAATGGTTAGTTTCTCTTCTCTCAGTGTATACATACCTTTTTTAACAAGTAACAGCACAAGTAATGTACAAAAAGAAATTTGTCGAAAACAACACGTTGTTGTTTGATTTCTTTGTATGGTTACAAACCGAAGCGCCTATTCATAACGTATAAGATACGTTCAGTATTTGACCTAACAGAGAGTTAAAAGTAGTATAAGTTGTCCTATATCAAGACTCTCCACGGCAAACGAAAACATATTTATATTCAGTGTGTCTACTTAAGTTGGAACCATATGGAAAATTTTTTTATTATTGGTTTTATGGAAAAAAGTTATTCTTTATAAAAAGTTCTGCATGGTATAAAACTTAAAATGTAACCTTCAGTTTTCAAAATTTCCCAGTCATATACGAGGTATATCAGAAATTACGAATTTTGCTCAAGAGTAAAGTACCTACCTTTATTTTTGACAATACAGAAGAATGTTATGAAGAAACCTTATTTTAAATTAAAAGTTATATTCAAATTTGCAATAACAGTTATTTAGCATGAAAATTTAGGTTTTGTGATTATTTACGTTTTACCTACATTATAAATTATTTATATTTATCTCTATTATCTGTTAAAAAATGATAACCTTTTCTACAATAATTAATTATTATGCATTCATAACGTATTTAAATTGCAAGGTTTTTCAAAAACACTAACACATGGAAAGGTTATCATTTTTTTAACAGATAAGAGAGATAAATACAAATAATTTATAAATGTAAAACGGAAATAATCATAAAACCCAAATTTTCATGCTAAATAACTGTAATTGCATATTTGAATATAACTTTTAATTCAAAATAACTATTCTGCATACCATTCTTTTGTATTGTCAAAAATAAGATACTTTACTCTTGGGAAAAGTTCGTAATTTATGATATTATACCTCGTAGATGACTGGGAAATTTTGATAACTAAAGGTTATATTTTGAGTTTTAGACCATGCAGACCTTTTATGAAGAATAACTTTTTTCCATAAAACCAATAATAAAAAAGTTTTCCATATGGTTTCAACTTGAGTAGACACACTGTTTATACAGGGTGTTTTTTTAAGGTCGACGAGCGGCCATATCTCGGAAACTACTGGGCATAGAAACTCAGGAAAAGAAAAATGATGATTAAAGTGGCCATGAGAAAATTCTGGAAATATTTTTTAAGTTCCGGATTTTGCCGCAAGAGGGCGTAATTGAAAAGTAAATTTTAAAATTTTACATAACTCCGAAAATTCCACATTAAGGTTTATGTTTGATAACACTATTTTAAAGCTTGGACAACTATGCATCATTTTGGTCCTAAGCTCATTGGCGTACCGACTTTAATAAGAGTGGGGGAAGCTGTTGAAAGTGTTGTTATTTAAATCACTGTAACTTATAAACGACTTATCTGATTTTAGCAAACTAAAGACTGTTTGGAAGAGAAATGTATGCACTTTCACCAATCGTATTAGTTGTACATAATAGTTCTCAAAAAAATGCTAGAGGGCGCAATTTGCAATAACAATACATTTTTTGATTTTACTCCGAAAAAATAAATCATACGGTATAATTATGATACCATAATCGAAAAGTAGATGAAATTTGCTAGAAAAATATTAAAACCGCAGCTCGATATCTCCGTTCGTTTCAGAGTTATTGCCAAAACAATAATTTTTAATACAAATTGCGCCCTCTAGCAATTTTATTAGAAACTATCTTGTACATTAGATACGTTGAAGGTACTTACCTTTCTCTTCCAAACAAGCTTAAATTTAGTAAAATGGGTTAAGTCGTTTTGAAGTTACAGCGATTTTAATGTTTACAGTTTCACTTGATAAGAGTGGGAGAAGCTATTGAAAGTTTAAACATTAAAATCGCTGTAACTTCTAAACGTCTTATCCGATTTTACTAAATTTAAGCTTGTTTGGAAGAACCTTCAATTGTCGTATCTAATGGTACACGATAGTTTCTAATAAAATTGCTAGAGGGCGCCATTTGTATTAAGAATTATTGTTTTGGCAATAACTCTGAAACGAACGGAGATATCGAGCTGCGGTTTTAATATTTTTTCTAGCAAATTTCATGTACTTTTTGATTATGGTATCATAATTATACCGTATAATTTATTTTTTCGGAGTAAAATCAAAAAATGTATTGTTATTGCAAATTGCGCCCTCTAGCATTTTTTTTTTGAGAACTATTATGTACAACTAATACGATTGGTTAAAGTGCATACATTTATCTTCCAAACAGTCTTTAGTTTGCTAAAATCGGATAAGTCGTTTATAAGTTACAGCGATTTAAATGATAACACTTTCAACAGCTTCCCCCACTCTTATTAAAGTCGGTACGCCAATGAGCATAGGACCAAAATGATGCATAATTGTCCAAGCTTTAAAATGGTGTTATCAAACATATACCTTAATGTGGAATTTTCGAAGTTATGTAAAATTTTAAAATTTACTTTTCAATTACGCCCTCTTAAGGCAAAATGCGGAACTTAAAAATTATTTCCAGAATTTTCTCATGGCCACTTTAAATATCATTTTTCTTTTCCTGAGTTTCTATGCCCAGTAGTTTCCGAGATATGGCCGCTCGTCGACCTTAAAAAAACACCCTGTATACAACCTATTACAGAACAGAACATTGTATCTTATAAATAATAAAAATTAGCATAAAAACCTTGGAATATTAAAAAAGTTGTTTAACACGGAGCAACTCTCCAGGCAAACCCTCGTTTCAAAAGAGCTTAAAGGCCACAAAAAGTATAAAACTTTACCCTCTTATCAGCAAAACTGTGCGAGCAGGTCAATTTCTTTAGTTATAGAAAAACACATGGCCACGTGACGTGTCCCCAGTCCTAAACACAGGGGTGAGCATATACAAGCAGTCAAAACGACGCGAAAAGGAGACTCGATATTTCCCAATCACAAGTTAAGGTCGTTACGCTACCAGTGTGTTCTTTGGTGTCGGCAATCTAGTATTTATTACAAATTATTGGATTTTTTTTACTTATCCTAGATCTATTCCAGCGGCGATCGACCGTACGGTTCACCACTCCGAAAGTCGACACCCGGTGCGCTAGAAATCTTTGAGAACGGAATCCAAACGCTGAATCGGGTATTGACAACAATTTGTTGGGTACAATTGCAAATTGACCAGACAACATCGGCGCCGAGCTACGTTTACGTTTCACCAATCCGGGCGTTAGCTGACGGTGATGTGTCGACAAGATGCAATAGAAAAATCCGACGATTGCAGTTAATAAACAAAGACAGCAAAATTTATGATTATTTAAAGGCCACACCATATAAAAATCTAAAAAAAATTTTACTTCAATTTCATTCTTACAAATATTTCTCTCAAAAGTTCTAATCAGAAAATTATCAAGACATAAATAAGTGGGGGGTTTAAATTGCAACTAAAATTCAGCCAACACGTCTGCAAGACAAAATTGGCTCTTAATTGTTTTAAAATAAAAAGGTGGCCAGAGCATAACGGTACTATTCGTAATTGTAACAAAATTAATACACTTGCTTTCTAAGGAAGGGTCGTAAATTATGGGTGAGGTTCGTTGACACAGACCTTTTTAATGTAACAGATCTTACTTGTCTCCCTGGGGTTTTGTGGTACTTGAGAACAAAGGGTGAACATTATTATGCAGTAATATTGCAACCTTCTAAGGTACATAATAATCTGCAATGCTAGGTAAAGAAATAGGGGAGAGTTAATTAAGGACAATATTTTATTGAAAATATACAAGTAATATTATCATAAAGGGTTATATTATTTGGTATGATGTTGCCTGTAGCACGTTAATTTATAATTGGTGTACATACAACGGTGGTAATGGGTTTTTCTTAAAAATAATGTCTGGCAGCGGGAATGACTTGAGTGTCCACTGCTGAAAACCGTTATCGCTCGGCTTTCTAGTAATATGAAAAACAACGCCCACTTGAGAAGAAAAGTGACACATGCGGAAAGCGGGTAGTCTCTTAACTTTTATTGCACTTTTATAAGTTAAATGTTGAAATGTCGGACAGTAAGAATAACTTGAGTGTCCACTTCTGAATACCATTGTCGCTCGGCTTTTCACCAAACTACGTAGTACCTTTAAACCAAACGTGTACGTAAATCTATAAAAATACTCTGTAACTAAAATAAATATTAATTTTAATAATAATACGTACACGAAAATGGGGCGATATGTAACACAATAAATTGCAGATTAATGGGGAACCAATCAAAAGAAGAGTGTGGTCGCAGACCAGAAATGATCATAAAAAAGGGGGGTTTTGAGAGATAAAGTGTCACCATTACAGTCGCAGACGTAATTGGTACCAAAAGGTAAAACAGCATTACTTATTATTTTCGCAGACATAATAGGCAATATCTGAGAAATGCGTCACCATTCTGTCGCAGACAGATGTTGGTGCAAACGGGCTAAATTATGGGAGACAGGCCATTTTACATTAAGTTTTATGAAATGTAATAATTAGGGATTTTATTCTTTATGCTAGTTAAGGTATATCTGATTAAAGTGTTCATAAATTGTATGTGGCCAAAATGCTTTTATAATTGAATGTCAAGAGAACATTGAACTAATCCCAAAATCACATGAGTTGTTATCCTAAAAGTAAATATTTTATTTAAATTAATTTGCTTTGCCCTGAAAAAAATAACCGGTATTTACACAGGTAGAGTGCGCTTTCCTCTAAGCGAGCAATAGGCCATTTTCTAAATTTAGAAAAAAAGATTAAAATATTCCTTTTTTCTTAGTTCTGGATCCTGCCCTGCTATATACAAGAAAACGAAGATTGATTATATGATTGTTATTATTATTGATAAGATTTTTTGCTTTTGTGTAAATAGTAGCGACATGTAACACTGGAACAGTTACAAACCACAATACTAAAGATGAAGTACTTAGTCACTTGTGTTGTGTTAATTTGCTGTGTTAGTGACATTTTCTGTTTGAAATTATTGTTATTGATTTCTATGCCGTCTAGAAGTCATTATATTTTGGGAAATGCCTTTTTCTTGCTAGTGCTGGGCACGAAGTCACCATGGTATCAGCTTTTACTGAAAAAAATCCACCAAAAAACTATAAGGAAATTGTGATTGATGAACTGTTTAGTTTAAAAAAATTAACTAGTAAGTCTATAATAATTTGGTTAAACTTCTCAAAAACACATTCAGTTTATTTATTCATTTGGAAATATAATGCCAACGATTGTTGCCATCATCCCTCAAGATAATATTTTCTAGTGGCGTTCTGTCTGATGTTTTCAGGTGGTTCTCATTTGTCAGGTGACCGATCGCCAGGTGACCTACGTTGATTGTTAACTTTACACCTAAAGTCTAATACTAATTCGTTTTTATACAATAATCTGTAAAACCAAGCCCTTATACACCATTTACAACCAAATCAGTATTCATCACTTGACTTTTATGCTTTTTTTCAAATTTGTTGTTTTTTGTTTGTTTTTTCTTATCGCTTGTCATTAAAACTTAACATTGAAAGATATTACCATTTGACAGTTTAATTTTCTAATCCAAAATTTATGTTTAATTATTAAAAAATAACGATATTCGGACCTTTTCAGAAAACTTTAATTTTCCTAGATTTTTCATGAAAATTTCAAGTAAATAAATTACCATTTTATTAAAAAAGTATAATCTTAACGACAAAAATGTATATACCTAAAAAGTTGTACCTTGATGAAATCTACATTTTCGCTTCTTGTTAATTCAAAATGTGTAGCTCTTATTGTTTTTGAGGTATCGACAAAAATATGGTTTATACATTTTGGCTAATATCTAGAAACTAATAAAAAAGGTTAGGTATGTTAAATTTTCCATGTAGTGCCACTTAATCAATTGTTACTTTTTATAATAATGTAGGTAAATCATGTAGAAACTAATAAAAAATAGAACGTTATTGAAAAATTTGACATTTGATGGTATAAAGAAAATTGGTTATCACTTTATATGAATATTGGCATGATGTTTTTGCATCTCTGGCAAGTTCTAAGTATATTTAAAAGGCAATTAAAAAAAATATCATGGAAAATAGATATAATAATAAATTAAAAAATTTACAAAATATTACTTTTATTTTGGGTACTTACAGAAAAGGGCGCACTCGAACTCCGTTGCGGTTAAGAGGTATCGGTAATCCGACGCCCGAGCTCCGTTACGAACATTTTGGGACCAGAGGGTCACACCTGAATTCCGTCAAGTTGAATATTGGTACCTGCTCTATTATTAAATTAATAAGCACCCCAATATTAAAGTAGATCGTAAATAAAATACCGTATTATAATAACAAAATTATAATATTTACACAAATAGATTTTTATTTGAACATAAAATAGAACGGAAGACATAGGTAATTTAAAAAAAATATGTACATGTATTGCCAGACTTGGTATAAAATATAAATTGATAGGATCTTAAAGGATTGGAACTTTTTTTTGGACCAGTTCAGTTAAATAAATATTGGTTTAAAAAAATATTTAAAAAAAATGCACTGGGTAACAACGAACAAACCGGTTGCCAATACACCTTTTAGAACCGATTGGAGAGTATGTAGAATAATCACAGCCGACCACTCCGACCCTTTTTGACCGTAACGCAATTCGGTTAGGGGATTAAAGATCCCTGCAGCATCTTCAAATTGATTAGCAAAAACTTAACGGAATTCGGGTGCACCGACATAAAATTACACTCACTCCAAGGTTATTCGGCCCGAAATGATTGTTCATTTATATTATAATACCTGAAAATCATAATGATATGTCAAATTTTATCTAGAATTAACACAAACAGGTAACTGCATATAAGAAAAATTTAGAACAAAGGTTCCAAAAGTGTGGATCAGTGGCGGATCCAGCAGTTGCAATTGTTGCAAATAACGTTTTCCATTTCAAGTTAATCGTGATCTTGACCGAAAAAAGATAGTCGGTTCCAATGATCTGCTAGCTATAGATGAAGCAATAACAAACGAACCTATTGCCAAAATCGTATACCATTCTGAAGTAACTTTTGTCGCAAATTGCGCCCCTCCACTTTGTTTGCCAAACGTACCTCTTAAAAGTAGGTATTAACACTCTTAGAGTGCCAATATATAAATTACGGCTATAACAATATTTTAAAAGTAATAATAACAACACTTATTTAATAATTTTACATATTATTTATCCCTAAAGCCATAAATCTACAGGTTTGACCTTCCAGAAGAGAAAAAAATATGACGTTATGTGGTAAATTTAAATCTTTGTCTAAAAACCCATAGACATTTCCCTTAAAAATTATGCAGTTTGGCAAACACAGAAGACGTTGCGTTCCCATTGGTCAGAAGAGAGCCTGCCTTTTTTCATTCATAATTTCTTTGACGTATGGTCCACAGAGAAATTAAGGGTGTAGTTTGGTCGTTCTTCGTTCGAAAGTTGTTTGAAATTTGTTTCGGTTTATCGGTTTTGTGTATTAATTGCTGTGTTGTTAGTGTTTTGTGATATTTTTTTCAAGACTAATTAATATGGGTCACAGGTTTGAAGTGTGCAAGACTGCGAAATATAATAATAATAATTCTGCAGTTACTATTCATAGGTGAGTACATAAAAAGTTGGGTTATTTGTAGGTTAGGTTTAACTATTCATAGGCGTGGGTAGGCGGGGAAAAATAATTAAAACTTTACATTTTTATTTTATTAAACGTATTATTTATTTAAGGAACATTATGGATAGACTGTATATAGGTATAACTTTTGCAAATGGTTTGGCTTATTGAATTCTTTAAACAACTCAGATACACTCTTAGTCTAAAATAAACAAGGAAGCCACTATTTGATCACCTTTAACCATAAACGTCATTTATGACGTTCGTGGGTTCGTGCCTTTAACTCTTCAATTTTGCATGGGATTTCATAATATGTTGTAGGTACCAGACAAAATACTTGTGTAAGTTTTCCATATGCGGCCAAATTTTAGCCGGCCACTATATTATTATTTTTAGCCCATTATTCAAAAGCATGTGGCAACAAATATCGTATTTTGGAAAAATAATGATTTTGTTTCATGGAATAGGACATTAATATAATAATTTACAGTCAGAGTCTCACGAATATTTATTTTCCAAACAGGTTACCTACATGTTTCGCTCATACCTGAGCATCATCAGACCAATGTTAGGCTTATTTTGTTCTGATGCTCAGGTACCTACGAGCGAAACATGTACCTAACCTGTTTGGAAAATAAATATTCGTAGTAGTAGTAGTAAAAAGATCTTTATTTGTTTATAATAGTATTGTTTATATAAATATTCGTGTGAGACTATGACTTTGTGAAATTTATTAGTTGTACTCAAATCAGGTCTCTTAAAGAAAACTTTTTTGAATTAGATATTTATATAGGTATCTAGTACCTAGATAATGTTTGTTTTAATAAGTTGTTAATTCTTGAACCTACTTATTATTTGTTAAAAATACTTTACTTGGATATGTAAGTTAATTCCTGTAATAAACTATAGTTACTTGAGAATAAAGATATATACCTACCTACCTAGGTACCTATGATTATTATTATATGCTGGTTTTATTTCTAAATTTTTTAACATTAAGTTAGCCGATATACAAGTTTAGAAATATAACCTTATCAATAAATTGCATTTTAAAGAACAATTTCCATAAAAACCACTTTTGGGTATACGTACCTTATACGTAATAAGTCAAAAACTGTTAAAGTAGAGTTTTCACTGACAGAAAAATTAATCCTTGGCTAAATTGAAGCTTTTAACTTTATGCTAGCCCACATAAAAGTTTAGGAATGTAACTGTATCATAACCAACAAATTCTATAAAAACCGTATTTGGGTCTTCGTACCTTACGTAAGTCAAAAACTGTTAAATTGGGGTTTCCATTGAGAGAAAAATTAAATCCCTGGCTAAATTGAAGCTTTTAACTTTACGTTAGCCCACATACAAATTTAAAAATGTAACTGTATCATAACCATCAAATTTCATAAAAACCACTTTTGGGCCTACGTACCTTATGTAAGTCATATATGGGGATTTCCTCGACAGTAAAAATGTAATATCTGACTGAATTCAATTAGTTTATGTTGAACTGTAGGTATTGTATTTTACCTATAGATAGGTATAATCACAGAATATTAGTTGGCTCTGAGTTCTCTGGGTATAATATGCAGAAATAAAACAAAAAAAATTCTGTTGTAAATATGAGTGACAGAATCCTATTTAAAGTTGCGTTTCAGTTAATTTAGTATTTTCAAGGTTTGAATAGGTAATTGTAATATAATATAGTTTTTAAATCTATTTTGACACTTTATCTTTAAACCATATAAAAACTCATGTTTATTATTAGGTATAGTCGATTCAGCCAGTAAACCTGCAAGATGGCCGGCATGTCATATGACAAAAGTCATATTCCAGCTAAATAAAATGGATTTTTGCATTATGACAGGTCGGCCATCTTGCAGGTTTACTGGCTGAATCGACTTTACCTACCTTAAATTATAATATTTATAGAACAAAACTTTCAAAATAAATTATTATTATTATTTGGCAATATTAAAGCGGTAAAACCGATGAGACTATTGCATCAATTGTTTTAGAAGGTATCACATGTTAAATTTTCAAGTCCAGTCCTGGAATTCATGCCAACTTATAAAAGTTTAATGGAGCAAAATTGAAAGAGTGTCACTTGACTTTACCTCCATCTTGCGAGAGTATTCAAAATTTTGACTTTACTTTCCATTTGCTGCTTTTAAACAGCTAAGCAAAGTAAATATCTTTGCTTAGCTATGTTAAAGGAAGTTTGCGAACAACTTCGTATAGTTCGTAGGCATGATGGGAAATAAAAGAGGCATCCTGCTTGAGCGCGGCTAGGGGGAAGAAAAAATTATTGTTGTGCTTTTTCGCTATTAAAAAGTACCTAACGTAAAAGGAACTTTGCTTTTCTTTTAAATTTCAATAAAACCGTAAAAACCGTGTTTTAAGTATATATAGTGTAATTATTTTTAGGTCAGCTCAGTTCACCAAATGTTATAATTATAGCTATCCAAAGTTTCTCTTATAATAATTATTACAATAAATAGTTATTAACTTACATTAAATTTTACTGCTCCGCGGACCATTTTTTCTATCATACATTAAACTTTACTGTTCTACAAACCCTTTTTTTCACAAACGTTAAAAAATATTTGATTTCAGATTGGATAATTATATTTTATTGTGAACCCTGACACGAGACGCCGCTGTGACCATATGATAGCGCATAGTAACGAGGTAAAATTCTAATGGCCCCAACGTAATCCCCACTCCCGGCCGGGGGGAAGTACTTCACCTCCTCTCTCCTACAAACGATTTTGGCAGCAGATTTAAATAGCGTTTATGAATGGCGTGCGGCATCTATAGGTAGCAGATCATTGGTCGGTTCTTACAAGTTACTTGACTTATTTTAAAATCTAAATTTAAGCCAAGCTATTGATTCTATTACAATAAATTTCGTTTTCTATCCTTAAGCTATAGCGAATTTCAGTAAAAAATTGAGTGCATTGTTATATAATAAATTAATTGATTCAGCAGATATTAGGTGAAAATTCATTATTATAGTATTATGGGATACAGTTAAACAAAGTTGAACTTGTAAATATTCACTATATTAACTAGAAAATGACATGTTTCGCTAACACTGTAGCTTCGTCAGATATATAACAATGATTTAATAAAGGTTGAAAATACAAACGGGGGTGCAATACAGTTAAATTTTTGAAGATGTAAATAAAATAGTGGAAGAGTTACACTAGCGGGAAAATCCAACAGAGGGTTTAAAAAAAATTAAATAAGGTACAATATGGGCAATTTATAAAATCTTAAGTATATGGTCAACAGAATAAATTTAACAAAGGTGAATTATTTAAATCTAATTGATCATTAAGTAACAGGTCCGTATTTCTAAGTTAATTTATTTCCATAGACTCTAACAAATTTAGTTTTAATCCTTTGTTTTTTGTATGTATGTAAGATTTTAATGGAAGGATCAAAATTATGTTTATTATCAAGTAAAATTAGTTAGCATAGTTTGAGTCGGTTTTATTTTTTAGAAAACTGTTATACCTAATGTTCCTGTATTATTTTGTTAAAATGTCTACCCGTTTGGCCAATGTATGTTTTAGGACAATCGTTGCGTTTTAATTTATAGACGCCTGATTTTCAAAAACAATAAAACTAAAAGCGATAAAAACAAAAAATCGGGCGTCTATTAATTGAAATGCAAAGATTGCTTTAAAACATACATTGGCCAAACGGGTAGACATTTTAACAAAACAATACAGGAACATTATAGCAGTTTTCTAAAAGCAAAACCCACTCAAACTATGGAAACAGAGCTCCTTTTTCAGTGTGGACACAGTTAGAGCGCGCTCGCCCCTAACCTAGCAATAAAATAGGCAATTTTCTTAGTTAAAAAAATAATAGTAAAATATTCCTTTTTTCTTAGTTTCGGATCCGCCCCTGCTATATACAAGGAAATAAAGTTATATTATTGATTATATGATTATTGATTGTTATTATTAGAGATAAGATTTTTTGCTCTTGTATAAATAGAAGTCCACATGTAACACTGGAACTGTTTCAAACCACAATAATAAAGATGAAGTACTTAGTCATTTGTGTTGTGCTAATAAGCTGTGTTAGTGACATTTTCTGTTTGAAATTATTGTTATTATTTCCTACGCCGTCTAGAAGTCATTATATTTTGGGAAATGCCTTAGGAAAAGGTCTTGCTAGTGCTGGGCACGAAGTCACCATGGTATCGGCGTTTACTGAAAAAAACCCACCAAAAAACTATAAGGAAATTGTGATTGATGAACTTTTTAATTCAAAAAATTTAACTAGTAAGTCTATAATAATTTGGTTAAACTTCTCAGAACAATTCATTTATTCATTCCGAAATAATATGCCGACGATTTTTGCCACCATTCCTTAACTTTAACATAACATTTTCTAGTGGCGTTCTATCTGATGTTTTCTAAAAGCTTTTAAACATTTTTCCTGTTTTTGTTGGTGTAAAATATTTTTATCTGTTTGCATTAAAGTAAAAATTAAAGTTAAAAAAAAATAGTTCCTTACTTAGCTTCTAATATAATAGAACGATATGGGATCTTTGGCGTCCCCCATCAGGTGGTTCTCATTTGTCAGCCCTGCACGTCATCAGCCCTTATATTTTTGAAAGTGTAAAAATTAGAAAAAAAAACTTTTTGTTGTAAACTTCAAATTTTAATATGATTTAGTTTATTGACTGTAAAGTATAAAAAAAAATTGACAGGCGATTTCAGCAAGCACAAATACCTGATAGGTGAATCGAAAGGTGTGCAGTATATGATTGAAAATAAACTTCTTTCTGAAAAGTGAAAATTTAAAGGGAGCACGATATGAAAAGTTTCTCGCCACATACAAGACAAGTGACACTAAGGTATTCATAAAAAAAGTTATCAGTTATAATGCGTCAAATTAACCTCTGTGCCAACGTGAACTGCGACAACAATTTTAAGATCATTATACATCACAACTATCTGGCGGAATAGTCATGTTAAAGTGCCAACGATTTTTACACCGGAAGATAATGGTTGGCATTTGTTTGATGACCATTATGTTTTTAATTGGTTTGAGGGAGATACAGTTTCTGCTTCTATATATGAAATATTACATATTTGAAAGTCTAACTTTTCACACGCTCGTAGAAAACATCTTGTACTTTTCACACGCTCGTAGAAAAAATGATATACGTAAGAAAATATCTCGTTTAAGGCACTCATATGAATTGCGAAACTAGCTTCGCTCGTTCCGCAAATTCTCATAATATGCGTGCCTTAAACGAGTTATTTTCACACTTATCATAAATAGCTATTATCATAAGTTAACATTTTTTAGAGTTAGAAATCATTTAACAAAAATGAAGTGACGGTACTAGCAAGCCCAAGGGCGTCCATAGGGGGGGAGGGGGGGCAAAACGGGCACTTGCCCCCCCCCCCCCTGGCGCCCACATTACTATTTTATTTCATAATTCAGTATAAATATTGAATACTACAGTAGTAGTAGTAGTAGTAAAAAGATTTATTTAGCACGTGGCTACATGATACATTTTAACAATTTTATACCCTTTTTTTATTTATTTTTTGAATTAAATGACCTTTTGAAACTTTATTTGTCCTGTTGAGTTAATAAGAAAGATTTTAAACTTTTTTTAAAAGATTTTAAACTTTTTTGATTTTTAATTGACTTGTTTAATTTATTAAATTCAATAAGACCCTTATGAAAAACTGATTTATATGCAATATTTTTTGAAAAATTATTAAGAAAAAAATTATTGGTATTTCGTGTTAAATAATTATGTTGATCACTATTTAGAACAGTCAATTGCTTTAAATGTGGCGGTAACAAATCATTTTGAATTTTAAAAATAAATATTAGAACCAAAAATAATACTAAATTTTTTACATTTAACCATTCTAATTTTTTTAACATCACATTAATTTTTGTATATCTATCCATATTAAGTAAAATTCGCATTGCTTTATTTTGTAAAATTTGTAATCTATTTATTACACCTTCATCCGCCATAAACAAAATTGTAGAACAATAAAGAAAATGTGGTAAAATTAAAGTATTGTATACAATTTTTTTTGAATAAAATTTTAAATTTGAACCTATTCTTTTAAAATAACTAATTTTTCCCGCAATTTTGGAAATTAAATTTTCGAATTGGTTATTAAATTTTAATTTTGAATCAATCAATATACCTAAATATTTAAAAGAATTGACTATTTCTAGTTTATCACCATCAATTAAAATATTTATATTTGTATAATTATTTAAATTTACACCCATAACCATACATTTTGTTTTAGAAACATTTAATTTTAATTTGTTAACTTTTAACCAGTTTGACAATAGAATCAGTTCTGAATTTAAAATTGCCAAAATTTCCAAAAGATTTTTACCGCTTATATAGATAAGAGTATCATCAGCAAACATTTGTATTTTAAGAAATTTTAGGACTAATGGCATGTCATTAATATATAAAATAAAAAGTAAAGGCCCCAAAATACTTCCTTGAGGTACTCCTATGTTATTAAATTTCTTTGTTGAAAAAAAATTACCAAATTTAGTTTTCTGTGATCTATTATTTAAATAATTTTGAAACCATTGATAAACTTTACCCCTTATACCATATTCAAATAATTTTTTTAATAATATATCTCTATTAATCGTTTCAAAAGCTCGCTTAAAATCAAGAAATACTGCTATTACATATTCTTCTCTTTCCAAGGCTCTTTTCCAATTTTCTACTACATATTGTATGGCTGTTTCACTAGAATATCCTTTTCGAAACCCAGCTTGAGAATAAATAAAAATTTTGTTTTTATTCAAAAAATCCATAACTTGTTCATAAACTACTTCTTCTATTAATTTTTCTATATCCCATAATACATTTATTGGTCTCATTTCATTCCATTGTTTTGAATTTTTAATCTTTGGAACCGGAGTAATATATGAACATTTAAGTTCGACTGGAATTTCTCCTTTGTTTAAACAAACTTCAATAAAGTAAAGAAGATAATATCCAATAACTGTAAATGTTTCTTTCATCAATTTCTTAGTTAAAACCTCGTTGTAATTTTCATTTGAATTTAAATCATTTATAATTTTTCTTAAATGATTAAGAGATACTTTAGAAAAATTTTCCATAATGTTTTTATTTCTAGAAATTTTAGGACATATAGAATGGTTTCCAACATTTATTGAGGCAATAATATCTTCAACGCTCTGAACATAATATGAGTTTAATTTTTCAGCAATGATATTCTTGTTTGATATTTTACCTTCTTCAAATATTATTTCTTTAATATCTATTTTTGTAGTTGGTTTAACTAAATTCCTTAAGGTTTTCCACATTTTCTTACTGTTTTTTTTTATTATTATCTATTTGTTTTTCATAATAATTTGTTTTTTCTTCTCTTAATACTGAAACACAAATGTTGCGATTTTTCTTATAAACATTCCAATCCTCTTCACTTTTTGAAATTGAAAATTTCTTGTATGCATTATCTCTTTTTTTTCTAATGTCCATAATCTTTTTATTAAACCAAGGTGTTGGATGTCTTCTTAGAAATATAGTTTTTTCTTCTTTTACTTTATTAATTGCAATCTGTACATTGGTTATCAGGTTTTCAAATATAATATTGACATCTGTAATAGTATAGTTCCAATTGTACAAAATAAGTTCCTTTGATAATTTTTCATAGTCAATAAATGTCATTTTTGTTACTTGTTTTTCATTTCCAGTAATATTTTCAATTTGAACAAATGTCCAGTCATGATCGCTTAGTTTCGGAACATTCATTATCCCAGAATTTAGAGAATGTTCATTGGTGATAATAAGGTCTATAATTGTTTTACTTCTGTTTGTAGTCCTTGTAAAATCTGTTATTAATTGTTTCATTCCAGTTATATTAATAATTTGTTTAAATTTCTTAACGTAGTTATCATCATTTAAAAAATTTATATTAAAATCTCCAATGTGTATTTTAATACTATTAACATCCCACACACTTTCACATTTCTCTTCAAAAAAGTCTAAAAAAGTTTTGACACTTCCATTTGGTGATCTATAATATGCAAATAAATTATACGTTTTCCAAATTTTAAATTTAATGTGTACACACCAAAACTGGTAGTCAACAGAGAATTTTTCAAAATAATTTATTGAAATTTTTGAATGTAGGTAAATTAAAACTCCACCTGTATGTTTTGAATTGGATTTGCAAATATATAGGTTATAATTTTCCATTTGTAATTCTGATTCATCAGTTTTTTCGGTAATATGGGTTTCTGAGAGACATAATGCAACAGGTTTTTCTTTAAATAAAAACATTTTAATTTCATCTTTTGAACTAAAATATCCTTGAATATTTATATGAAATATTTTATTAAATTCATCATTCGGTTTTGGTATTTCCTGCTTTTTTAATGGCTATATTTCTTTATCATATTGTGTTTTAGATTGAACAATTTTGACATGTCTTTGAAAAATTTCACAATTTCTATCAAATGGGCTATGGTTGATAAAATAACCAGCATCAAATTTTGAATTTGCCTCAGAACAATTTGGACATTTTAAATGAGCCTGATCTGTAATACACGACATAGCGTTATGGTCCGGGTTTCCACATTTCATGCAAATTTGAGATTTAGTACAATTTTGGGCAGAGTGATAATACCCTGTACATTTATAACATCTCAAAATATCTAGATGTTCAAACACAGTACATACAGAGAAATCTACAAAAATAATTCCCTTATCTATTGCCTTTTTAAAGCTAATATTATCAATTTCCAATATCGCCATAAACTTTGTTTTCATTTTTTTTATTTTTATAACTTTTATTTTTGCATCTTTTAAAAATTCATTTTTTTCTAGAATAGCGTTAATTAATTCTGCTTCATTTATTTCATCCTCTATTCCAATAATTTTAATTCGGGGTATTCTATTTTCCTTTGGAGTTACTACATAATTATTTCTTAATTTTTTATTTACCTCATTTTCAATTTTTTCCAGTTCCTCCTTATTCTTACATTGAATTTTTACTGTTCCACCTCTTAGATCTTCAATTTTTGTAATATTTTTTACGTTTAATTTTGCAGGATTTATAAACTTTCCCAAATCTTTTCTTGTTAGTTTATTTTCTTGAATAGAATTTGGCTTAATTATTATAAAATTATTATTAGCAATTACTTCTGATTTCTTCTTAATACTATTTGTTTCTTCAGTTTTTTTTAGACAATCACTGTAAGATAAATTATTTATAATTTTGCTACCACTTGTACTATTTTCGGAAATTGTATTTGGAATTTTGGTAATATAATTTATTTTTTCCTTCAGTAATAAATTTTTTTCTTGAAGTTCATTTATTATAACATCCTTAGCTTTTATTAGTTCATCTTTTCCATCAATAATTTTTAAAAACAAATCACATTTTGATAGATTTTCTTCCGATTTGACAAATGTGTCAGTATTGACAATTTCCACTTCATTATTTTGAATTTTTAATACATCATTTTCTAAAATATCCTCATTAGTACTATTTTTTGCATCTTTTCGTTTCTTCTTTGGCTGACTCATATGAAACTCCTTTTAATTGAATTGACTTCTTAAAGGTCGCTTTTTTTAGTTTTAAGTTGACGGATTTTAAGACGTCTTGTCAAAATTCAATTAACCCAATTTTAGTTAGTAAACCAACAAATTACTAAACTGAACAATTACATAATAAAAACATATCAATAAATTAATACATTAGGCATAAGTTAAATAAATAGTCTTATACAGTGTCACCATTAAAGTCCGCATCATATGGGATTTTTTTTATTAATATCTTTATTCAAAATTTGACTTTGGCATCAAGTTCTGCATCGATCGAGATGAAAATTAGGCAAATAAATAGTAGTCACGTGATTCGTATTTCAAATTTTAATTTTTTTTCAAAAAATAATTCAAAAGTGGGGTTATTTCTGAAAATATCGAAAAAAGTTATAATTTTTTTTTAATGCAGTTTCTAGCCCACATGCAAAAGTTCAGCTGGATAAGATAATTTTGATTTTTTACCTATATTTTGTAAAATGCACCACTTTTGCAAAATAAGACTCAACGCAATCTATACATAAAATTTCTTAGTTTTGACAATGCTTTATTTCAGATACATTTTCTTTAAACTAGCGTCATATTAAATGTGTGTTTTTCTACAAAATCAAAATTGGGCTATTAAAATTTGGTCGCATGTGATGCAAAGTTAATTTGTTTTTGACCCTGTATAAGGTAACTTCATAAAATACGTATTTTTAAAAACGTAGTTTGTGACTAAAAGTAAAAAAATAAAAAATAAAATAAAATAAAGAGATTTAAATTAAAAAATAGAAATAGAATAGAAAATAGATAAACTTTTCGTTGGGTTAAGCAAAAATTTATTTTCCACTTAATGAACACTTTACTAATGACACTGTGTTCTTTTTTGTCTTAATATTAATGTGTATTACTTTCAGACACAAACTATGTTTTCAAAAATACTTATTTTATGAAGTTACCTTATACAGGGTCAATAACAAATGAACTTTGCATCACATGCGACCAAATTTTAATAGCCCAATTTTGATTTCGTAGAAAAACACACATTTAATAAAACGCTACTTTAAAAAAAATGTATCTGAAATAAAGCATTGCCAAAACTAAGAAGTTTTATGTAGGTTACGTTGAGTGTTATTTTGCAAAAGTGGTGCAATTTACAAAATATGGGTAGAAAATAAAAATTATCTTATCCAGCTGAAATTTTGCATGTGGGCTAGAAACTGCATTTAAAAAAACTTTTCCCTATAACTTTTTTTTGATATTTTCAGAAATAACCCCACTTTTGAATTATTTTTTGAAAAAAATTAAAATTTGACAGATAATGCGAATCACGCGACTACTATTATTTGCTTAATTTTCATCTCGATCGAAGCAGAAGTTGAAGCCAAAGTCAAATTTCGAATAAAGCTATTAATAAAAAAAAATCCCATATGACTTTACTGGTGACACTGTATATAAAAAGTATTGTTTAAGTTTTTGCCCCCCCCCCTGAAAAACGCTCTATGGACGACCTTGAGCAAGCCTAAAGGTACAGGGCGGATTTTAATTTAAAGAACTGAATAGAAAATAGACTTGGCGAAAGTTAAAAAGAGATCGATTTAGACTCAACGTTGCCAAACTTTTGTTCAATCTCCATTCATTCCATTGTCCACTCTTAATGCATTCCCCCTCCAAAGCAGCAAATACGTTCCGATAGCGAAGCACCCACCGCGATGTTTAACGTTTTCGTTTTCTATCTTTGCTGAATTTTTCAGGTAAGCGTAGATACGGTGAAATCCTGCTGGTATTTTTAAATGGTTTATTCGCAACAACAAAACCTTCAAATTATTTTATGTAACGTAAAGGCTGAGAGTGCATAGAAAGTAGTTGGGTGTTTTGCTTTTTTTGTAGCACTACCATCCTGTCCCAACGCGCTTAAATATTTTTGAAAGATTTAAGACAGGAGAACATACCTACCAGTGTTTTATTTTTCACCATAAGCTTATAAAAATAAACCATTTAAAATAATTCTGGTATTTTTAAATGCCATAATTAATTAGTTAACGACAAAGAATGAAAAATACCTACGTAAAATAATTCGAAAATGCGCGGTACAACGTACAACCCAAACAAAATTTCAAATATTACTGAAGCGAATACCTCCTGCATTTCTATAACTGACGATAAATTATCCCCTTTCTTTCTGGCTTCGCCATGTGTTTTTCACGCCGTACGCCGGCAACATGATGATCTGTATTTACTCACAGAAAATGCCACTGTAACTAGGAGTTGCCAGAAGTGTATGACCGTTTGGATACTGCAGTCTAGTAAATAAAAGTCATTTTCACACGGTTCTCACTTATTATGTAAATACTTGTTATGCTTAATATTAATTTATTTACATTTCTCTTTTCAGAAGACGGAATTATGAAGGGCAGAAATAGGTATGAAATGGGAAACAATCCAGCAGTTTTAGGCATGTTTATGATAACTCTTTTAGGCGATATGATGACAACCAAATTTTTTGAGCAATCCAAAGTACAAGAATTACTAAAATCAGATGAACATTTTGATGCAGTTATTATGGAACAATTTTTAAATGACGCCGTGGGAATTTTTGCGTATCATTTTAAAGCACCTTTGATATTATTTAGTTTAGTAGGAGCCAATAGATGGGTTAATAATTTGGTAGGTAATCCGGCACCTCCTAGCTACGTTCCTGATGTTTTCTTAAGTTACAGTAGCGAGATGACTTTCTTTCAACGTACTTACAATTTTCTTTTTGGAATACTATCTGATTTATGGTTGTCTTTTATGGTATATCCTAAACAAAACGCTGTTTTAAAAAAATATTATGCGAATGCTTCCGATTTAAAAGACTTACAAAATAATGTCTCTTTGGTGCTAGTAAATTCGCATGAGAGTGTAAGTGAGCCTGTACCTCGTGTTCCAAATATGATTTATATTGGTGGTTTTCATTTAAATTCACCAAAAGAACTGCCAGTAGATCTTCAGGCTTTTATGGATAATGCAAAAGATGGTGTCATTTACTTCAGCATGGGATCTAATTTAGTACCATCGGAGATGCCTAAAGAAAAAAAGGATGCTATTTTAAAAGTACTTGGAACAAGAAAAGAAAAGGTACTATGGAAGTGGGATGAAGAGATTTTAGACAATAAGCCAGATAATGTAATGATATTAAAGTGGTTTCCACAGCAAGCTATTTTAGGTAAGCATCTTATATCGTATAATTCTTATAGTATTTAAACTTATATTAAGAACTGTTTTAGTACCTTTTTATGTTTTTTGGATTATTTCAACTAGCTTAGTAGCTTGAATGATATGCAGAAAATATTGATGTGTCTACAAAAAGTAAAGAAATATTTTTTTTGGAAGTGAATACAGATAATATATAAGGGGTACTAGAAAAATTATCTTTCATACAATAAAAGTTAATACTATTATTTTCCTTTCAAATAGGCGTCAATTTTAATTCAATTGGTTATCGTCTGCAAATTGACCTCAATAGCCAATAGTTTCATTATTCTTAAGACACATAAGTATTTACACAGGTCAATCAGAATGTACTAAATTAAAATACTTCAAATAAAATGTTAAAACTTAATATACAGGGTGTTCCTAAATATGATGTAAATACGAAAAGGGGTAATTCTTTGGCTTATTTAATGACTAAAAATTCATATAAACATAGGTCCGCAAACGCTTTGTTGCCGATCTACAAATCCATCTAATATTCGATTGCGTAAATCATCAACGGTATTTACTGGTGTTGTATACACTAGAGTTTTGAGGTGCCCCCATAAAAAAAATCTAGACTATTTAAGTCAGGGGACCTAGGGGGCCATGCCTGAGGCCCACCCCAACCTATCCACTTGTTCTTATACACTGCGTTTAAATACTCCCGAGCCAAAATGAAAAAAGTGCTGGGGCGCCATCGTGCATAATATACCACATTTCATTTCTCAGCAAAAGAGGAAAGTGTTCCAGTAGTATAGGCAATTCTTGTTGCAAAAAATGCCTGTATAAGTGACCATACCACTGGCAGAAATTAATCCGTAAAGGAAAATCTCGAGGAAGGAGCGCCTGCACCCTTAGAATGTGATAATGGAATAGCAGAGAATCACGCAGGACACGCCAAACAACTTGATGACTAATATTTAAATGTTCACCGATTTTCCTGGTGCTAGTACCTGCATTTTCTTCTATTTCATTTAGAATAGCTTCTTCGATCTGTGGTGTTCTGACTTCTGACAGTACGTGGTCTACCTGCATTATTGGTATTTTTATTAAAAGTTCCATTTTCTACAAGACGCCTGTGAATATTTGAGAACATTCGATGATCAGGTATCATCCTATCGGGATAGCGTTCCATATACAGTCGTCTGGCTTCTGTTGCATTTCCACTCGCAAGGCCATAGATGAAATGCATCTCAGCCATTTCAGAATTGGTATAATTTGGCATTCTTAAGTGAATATATCGAATATTTAAACAAACACTTTTACACCCTACAGTTTAAAATTTAAACCTTTAATTTACAAACACTTGTGGACAAAAATTATTATTTCAAATGCGAACTGTCAAAATTAGTAAAAATAAGAGATTACCCAAATAAAGCAAAGGCATACTAGACCAATTATTTAAAAAAATTTAATTTCATCTAGCGAAACACAAAAAACCTTTTATTTTTTTTCTCGATAACGGTGGTAAATACAAAAAAACTACATGAGATTAAAATGCTTTAAAACAAAACAAAAAATGCATTTTGTATTTTCGAATCCACCAGCGGCGCACCGAAAAAAGTTCATGGGGAGAAAATGGGGCATGACCCCTGAAAAAATATCTCCCTGTAGATTCTTGAAACCATTTGAAATGCTTAATGATGTAAGTCCTAAAGCGTAACCCATATTTCAAATTAGAGCTAAATATCTCAAAAACTACAAGAGCTATAAAGAAAAAACTAAAAAAATCTTGAAATTTCAACGGCAACGAAGCGTGTCTATATGAATTTTTAGTCATTAAATAAGCCAAAGAATTACCCCTTTTCGTATTTACATCATATTTGGGAACACCCTGTATATAATATATCATTGTTAAAAATTTAAATCATAGCTCACCGAAAATTGTGAAAAATTCTTGAATGACGTAAAATGCATTCTGAATTAGTATCGCCCTAACACGACCTTTAAATTACTTCATCGATAAAGTTCTTATGCTTACAGGCAGTTTATTGAAAAATTTAGCTCCATAATGCCCCTGCCCATCCTAGAATCTGGCACGAGTTATTAATTATGTTGCCTGCATAGTAGGTATTATACCCATGAACATCTCCATAAATCACGCTCTCAAGGCATTCGCGAATGTAGACCGAAAGGAGGGATTCACGATTCTAAGAGTTCTAAAGGCAAGCGGACGACAATCGTCTCTATAATCGAGTTCCGCAATCTGTCCCACAGCCTTTCTCTATAGTCTAAAAACCCTCTGAGCTTGGGGCGTGTATCCTCACGCAAGAGTAGACTACGGCAAGGAGCTGTGGAAAAACTAAAGTGGACAGTCCTCAGGGTTGCTTGGGAAACACTACCAGCAGAAACAAGTTGCTCCCCAACTTCCCAGCGATCCCTCCCCCTCACACACACACATGTGCATCCCAAAGTAAATCAGAATCAAGAGTGACACCCAAGAATCGAACCATCTTACCCAAAACATTAGTCGTGCCAATGTCCCGCAGCAAAAAGCACATTCTATAATTTTGGTTTTAGAAAATGGCATTAAACTCATCATGCGGTACATTGCTTACCGAATTCTTCTTTTCAAGATCCCAATGTTTGTTTATTATGTTTCAAATACATCATGACGGATTATTAGAACCAATTATCACATTATCATTTGCTTGAACCTTTGCAGCGCGGATCGCCCTCTGATATTGCGATTTGAAGGAACGATATCTAAAACCGATACCCACGTGATGATACGTTCTATACAGTTGGCTCAACAATGCCAGATGATCTCGCATAATCATCAGCTCATTGGTAAACCAGCTGATGTCGATCTGACACGATAGTTTATTTCGAAAAAAGAGAGCACCCTATTAAAAAATATCGATACTGTACAGGTGGAGTTTGACTATGAATACTAACGCTTACAAGCTCACCAAGCTGATCAGATGTGCTCAAGTCAACAGTTTCTATGCTCAGATAACCCTCACAGTGGCTCACGAAGATGTTGTCAAGGCAAGCCCTATCCCTGGGGGGAGTAAATATTGTCTGCTTGGAACCATAGGTAGCAAAATTATCCCTTAAGCAACATTATAGACATACACAAACTCTAAGCTCTGTAAGTCAAAAAAATTTGTGCATAAATGATAGTACTGCTTGGGCAACCTTTTTAAATTTAAGAATAACAAGAAGTCGTACAGATCAACGTACTGATATACGATCTCATAATATGATAGGTATTATAAATTTGTTATATTACCAACTTATCTTATTTCTTTCTAGCTCATCCAAATTGCAAACTTTTCATAACTCATGGAGGATTCGGAAGTACCACAGAAACCGTTTACCTTGGTGTACCAATACTTGCCATCCCCATTGCGGGTGATCAAAAGCTAAACGCCGCCACGGCTGCTTCTCTTGGTTACGGCAAGGTCATCTCTTTCTCTGAACTCAATGAAAATAAACTAACAGAATCAATAAATGAATTATTGGAAAATCCTAGGTATGTATTTTTCCCTAACGCAGTATTAACTGCGTCTGTTTCATTTTCTTTTATAACAGTTTGCGATTGATTACCAAAACTTCATTTATTACCTCGTACCAGTAGTCTCTTAATAACCCCTTCCCATCTCCTGTCGCAGGAGATTCCAAACTGAATACGACTAACAATAAAATTAAATAATTTATATGGCCGTACTCACGTAGTTAGTCACGGGGATGAATGTGGGATTGGGCAACCCGCAACATTTCGCCACCGGATATGTCAGCCACCTGGCCATATTTGAACGTATGTGCAAAAACAATTGAGACGTACGTGCGATTAAAATTTGACATTGTTGACGTTTCGTTTTCGTAACCTTTCTTTTTTTAGAACGCCTCATGAAAATGTTTTATTTTTTTATGATTTTGTGAAGTTAATTTGTTAGTTTCTATTTAGTTTATTAAATTTTGACATATTTTTTATATGATATTAAGTTTCGCCCTTGCAAGTTTACTTTCGGTTTTTCCCAGACCAAGCATTTAGTGACATTCCTACTTTCTAAATTAAGTAAAAATGTATTTTGAAGAGTCGTTTGAGGACACCTTAAAGGTATCCTGAGCCTATGCTTTTGTATATACCAAAAAAGGCACCATAGCGTCGTAAGACAACTCTGCATTATAGTTTGATAAACAGTGACGGCTGGTTAATGAAGGGCTCTGGGGCGCCGCCCTCCCTGCAATTATTTCAAACAGAATCCAAAAATACTTTACTTAAACAACCAATAACGCAATGTATGTAAGCAATCAATTAAAATAATTCGAACCAAACATAGTCCTATTCCAGCGGGTAGGTTATACTAAGCGCGGGGCGGCATAATAATTCAAACCAAACATAGCCCTATTCCAACGGGCATGTTATACTCATAGACAAGCGAGTTGCGCGCTCTTAAGGTTACTAAGGGCGGGCTATCGATTATCCGTCCGATTTAACGCGACTACGGAGGCCTGACGCCACCTACACATCGCACAACGAGCGGCAACGAATGAGCTCCAATTTTCCGCGCCCAACAGCGCGAATCGCGATGCGACCTGTCGATGCCGTTGACGTTTTGTTTATTTGTTTTGAGTTATTTATTAGTTATATTATAAAGTTGGAAACTTTTGTCTAATATGAAGGTCAGTGATTTACAGAAGGTTTGTGTTCTCTGAGCTTAAGTGAAAAACTTGATTTAAAAAATGCAGGGCGGCCACTACCAATATTGAACATTGTACAAGTGCAATCAAAATGTAAAAGTAAGGCACAGTTTACGCGTAGGTTTGACAAAGAAATATATAATAAAATATCCTGGATATGCGGTTGTGAGGACAAAAATTATTTTTTTTGTTTGGTGTGTCTTCTTTTTGGCGGGGATGATAATTGGACTAAAAATGGGGCGCAGGACTTAAAACATCTTTCAGAGAAAATAAAAAAACATAAAAATAGTGCAAAACATCGTCATAATGTGGTAAGTTTTCAGATGTTAGGACAAACTAATATTTTAACTTGTTTAAGTAGTGCTTATGCTGATAAAATTAAAATTCACAACCAGAAAGTTAAAAAAAAAACACGTACTTTCGAAAATAATAGACATTTTAAAGTTCTGTGGAAATTGCAATCTTCCGCTTCGAGGCCATAATGAAATGGACGATTCAGTTAATAAGGGAGTGTTTTTAGAATTAGTTGATTTTTCCGCGCAAATTGACCCACTACTGCATAGTCATATACAGGAAGCAACAGTGTTTAAAGGGACCTCAAAAACTATTTAGAACGAGCTTTTAGAATGTATGCTTAAGTTATGCCAAGAAAATATTTTGGAGGAAATAAAGAAGTCTTTATTTGTTGCCGTACTAGTTGATGACACTACAGATGTGTCAACTCAAACTCAAACAGTCATCGTATTTCGATATGAGCTAAATTGTAAAATATTTGAACGTTTCTGGGAATTCGAAAACCCTGAAAGTCAAGATGCTGAAGGCATTTTCCAGTGTATTTTAAAACATATTGCGCCTATCCTTAAAGATTTTCCGGAAAAACTAATTGCACAGACATATGATGGAGCAGCCGTTATGCGTGGGCATGTAGGTGGCGTCAATGTAAAGTTTAAGGAGTTGTATAAAAACGCTCATTTTATATATTGTTATGCACATCAATTGAATAAATTATTAGAACAGGCGTCATCCAGTATCCCTAGCGTACGAATTTTTTTCGCAAATTTAAATGGAATATCAGCGTTTTTTTCACGATCTTCAGATAGAACTGCAGCTCTTTCTGATGTCTCAACTAGACGTATCCCAAGACCCTCACAAACGCGATGGAATTTTAATTCTAGAATTGTGCAGTCTGTTTTCCAAAGTGAGGACGACCTTCTCGAGTGTTTCGAAAATATTAGTTTAGGAATCCCAAAAAAATATAACATAGAAACCGTGACACAAGCTGCTGGATTTATCAATTGGTTAAATAATGAAAAAATTTTGTTTTGGTTAAATTTTTTCAACAAGATAATGCCACATGTTGATATTTTATTTAATCAGCTACAGGCAATTCAAACAGATGCAGTGAAGATTCAGATAGCTATAGATAATTTTGAAAAAGAAATATTAAATATAAGGAATAGTTTACCTCCTGTTATAACCGATGGGCTAGTACAAATCATATCAGAAGTCCCAAAAATGCGGCGTAAACTAAATGAAGAAAATCTTAATTTATCCGCAAGAGAGGTATGTGACATGATAACGTCAGAAGTAAAAAGTCGTTTTGGTTTCAAGAACCATTTACCTGGTGCGAAACCCTTCATAAGAAAAAACTATAAGAATTATTCGAATAGCCTACCGTTAGAAGATATTAATATATTTTGTGCTGCATATTCCATGATAAATAAGGGCATTTTAATAATGGAGTTAGAGGTGTTTTACTCTAGAACAGAAATAACAGATATCCGTTCAGCAGATGGTAGTGAAAACGAAAATGTTTTGGGCTGTTTAAAGACTTTAAATTTTCTCATCAGATATGGTTTAGATTCTGCTTTTCCGGAAATTGTAAAGGTTTTGAAATTATTGGTTACCATTCCAATGACTACATCAGAAACAGAAAGATGTTTTTCGACCCTAAAGTTAATCAAAACATTTCTTAGAAATTCTATGGATGAAGACAGATTAACAGCTTTAGCAATACTGTCAATCGAAAAAGCGATGGTTCGGGACATAGATAACTTTAATACCAAAGTCACCCAGAAGTTTATTTCCGAAAAAAAACGAAGATTTGACTTTCACTTTAAATAAATTATAAATAATATTTGTTAGTGTTATCATTAAAAAAAATGATTTGATTATAGTAATCCGTATTATTTAAAGCCAGCGCCCTGTGACGCCTTTTTTTTTTTTAACTAAACTAAATTAAAAGAAAATATATCTATAAAGAAAATTTATAAGTGATGGTAAATAAATCAAAGTCGTTACGTACTAATTGGTTGCCGCCAGCCTTTAAGCAGTGGAGAAGGGCTAGGTCCAAACGATAACTACCAGAAGAAGAGGGCGCCACATGGTTTAAGAACCAACAGTACCATTCATTTTCGAATAAAACCATGAAATCGAATTTATTTTATTTATAGATATTAAAATAATCTATTTTCTTTTATTTTCAATATAAATACTTTAAAAACAGTTTCTCCAAAGGAAAACCCCCAGAATTAGTTATTTAATTAGAGACACAACAATGATGGGCTAATGAAATAGTGGAAATTTAATTTAAAACAAATACCAGTTATATTTATTAAATATAAATAACTGTACAATGAAAAAAATGTATGCCTTTGGCACAATCAATATAGAAAAAGGTTTTTGCTGAAACTATATTCACAAAACAAAATCATATGTTATTTAAAAAAAAATAGCGCACCTGTGAAAGCACCTAGAAATTCAAAATATACCCAAAAATATTAGCGCAGTTAAAACATATATTGTACCACAGCCGCAGCTTACGTAAGCGTAGAGGTAGGGGTTTACTATCGTAGAAATAAATATCAAATTTTACCGTACTTTTCCGCGTCGCTTTCACGCTAGGCTATTTTACAAAAATATTATTAACATGGAAATCCTAATTGTCTTAATAATTATTTAAGTATTGTTAATTATTAAATTAATTACTATCCATCAAGGTAGTATTATTTAACAATAAAAGTACCCTCAAATTACAAAGTCAAAAGTAAATTTTCTGTATACGGTCGCTGTTAATTTTGTAAATCGGTCCGGAAAATAGGTAAATTCTACGTCATTCAAACGTCATCAAAACGGTAGAAAAGAAGGTAGAAGGAAATAAAAAAACCCTCGTAATAAAAAAAACCCTAAAAGAAATAATAATCCAATAAGTAAAATGGAACGAACTTACTTAATAATTTTAGTTCAAACCTCCTTAGATTAGTTGAGGGTCCTACGCTCGCTCACGCTCATTCATAACGGCATATCTCCAATATTAAAGGAAGAAAAATGATGCTCTCGTAGTGCTTCGAAATCAATACCAAAATAACCCTTAAAATGAGAAAGAAAACGATATAAGTTTTCTTGAAATCTACCCTTAAACATATGTCTAAATACACTTTATAACATAAAAGTACGAATTAAGGACATACCTGTGAATAATTCTTGCTCCACCATGGAGTGACGCCTTGGATGAAAATGGCGACTGACTGTCGAGATGAGTTTCAAATCCCCTTGAAGGAAAGCGTGTTCTTGTACGATAATTTAAGCTTAATTACTCAAATACTCAATCCATAATCAGAACGGAACTTAAGAAAACACTAAATAGAAACTATGACTCTAAATCCCGCAATGGCGGCCGATGAAAATCGTAACAGGTCGTAGCTTCAGCTCAACTCGCTTATTTCAAACAGAAAAAGGACACGGTTCCTGCAAACTGGGTAGGTTCTCCTCAGTTGAGATATATACAAGACTTTCAGAAAAACGTAGTTTTGAAGAACACCGTACCGTTAACGTCATTTACACTAACTAGCCTGTTTGGCCATTTTAGAGGCAAAACTCCTCGTAAAATTCAGTTTTCACTCAATTTGAGTAGCGACTCTTTTAATAAACAATAACAGATACGTCATCACCAGTATTGGCTTAATTAAATGTAAATTAGATAAAATCCAATTACGATAAATCGTTATATAGCGTAATACCAAAAGTCCTTAATACCATGTACAGGCTGAGAAACCTAACAAACCAAAATTTTAAGAACGCAATTGCCAAATATCACAAATAATTGCAAATACAATTATTGTAGTGACGTCATAAATTAGTTTCTCCACTTAGGTATTCATAATTATCCACCTTTAACATTCATACAACCAAAATTCATAAAATATCATTTGGGTGGTAGAATAACATTCATTAATTTTATAAATTGTAACATAAATATTTAAGTAATAAAATATTTAGTATCTAATGCTCCTGAATCAAATTGGTTCCTGCAGATAACAAAACAATTTTGGCAACGGGTATCCTTATCAGTGACCCTTTTGTGCGTAAATTTTTATAGCACACCTTTTCGCAGGTACAACTGACAGTTAATTTTAAAATGGCTAGTTGCAACAACAATTTTTAATAGTTTCGGTAAATTTTATTTATTTTTCAAGTTACCTTTAGTGCTAGTGAGCTAAAATTATATAAGAAACTAAGTTTAATCGGTGGTGTAGGTAAATAAAATAACTAAAACGCGATGTGTTAAGTGCTAATGGTTCAAAAGTAATAAGAAAATAATAGGATACTGCAGACCTCAACATTTTCCTGCTGTTTTGGATTTATTTTTCTTTGTTGGTGAGTTAAATTTAAAAATTAAATAATAGTAGGTCCTCACTAAATATATTTTATTTATTTTCGGACTTTAGATGATAACAGATTTTAGAAAATTAATAAATTGGTCGATGCAAATAATCATTTATTATTCTTTTGTTTTTAAAATAGTCTTTATACTTGTAACGACAAAAGAAGACGTTACAAATTCCACCTTAACCTCCCAAAGAAAATTTCACAAATTTTCGTCAACATACATACATACACAAACACAACTAACGGTTACTCATTTTCTTCACATAACTTTAAATCTTTCACATGCCATACAGCACGGTTCTTGCCGTCAAGATCACCAAGCTCGTAAGTCCACGGGGATAACTTTTTCCTAATAACAAAGGGACCAACATATTTATCTGCTAATTTAGCCGAGAAGAAATTAGCTGCGTTAGACAATGCAAAATTTTTCCTATAAACTTTGTCGCCAACGTTATACGTAACGTCACGTCTACGCAAATCGTAAGTTCGTTTATTTCGTAAAGCTGCCTTCTCTAAACTTTTACGTACTTCGGCATATAATTTGTTAAAAGCTATTGCTTTATCTTTCCGTAATTTATTTTCACGAGTTAGGCATTCTAATCCTTGAGTATCATTACCGTGAATATCCAAGTTATGTGGCATATCAGTTCCAAAGACAATAAAATAGGGACTATGTTTAGTAGACTCATGGACCTGAGTGCGAATAGCACAAGCAAGTTTTGACAGATTACGATCCCAATCACGGTGATTTTCTCCGACATAACAACGAATCATTGTACCCAAAGTCTTATTCGCTCGTTCTGTAGGATTAGCTTGAGGATGATAATTGGCTGTAAATGATATTTGAATTCCATACGACGCCATTAATCCACGAAATTCATTTCCTCGAAATTGTACTCCATTATCACAAATGATACGTTTTGGTTGACCAAATATTAAAAGCCATTGGTCCTCAATTGCTCTACAGACAAAACTCGCTGTCGAATTTCTTAAAGGAATAGCAACGGTAAACTTACTGAAACTATCGACAACAACTAAAATAAATTTGAATCCACGGTTAGAACGGGGTAAAGGTCCAATCAAATCAACGGTAATTATCTCAAATGGTTTATTTGCAACTTGATGAGGCTGCATAAATCCAGCGGGTTTATTCTGCTCTGGTTTATTCTTTAAACATACAGAACATCTTTTCACATATCGGGTAATATCGGACTTCATCTTAGGCCAATAAAAATTTTTACTCACTCTATAAAAAGTTTTTAAAATTCCAGGATGACCAGCACATGGGTCATCATGACACTTACGCAATATTTCAGCTCTTTCAAGCTTGGGAATCACTCGTTTCCAATAATCGCCATCACTAGACAAATCAGAGAATGTACCAACCTCACTATATTTGTACAAAGTCGAACCCACGACTCTCCAAGATGAAAATTTTATTGGATTTTCGTTCACCTTGTCAATCATATCACGATACCATTTATCCGTATTAAACGATTGGTTTTCTTTGTCAGAAATTTTATTATCGACTACAATATCACTTAGGTGAAGGAAATCTACTACTGGTACTAAACGAGATAACATATCGGGAACATGATGCTCTGAGCCTTTTCTATGTATAACATCAAAGCTATATTGCTGCAACTTAACTGACCATCGAGCCAATCTTCCATTGGGCTCTTTTAAACTAGCCAACCACTTTAAACTCCAATGATCGGTAATAACTGTAAAATGTGAACCTTCAAGATAAGGTCGCAATTTCTCTATAGCCCAAACAACCGCTAAACACTCACGCTCGGTCGTGCAATAATTTCTCTCACATTTGGTTAGAGATCTACTCAAGTAACACACTACCTTTTCTCCATCAGGATGCTGCTGACTTAAAACTGCGCCAATACCAAATCCACTGGCATCGGTTTGAACACAAAACGGTAAACTAAAATCCGGACAAGACAAAACTGGTGCAGATACTAAATGTTCCTTGACAGTGCGAAAAGCTTCTTCTTGCCGCTCAGACCAATGAAATTTAGTATTCTTTTTTGTTAATTCTGTTAGTGGCGAAACAATGGACGAGAAGTTTGGTATAAAACGACGATACCATGAAGCAGTACCTACAATACTTCTTACTTCTGAAACTTTGGTAGGAGTAGGGATACGCAAAATTGCATTTACTTTGTCAGGATCAACATGTAGACCATTTTTGTCGACAACATAACCTAAATATCGCAACTCAGTCCTACAAAACTGACATTTATCTTTATTTAAAGTTAATCCAGCAGAAGTTAAGCGTAAAAATACCTCAGACAACACCTCAATATGTTTTTCGAAAGTTTGAGTCACAATAATCACATCGTCTAAGTAAACAAAAAGGTAGGGTTCCAAATCCATTCCCAGAACTCGATCGATCAGGCGCTGCCACGTTGCGGGAGCCCCGTGTAAGCCGAAAGGCATTCTGTTAAACTCGAAAAGTCCCCTAGAAGGTACAGTGAAAGCAGTTTTCTCCTTTGAACTTTGTTCCAAAGGAACTTGAAAATAAGCCGACTTAATGTCTAAAGAAGACAAATACCTGGCATCACGTAATTTATCTAAAATCTGCGATACATAAGGTAATGGGTACGCATCTCGCGTCGTGATCTTGTTAACTTTCCTAAAATCGACGCAAAAGCGCCAGCCTCCATCTTTTTTAGGAACCATAACAATAGGACTAGACCATGGACTGTTAGATGGCTGAATAACACCTTTACTCAGCATGTCCTTAAGTTCAACGTCTATATGCTGCATCATTGCAGGTGATACAGGGTAATATCTTTGCTTTATGGGCTCAGAATCTGTAATAATTTTATGCTCTACCAACGTAGTACATCCTAAAGCAGTGCCCATTTTATCAAAAACATCATCAACTAACTTATCTAAAACTATTGCTTCTTCAGAAGTCAAAGAACTACGTGACTTTAAAACGTCGACAATATCTAAGTTTAAATTATCAAATTTTGAAAATTGCCACTCTCCAGAACGCAAATCTGGGACAATTCCCATTCTACACCAAAAATCAATTCCCAAAATCAAAGTGTGAGGAAGATCAGGAACAACCAAAATATCCACCAATCTTTCCTTATTTCTTAATTTTATAGGAACACGTAAAATACCTAAACAACTACATTTTTGTCCATTAGCTACAGTTACTTGCATACAACACTTTTCTAAAGAAACTAACCCAATACTTTTTAATAGATCCCAACCTTTACCTCCAATCAAAGTACTATTACTACCTGAATCCAAAAGTCCTAAAATATTTTTACCAAAAATCGAAACACTCACATACGGTCTTTCGTCACCACAGGCATGCGACAAAACAAAATCTAATACACGACGATACGAAATACTTTCACTATCGACCATATTTGACATCTGGCCGTCTTCTATTGCCTGGCATCTCCGTTTCCCTGCTGCATACTACACTTAGGGCAAGAACGGACGGTTACGTCAGAATAACCACAACGATAACAGTAACGCTTACGAGGTTTGGAACAGTTAGAAGAATAATGTCCATGACCATTACAATTCCAACACTTAAGAGTAGGGGGACAAAGTTTTCCCGAAGCTGTAAATACTTGCGGTGCGGGTTTACGTATTAGTGGCCTACCAAGATTACCTCTATGATCTTCATAGCTGGAATGCGATGTAGATCCTGTACTACACGTTTCTGCATACGCTAAATCCGGTTCTAAGCATTTACTTTTTCTAGGTGGCGGCACATAAGAATGAACTAACAGTCGTTTAGCGTCAAGCTTGCGGCACAATGTAAGTAACTCAATGACTGACTTTATCTCTGTAAAAGCTAAATGGGGTTGATAAAAAGGAGCTATGTTATCTAACAGAATTTTTAATTTAGCTTCGTTAGGAATTGGCTGTTGAAGACGAGAAAACAATCCATTCATAGCTGCAATATAACTGCCTATGCTTTCATTTTCACCTTGAGTGCGATGCTTAATTTCTTCAAAAAGTCTTTTATCATAATCAGGACCCTGAAACTCTTCACGCATAGCATCTACCAAACTATCCCAATCAGTCACCCAATCTCTTATTAAATTAAACCACTTTTTAGCCTCTCCATCAAACAGGTCACCAGCTTCCTCAAAAAGCATTTGACGAGAAACATGCCGAGAACGCTTTAATTCATTAACACGCTCTAAGAAATAACTAAGCGTTAAACCCTTATCCGATTTATCTCCTGTAAATTTTAATCCCCAATCACGCAAAGGAACAGGTTTTATTTTATTTTTATTTTCACTAGCATTATCGTCATCAGAACCTGACTCACTACTGCTAGATAATGAAGAATTTGAAATTGCCGTACTATTCAAAACCGTTAAATCCAGTAAAGTTGTATTTTTATTCTTTTTTTCCGCTTTTGTTTTAGAAATAAAGTTGTCATATGCTAGAAGAATATTAAAACGCATTTTATATTTATCTGACTTTTCAGTACTTTCTTTAGGAGTCGAGTTATTTAATCTACCTAAAGCATACGCTATTTTTGTAGTTATCTTTTTAGTAGTTTTTTGGTTTTCTCCATCAAAGCTATCAATAAGATCACTTATTTCCGCTAGGGCCGTATTCAACGCCTTCAAATCATCCGCAAAACTAAAAGGATATGTGGGCTTTTTATATGACAGTTCAGACTTATCCAACTTTAATGATTTTCTTAAAACTTTACGCAAGTCCTCAACAGTAGTATCATCAGGATAACCGACACCCCTAACTGCTAATTCATATAAGATTTCCGACCTCGAAAGTCTATTAACCTCCAGTTTCAAATGATCAGCCATGATGTTTAAAAAAAAATAAATCAAAATAAGCAAATTAAGAAAATACCTCAGTGCTCTAAGCACTAAAATTGGTACTATCCAAAAAAAATATAAGTCCAAATAGGCGCAAAAATAGACACAGAGCTATCAACTATTACAATCATTTCTTTAAAATATTGTCAAAGTTACACCCATCTTATAAAGTGCCCTAAAAAAAAATATAAATTTCAGCATACCAATAATTTTTTTTATTCTCAAAACAAAACTTTTTTTTTTTTTTTTTTTTTTTTTTTATAAGAAATTGCCCCGACGTTGGGTACGCCAGTTTTATGTGACGCCTTTTTTTTTTAACTAAACTAAATTAAAAGAAAATATATCTATAAAGAAAATTTATAAGTGATGGTAAATAAATCAAAGTCGTTACGTACTAATTGGTTGCCGCCAGCCTTTAAGCAGTGGAGAAGGGCTAGGTCCAAACGATAACTACCAGAAGAAGAGGGCGCCACATGGTTTAAGAACCAACAGTACCATTCATTTTCGAATAAAACCATGAAATCGAATTTATTTTATTTATAGATATTAAAATAATCTATTTTCTTTTATTTTCAATATAAATACTTTAAAAACAGTTTCTCCAAAGGAAAACCCCCAGAATTAGTTATTTAATTAGAGACACAACAATGATGGGCTAATGAAATAGTGGAAATTTAATTTAAAACAAATACCAGCTATATTTATTAAATATAAATAACTGTACAATGAAAAAAATGTATGCCTTTGGCACAATCAATATAGAAAAAGGTTTTTGCTGAAACTATATTCACAAAACAAAATCATATGTTATTTAAAAAAAAATAGCGCACCTGTGAAAGCACCTAGAAATTCAAAATATACCCAAAAATATTAGCGCAGTTAGAACATATATTGTACCACAGCCGCAGCTTACGTAAGCGTAGAGGTAGGGGTTTACTATCGTAGAAATAAATATCAAATTTTACCGTACTTTTCCGCGTCGCTTTCACGCTAGGCTATTTTACAAAAATATTATTAACATGGAAATCCTAATTGTCTTAATAATTATTTAAGTATTGTTAATTATTAAATTAATTACTATCCATCAAGGTAGTATTATTTAACAATAAAAGTACCCTCAAATTACAAAGTCAAAAGTAAATTTTCTGTATACGGTCGCTGTTAATTTTGTAAATCGGTCCGGAAAATAGGTAAATTCTACGTCATTCAAACGTCATCAAAACGGTAGAAAAGAAGGTAGAAGGAAATAAAAAAACCCTCGTAATAAAAAAAAACCCTAAAAGAAATAATAATCCAATAAGTAAAATGGAACGAACTTACTTAATAATTTTAGTTCAAACCTCCTTAGATTAGTTGAGGGTGCTACGCTCGCTCACGCTCATTCATAACGGCATATCTCCAATATTAAAGGAAGAAAAATGATGCTCTCGTAGTGCTTCGAAATCAATACCAAAATAACCCTTAAAATGAGAAAGAAAACGAAATAAGTTTTCTTGAAATCTACCCTTAAACATATGGCTAAATACACTTTATAACATAAAAGTACGAATTAAGGACATACCTGTGAATAATTCTTGCTCCACCATGGAGTGACGCCTTGGATGAAAATGGCGACTGACTGTCGAGATGAGTTTCAAATCCCCTTGAAGGAAAGCGTGTTCTTGTACGATAATTTAAGCTTAATTACTCAAATACTCAATCCATAATCAGAACGGAACTTAAGAAAACACTAAATAGAAACTATGACTCTAAATCCCGCAATGGCGGCCGATGAAAATCGTAACAGGTCGTAGCTTCAGCTCAACTCGCTTATTTCAAACAGAAAAAGGACACGGTTCCTGCAAACTGGGTAGGTTCTCCTCAGTTGAGATATATACAAGACTTTCAGAAAAACGTAGTTTTGAAGAACACCGTACCGTTAACGTCATTTACACTAACTAGCCTGTTTGGCCATTTTAGAGGCAAAACTCCTCGTAAAATTCAGTTTTCACTCAATTTGAGTAGCGACTCTTTTAATAAACAATAACAGATACGTCATCACCAGTATTGGCTTAATTAAATGTAAATTAGATAAAATCCAATTACGATAAATCGTTATATAGCGTAATACCAAAAGTCCTTAATACCATGTACAGGCTGAGAAACCTAACAAACCAAAATTTTAAGAACGCAATTGCCAAATATCACAAATAATTGCAAATACAATTATTGTAGTGACGTCATAAATTAGTTTCTCCACTTAGGTATTCATAATTATCCACCTTTAACATTCATACAACCAAAATTCATAAAATATCATTTGGGTGGTAGAATAACATTCATTAATTTTATAAATTGTAACATAAATATTTAAGTAATAAAATATTTAGTATCTAATGCTCCTGAATCAAATTGGTTCCTGCAGATAACAAAACAATTTTGGCAACAGGTATCCTTATCAGTGACCCTTTTGTGCGAAAATTTTTATAGCACACCTTTTCGCAGGTACAACTGACAGTTAATTTTAAAATGGCTAGTTGCAACAACAATTTTTAATAGTTTCGGTAAATTTTATTTATTTTTCAAGTTACCTTTAGTGCTAGTGAGCTAAAATTATATAAGAAACTAAGTTTAATCGGTGGTGTAGGTAAATAAAATAACTAAAACGCGATGTGTTAAGTGCTAATGGTTCAAAAGTAATAAGAAAATAATAGGATACTGCAGACCTCAACATTTTCCTGCTGTTTTGGATTTATTTTTCTTTGTTGGTGAGTTAAATTTAAAAATTAAATAATAGTAGGTCCTCACTAAATATATTTTATTTATTTTCGGACTTTAGATGATAACAGATTTTAGAAAATTAATAAATTGGTCGATGCAAATAATCATTTATTATTCTTTTGTTTTTAAAATAGTCTTTATACTTGTAACGACAAAAGAAGACGTTACAGCCCCTCCTGACTCGCTAGTCACGAGCCGCCACTGTTGATAAATGTTTCTGAAGGTTTTCTATGGATGCTACACAAAATTGCTGCTTTTTGGGCATACGGAACTTTTTCTATTATACTACATGTATGGATACTGATGTATAGATCTAATGCATTAATCTCGTTGTCAATGGTTATAATAATATTCAATTTTCTTAGATCAAGTTTGACTACCAAAAGAACTACCAAAACCAAATCATAGCTATTAAATTATGACCTGATTGGTAACACGATAACTACCATGTTTTTACAGTTTGCTTTTGACGACTCGTCACATCTTACTTAATTGCTACGTTACATCCTTTTAACCCATAACTTTAAAATTTTAGTTATACAACTTTTTCCTAATTTCAACAAAATTCCTCTCGGTCTATAAAAAAGCATAGGCACGGAAGCCGTTGAGCGACACCACTGTTACTCTAAACTTGTACCTACTAAGGGTGATATAAGAATCACTGGTGGACACCTCAGATGCTTCCTTGGCCTATATTTTTGTACAGACCCAGGAAGCCGCCCGTAGTAAACTTTTTTTTATCTTTGATAGTACAATGTTCCGTAACTAGTTTCGTACCAGAAGTTCATATAGTTATAAGAAATTTGTCTTGTGTTAGATTCATTGGAAGCTATGCCTTCTGCGTTCAGCTCTTTTTTGATCTAAAATTGAAATAAATAATTATAAACAAAATATGGTCGTTTTTTTTTCTAGAAGTCTTATTGTTTTTTGTAGTAAATTAATTTTTTTAATGTTGTTAGCTTTGCTGTTTTTAATCGTGTAGAATAAACATAATTTTTCTCAGAAAATTAAAAAGCAAAGTAAACAAACATTAAGAAATTAATTTACTAACCTGCAATTAAAATCAGCGTTCCCCTGCCTTCCTCACCCCCTGCCACCTAAGATGGCGATCGGTTAAACGTCATTCCCGTTTCGTTCCATTATCATGCAAATAACGTTTCTCTTAGTTGGTGTTTTGTGTATTTAGTTGCCGGCCGCGTGTGGGATGGCAGAACGTTCGACTGGTGACTGATTCCATGCGGAGGGATAAAACTTGTTTAATTTTTTAGAAACTCTGTCTGCAAGCCACTAAACATTTTTTAGTTATACTAATGTTCCAATAGTGCCACAAAGAACAATAACTATCTTACGGTGTTGGATAGAAATTTTTAGGAGCACATTTTAAAAATATATTGCGATATACAGGGGCCATATCAAACATTCTTCTTCTCTATCTCTACAACCCTTGATTGGTCTTGGCTGACTGCACGATCGTTCTCCACCCTTCTCTATCTTGCATCAATTCAGGATCGTATTCTAGTCCCATCGCTCTCAGATCAAATATAAATATCAAACATTAATTTCTTTAAATGAAACCCCTTCTTTTCTTTCATAATTAAAATCCGCTTACTTTTCTGATTTTTTTTGATTTAGGGTTTAATTAATCCATTATAGGGTATTTTAGAACTTATGATAAATTTTATGTCAACATTGTTATGATTGATTGCATAAGGCTGTATTTTTGTGGTAAATTGCAATAAGAAATTTATTTTGTAATTAGAAGATTTATAATACCTATGGCCTTATTTTGTAATTTTTAGTGCAAATTTGAATTTCCCATTTGTCAAAACTCTCATTTTCTCAATTTTTTAAAATGGAACACCCTATATTTTATACTTTTATAAAAATCTTTATCTGTTTCATCATTTTTATTAAGCATACCATATACCCAAATTTACTTCTATTTGAGATATTTCACTTTTATATGGGAAATATTAAATATTGGTAAGAAATCAAAGTAGCCATGAAAATGTTAATAATTCTGTTCTAAGAGACAGCTCATTATAACCTAACATTTTGTCAGATAAATAAATACGTTTTTCGGTATTTTACCAGGAATAAGTACTTTTACGTTTTACACAGAATTTTAAAATGCAATACTTTTAAAAATAAACAATAAAAAGTATGGTTATGAATCACTTTTGTATTGTACAGTGAAATTAAATTGTACTATCGGCGTTTTTGGCAACATCGCAAATATTAATTATTGACGTCACGTATAAAGAAGCGTTTTGGCGAGTGTTTAAAAAGAGAAATTTTATTTGAAGATATCTGGTAATATAAAAATGCGCAAGGACCCTATTGTTCAGCTTAAAATATGTGTATTATAGCTTAGTAATTTAAAGAAGTTTCAGCTTTTTAATGGAGTTAACAAAAAGAATAACGGAAACGCCTAAAGAAAATAAGTGCAAATTTAAGTAACTTTCGCATCTTTTTATTTTTTTTCTCCTTTAGTTATAGAGAGAATGTAAAAACTAGATCGAGAATAATGCAAGATCGTCCAGTAAAACCAATGGATACAGCAATATACTGGATAGAGTATGTTGTCAGACACAAAGGAGCGCCCCATCTTAGAGTGGCAGGAATTAACTTACCATTTTATAAATATTATATGTTGGATATCATTGCTGCTCTATTAGCCGGATTATTATTATTGAAATATTTAATAACGAAGATCTGTAGGTGTTCATGTAATTTAATTAGATCCAAGAATAATGAAACCAAATCTAAGAAGAAACGAGAGTAGGCATAATAATAATAATGTGATTTTATATTTTTGCAAAATAAAAAGATAAGACTGAAAATTTTTTTCTGTTTTTTGTGCTCAATCAGTTTTGCGTTACGAAAGCGAGATTAATACTGATTTTCATATAACCTGTTAGTTTTTAACGGCGTATTCAAGTATAGTAACTGCTATTTATTATTATATTACTTTAGGTACAATACCTAAATTATTTATTTAGAAAACCAATGCGAGTGGGCTACCTACTACTATAATAAAAACAACTTTTGTCGTTAAATGCTTTATAAGTACATATTGTTCGTTTTAATATGTTTGGAGTTTATTATTACTTAGTGATAGATGAATAAACATGTATCACATTTTTGCAAAGTAATTATTATTATGGGATTTTAAGAAGATTTAAACAATTAAAACGTAGCTTTATTAAAATAAGGTTTATAATTTTAAATTATCAAAGGCCGGTAATGGTATGCAACTTGCTCAAAATAATTCGTACTTGCAAATTTGCGTAAAGGAACTTAACCAGTGGCGGATTTAGGACAAAGTCAAGGGGAGGGGGGCACATCAAGGACATAGCCAGCGAAAAATTTGGGGGGGTGGGTTCAGAATGAGTTTGCTTTTGATATTCTGTTACAGCAGTGGAAAAATGTCACAGGTAATTATCAAGGCCACGCCCCAGTTTATTAATATAATCAGCCAATAAGACATTATGCATTAAAAAGGATAAATTAGACTTAATGTTAAAGCAAATTAAAAAAAAAAGAATGAAATATACAACGAATATTAGTTTTCTTTATTATACATTTCAATATTTTTTGATATTATTGTGAAAATTCCTAAATAAATAAATAAGTAAATAATATGTTCTATCCCAATATTCTTGATGGGATTTGGAGAGATTGGCGTGAGGGGGGGGGGGGAGGGGGGGGGGCATTACTGATAGAATATTTAACAGGTTTTTTATAGACATAAATATTTTAAAAAATACATGTGTTTCTTTATACCCGAGAGCGGGAGGTTAACCTCCATCTAGCTACGGCTTTAAATGACACATTGTCAGGCCATGTGCAGCCATTCCAAGATTTAGAAGTCATATTTTCGAAGGCCAAAAACGAATCTACCACAATTTCTTTGTACTTGCTGTATTCCATACCTGATAGCAGCATCCAAGCAAGGCCCATAAATCACATTACCATTGTAAAATATTGGGAAAACAGTATATTTATAGAACATTTCTCTAAGTTTGAACTTGAGAAAATACCTGTTGTCGTAGAATGTTCTAAGTGTACAATAAGAACGCCGTAAAAGCACTGAAACGTGTTCTGTGAAACGTAAGTTAGAGTCAAATATTAAACCCAAATATCGAGCAGATTCCGTATGTGGAATTTTTTTTTTAAATTTACCAATGGATTAAAACCCGTGTCTAATATAGCTACGCTTTTTGGCATTTCCAAATAAGAGAAAAACGGATTTTTAGCATTTAGAGTCAGATTATGAGACTTGGAATATTCATAAATAATGTCCAGGTCACGATTTATACTATTATTGGCCTCAATAGCTGTTTCAGCAAAAACTAAACGAATATCAATTATAGTAATGGCACATTATCTTAGTGAAAAAGATCGAATTACCATTTTAATGATAATTGGATACGGAGATCGAGTTCGTACGCATGAAGAGGTACGTAATTTATTTAATGCTACTCATCCAGAACATCAGATATCTAGATCGACTGTAAGTCGCATTGATAAAAAGATTAGAGAAACTGGATTTGTTAAAGCTAAACTGAGAACTGGAAGGCCAACAACTGGCGGAGAAACTAAGACAAATGTGTTACTTTCGGCCATAGAAAATCCGCATAAAAAAAAGAAGTAGGTACAGGTGACCAATATTACATTGGAAAATCGAGTATTTCCAATATTTTTAATGCTGCCAAATATCATCCATATAAAGTCAGATTAGTCCATGCGTTAGCTGAACGGGTGAAGTCATCGAATTCAACCGCAGAACTGAATTTTGTGAAATCATGATGGCAAAGTGCGATGAAAATCCGGACTTCTCCAAAAATATAATTTTTTCAGATGAAGCCACCTTCTTTCTTTCTGGCCATGTTAATCGACAAAATGGTTAATACTGGTCAAGCACAAACCCACATTGGATACAAACTTGTCATACACAACACCCTCAAAAATTAAACGTTTGGGTGGGAATAGTTCAAAATCGATTAATTGGGCCATATTTTTTTGACCAAAATTTAACTGGGCAACTGTATCTAGAATTTTTACAAAATCGGCTAATTCCCGACCTTATTAACTTATTTTCGGAACGTAATAATAGAAAACAGTTGAATATTTTACTATGGTTTCAACAGGATGGGGCACCGTCGCATTATTATAGAGCGGTAAGAAATTATATAGATGCCGTTTTTCCAAATAAATGGATTGGAAGAAGAGGAGCGATCGAATGGCCAGCTAGGTCGCCGGACCTGATCCCTTTGGATAATTTTTTATGGGGATATTTAAAGTTAAAGTAAACAGACCAGAAAAATTGAATATCCTGTAAGAAAGAATTTCGCTGGAAATGTCTAACATAACCGAGGATATGCTTCAAAATGTTAAAGAAGAGTTTTATTATCGTTTAGGATATTGTCAGCAAGTCAATGGCGGGCAGTTTTTCCGGTATTCTAATGTTATTCAACAAATTAGCATTGTTTCAATAAATGTTTTTAAAACAAATATTCAAACGTCAATATTTCAGAAACCGTGATTTCCAGAGGTATGATTGGTTATATAAAAATTTTAAGTTTCCATCATAGAATTCTAAATTGATATAATATAGGTACAGGGTGTTGTATATTTAAAAAAATCATCGATGACATTATACCTTCTACGTGGGACATTCTGTATAAAAACATTTTACCTTAAAAAATGCGCAAATAAAAACACTAATTGACGTGTCGGAGCGTTTTAAAAAATAGGAGATCCCTGAATTTTAAATGAATTTGTGCAAGACATGTATATAAAATTACACGAAATTGTTAAGGTTATTTGACCCAAAATTAATGTTCATTTATAATTATAATACGTAAAAATCATAATGACATGTCAATTTTTATCTAGAATTAACACAAACAAGTAACTGCGGTTAAAAAAATTTTTAGAACAGAGGTTCCCAAAGTGTGGATCGCAGAAAAATGTTTAAAATTAAATTTAAACATTTATTTCTTCTTCTGCAACATAAATAAAAACAGAGAGAACTCGGATTGTGATATCAACAATGACTAATAAAAACCGTTGTATGCTTTTATTATGCCCAAATAGGGGTAAAATACCTGATATTTCGTATTTTTAGTAAGTATGGAGTAGTGATGTATGTTGATATATAACATTATTTTATTATGATCAATTTAGACACATTAAACTAGGTCTAGAGTACTTAAACAAGGTATAAAAATAAAGAGAAACACACACCAAGACAGATTATCCCTATGCATGTTTTGGTATATCTATTTTATTCGCAGCCCTGCAATCTAATTAGGTACGCCAATTTTTTGGGCAATATTTTGCTTCAAAAAGTTTAAAATATACTTTTATCTATACTAATATTATATAAAAAAAAATGTAAATACTTAGGTAGTTTTTAATAATCCACGGGTCAAGTTCTCGGGCAAAAACTTTTTCAAATTCTTGAACAAGAAATTGTGCTTGAAATTGTTTTACACGTACCCAAGTTTTTGCCAAATTGTAACAATTAGGTTATATGCCAACTAATAATTGACTCGAGGTTACGTACGCGATAACATCGAAGATTGGTTATTTTGCTGGTTTTTTGTTATACTTATTCGATTTTATAAGTTTTATAGATTATTTGGCTCTTCCTTTTTGAACTAAAAACACGACGACGAATCATTTTTGAACAAATTTTAGAAACAACACCTTACAAAACAATTTTCTATTCTCAAAATCTGATAGGTTTGCAACTACTAAAAATGCCAGAAATTACTACCTAATTTCCCAACTTGATCAAAAATTGAGAAGAAATTTAAAATTTTTGGCGAGAATTTGGGGTAAAATTTAGCTGTTTACACGTAAAAATAAATTGAAGGGCAACTTTTACAATTTCTTGAGCAATAACTTAAAATTTTAAGCCCGGACTCGGCTATTTTCCCTTCGTCAAATAATAATGTTGCAGTGCGCATGTCTAATCGTGTATAGCTTTGTTTACATGCGCGAGGCCACAAATTTGCCACTTTCGTGATTATTGTTTGCGTATCTAAAGCCAAATATCTATGGTATAATGTGATTCTGCCCATATTTTTTTTTCATGTCAAACATGCACAACTACTGAACCATGGTTACCCTCCATGGGATTATGACGTGTCTTGGATGAAGACCTGATGATAATGACCAGCAACAGATTAAGACAGTTCCTATAATTAAGACGAGTGATTTAGACTAAAGGTGTAATCTCAACATCAAAAAATTAAATTACTTAATTTTACATTTAAAATTTAATAAGAGATAATCATTGTGTCCGCGAAAACAGTTAAAAGCAACAAAGTAGGAGCTTATCGGACAAGTGTGCAACTGTCTTTTGTATTGGAATACACAGGGATCCAAGCATAATGGATACCCTGGGGCGGGTAGACCACGACGGCCGTTTCGTCCTTATTAGGACTCCACACTTTTAATAACTTGTTTAATTAAATTTAAACTTTTAATTACTTGTTGTTTATCTTTTGATTTATTACCAGTATTTTTTTTTTGTATTGGAGTTGATGCTGCTGTGATGGCGTAACGGTGTATTGATAGCCGCTGGACTTTTGCATGGTGGCTTTTAATGCATCGTTCCGTTTTCTCTGGAGTTATTTTGACAATTTTTTTAATTAAAAAAAAATAGTATCATATTCCTCTTTTCTTAGTTTTGGATCCGCCCCTGCAATATACAAGGAAACAAAGTTATATTATTGACTATATGATTGTTATTATTAGAGATAAGATTTTTTGCTCTCGTGTAAATAGTAGCCGACATGTAACACTGGAACAGTTACAAACCACAATAATAAAGATGAAGTACTTAATCACTTGTGTTATGTTAATTAGCTGTGTTGGTGACATTTTTTGTTTGAAATTATTGTTATTGTTTCCTATGCCGTCTAGAAGTCATTATATTTTGGGAAATGCCTTAGGAAAAGGTCTTGCTAGTGCTGGGCACGAAGTCACCATGGTATCGGCGTTTACTGAAAAAAACCCATCAAAAAATTATAAGGAAATTGTGATTGATGAACTGTTTAATTTAAAAAATTTAACTAGTAAGTCTATAATAATTTGGTTAAACTTCTCAAAAACACGTTCGCAAACCGCCACGCTTGGCACTTTTAAAAGTTTCTATGCAGCAAAAAATCCTGATTTTTGTAGATGGAATTACAATTTGTATAGCTGTGTCTTTATCTAAGGAAGCATCAACTTCATTAATTTCAATCAGGGGCATGTTGCAAAAATGCAAATTCATCATTGAAACTTTTTTTTAAGTAAAAAGTCTTTCTCAAATCTTAGAAACTTATTTCTATCTCTGTAAAAACTTCAAAATAAAAGAAAATCTATTTAAAACCTGATTTACTTGTAATGTCGTTCTTAATAAGGGCTGTAAAGTTACTATTTATAAAAAAGAGGGTATTAAAGCTTTGATTAAAAACATATTAAATTTAAAACGAGTGGCAAGAAAATATTTAATTAAAAAAACTCCAAGTCGTCATTGCAGATAAATTGACGAATGGCTGTGGGTCAGTTGACTAATATTTTCAATTTACAAAAAACCTCATACTTAACCAAAGTTTTTAAGTTTATTTATCAGAAATAATAAATTTAAGAGTAAACAAAGCATGAATTAAACGCGCTAACAAGCTTTACAAAAAATCTAATCAAAACAAAATTAAAAAAAGTCTTTCTCTAAGTAATTAAAGAACTAAGAACACAAGTCACAAATTCATATTTTCATATTTAAGCTTCAGCTTCTTTAGGATTTAATGTGGTACATTGTGCAGCCTCAACATTTTGATTATCGGAAGCATAATTGATTATCCTTACCCCGTCACGACATTCATCATCATAGCCTCATTTTTATTTGTCAACTTACCTCCAAAGGATATTCGGAAATTTTTGGAAAATATTTTTTTTTAAAACGGCACGTCAATTACTAATTTTTGGCCACAGCAGATTTAGAAGACCGTTTCCCAAATCCGGGACCGGGGACCTCTGAGCAACTGTCTAGTATTCTTACCAGTCAAAGTGTTTTTATTATTTCGGCAACCTCATAAATTATAACTCCACTCACCAATAACCCTTATCGGCATCTAAGATAATACACAAGCGTCTAGAGCAGTGGTTCCCAATCTTTTTTCAGTCATGACCCTTTTTGGATTTGCTTAAAAGGTCGTAACCCCTTATTTAAAAAATATTGATAGTTGGTAACTAAATATACAGGGTGAGGATTTTAAAGTGTTACAACGCAATATCTGAAAAACGGCTAGAAATATTTTAGTCAAATTTTGGGACGTGGATAGAGAGGTTGGGGGACAAATTTTAAAATATTTTTGACATTTACCCCCCCTCCAGATTTTATGTGGCTACTGACAAATTTGAAATGTCAAATGGAAAGGTATTTATTTTTTTCGATAATTCGATTCCTCGTCAATAATTAAGTGAGCAGAAAATTGTTACATTTACTCTACCGGTTGCTTAGTTACGAATTTTTCAATAAATAAAATTGGAATACTTAAAACTACACATTTTAAATCATGACACCTACCTCCTATGATTATTGTTTAAAATTTGTCCCCCAACCTCTCTATCCACGTCCCAAAATTTTACTAAAATATTTCTAGCCGTTTTTCAGATATTGCGTTGTAACACTTTAAAATCCTCACCCTGTACAGGGTGGTGATTTAATAACGGATAAATTCAATACAAAAGAAATGGGGACGTGTTTGGAGAAACGCTCGAACCCGTCGATTTTGTTTTTAAATTGAGCATGTTTTGACATAAAACGTAGGTATACAGGGTGTACCACAAAAGTGTGGCAGAATTTTTTTTTTTCTTAAATGGAAACCCCTGTATGTTATTGCATTTTCAGATTGTCCGTAAAAATCTAGCCATGTTTTGATGCATAATGTCCTAAACATATCTTCAACTGTTCACGAAATATTGAAGTTCAAATATTAAAATAACACTTTAATAAATTGATTTCTAAATTACATTTTTAAAAATCTCAAAAATTACTTTAGCAAATGCCGGAAGTGTCCGCCATTAACAGCTCTGCAGTACCCCAGCCGATCAATGAATTCCTGCTGTACATTTGACACGTTGTCAAATATTTACAAACAGAGGTGAACTTCAATATTTCGTGAACAGTTGAAGATATGTTTAGGACATTATGCATCAAACATGGCTAGATTTTTACGGACAATCTGAAAATGCAATAACATACAGGAGTTTCCATTTAAGAAAAAAAAAATTTTTCTGCCACACTTTTATGGTACACCCTGTATACCTACATTTTATGTCAAAACATGCGCAATTTAAAAACAAAATAGACGGGCTCGAGCGTTTCTCCAAACACGTCCCCATTTCTTTTGTATTAAATTTATCCGTTATTAAATCACCACCCTGTACTAAAAAAAAAAGAATTTAATAACAGTAATATCATTTATTTGGTATGTTAATGTGATAACTGAGCTTGCATCTGCATAATAAGGTTTAAAATTCTTGGTTGAGTATATGTCAAAGCCAGTCTAAGGTCATCTTGAACATCCAGTTTATTTCTCGCTTTTGTTTTGGACCCCCTTAGGGGTTGCGACCCACTGGTTGGGAACCACTGGTCTAGAGTCTGACTGTGGACTTTTCAATCAACGATCGCAATAAAGCGCGGGAAACTTAAAAATTAATGTGTTAGAATGTGCACATAAATCATTGTATTATTTCCTATTAAATTGAGGCGAAAAAATTGATTAAATAAAAAAAAAACTAAACGAATTACCTTGATTTCCGCAGGCGAAAAATAGTGAATATGGAAATATTTTCTAATGCGAAGGTTTTTTGAAGAGGATAGTTTAGATTCGAAAAAATTATATATAAGTATGTATATTTTTTTAAGAACGGTTTAGACTAGTGATGTTACCTTCCCGAGTGTTACTATTAGGTTTGACTAAACCTACTACTTACCTAAGTTAATAATGTAAATACTTACTACCTTTACAGGTTTTAATTTTTTTTTGTTTTGAGAAATCTTATTGCAAAATACAAAATAATTAATAAAACAAAAAAAGGAACACATGACAATTTTCGGTTTCTTTGTTAGATGGTCCAGTATTGTAGTATGTATGTACGCACTTACACTTGTAAATCTGATTATTCCTAACGTATGTAATATTATGTTGCTTCCTTTCATGCCTTAAAAGTCACTATTTATTACATTCACAACACTTGTTTTTGTGTGATGAACTTTTGAGAATGTTGAGGAGGATAGTGTTTTTGGCATACGTGACGTTTCAAAGAAACCCATATACCGATATTAATAAATAGCATTTTATTTTCCTAATTTACAATAACCAGCTTTACATCGCTTAACCTCAAAATTAATTTCTTTAAGACGGCGGCCTATGAATGGCCGGTTGAAAAGTCCATAGTCAGACTCTAGACGCTTTTAGATAATACTGTACCGCTCTACCGGCGAAATACCCAATCCACCATATTGTGCCAGTGACTAAGGATTTATTAATGTAGCGATATCTCGATTTTAAAACGTTTAGTTTAGTAGGAATGTGCAATTCGTAATCTTAAGGTCCCCTAATAGGTTTAAACCGTTGATGTTTTTTTGACAATGCTGTTTATACTTATAATAATACAAATAATAAAAAATAGGCCAAACGAACTTTTTAAAAAACCCTTTTTAGTTATATTACCTTTAAATTGTATATTGTTAATACTCGTATAGTCTGATTGGACTATAATTCAATCTATTAAATACAAAAAGATAATATCCAAAAATGCTCTTTTCTAAATTAGTTTATTGAATTTTAAATGGTAACTGATTAAAATAGTATATACTCTGCAAGTAATTAGTAATATTTGAAACTTGATTATGGTCATAGATCACAGGTTCAATTTTGGAGTATATTTTTAAATTATTTTTGTTAAGAGTTTTATTTAATTTTTGTATCCTATAATAACCAAGGAAATTTCCGATTTCCAAAAGTAAAGGCCTAAGAAAATTTTTTGATTGAAAATAAGTATTGCTTAATTAGACTATCAAACAATTTACAGAAAGAAAAACTTGATATATGACCGTTTGAATACTGCAGTCTCGTAAATAAAAATTGTATCCGCTCTTTTCTCACGTATTAGGTAAATAACTATTATGATTAATATTAATATAAGTACATTCTTCTTACTTTTTAGAAGAGGGAATCCTGAAGGGCAGAAGTATGTATGAAATGGGAAATATTCCCGCGGTTGTAAGCATTTTTATGACACCTTTTATCAGCGATATGATAATAACCAAATTTTTTGAGCAATCCAAAGTACAAGAATTACTGAAATCAGATGAACATTTTGATGCAGTTATTATGCAACAATTTTTTAATGACGCCATGGGGATTTTTGCATATCATTTTAAAGCACCTTTGATATTATTTAGTCTAGTAGGATCCAATAGATGGGTTAACAATTTGGTAGGTAATCCGGCACCTCCTAGCTACGTTCCTGATGTTTTCTTAAGTTACACTAGCGACATGAATTTCTTACAACGTACATACAATTTTCTTTTCGGAATCCTGTCTGATTTAAGTTTTAATTTTTTGGTATATCCTAAACAAGAGGCTGCTTTAAAAAAGAATTATCCGAATGCGCCCGCATTAACAGACATACAAAACAATGTCTCTTTGGTGCTTATAAATTCACATGAGAGTGTGAGTGAGCCAGTACCTAGCGTTCCAAATATGATTTATATTGGAGGTTTTCATTTAAATTCACCAAAAGAACTCCCAGTAGATCTTCAGGCTTTTATGGATAATGCAAAAGAGGGTGTCATTTACTTTAGCATGGGATCTAATTTGGTACCATCGGACATGCCTAAAGAAAAAAAGGATGCTATTTTAAAGGCACTTGGAACAAGAAAAGAAAAGATACTATGGAAGTGGGATGAAGAGACGTTAGACAATAAGCCAGATAATATAATGATATCAAAGTGGTTTCCACAGCAAGCTATATTAGGTAAGCATATTATATCGTATAATTAATCAAAGCTACAGATACCTTAAATGCTGTTTTAAAATAAACAGGCGTTCTGGGGTTTTTATGTTTTTTAGCTTTGTCAAAAATAAAAAATAGTTAAATACAGTGTCACCAGTAAAGTCCGCATCATACGGGATTTTTTTATTAGTAGCTTTATTTGAAATTTGACTTTGGCATCAAGTTCTGCTTCGATCGAGATAAAAATTGAGCAAAAAAATAGTAGTTACGTCGCATTATCTGTCAAATTTTAATTTTTCGCAAAAAATAAATCAGAAGTGGGGTTATTTCTGAAAATATCGAAAAAAGTTATTAGAAAAAGTTTTTTTTAATGCAGTTTCTAGCCCACATGCAAAATTTCAGCTGCATAAGATAATTTTGATTTTTTACCCATATTTTGTAAATTGCACCACTTTTGTAAAATAAGACTCAACGCAGCCTACATAAAACTTCTTAGTTTTGACAATGTTTTATTTCAGATACATTTTCTTTAAAGTAGCGCAATATTAAATGTGTGTTTTTCTACAAAATCAAAATTGGGCTGGTAAAATTTGGTCGCACGCGATGAAAAGTTTATTTGTTTTGGACCCTGTATAAGGTAACTTCATAAAATAAGTATTTTTGAAAACGTAGTTTGTGTCTAAAAGTAATATACCTTAATATTAAGACAAAAAAGAACACAGTGTCACCAGTTAAGTGTTTATTAAGTGAAAAATAAATTTTAGTTTAACTTAACGTAAAGTTTATCTATTTTCAACGATTTAATTAAAAACCCCTTTACTTTAATTTTTATTTTTTTACTTTCAGACACAAACTACGTTTTTAAAAATACTTATTTTATGAAGTTACCATATGCAGGGTCCAAAACAAATAAACTTTGCATCACATGCGACCAAAGTTTAATAGCCCAATTTTGATTTTGTAGAAAAACACAATATGGCGCTGCTTTATAGAAAATGTATCTGAAATAAAGCATTGTCAAAACTAAGAAGTTTTATGTAGGTTGCGTTGAGTCTTATTTTGCAAAAGTGGTACAATTTACAAAATATAGGTAAAAAATCAAAATTATCTTATGCAGCTGAAATTTTGCATGTGGGCTAGAAACTGCATTTAAAAAAACCTTTTCTAATAACTTTTATCGATATTTTTAGAAATAACCTCACTTTTGAATTATTTTTTGGAAAAAATTAAAATTTGACAGAAAATGCGAATCATCGAATTTTCATCTCGATCGAAGCAGCACTTGATGCCAAAGTCAAATTTCGAATAAAGCTGTTAATAAAAAAAAATCCCATATGATGCGGACTTTACTGGTGACACTGTAGTTGGCTAAGGAAAATGGGATCAAAGTACTGTGAGAAGTGAAAATAATAAATGCACTTATTTTTTGCATATTTAATGCTTTTATCTGAAATATATTCAATATAAAAACTCTTACTTTTAAAAAAGACAAAGATTTCTGAGAGTATTTTCCAAAATAAATATTTTTAATAATAGGAAAAAGATCTTTATTATTGATTTTACGTAGAAAAGTTATTCCTTATAAAAAATTCTGCTTGTCGAGATAATTAATTTACCATATAAAAATTTTAGATCAGATGTATATTATTATGATAAATTAAGAAAACATGGAAATTCTTTAAGAGAGAAGTACCATTATTTATTATTTTAGACAAAATGTTTATCAAACAAAGTTGTTTATAATCCAAAATAAAGCCTAATTTCAAAATTTGACATCTGAATTCTAGTTTTTGTTTTTTATTTTTTACAATAGATTTTATGAACATTCAAGATGTACAATTGTGGAAAAAGTTATTATTCTACATAGCATGTAGAGGAGGATATTACACATTTCCCCAAATTAAAAATAAATTAAATAAATAGGTCAGCACTCTCAGGTTTTCATTTTAAATGTTTATAAAGTCTATTGTAAAAAATAAAAAACAAAAATTAGAATTCACATTTCAAATTTTGTATTTAGGCTTTATTTTGGATTATAAACAACTTTGTTTCCTAAAAATTTTGTCTAAAATAATAAATAATGGTACTTTTCTCTCAAAGAATTTTCATGTTTTCTTAATTTATCAACACCATGTACATCTAATCTAAAATTTTTATACGGTAAATTCATTTTCTCGATAAGCAGAATTTTTTTATAAAGAATAACTTTTCGTGGTAAAATCAATAATAAAGATCTTTTTCCTCTTGTCAACTCCATCCGGGGACACACAGTATAGGTATACACATTTTAAAAATTGTGCATGTTAAAGTAAAAATAAACAAAAAATCCAATACTGCCTATCTATAACTACTTCATGTATTCTCAAAAACCCTGTAAATTAAACGACAAATTAGCACCTCTCATTAAAATCTTTGTCTTCCTAAATTGCCCATAAACAAATTAATAATATGTTAGTTTTACCTTCCTTATATATCAATTATTGTAAAATTTCTGCATGGGAGGTATTTTAACTAATTTTTCGAGGTCCGAGGAACATTCACTTTTCCTTAAGAAAGCAATTAACTAATTTTTTAGATTCAAAGAAGTAGTTCATTTCTTAAAGAGACCCGTTTCTATTATAACCAAATCTAAAAACACAAAGTGGGCGTTTTGTCAAATATAGTGAATTTCACCTTAGTTTTTAATGGCCGCCGCTTACACATGTCATTTATAACATTTCTTTTTACAGAACTTAAGGATTGGCCAGGGCCGGACTTAAAAATTATGTGTGAACATGGGTCAATTTATTTGTAGTTGTAATTATGGATGGAAAAGAGAATTACCTAAGAAATTTTTAAGATATTTTGTTTTTTTAATTTGATTTTAGACCATGCAGTGTTAAGTTGAAAAAATCTATATATTATATTTAATAGCTTATTGTTTACTTTTTTATTTTCTTATTCACGGGTAGATATTTTTTTCTTTAGACTAGGTTCTAAAGAGTTTGAAGTTTACAATAGGTCTAACTTTTTGTTGCTTTATAATAAAACAACAAAAGTTTGTGATGTTATCGAATTAGGTATTTTTTTTTAATGAATAAAGAAAAAATAATGTAAGTAGATACTACAAAAAAAGATTTTTGTCCATGCGTTTGCAGAACAGATATCTTAAGCACTCTTCAATACGACTGTATGTAAAACTTATTTTAGCATAATGGTTCACTGTGGTTTTCAAATTTAATTTTGTTGCAAGTTCCCTATTATTTTTGGTCTTCATCTGACAAGCTGTCGATGTCGTCGTCACCGTCCGAGACATTAATTATTTACTTACTTTTGCATAAAAAGAAGCACGTCACAGATACACACAGTCCGGCAGTTTAAAACCAAAAAGTCTAATACGCACAAAATATAAGCAAAATGCTGTCTGAAAAATACCAAAAACAATAACACGAACGATCAAGAATTAACATGAGAAAGCACGCGGTGCGCGGTGTATCCCAATGCGGCTCTGTGATATTTAAAGAACGCGACGAGACAATCGAATTAATGAAGTACGAAAAGAGATATGCAAGAGCGAATGCGTAAGACAAAGATGCACATACTAACGGCATAGACGAGCGATGCTGTGCTTTTGACGAGTTTGAGCTCATTGAAGGGCAACGTATTGAACTGTGTAGTGTGCATCTTCGTCATGTACATGTAACTATACGGTCAGTTATATATCCATCTCTCGTTAATCTAGCCAATGCCCGTGCCTGAAAGCTGTTTATAGAATTAGGGATTTTAAAATCACATGTTGGCTAATATGTTTGACAAGAGAGACGTCAAAGCATTAAAAACTAAGGTGAAATCCACTATACTTTGTTTACCTACAGTGTGTCCACGGATAGACTTTGGAAGAGGAAAAACTTTTTTATAAGTAGGTACAGAAGAAAAAGTCATCCTTTATAAAAACGACTGCTTGCGCTGAAACTACCATTTCAAATATCAGATTTGCAATTACTATACAGGGCTCGTCACACAGAAAACATTTTAACTTTTTTGGATCTTTTTTTCAATTCTAATTTTCAATTCCTTTTGATAATTGGCTAAATATTCACTTTGAGAACAAATTGATTAGAAGGTACCTATAGCAGTCCAAATCAGTTGGCACGTAGGAGTCCCGATCTCACAATTATCGACTTTCATTATGGGGATATCTAAACCCACATGTTTATAAAACCAATTTTAATAATAACTTAGATCTCTTGAAAGAAAAAATAAGAATAGTTATTGCAAATATCCCAATACAGCAAGTTAGGAACTGTGATAGGAAATTCAGATGTCGAGTTGAACTATGCGCCAACTCGGTGGTACCACGTTTGAATAAAAGTTTTATAATTTATGATTGGATGAGAAATATGGCATGTAATAATAAAAATATTTCAAAAGTAGGCAAATAAAAAATGGTTTTCTAACAACAAAATCATTACTCGGCCAGATATAAAATCATATTAGAAGTAAGAAAGCAACAATAGTTGTTTGTTTTTCCGTAAATTTATTTTAAACGAAATCCAAAAAACTAAAATTGTTGTTTTTGACGAACCCTGTATTATAGTAATCGCAAATGTGATGTTAAAAACTGCAGTTTCAGGACAAACAAAATGCATTTAATAAATGAAGCAATTGAAAATTATAATTTAAAAAAATCCTAAAAACTAAAAATGTTGTTTGAAGCCTGTATAGTAATCGCAAAACTGATAAGTATTCGAAATTGTAGTTTCAGCATAAGCACCCTTAAAATTTCTAATAGAAAAACCTACGAATTTGTCTTACCTAATATTCAAACACACAAATTAGTTTTTTAGGTCTACCGTTTTTAAGAAATTGTACTCTTGGTTTAATTATTTATGTTAAAAATAGCAAATTACATAATAAGTTTCACTCCCACTCATCCATTCATTCGAATAATAAGGGACACTTTTAAGTATTATTTATTTAATAAAACTTGTTGATTTTGATTTGTACCATTTTCAATCTTTAATATACTGATGAGAAATCTGTAGAATAGATTTTGGCCATTTTGTGAAGCTTATAATATTTGAACCTACTATGTACCTACTAACTTATATTAGGAACTCTTTTAGTACTTTTTTTTTATATTTATTTGATTATTTCAATTAGCTGGTCAGCTTATCAGGCGAATTTAAAAAAATATAAATAAAACAAAACACGAATGATATGCAAGTTAAATCTGTACAAAAAGTATGGTGATTTTTTTTTTGAAGTGGGTAGATACGATAGGAGGGGTACTAGAAAAGTTATCTTCCATACAATGAAGTAAAGTACATTATCTCCGTGAGCTTCAACAGACATGCGTGACTTGTATTGGAATATTTGGAATTCCACCAGAAAAAATTTAATTTTATTTTCCTTCAGAATAATCGCCAATATAAATTCAGTTGGTTATCGTCTGCAAATTGACCTCAATAGTAATAGACAATAATTTTATTGTCATTGTCATTCAGAATGTACTAAATTAAAATACAAAAAATTAAATTATAAAAACTTAAGATCTAACATATCATTGTTAAAAATCAAAATTATTTAGCTCAACAAAAATTTGCATTCTGAATTAGTAGTGCCCTAATACTGATCTTTAAATTGCTTCAGCGGCAAAGTTCTTATGCTAATAGGCAGCTTCTTGAAAAATTTAGCTCCATGCCCATTATGGGCCTTAATCGGCAGTAGGTAATAATTGCATTGCTTGCATGGCGGGTGTTATACCCATGAACATCTCCATGTACTACGCACATGCTCTTATTCTGCTTCATATACACTAAGCATTCGAGAATGTAGACCGAACGGAGGGCCAGGATTCTAAGAGCGCTACAAGCGGGGTGATAATGGTATCTATAATCAAGTTCTGTAATCAAATGAATCTTACAGCCTTTCTCTGTAGTCCAAAACCCTCTGAGCCTGGACCGTGTATCCCCACGCAAGAGTAGCATACAACAAAGAACTGTGGAAATACTGAAGTGGGCAGTCCACAGGGTTTGCTCGGGAAACACTACTAGCAAGCTTCCCAGCAGAAACAAACTGCTCCCAACATCCTAGCGTTAATAGACCAGAATCGAAAGTGACACCCAAGAACCGGACCATCTCAGTTAAAGCATTAGAGCAGTGATACACACGGAGTTTTAATAGCAGTTTCTGCCGAGGTGGCGGAGGACTCTTCTGTAGCAGTAACAAGACGAAGACACACACCGTTTTTGTTGAGGCGAAGGCGTTCGCAAAACAAATCTGGATCCATTTTTACTGAAATTCGTTAATTAAATAAAATAATTTGCTTTGGGTCTCAAACACGCTTTAAAAACTGCCATGTCAGACCAGTAGGTACTATATAACTCCAAGTATTCTAGAACCACTCCAAGTAAGAAAACAGCTAGCGGCGGATGCATTAGGCGCTGCACTGAAGCGGTTTCAAAACCGCGCGACGCGCCTTACTTCTGTATGTGTTTTGCATCATTTAATAACACATACACATCTTCCCACTTAGTTTCCGCGGCGTGTGTCATCGCCCTTAGTATCGCCAATGTTCCCCAGCGAGAAAAACAGTACACTAGTTTTACTTTTGTAAAGAAGCAACCTGTTTGCACTAAATTATTCCTCCATTTTATCTCGCCGTATTATATATATATTTACTGATTTCATCCATTCAGTACTCCAGCAGCAATCGAGATCGTGAGAGTGTAAACTGAGAAATCCACCATTAGGAAATCGTTATTAAAAATTAAAAATAAAAGAGGTCCCAGGACGGACCTTGGAGGACACCAATGGTAATTCATCTCTTTGAAGATGTCACCCCCCTCCATAACTATCGCCTGAAGCTGATCCAGTGAAATAAGGTTGTATTAGATAAACACAATCTGGGCGAAAATTGTATGCCCGTAACTTGCGCAGGAAAATGTCATGCATGACACAGTTCACTCAAATCGCAAAACAACGAGGTCGTACACTCCCTCTCATTAAAAGAGCTCAGAATATAGGATATGAAGTCCAAGACATCCAATGTTGTATTTTTATCCTTTCGGAATCAACATTGATAATCAGTAAGAAGGTTGTTGACATTAAAATACTCCACTATCTGAATGGTCACGCCTTTATTTAAGATCTTTGGCAATACAGGCAACATAGACATATGCATATAAGTTTCTGGTAAGTTTGGATCGTTTTACTTAAAAATAGGTGTAACAAGTTCCTTATTTAGAATGAATGGAAAGTGCTTTGCTTTAAACAAGGAATAATACCTTAGTAAGTGGAACTAACATTATGGTTTGAATACTCTTAATAAGCCTTACACTAAGGCCAAAGACATCGGAACCCATTTTGTTTTAAGCTGATCAATAATATTTTAACCATACTAAAAGTCACTTCCCACAAACAAAAAGGATGAATACTTGTGGGGGTAACCTGACCGGCTACATACTGACTCATATTTGAGAATTGGGCATTAAACTCATCAGGTTGTACATTGCCTACTGAATGCTTCCTCTTAGTACCCCTATGTTTGTTCATTATGTTCACTGTTTATTAGAAGCAATTATCAGACTTCATTTGCTTGAATCTTTGCAATATTGATTGCCCTCTTATATTGCAATTTATAGGAACGATATCTGAAACTGATGCTTACCTGTTCATATTGTCTATACAGTTCGCTCAAGAATGCGAGGTAATCTCGCATGACTCACAGCTCATTGGTAAACTAGCTAATGTTATTACATTGGACTGATCTGACACAGTAGTTCTTTTCAGAAAAATATTATAGGAAAGCCTCTCTTAAGGCAACAATAAACCCTTCAAACTTATCATTGGTATCTACCGATGAAAAATTAATGAAATCCCAAGAGAAAGCAGACACTCTATTAAAAGCACCGATAGCACAGCACTGCACAGGTGAAGTGAATACTAAAGCTTACAAGCTCAACAAGGTGATCAGATACCCTAAAGTCAACAGTTTCTATGCTCAGAGAACCCTAACAGTAGCTCACGAATATGTCATTAAGGAAAACCTTATCACCGGTGGGAGTACCTAAATAATATTGTCTGCCTGCGATCATACGTAGCAAATGTATCTCTCAAGCAGACCGCATCTGCCTGGCTTGTGTTCCACATTAAAATTACATGAAATCATTACCTTTTTTGAGTACCAATTTTGTTCAGATAGCATCTATCGATTCCAGAAATGGGTATACTGAAGCAAACTGAATGTGGATAATAAATAGCTAAATTATATCTATAAAACTAAATATTTAAAGTCTACAGGGTGAGTCGGGAGGAATGGGCCAAACTTTAAGGGTATAATCTATGCATCAAAATAATAAGAAAAACTCAAATGTTGTTATCCAATATCATTTGTATTCAAATTACAGCGTTAAATAAAATAATAATATTGTTAAACCAAAATATGCAACATCAACATTGTTTTAAATAAGTCATTAGTTTAGTAAATTCTAAAAAATACCGCCATTGACATTTCCTGCTTCGTTTACGAAGGGCGCGCGTGGCTCTTCTAATTGATTCGTGCTTTTCTTTAATTTTGAGTGCACTATTTCTAATGCGTCTAATTAATGCATTCCTAGTATCTACTTTTACTTTGTATAGGTACCACTTTTCCTTTGTATAGGTACCTGATATTTCTTCTAAATCCTGTCGAATAGCTCGTTTGGATGTTACGTTAGCACTTGGAAGCGTTCCGGTCTCGCACAGTTTGTTAAAAACTCTGATAAAGGCCTTTCTGTTCGGTGTTCTTTGATGAGGAAATCGTTGACGATATTCTTCAGCAGCCGCTGTAGCTTTCCCATTACACAAACCATAAATGAAAACATGGCATTTTATAAAATTTAAATGATACAAATCCGAAAGTTAACGGTGAATCAATGTAAATTTTTATACTGAAACTATTTATACTGACACTAACAAGATAGTGATAGCACAACTATCAAAAGCGGACAATAATATCATTTATTACAGGAAACCTAAATTAATTCAATATTTTGTTTTCATTAGTTGGCCTCCTAGATCGCCAGACCTCACATCGTTGGACTATAATTTATGGGGTTGGGTAAAAAATGAGGTTTACAAAGTAAAAGTAGATACTAGGGATGCATTAATTAGACCCATTAGAAATGCTGTATTCAATATTAAAGAAAGGCACGAATCAATTAGAAGAGCCACGCGCGCCCTTCGTAAACGAAGCAGGAAATGTTTGGAAGTCAATGGTGGTATTTTTAAAAATTTACTAAACCAATGATTTATTTAAAACAATGCTAATCTTGCATATTTTGGTTTAACAATATTATTATTTTATTTAACCGAATTTTGAGTAACAACATTTGAAGAGTGGTCAAGCTAAGTGATCTATGTGCCAAATTTCAAAAAAATTTTTTTTTTCTATTTATATGATCTATGTACCTATGGCAATGTCCTACTAGAAGATCTAAGCGCCAATTTCATCCTATTCGTTATAAAAAGCATTCATAGATGGCGAGAATCTGAATCCCAGATACTGTATCTCGCATACAGAATCCCAGTATAAAAGGAGCCTTAGACCTTTTCTATATTTTTTTGTTCAATTTATGTACATACAAACGTTGTTTCGATTAACTGATATTAAAATTTTCTCCTACGAATGTTTTTGTGTATGTTTATTAACACAATATCAATAAAAAATATACTATTGTATTATTCTTAGCTTTAAAACAGTTTTTTACATTTTCTGGTAGTTTTTGATTATGGCACCTAGATCACTTAGCTTGACCACTCTTCATTTGGTTTTTTTTTTATTATTTTGATGCATAGATTACACCCAAAAGAGTTTGACCCATTTCTCCCGACTCACCCTGTATATTCAAATTCTAAACCTAAACCATTAAAGTTAAAATTTTTGGTGCAAAGTCGTACAGAGTAAAATAATGACTATACGACCTCATATGTATTATAAATTTCTTATATTGCAAGCGTAACTTATTTCTTTCTAGCTCATCCAAATTGCAAACTTTTCATAACTCATGGAGGATTCGGAAGTACCACAGAAACAGTTTACCTTGGTGTACCAATACTTGCCATCCCCATTGCGGGTGATCAAAAGCTAAACGCCGCCGCAGCTGCTGCTCTTGGTTATGGCAAGGTCATCTCTTTTTCTGAAATCAATGAAAATCAACTAACAGAGTCAATAAATGAATTATTGGAAAATCCTAGGTATGTATTTGTTTCATACTGCAGTATTAACTAGGTCTGTTTCACTTTCTTTTATCACGGTAAAATTTCATTTAATACCTCGTACCTCGTACTCCTGTATTTTCATGGATGTTTTTGAAATAAATTATTTAAAACATATCAAAAATTCAATAGTAGGAATTTAAAAAAAATATTGGATATAATTCATTAAGAAAGAATGTTCTAAATACATTATGGTACTTTGCGGGAACTCAATGGCGCTCTTTGCACAAAAATATTTTCTTGCCTGCTAGTTAGGTATAATTTTAAGCTTAAGAAACATTTTGTTCCAAAGCTGGAAATACAGGGTGTCCGGGAAAATGTGGGAAATCTCCTGGATATGAAAAAAACACGTGAAAAGAATACTACAAGTTCATATAAACTTCTTTCGTATCGGCCTCCTCTTCGGAGATATGGGCTTCCAACGAGCTTCCATGGAATTAAGTTTTTGACACATAATTATTAAACCAACAGGTATATTTCAATTTTTTTTTTATATGATCTATACCAGGTAAGACCCTTTAAATTAGTATTCCAGAAAGTGTTGCAAATTACTCACAGCTGCAGGGATGGAATAGCTGTGACAATAATGTGCCAATTTTTTTTACGCCCTGTATGATAAAAACTTTGGACAACGTTTTTTACATACCTTTAACTATTGACTAAAAATTAAGTACTCATGTCGCTAATCCCAACCGTTTTCGGAAAAACGTCATTTTTAACATATTTACATCATGTATATTTAGCGTATTTCAATAAAAGATACGTCATCTTTGTTCCTATAAATTATAAATGTTCACTTTTAACTGCTTAATATTAATACATGATCGCAATAAAATGACGTTTTTCCGAAAACGGTTAGGATTAGCGATATGAGTGAAGAGTACCTTAACTATTGACTAAAAATTATGGTATGTAAAAAACGTTGTCCAAAGTTTTTATCATACAGGGCGTTAAAAAAATGGGCACATTAGTGTCACAGCTAGTTCGTCCCTGCAGCTGTAAGTAATTCGCAACACTTTCTGGGATAGTAATTTGAAGGGTCTTACCTGGTAAACATCATATGAAAAAAAAATTGAAATATTATTATTACATTATGTGTCAAAAACTTAATTCCATGGGAGCTCTTTGGGAGCCCATATCTCCGAAGAGGAGGCCGATACGAAAGATGTTTATATGAACTTGTAGTATTCTTTTCACGTATTTTTTTCATATCCGGGAGATTTCCCACATTTTCCCGGACACCCTGTATACATCATTCTCGTCTCCGTATGTAAGTTTAATCAGAAATCCCATTAAAATTTGAACTTATCAATAAAGTTAGTAATACTAGCAAAGTAATATATCGACTGTAACATTTCAATATGTCGTAACTCCGATTTTACCTAAATTTAAATTTACCTCTCAACTAGCTGTATTGGACCGGCGCGTTATTTTATTTACCTCCTATTGGCCACAATGTTTTTGGCGCGTCAATAGCAGAGGAAAACAATACATCGTAACTCTTCAAAAAATACAATTTGTCGTAAGTCGTGAGCTTTTTCGTGAGTAATAAAGGGTTGTGTGCTGTGTTTGTTTTTTCCGTAAGCATTTGTATTTTTTAAACTTAATTTCTAACTTATTTTATACGGGTTTGTTTCATATAAGAAATATTTAAATCTTGTAAAAAATTTGTTTATTCAAGATAAATAATTTTTATCGTTTCCTATAAAAACTCGAATTTTAAGTTACGACAAATTAAAATGTCACCGTCGATATCCTCGGCTTGTAGACAATGTTTTTTTTCTTCGAATTTCTGCAGATGTCTCAAAATATCGACGACGACGACGGATGAAAGATAAAAACATATCTTAATGATCGGTGCTCATAAGTGAAAGTGGTTTCCCCTTAATAATCCCTCTCCAATATGGATTTTTATCCAAGAAATCTGGATGCTGAGAGCGGCTAGGGGATAGCCGCTACCAGTACGGCAATGATCTACATTAGCGTTAGGTACATCTTGGAATAAAATCCCTTCTCCACGCTGTGACATAATTTATAGAAGATAATATAAAAACTTAATTTCTAACCTACATATGACGTATTTCACTAGCATATAATGTATCCTGTACAATTCTTATAAAAATCTTTTTTTTTTATCCAAAACCATACAATGAGAAAAAATTCTATTAGCTGTAGCTAGCAATCCATTCGTAGTAGCAAAAAATCTGCATTAAATGTGCGTTGAGAAAACAGCTCTGTTGTAGCTACTAGGTTAATTTTTTTTTAAATGACTTTTTAACCTCAATATGGTTGCTTTTAAATATTATTTTTTTGCGGCTAAAAGACAACTCTATTGCCCTAAACAAATATATGATGCTGTGGTAAAAAATATCTATGTTTATAAAAAGTATGATTTTGTGATTAAGGAGCTCATATAGTTTAAAAAGTATTGTTTTTTAATCCTAAAAATTGTGTGCCAGCTATAAAAAAAATTATTTTTATCATTGGTAGGTAGTCTATTACTATATTACCTTTTTCTGAGCTCCAATTTTTAGGATTGGCCGTCAGTGACGTATTTGCCATTTTATTACATTTTTGTCAGATTTCCTTACTTTAGCCAAATTCAATCTTTGTAGTGACAGTCACGTTTTGAGCCAATTACCTAAGTACACACACAGACAGACTGTCTACAATACTATAAGAGGGTTATTCTACTGTGATGTATTATTGGGACACCCTGTATATTTAATTATTCAGATCCTAAAAAAAATTATTAATTTTTTTAGTTATAGACAGAATGTCAAAACTAGATCTAGAATAATGCAGGATCGTCCCATTAAACCAATGGATACAGCAATATACTGGATAGAATATGTGGTACGGCACAAGGGAGCGCCACATCTCAGAGTTGCAGGGAGTAATCTACCTTTTTACAAATATTATATGTTGGATATCCTGGCCGCACTCTTGGCTGGAGTAGTGTTATTAAAATATTCGCTGAAGAAGATTTGTAAACGTATCTTTTGTAATTCGAAAAGATCCAAGAAAAGCGAGACTGAGACGCAATCTAAACATAAGAAAAAACATGAGTAGTATTTTATAATAATGAACAGCTGTGATAATTTATATTTTTTGAGAACAAGAAGAACATTTTATAACTTGCCTTTTATTGTTTGGTAGATAAAAACAAAAAAAATACATTAGTATATTTATTTCTATAAAAAAGTGTTGATTTATATAAGATTAAACTACTTATTTATTCAAAGAAGGTTCACTGCCTTTTATATTGGAGTTAATTCCGCTGGGATGGCGCTACGGTGTATTGATGGCCGCTTTGATTTTGCAAAGAGGCTTTTAGTACATTTTACCGTCGTTCTTGGTATTGCTTGGGTTATGGCTGCCCGTAGAGTCCTAACAAGGACCAAACGGCCGTCGTGTTCCACTTGCCCCAGTGTATCCATGAAACTTGGATCCCTGTGTATTCCAATATAAAAAATAGTTACACACTTGTCCGATATGCCACAATATTCTCTTTTAAAAAAACTAATATTTTTGGAAAGGTTACAATGGGCGGGGATACCCGCCATAGAGGATAACCCCGCCCACTATGTCGGGTAGCGCAGCTCATATAATATAAATTATTTTCAGAGGAATGTATGGGTGTATAAATGAAAATCGATCATTAGCTTTATGTGATATTTATTTTGGAATGGATTGACAACAAATTTACATACAAAAATGGCAAATATAGGGCTTTAAACCACTTTGGCCAGTACAGTCTTTGTGTGCTCCTTTCTTACACACTCTAAATTGGAACCATGTTGCAGTTTTCCCAAATTCATGGCAAATAATCCAAAGTTCCTGCTCCCTGCAATCTTCTTCCATGTCATTGGAACTTTCGTCGTACTATATTACTTCGGCTGATTCATCACCGCTAGCGCCAGGAGCGGCGCTACCCGAACTAGGCTTTCTTTACAAAGTAGACTTTCTACAAAAATACAAACTAGATAACAAAATACCATTACTGTTCAATAAACTAATATTAATTCCCTTTAGTTTCATATATAATAGTATATTAACGTAAGCATTTTATAAAGCATCATTTTATAGCACGCGTCCATATTAAAAAACGAGCAGCTTGCGGCGAGTTTTATAACGGGACAAGTGCTTAAAACTGCTTTATATAACACGTACGTTATACTATTGTTTCTAATTTGTAGTTTTTTCGATAAAAAAATACATATTTAAAAAGAAAATAAATCCTTCAAATTTTGTAAATTTTAATGTCTAAATTTTATGTTGGTAATACTATTTTTTATCATAGTAGCCTCTGGACAACAAAAAATATTTTGCGACCTCTCATTTTTTGATTTATTGACCCATTTTCACCACGAGATTCTAAAGTTATTTTAGCGATACGAGATTTGAAATTGGACGGAATACGTTGTCTGATCCTTGTACATTCGGTTCATATACAGAGCGTTCGGAAATTCGGGCGATTTTGCTACTTTTTTTCGAATTTCAAAAGACGTGATTTTACGTCACGGCATTGCAATTTAGTATAGGGAAGATGGAAAATTCAAATAAAGTTGAAGTTAAAATCGACATTGGAAGGTTAGTAGATTAAATTTTGGATCGAATTTGGCAGAAAATGATAGCTTGAAGCATCTACAAAAGATTGATTTATAGATTTATGCAACCAACATACCTGACTGTTATCCACACAGAATAAAAAAGTAGGTTATCAAGGTATTTTTCCTCTGCGAAAAATGGGTTTTCTCGTAAATCACAAAGGCCGCGCAAGTCAATGAAATAAAACGTTTAAATGTTACCAACATCAAATAAAGAAAAAACGCGTATCGAAATAGCTTCATTACGATACGCAAATGCGTATCGTAATAGATTTGTTATGATACAAAATCAACCGAATCAACGTTTAAAATGTAGTTTTTTTACCTGTTTCTTGTATTGAGCCACATATTGGTTAGTTATGCACCCGACCAATAGAAGCACTACCAATACATCGCATCGTTTCAGTAATATTGCGCCCGCTTTAGGTATCAAATAGGCTGTTAAACTTTTTGGTAATAAAAAAAGATAACAAATTATCTAATGCTGATTAAAAGATTTTAACAAAATGCCTAATATTATGAAATAACTTTATTAATTAATTTTAAATATTGAACAAAAAAATAAACTTTAGAAACTGAATGTATTATACAGTGGGAGTTTATAACTTGGAATATATTCATTAAATCAATTAGGGGAAGGTTGCCCATATTGGACCAATTTCCAGATTTCTTAGCATAGATCCCGATAATAACGCAAAATCTATCTTAAAGCTATACCTTAGTATACGTTACTATGTTGTTCAACTGCAGAATTTTTTTCAGAATTTTATTTGAAAGTATCTATGATATACCACGCTATAAAAAAACCTCTGCAAGTGGCTTAATATAGGAAACCGGTTGCCTAAATTGCACCTGGGTGTTTCAAAATTGGACCTCATGATTTAAATCGGAAGCTTAGGTCTTAAATAAATAAATAAAAAATAAAATTGTTGGTACCTATAGGAAGTTTTATACTTATATTTCAAAAAAACATCAAATTTACAATCAAAATTTCGGTAGAATACATCCTAATGCAAAAAAAATGCCTATTAGTTTCCTATATTGGACCAGTCATAGTTTCATTTTTTAACTCAAAGAAAAAAGATTTTAGCACTATTGAAAAGGTGTTAGTTTATGACATTAACTTATTTAAAGAGAAAAATTATTTTTGCACAATTTCGAAAAATCGCCTAAATTGGACCGGTTCAATTTTGGCAATCACCCAGTGGTCCAATTTAAGCAACTACCACGTGTTTTACAAAACCACCCAGGAAAGAAACAAGAAAAAACAAATATGGCATGGTAATAGAAGAAATAGAAAGAGAAAAACTTACTTGATAACTTGCATAAAAAAAATTTTGCCTAGAGTTTTATGGTTCTAAGGTAAATTCTTAGGAAAATCCTAAAAATATTACATTAAAATTGTGTACATTACGTTTTGCTCTGTACACGCCAAGCACTAACGGCCAACTAGTTGAGTTTGTTGCCGATCAAAGGTTCTGGGTGGAAGTTTTTTATAGTGTTGCCAGATGATATGGCACTTGTTTAGTTTCGGAGAAATTTACTGTGGTCCAATTTAGGTAGCGGTTCAATATAGGCAACCTTCCCCTACAATTTTTTTTTTGGAAAAATGCTTGGGCACGGGTCTTAATATTTGAGTTGTGGTTTTTTTTATTAAAAAAATATTTATATAGTGTGTCCCAAATTAGAGATATGACGATATGGATCATTTTTTTAAATGGCAACCTTAGCTACTATTTTTAAAGTGCATATTAAATTATACATAAGGTACCAAATTTTAAATTAGTATTCCTCGTCAATTACAAGATATTATTAAACAAACAAAAATTAAATTAATTGAAAAATAAAAAAAAATCTTCCATCCATCTCTAATACTTTTTCGTTAATAAATGCTAAAAATGTTGTTCATTTACTATTTGTCAATATCCTAAAAGAGTTGAAACTTTTTAAATTTCTTCCGCAGAAATGAACCTACACTTATGTCTAATTCGTACTTTCATCTCAAAATTTGCCGGTTTCGTACAAGCAAGGAAGTTTGAAATTTGGTACTTATGTATAACTTAATATGCACTTTAAGAATAGTTAATAAAAACAAGGGTGAAAAAATATCGATATCGTCATAATTATCTCTAATTCGGGACACACTGTATCAATATTTTTTTTTATAAAAAGACCACAACAATGTTAATACAGGTGTCCAAGCAGTTTTCCCAAAAAAAAAAATGGGCTGGAAATTTCAGTATTTTTTTTAATAACGTTTGGGTCCGCCCCTGATGCTTTACACAAGCAACAATTTTTATCTTAGCATTTAATAAAATTGATTAGTCGCGATAAGATTTTTTTCGCTCATGTAAATAAAAGTGGTAACAAGAGAAACACTTTCAAATCGCAATAATTAAGATGAAGAAGTATTTAGTGGTCTGGGCTATGTTAATTATTTCTATCAGCAATGTTTGTTGCTTAAACTTATTGTTATTATTTCCTATGTCGTCGAGAAGTCATTATATCTTAGGAAACGCCTTGGGAAAAGGTCTTGCCAATGCTGGACACGAGGTAACCATGGTATCGAGTTTTACTGAAGAAAATCCACCAAAAAACTATAAGGAAATTGTGATCGATGAACTTTTTGATCAAAAAACTAGTAAGTATATAACGATTTTAAGTGGTTTTAAACATACTATAGTGCTTTATGTTTTAGCGAGTCATTTAATAATAATAATAATGATGATAACAATAATATTAATTATAATTATTATAAATGACTTTATATTTCGAATTAAAAGAAAAAATTATAAACATAACGTCATATGGACGACGAGATCTAGTAACGCTTGGTACTCTATTTAACCGTCTCTAAGCTCTGATGTCCCACAATTTACAAAACAGCAACTGCTAGAAGCAAATTAATGATAAAATTAACGAAAATAACGCACCATGACCCGATGCTTTACCACCAGAGGTTTTGAAAGAAGTAATAAAAGCACACCCAAACACATATCTGAATGCCTTAAATAATATGCTTATTGAGAGAGTGTTTCTAAAGGAATGGAAAGTGGCAAAACTGATGCTAATAGAAAAAAACAAACCTGGTGAAATAGAGAAAGCCTACCGACCAATATGCCTACTAAATGTCATTGAAAAATTATTCGAACAGTTGACATTACTCAGGTTAAAGAGAGAGATAGAAAAAAAGAAGGTTTATCTACCGAACAATACGGATTTAGAGAAGGAAAATCAACAACAGACGCTCTAGAAAAAGTATACGAGATAGCAGAGGAAGAAGCGAAAGTAAAAACAGCGAGAGAAAGATGCCTACTCAAAATCGTAGATATACAAAACGCCTTTAATTTGGCCCTATGAAAAGGAATTCTTAACGAGATGAGATGAAGAGGAATAAGGCCCTACCTATATAACATCATGGCTAGCTACCTGGAAGATCGAATTTTAATCGTTGGCAGAAACGGAAAAATGAAAATGTCATGTGGTGTTCCGCAAGGATCGGTATTAGGCCCCATACTATGGAACTTATACTACGATAACATACTAAAACTATCTGTTCCCAGCGGAGTCAGGATAATCGCGTATGCTGATGACCTCGGAGTAATAATTGTCACGAAATACTTCAGACAGGTGGTTGTTATGGCCAATAGAGTACTGAAAGATATCACAACCTGGATGACCAAAAAAAAAAACTAAAACTCGCTCAACAAAAAACAGACGCAGTTTTGTTCGCTGCGTGGGAGAAAAGTAAAGAGGGCCACGATCACTATCGTATTAATACGGGAGTCTATCAAGTACCTAGACCTGCACTTAGATAGAAACACGTCAATGGGCACTCATATAAGAAAAGTAGCGGAAAAAGCCACAAAGGCACTAGGAAGTATCCAAAGGCTAATGCCTAAAATAGGAGGGTCCAAAGAAAATAATAGACGAGTTATGTGCTCCGTTGTGCAATCAATCGTGCTATATGGTGCCACAGTATGGAAAAAAGCAATGTCAAAGAAGTTATACAGAAACATACTTCTAAAAGTACAAAGAAAATCAGCTATCAGTATAACAAGCGCATACCGTACGACATCAACCAAAGCATTGCTGGCGATTGCCCGTACACCACTAATGCACATATTAGCAGAAAAGAGAGGACAAATAAGGAGAGGTATCGGAAAAATGCGGCACGGCAATTAACAACAGAGATGGCAGGAGGAATGGGAGCAGGAAGAAGGACTCGCGGAATGGACCAGATGACTAATTCCAGAACTAGAACCTTGGGTGAATAGAAAACATGGGGAGGTGGACTTCTACCTAACACAATTCCTGATGGGACGTGGAACATTCCAAGTGTACCTATGCAGATTCAAACTGTCAGATACGGCGATCTGCACGTACTGCGATAATACGGACACGGTCGAACACACATTCTTTGAATGCGCGAGATGGGAGGAAGAAAGAAAGACAATGTAAAACTAACTGGGAACAACAACACCGGAAAATATAATCAGAAATTAAAAATTTCTCTACAACAATCCTAAAAAGTAAAAGAATGGAAATGAAAGAACAGGGAAAAAATTAGAAAGAGGAATGAACAACAAAAAAGATACACCCCTCTCGAAGTGATACCGGAAGGCAGTTCCAAGGGCGAAAACAATAGTGTCCGGGGGAGAAAGTTTAGTCGGTAGAAATCCGACACACCCGGCAACAAAAGAACCAACGGTCAGCAGTCTTTTCAAAGATTTTTTTACCTCCCCCCCAAAAAAAAAAAAAATAGAAAACCGTCTCTAAACCTAAAACACGCAAAACTATCTAAAATATTTTTATTAGATTCAAGAAGTCGGTGAACATACCAGCATTTTATTTTTCAGCATACGCCATTAAAAATAAACCATTTCAAATAATTGTGGCTTTTTAAACGCAATAATTAATTAGTTGGCAACATAAAATAAAAAATACCGTAAAATAATTCGAAAATGTGCGGTACAACGTACAACCCAAACGAAATTCCAGATATTACTGAATTACTGAAGTGAATACCTACTGCATTTTTGTCGCAAAAAATAAATTATCCCCTTTCTGGCCTCGCCATACGTTGTTCACGTCGCACGCCAGAAACACTGACTGATTTGTTGTCTTTATTGCGGGCATCCAAACATATTATTTGCTTTCTCATGCTCACATAAAATATCACTATTACTTCAAGTTGGCCAGTAGTGTATAACCGTTTGGATATTGCAGTTTCGTAAATAAAAATTGTTTTTACTCTTTTATCACTTGTTAGGTAAATAACTATTATGCTAAATATTGATATCATAAAATTTCTCTTACTTTTCAGAAGACAGAATCATGAAGGACAGAAATATGTATGAAAAGGGAAACTTTTCCGTCACGTTTATTATTTCTATGATAAATATCATGAGCGATATGACGACTTCCAAATTTTTTGAGCAATCCAAAGTAGAAGAATTACTAAAATCAGATGAACATTTTGATGCAGTTATTATGCAACAATTTTTTAATGACGCCATGGGGATTTTTGCGTATCATTTTAAAGCACCTTTGATATTATTTAGTTTAGTAGGATCCAATAGATGGGTTAATAATTTGTTAGGTAATCCTGCACCTCCTAGCTACGTTCCTGATGTTTTCTTAAGTTACACTAGCGACATGAATTTCTTACAACGTGCAATCAATTTTCTTTTTGGAATCTTTTCTGATTTATGTTTTACCTTTATGGTATACCCTTAACAAAACGCTGCTTTGAAAAAGTATTACCCGAATGCTCCCGACTTAACAGACTTACAAAATAATGTCTCTTTGGTGCTTATAAATTCACATGAGAGTGTGAGCGAGCCTGTACCTCGTGTTCCAAATATGATTTATATTGGAGGTTTTCATTTAAATTCACCAAAAGAACTTCCAGTAGATCTTCAGGCTTTTATGGATAATGCAAAGGAAGGTGTTATTTACTTTAGCATGGGATCTAATTTAGTACCATCGCAAATGCCTAAAGAAAAAAAGGATGCTATTTTAAAGGAACTTGGAACAAGAAGAGAAAATATACTATGGAAGTGGGATGAAGAGACGTTGGACAATAAGCCAGATAATATAATGATATCAAAGTGGTTTCCACAGCAAGCTATATTAGGTAAGCATATTATATCGTATAATTAATCGTAGCTACTTTCAATGTTGTTTAAAAATATACAGGCGTTTTGGTTTTTTTTTTGATTTATCGAAAAAAAAATGTGGAAATATTTAAATGAAATTTATGAAATTTTTATCATTAGCTTATGAAAATGCTTTTATTAGTTTAACGTACTTACCAATTATCGTAAAATTACTGCATGGTCCGTAAAACATTTATATTTTCTTAAAAAAGCAACTAACTTCCACTTTCAAGAAATTGTACTCTTCATTTCATTAATTATGTCGAGAATAGCAAATAACATAATTAGTTTTACTTTCACTCATCCATTCGTTTGAATAGTGAGGGGTACTTTTAAGTGTTATTTCTTTCATAAGACTTGTTAATTTGTACCATTTTTAATCTTTAATATCCTGATTTTGTGAAAATCTGTACAAACTCTTTACTTGTCTCCGTCCATAGATTTTTGTCATTTTTGTCTTCAGCTTATAGTATTTGAACCTACTATACAGGGTGACTCGGATCTAAATGTACATACGTCACCAGGAGATAGTGGACATCTTGGGGGTTCTAAATAATCTAACTCTGGTGGGTCAATCTTCCCTCGTTACCTAGATACAGAGTGTTTTGTCATGTTTGGCTCATTTTTGTTTTTGCCATCATTCTTTTAGCACCTGGTATAATATGTTCATACTCGGTGGAAATATTTTAAGTGTCTATCGCTTCAAGATGCTGTCAGTCTATTTTTTTAAGTCCGGACCTGAATTTCAAAAAAAGTTCATACGGCATCTTGAAGCGATAGGTACTTAAAATATTTCCACCGAGTATGAACATATTATCTTCTTCTTCTTCTTCAGCCTTATCGAGTCCACTCCTGGACATAGGCCTCTCCGAGTCTTTTCCATTCTTGTCGATCCTGAGCCAGTTGTGCCCAGTTTCTACCAGCGACCTCTCTGATATCATCCAGCCAGCGCCTCTGCGGTCTTCCTCTACTTCTTTTTGTTTCTCTGGGGCGCCAGTGGGTCACTTTGTTAGTCCATCTACTATTGTCCTGTCTTGCAACATGTCCCGCCCACCTCCATTTCATCTCGGCCATGTAGCAAATTACGTCGGTCACCTTTGTTCGTCCTCTTACTTCCTCGTTTCTGATCCGATCCCTTATGGAGACTCCAAGCATTGCTCGTTCCATTGCCCTTTGTGTTGTCTTTAGTATGTCTGCACTGCCTTTTGTGATTGCCATTGTTTCAAGGCCATATGTTGCTACCGGCAAAATGCACATGTCATAAACTTTGCGTTTTAGATGTATTGGAATGTCTGGATTTTTTAGGACGTATTTTAGTTTTCCAAAAGCAGCCCAGGATAGTTTCACTCTTCGCGTTATTTCCGACTTTTGATTCTCTTTTCCTAGTTTAATGAGGTGTCCTAGGTATACGTATTCGTCGACGTTTTCAATGTTTATGTTAGATAATGATAATTGAATGTGATTGGGGACATAATCTTGGTTTTGTTGATGTTCATTTTTAGCCCTATTTTTTTCGATGTTATGTTTAGTTGCTGCATCATTTCTTTTAACTCATCTGGATCTTCGGAGATGAGAACAATATCATCCGCGAAGCGTAAGTTACTCAGGTACGATCCGTCGATTTTCAAGCCTTTTTGTTTCCAATCCATTTCCTTAAATATCTCTTCCAGTGCCAGGGTAAACAGTTTTGGTGATATCGTGTCGCCTTGTCGAACTCCTCTATTTAGGTTTATTTTAGATGTTTTTAAGCTATCGTTAATTTTAACATGCATTGTGGCGTTTTTGTATCTTTTATAACTACATTGTATCTTGAGTCGATTCTGGCATTATTCATAGCGTTAAGGAAGGACCATGTTTCAATTGAGTCAAATGCTTTATGGAAGTCTATAAATGCCAGATGTATGGGTATGTTGTATTCGGTTGTTTTTTCTATTATGGTGCGTAACGTTTGTAAATGGTCCATGGTACTAAATGCACTACGAAACCCTGCTTGTTCAACTGGTTGGTAAAAGTCTAGCTTTTTTGTAAGACGGTTTGTAATAACTTTTGTGTATAGCTTATATGGATGTGACAGCAGACTAATAGGACGATAGTTTTCGATGTTATTTTTATCGCCCTTTTTAAACAGGATCACAACCTCAGCATTATACCAGTCAGTTGGTAGTTTTGCTTCTTGCAAACAACTATTTAATAGTTTTTGAAGTGTTCCTTCCAAATACTTTCCTCCGAACTTTATCATTTCTGACGTAATGTGGTCTTCTCCAGGACACTTACCGTTCTTCATTCTTTTCAGGGCATACCTTATTTCCTCGCATGTTATTTCTGGTAGGTCTTCTGACCCTACATTTAGTATTGTCCTGTTATCGATTTGGTTATTAGTCTTGGGTGTTGTTGAGTTGTATAGGTCGGTGTAGAAATCTTCAATTATTTGGGCAATTTGTTCTGGGGTCGATAAAATAACTCCTTCCTTATTTTTCAGTCTATTCAGCGTGGTTCTTCCCTTTGATAGTCTTGCTTTGAGAACTCTCATGTTTCTGTTTTGTTCAATTGTTTCATTAATAATCTTTGTTTTGTGGGTTCTTACATCCTTACGAATTGCCTTTTTCACGATTTTGTTTAGATCTCTGTGTTCTTCTGTTCCTTTTTCCAACTCTCTTCTTTGTCTCATTAATTGGGTAGTATCGGCGCTTAGTCTTGAATGTTTTTGTTTTATCGCCTTGGAGCATATTTTTTTGGTTGCTGTATGAATGGCTGATTTGATTGTTTCGTTTAGTTGGTTTAAATCCATATTGTCAATGATTTCTACTGGTGGTAATCTTTTTGTAATTTCTTCCCACTTTCCTTGCTGCTAGTTCTTCGTTTGTCGGGAACCTCGTTGTCTTTATGAGTTTATTCCGTTCCCGCCTTAGGTCTATGCGGAAACATGCTCTTACCATTCTGTGGTCACTTCCTGTATCTACTCTGTTTAGGACGGTAACGTCGCTACAGAATTTCCAGTTATTTGATAGAATAAAATCTATTTCGTTTTTTGTTATGCTGTTGGGGCTCGACCATGTCCATTTTCGTTGAGGGTGTTTCTTGAAAAATGTGTTTAAACAGAACAGTGATTCCTCGCTAAGAAAGTTTACCAACCTTTCTCCTCTGTCATTTCTCTCGCCCAGCCCGTAATCTCCAACGTATTCGGTGTCATCTGGTTTCTTTTTCCCAATTTTGGCATTGAAGTCACCTGTGACGATTGTAAAGTGTGTTCTCTCCATCTTTTTTGCCATTGCCACGTCTTCGTATAGTTCTACGTCTTCGTCGTCCGCCGCGCTAGTTGGGGCGTAAATGTTGATTATTTGCATGTCATATCGATTGTTCAATTTTAATATGATATACTATATGACTCGATCTGACATGGCCCAGAACTTGATAACTTTCGATTTGATATTTTTGTTGATCAGGAATCCAACTCCACCAAGATGATGGTTGTTGTCAGAGTTCTTCTGATATAGTATATGTCCTGACTTTAGAGTTGTTATATTTTCTCCTGGTAGGCGTGTTTCGGACAGTCCAATGATGTCCCACTTTATATTTTCTAATTCATGTTCTAGTTCTTCCAGGTGTTCTTCTGATCTCATGGTGCGTACATTATAAGTTGCAATGAACAGTTTATCTTTGCTTCCTCGTTTTATCGAATCCTTGCCCCCCCCCCAGAATCCATGGTGCTGACTGACGAGTCAGTGTGAGATTTTGAGCTGGTCGCTCTACTCACCTGGGGTATTATTGTTTTGTGTTTCGACATTTCATTTAATTTCGGAGGTTTTGGCAGTATAAACATATTATACCAGGTGCTAAAAGAATGATGGCAAAAACAAAAATGAGCCAAACATGACAAAACACTCTGTATCTAGGTAATGACGGAAGATTGACCCTCTAAAGTTAGATTATTTAGAACCCCCAAGATGTCCACTATCTCCTGGTGACGTATGTACATTTAGATCCGAGTCACCCTGTATATTAACCTTTATTAAAGACTGTTTTAGTACCTTTTTTATATTTGTTGAATTATTTCAACTAGCTTAGTAGCTTGAATGATATGCAGCAAATATTCCCTAACAAGTAAATAAATAATTTTAAAAAAATTGCCATTAAATGGATGAAATTTGTGCTTTTTTTGCATAAACCCAAGACAGCGCAATAAACTTAGTTGTTTCGTCCAAAAAGTTCATTTGAAAAAATTAAACCTAACAAGAAATAAATTATTTTAAAAAATTATTTTATGTGGCTTTAAAGTAACTAACTGGAGGAAATTTATGTTTTTTTTTTATATTATTCCAATATAGTACAAAAAGTATAGAAATATATATATAATAAAGTGGGTAGATAATATAGAACGGGTACTAGAAAAGTTATCTTCCATACAATAAAATAAATAACGTAATCTAAGGTAACTTCAACAGACTCGCATCACTGTGCTGAAATTTCACTACAAAAAAGTTACTTAATATTATTATTGTCCTTCAAAATAGTCGTGAATTTTAATTCAATTAGTCTGCAAATCGACCTCATTTGTCAAAAGTTTCATTGATGTTAAGACACAACTGTTTACACAGGGCATGCACAATGTAGTGACTTAAAATACTTAAAATCAAATGTTAAAAATTACTATCTAATATATCATTAATATTATTTTAATTATAGTTAAAAGGTAAAATTATTTAGCTCAACGAAAATCGTGAAAATTTCTTGAATGGTGTAAAATGCATTCTGAATTGGTATTACCCTAACACGACCTTTAAATTGCCTCGGCGGCATTTAATAAAAAATTTAGCTCTATAATACCCCTGCCCATCTTGGGATCTTAAACGGCAAGAGTTAATAATTATGTTGCCTGGCATGGTGGGTATTATACCAATGAACATCTCCATGAACCACGCACAGACTTTATATAGACCAGGCGTTCGCGAATGAAGACCGAAGAGTTTGACTATAAGAGTTCTAAAAACGGACGACAATAATCTCTATAATCAAGTTCCGCCGTCGGTCTCACAGCCATGCTATTTAGTCTAAAAACATTTTGAGCCTGGGCCGTGAATCCCCACGCAAGACTAGCATATTATGACAAGGTGCTGTGGAAAACACTGAAGTGGGCAGTTCTCAGGGTTGCTCAGGACCAACAAGGTTTCCCAGCAGAAATAAGTTGCTCCCCAACTTCCCAGCGATCCACCCCCCCACATACGCATCCCACAATAGACCAGAATAGAACCATCTCACTTAAAAGATTAGTCATGCCAATGTCAGAGAAGAGAACATTCCACAATTTTACTTTTAGGTAGCAACCTGTTTGCACTTAACCATTCCTCCGTTTTCTCTTACAGTATTATGATTGCATCAGCCAGTACTCCAGCATCAATTGAAATCGTGGTGTCATCCGCAACTTAGCTGAGCAATCCACCATTAGCAAGTCGTTAATGAAAATTTAAAATGAAAGGGGTTCCAGGATGGATCCTTGGGGGACACCAATGGTAATCCTTCTCTTTGCAGGTGTCACTTCATCAATCACTACCGCTTGGAGCCGATCAGTGAGATAAGATCGTATTACCTAGTTAAGCACTATCTGGGTTAAAATTTTATACACCTAACTACTCAAATCGCAAAACAACGCGGTCATTAACTCCCTCTCATCAAGAGAGCTCGGAATATAGGATACGAAACCCAAAACACCCAATGTATTTGTATCCTTTTGGAGTCAACATTGATAATCAGTAAAAAGATTGTTGACGTTAAAATACTCCAATATCTGCCAGGCATTTCTCTAAAATTTTTGATAGTACACGCAATATAGAGATAGGCCTATAAGTTTAGATCGTCCTACTTAAAAATAGGTGTATCAAGTGCCTCATTTAGCATGAATGGAAATAAGCTTTCTTTTGAACAAGCATTAATAACTTAGTAAGTGGAACTAATATTTTGGTTTTAATACTTTTAATTTAGTGTTTGTTTGAAGGTTGTAGACAATAATGTATCTTGAGTAATAGATGTGTTTTGGACTTCCATTGCCTTTAGTTTTTCATATCACAACGTTTCAACTGGTAAGTATCTCCAGTCGTCTTCAGGTGAATTGTTAAGCGAACTGTATAGACAGTATCGTCAGGCGCAATATAAGAGAACGAATAGCACAGACAAGGCTCAAGCAAATGATAACGTGATAATTACTTCTAATAATCCGTCAAGATACCTACATGTGGGACATAATAAACAAACATTGAAATACTGAAGAGAAGGATTCGGTAAGCAATGTATCGTTTGATGAGTTTAATGCCTTTTTCTCAAATATGGTCAGATTCCCCCAACAATAATTCTCTCGACAATATGTGGCCCGTTGCTCCTCCGAGGAACCCTTTTAGGTTAAGGGACGTAGCTTTTAGTATAGTTTGAAATATTATTGATCAGCTAAGAAACAAAATAGGTTCCGATGTATTTAGCCACACACAGTATTCACCTGAAGACGACTGAAGATACTTACTAGTTGAAACGTTGTGATATGAAAAACTAAAGGCAATGGAAGTCCAAAACACATCTATTACTTTTAATTTAGCCACACACTGAGGCCAAATACATCGGAACCTATTTTGTTTCTTAGCTGATCAATAATATTTCAAACCATACCCTACGTCCCTTAACCTAAAAGGGTCCCTCGGAGGAGCAACGGGCCACATATTGCCGAGAGAATTATTGTTGGGGGAATCTGACCATATTTGAGAAAAAGGCATTAAACTCATCAAACGATACATTGCTTACCGAATCCTTCTCTTCAGTATTTCAATGTTTGTTTATTATGTCCCACATTTATCTTGACGGATTATTGACTAGTAATTATCACATTATCATTTGCTTGAGCCTTGTCTGTGCTATTCGCCCTCTTATATTGCGCCTGACGATACTGTCTATACAGTTCGCTTAACAATGCAAGGTGATCTCACATAATCCTCAGCTCATTGATTAACCAGATGATGTTATTACTTTGGTCCGATTTCACACGGTAGTTCTTTTCAGAAAAATAATATGGGCTGCAATAAACCCTTCAATCTTAGCATTGGCATCTACCAATGGAAAATCAATAACACCCTACCGTAATATAAAAAAAAACACAGACAGCCCCGTCCGAGTGATCGGTCTACACACCTGCTGCACAGGTGAAGTTTGACTATGATTACTAAAGCTCACCAAGATGATCAGATACAGAGAACCCTCACAGTAGTTCACGAAGATATCGTCAATGCAAACCCTATCCCCGGTGGGAATAGATATTGCCTGCATAAGAGTACCTATATAGGTAGCGAATGTACAGGGTCATTCCCTATATATTGACCCATATGCTAGCCGCTTTATTAATAGAGATATGAAAAAACTAAAATGAAGAAAGTTGTATATCTTGATCTTAACTTTTTTTAAAAATTATTAGAAAAAACAAAAGACTGTTGGAACTTTAAAATTTTAGCACAATTTTTTTTTTAATGGGACACCCTATATATTATTACATAATTGGATAGAGCTTTTTTTCCCGATATCAAAAATATATAGTTTGACACATTTCTGACAAGCCGTTTAGAAAATATTTAAATTGAGTTTTGCTTTAAAAATTTATATTAAAATCGGGGTAGCTATGGATGAATTAAACGATGAATCGAAGTATATTATAATTTTTTAATTAATTTAACCATTGGAAATAACATCTACAAAATAAAATAATTACAATTGCTGAATATGACCGCCATTTCTATCTATACAATCAATATAATCATCTTCCAATTTGTTAATAGCATTTGAAATGTATTCTGGGTAGTCGTTGTTTAACGTTTCTATTTCATGGGTAATTTTCTGTCTCAATTGCTGCAAGTTTGTGCTTTTCTCGGCATATACCTGATTTTTTAGATAACCCCATAGGAAAGCATCTAATGGAGTAAGATCGGGGCTGTTGGGTGGCCATTGAATGGTGCCGTGTCTGCCTAACCAGTCGTCATAGCGGTTGTTTAAATATTCTGTCACAGGGACCATGTTATGTGGCGGAGCTTCATCTTGATGCCAGATCATCTGATAGTACTCATTGACTGGCAAATCCTCTAAGCGAGCTTCTATTTCGTTGTGAAGAAATGCCAGATATCTTTGTCCAGAAAGGGAGCCCTCATAAAATATAGGGCCAATAATTTTATTTTTAACTATACCGCACCAAACATGAAAGCTTCTTCTACCTTGGAATTTTATTTCTGCTATACTATGGGGATTAGTTGTAGCCCATATGTGATTTTAATAATTTTTAAAGCAAAACTTTATTTAAATATTTCCTAAACGGCTTGTCAGAAATGTGTCAAACTATATATTTTTGAAATCGGGAAAAAAAGCTCTATCCAAATATGTAATAATAATTATAAAGGGTGTCCCATTTAAAAAAAAATTTTGTGCTAAAATTTTAAAGTTCCAACAATCTCTTGTTTTTTCTAATAATTTAAAAAAAAAGTTAAGATCAAGATCTACAACTTTCTTCCTTTTAGTTTTTTGATATCTCTATTAATAAAGCGGGGGGGAATGACCCTGTGCCTATCTCTCAAGCAGATCGCATTTGTCTGGTTTGTTGTTAGTTGCATATTAAGATCACCTGAACTAATTACCTTTTTTTGAGTAACTATTTTATTCATAATAGCATCCATCTAGTCCAGAAACATACTGAAGCAATCTGAATGTGGACGATACATAATTAAAATATTAAATCTAAATTTACCACAAATTTTTTCAACATTATATTAAATAAAGTTAAAAATTATGTAGAAAGACCTCATAGGTATTATAAATATTATGTAATATTATATTTTTCTAGCTCATCCACATTGCAAACTGTTTATAACTCATGGAGGGTTCGGAAGTACCACAGAAACAGTTTATCTTGGTGTACCAATACTGGCCATCCCCATTGGGGCTGATCAAAAGCTAAACGCCGCCGCAGCTGCTGCTCTTGGTTATGGCAAGGTCATCTCTTTTTCTGAACTCAATGAAAATCAATTAACAGAGTCAATAAATGAATTATTGGAAAATCCTAGGTATGTATTATTGTTCCATAACGCAGTGTTAACTGGGTCTGTTTCATTTTCTTTGTTTTGTGTTTGCGACTGATGGTTACCAAACGTCATTTAATACCTCGTACCTTCTTTATATTTATTGATGTTTTTGAAATATACCAAAAATGAAATAGTAGAAATTAAAAAAAAATATTGGATATAATTCATTGGGAAAGAACGTTCTGAATAATTTATGGTACTTTGCGGGAACTCATTGACGTTTTTTGCACAAAAATAATTTTTTCTTGCTAGTTAGGTATAATATTTAAGTTAGGAAAAATTTTGTTCTGAACCTGGAAATATAGGTACATCTCGTCTCCGTATTCAAGTTTAATCAGGCATCCCTTTAAACATTGAACTTATCAATCAAGTTATAATAGACTAGCAAAGCAATGACCGAAGGCCTGAAAATACCACAAGTTTAAGATATTCTCGGCGTGCAGACAAAGTTTTTTTTCTCTTAATTTTTACAGATGTCGCAAAATATCGACAACGCACGAAAGATAAAAACATATATTAGTTGGTTTAGAGTCTCCGTAGAGCAAATGGCAAATGGCAGAGCGTTAAACTGGTGATCGAGAGAAAAATATTTTTTCAACTAAGAAAAACTTTGTCCCCACGGCGCCAAATATTTTTCACTTATATATTTATTACAGACACTAAAACAACTTTATTGTAAATTGTTACGGCTAGATATCACTTTATATCGATTCCTGCAGATGTCGTAAAATGCCGATTCCTACAGATGTCGTAAAATGTCGACGATGCAATTGCATTGTCGACATTTGGATGAAATATAAAATTTAAAAGTAAATCCTAATGATCAGTACACAAGGAGAAAGAATTAATTCATACAAGTAAAATATATTTCTGTTAATTAAATTATTTAATTTGTATCGGGCAATTAAATATATTATTCGGCGAATTCAATTATTTAATTGGTAGATTTAATTAACTGAAATCGATTATATTTGCTATAAGTGAGATTATGATGATACAGAGAAACAAGATTTAATTATTTTAAATATAGTTTAATTGATTTAGTATGAAATTACGATATCTGCAATTAATGCTGTTTAATTAAAATACCTTAGATTAATTGTGATAATAAACCTTAATTCAGTAAAAATACATATATGCTATTCACTATTTCAATACGGGTTTTAAAAGAAATTGATTTTATTCAGAACAGTATGTTTTAGTTGCTAGAAGACTATTATTTTATTCCTACAATTATTTTTTATTGGCGTAAAATAATATTGCTTATACGCTGAATTTAAATTTAATTGTTATAATTTGGGCACTAAGCTATGGGGGTATTAAATTATAATTGTTTTTAGATTTTGATTTAATATTGTTGATTAAAGCAATTAGAAAATATTTGTTGGTTTTAAAATAGACCTTTTATGGAATAAATAAAAATTGACAAACAAAATGACATAAAAGGTATATTTAAGCCCAACAAATATTAAATGAGAAAATCGCTCTAATCAACAATATTAAATGAAATAAAATAAAGTTTCCTTTCCTTTTGTCAGAACCATCCCCAGACGCGTTTCGCCATATTATGGCTCATCAGTGAGGCAAGGATCTGACAAAAGGAAGGAGCATAAAGTTCAATACTTGAACCAGTAATGGCTAACATCATAAATAGGAAGAAGCGCGTATGCGCTATCTAGTTTCGGTGTGGACACCTTTCTAAATACAATACACAACAATATTAAATTAAACTCTAAAATCAGTTATAATTATTTAACTTACTTATACAGGGTGTCCCGAAATTAGCTGACAATATTTTAAGGGGATAAAGTACATTCAAAAATAAGACTAAAATCATCTATTAACATACCTTCAAAAACGCTTCGTTATGGGGCTAGAGCCCCCCGAATTGGAACCATGATAAGCAGTTTTTTCACAATATCTCAAAAACCCATTAGGGAATCGAAACAAAATTTGATACATGTTTTACCCATGATAAGACGCAATAAACGATTTAATTAGCTTAACTTTATTTCTTCCAGTGGCGTCCCACTGGGTAGGTAGTTGGGAGAATATAGCCCTAAGTTTTTTACTTTTAGGATTTTTTAACTTTAGGTGCAATTTTTAGAAGCCTTGAAGTCTGTTGTTGAAAAAAGGTACTCTTGTTTCATTGCGGTAGGAATCACCATTTTCCAGTAAAATCGATTTTAAAATTTGCGGTTTTTTGAAATCCTGTGAAAAGGCTAAGGTTTTTTTTTGCATATCTCAGCAAACACTTAATATTAAAACATGAAATTTATTAGAACTTCTACTAGCGACAAGGCATATGTATTAAAGGATGTTACTTTAAAATATTTTTCCAGTGACGTCGCACGGGGTGAAGCCTTAAGTAAATATTACTTATATTTTTTTTTAATGTATTTTTTTTTAATTTTAAATTTTTTGTTAATAAAACGTTCCAATATTGTAATTTGACAGAATGTAACGTTTTTAAATTAAACATATTTTTAGATTCCTTTGTTTTTTAAATATTTATTTTCATGAAGATTTTAAGAAAGTTTTAAAATAAAACAAAAAATAATAACAAATTGCAAATCAAATTTGATTGTGAACCACACGGGAAACTAATTCTTAAGCAAGTACCAGTCATGTGTCCCCAAAAATAATAATCAAGGGGATTTAAATCAAGTGATCTTGGTGGCCAGGCTATGGCTACCAATCCACCTAGTAATTTTCTTCAAGCTTATTCCTCACTTGACGTCCGTAGTGAGCTGGTGCCCCATCATGTTGAAAGAAGTGCCCTAAACGTAAATCTAGTGGCACATTATCTATTAAATTCCCCAGTTGATTATGTATTATTATTATTTGTCGCTAGTAGAAGTTCTAATAAATTTCATGTTTTAATATTAAGTGTTTGCTGAGATATGCAAAAAAAACTTAGCCTTTTCACCGGATTTCAAAAAACCGAAAATTTTAAAATCGATTTTACTGGAAAATGGTAAATCCTACCGCAATGAAACAAGAGTACCTTTTTTCAACAAAAGACTTCAAGGCTTCTAAAAATTTCACCTAAAGTTAAAAAATCCTACAAATAAAAAACTTACGGCAATATTCTTCCAACTACCTACCCAGTGGGACGCCACTGGAGGAAATACAGTTAAGCTAATTAAACCATTTATTGCGTCTAGCTATGGGTAAAACATGTATCAAATTTTATTTTGATACCCTAATCGGTTTCTGAGATATTGTAAAAAAACTGGTTGTCATAGCTCCAATTCGGGGGGCTCTAGCCCCTTAACGAAGCGTTTTTGAAGGTATGTTAATAGAGGATTTTAGTCTTATTTTTGAATGTACTTTATCCCCTTAAAATATTGTCAGCTAATTTCGGGACACCCTGTATATTATCCATACATGCAAAATAAAACTTATCTGCTTTCAAAAACTGTAAACTTTATTTTTACCAAAATATACTTATACTTATTATGATGCATATATAAATAAAAAAAAAACCTATCTACATATATCTATGTACATACAGTGATGGTCTAAAATATGGAACAAATTCATTTAAAAATCAGGTATTCATTTTTTGAAAAAACGCTCGGACACGTCGATTATTATTCTTTCTTCCGGATTTTTTGCCTCAAAAAGAAATCATACCGGGTGTGTCAAAAAGTAGATGTAGCAAAATTTTTTTGTTTTTTAAATAGAACCCCCCTATTTTTACTTATTACCCTAATTCTACGTCAAATTCTGCGCATAATTCATGTAGCATACTCTATCCTTATCTCTAACGGTTTTAGAGAAAAATTACATCATAAAAAAAAATTCTTAAAAAAAAGGTTAAAAAATTAGTTTATTAAGTGTTGAAAATGCAAACCATTAACTTCTTGACAATATGCTAATCTACTTAAAAACCCTTCTAAAACATTACTTACAGTATTTTCATTAATTTGCCTAATTTCATATTTAATTTTAAATTTTAAGTCTTCCAAATTTTGTGGTTTATCCTTATACACTTTTGATTTCAAATAACCCCAAAGAAAGAAATCCATGGGTGTAAGATCGGGAGATCTTGCAGGCCATTCTAATGGTCCTCTTCTACCTATCCATCGTTCGGGAAATACAGTATTCAAATAATCTCGTACTTGTCGAGCAAAATGAGGCGGAGCACCATCCTGCTGAAACCAAATAGACGCTTCTGGTAGATGAGGCTGGTTCGGATTTGGAAAATCCGCTGCTAGTGTGGGAATTAATTCATTTTGAAGAAATTGTAAATACCGGTCTCCTGTAAGATTTCCATCGAAGAAAAAGGTCCAATAATTCTATCATTTAATATCCCTGCCCAAACATTTACTTTTTGTGGGTATTGCGTGTGCTGTTCTCTCATCCAACGGAGATTATTTGTACTCCAATACCGAAAATTTTGTCTGTTTACCGAACCATTCAAACAAAACGTGGCTTCGTCGCTAAAAAGTATGTTGCGATGGAAAAATAGATTTAAGTTGCAAATTTCCATCATAGTTTTACAAAACTGTAGTCGGCGGTCGGGATCATCTTCGTTTAGCTCGTGCAGCAACCTAATTTTGTACGGATGGTACTTTTCTCGTTTCAATACCCGCAACACAGATCGTCGGCTAACATCATTATTAAGGGCTACTTCAGTGGATGCACTATGAGGATTATCTTCAACCTCTAACAAAATGTTCAATTGTGAGTTTTCACTAATTTTTGGACGACCTGGCCGTAGACGATCCTTTACATTCCCTGCTTCCCTGAATTTCTTCTTAATTTTACTTACTGTAGATCTTGTAATCGGCCGTTCTGGATACTTAGCGTTAAACAAGTTACAAACTTCTTCTTGACTTCTTGTTTTGTCTCCACATCCAATTAAAATTAAAATTTCGATTCTTTGTGTTTCATTTAAATGCACCATGATCACCGTTTTTTAAAATTATACCTAAACTAATTTTTGATTGACACATGACTTGCTATCGTAGTAACAATTCATTTAAATTTACCTGTTTACCTTTAAGTGGGTACATGTACCTTTTTTTAAAAAAAATTTTTTTTACGACACACCCGGTATAATTTCTTTTTGAGGCAAAAAATCCGGAAGAAAGAATAATAATCGACGTGTCCGAGCGTTTTTTCAAAAAATGAATTCCTGATTTTTAAATGAATTTGTTCCATATTTTAGCCCATCACTGTATGTATCGTTATACATAATAATATGCTACCAGGGTGTTTCATGATTGTATGCTAATGCTTAAAAGGGTATGAATGAATCCTTGGGTTCCTGGAAAATTAAAAAGAAACACATTTTTATTACAATTTTTATGATTAAACTATTACCTGCAAAAAGAAAAATTTTTGCTAGTTCCAGGGTTCCATGATGTGATTTTTTTTTCGGGAATAAAAGAAAAAAGCAAAAAAGTTGTTTTTTTTAGTTGCTTGATTTAAAAAAAATAAATAGATTCGATTATTTTTGCAAAAAAGTCAGTGACGTATTTTTTTTTGTAAATACTAGTCGTTAGAATGCTTCCCGGACGCCACTGGACCTAATAATTTTAATGTAGTTAAAGCTAAATTAGCCCCGAAATAAGTAAAATAATACTGGCGGATTTAAAAAAAAATCGGACAAAGTATTATTAAAATATTTATAAAAATCGATTTAAAACAAATTTGACACCCTGTATATTGGCAACGCACCCGAACCGAGCAGGCACGCAGGCGAGTTCGTATTATACAATTTTAGCTTTGGTAAAATTTTCGAGTTTGTTCGTCCACAATAAAATGGTCATTGTATGAACAGGTCATTTTATGAAAAAAATTGAATGTATAAATACGTCCGAAAATGCATCATTTTCAGGATACGGTGTTAAACTTTTTTTTAGAAAGTGCGGCTATAATTTGGCCCTAATTAGATTAAGCTTTCAGTAGTTAATGCATGCATATAATGGGAAATATCTTTTAATATTTTACAATTGAGGTGTTCTTATGGTGGATTTATACAGACAAATAACTAATAAGGAATAATATAAGGAATACAATAGGCATTTTTTGCCATTTATACAGGAAATAAAATAAGAACAACCAATCAAACCGCACTAGGTAATAAGACGTAACCTTATTTAACAACTTTTAGGTTATAACCTCTTTTTTTTTATTTTTGCAAGTGCAAAATTTCCCGGCTCTCTATTATATTATACAACAAAAAAGATGCAACATTTAAAAACCAACTTGAAGAAATTGCACTTGTCAAATTCATTGGGCATGCGCAGTTTCATTTTCACATAAAAATAAAATAAAAGTTAAAAGATAGTCAACTACAAGGTTATTTCTTAATTTTATTTTTTGTTATTTCGTTGTATAAACGTCTTATGTTAGAACTATGGAGAACTAGAGGGTAGGAGGCCGATCGACAATGGTAGCATTTTCAAATTATGTCCCGGTTTTTTGGTTAGTTCGCTATTGGCCGATAGATGGCTCTCGCGTCCGAAGTGGGCTGATGTTGTCTTCTTCTTCTTCGTTTTAAATATGGAAAACTAGATCCTATATAGTTTTTAAATTTGACTTTTGACAATTGACATTTTATTTTTCGAAATAACAAATAACGTTTGAAGGCAAGACAAGACAATAACGTTGTATTGTATTGAATGTATTGTAATTAATTTCCATATTTATAATGAATTATGGTACAATTTATAAAAGTAGAGTTTGCTTTGTGTCGGGGTGCAAGACAGGATCTTCTTCAGAGATGAAACGCAGCCAAATAAGTATATTTCTAGCTCCAAAGGTAAAACCCTCTAGCTAGAATGTTCCTGTATTTTAAAAACGAAGCATCGTTGGAACTTTATACAGGCCGAGTTTACTAATAAGTATAACAAAGTAAGTGTAAATTCATATAAAAGTCCTTATTTGTTCCTTAAAGAACTAATTAAAATAAAAATAGTTATCGCGTCTATAAGAAACCATTTATTTGATAGCCCACTTCGAACACGAGCGCCATCTTATGGCAACTCATAAAGCTGAATTACCGATGCTAATTTGGGACCGAATCCAATGCATTGCGATCGGCCTCCTACCTCAAGTCCTCCATAGTTAGAACATTACATTCAACTCTTATTTTATTTTTATGTTATGTCTACGCCATTTTACTCACCTCAACAAGTTTCTTTTTGGCGGTTGACACTTTATATGCTCTACGCTACACATTCGCTATTTACCTTCAAAAATTGGAACCAACTTCTCTAGACCCCACTCCAAAAGCAATTTGTTCATATTGGGCATTAATAATACACTAGCACTGGGCACTAATAATAATTATTTAAGAAGCCACATATAATACGCAGTCGTCTGCTAGGTGAAATCACAATGGACGCCACGCATTAAGACAGAAAGAAGCTGGCTTTGCGTCATAGCGCCAATGATATATTAATTGTAGGAAGAATAATTTAATTGTTACAATTAAAGTTTGGTTTTTAGAATTACATAATTACCTTTATATTTTATTTATTTTTTGTTATTCACAGAATTATGGTGTAATTATTAGTAGACTTTTTACATTATTATAACAAATGCACTTTTATTTATAGAATAAAATATAAGGTAAAATATTTAAGTACCTAGATTTCTTATTAACTTAGTAAAGCTTTTTTTGTAGAAACAAAAATTTAATTATTGTTATAATATATTTCCCAATTAAATATTTTAATTACGTTAATTTAGCAAAAAAATATATAAATTTTCTGTCAAGCGTGGTTTCTTTATGTGAATTAATATTTTCTGTCTGGAATTATATAATTTTTGTTAAAATTTAGAAACCCCATTTATTACACACAAATAAGGTTTTTCTCTCTGTGTAGGTAGTCGTGAATGAGTTTATTCTCCTTAATAACCCCTCTCCAGTTTTATGGCCCTAGTTAGTTAGTCTCCGCGTGGAGATGGCAGAGCGTTTGGCTACTAATCTAGCGGCTCTGATACCCTGCGGAGGCATAATACTATTTTCAATTTTTAAGAAACTCTGTCTGCATGGCTCTAATATTTTTCATTTATGAAGGTGTCCCAATAGTGCAATATATAAATTTTAAAATATATTTTTTTTGAAGAAGAAAAAGTACCGGGTGAGTCAACGATGGCGCGGAGTAATTTTATGCCTTGAAGATAAGATTTGTCGATAATTAACTTATGTATTAAGGTATGGTTGGATATCTGGAACATTTAAAAAATATTTTGAATTATACAGGCAAGAGCTTAATAACAACGCCTGTTTCTAACACGATGGAAATGTCCTCAACCAAAGGAAATTTAAATATAGATTTTTTTGTATACAGGGTGTTCGAAAAATAGACGGAGATATTTTAGAGGGTGATTCCTTGTTAAAAAATATGAAAAAAAGTTTCTATAAACATGGGTCCGGAAATGCAGGGTTTTCAAGATACAGGATGTTAAAAAAATAGAAATAAAAAATGAAATTATTAATTAAATTAAAAATACTTACTCGATGCTGTTGAAATTTGGCAATAATATTTGTTGTATTAAGAGGCTAATTTAACCCTAAATAGATTAAAATTATTGAGTCCAGTGGCGTCCCGGGGGCACCTTAGCGAATATTATTATCAAAAAAATGTACGCCACTGTCTTTTTCGTAGCTTTAATATTTTTTGTTTAATTAAGCATCTAAAGATACAACTTCTTTGCCTCTTGTATTTTTTTCCTATCTAACTTCATTTTCGAGAAAAAAAATAAAAACCGTTTTATTGTATGTCATTGGACAAAATTGGTTTATTAATTTCTACTAAAATAAATCACAAGTGCATTGGAAAACAAATAATCATTTCTGCATGAAGGATTGACATTTGCGAGTTAGTTCTTTTAGAAAAGAATTATACACTTTTTTTGGCGAAGTTGTTCTAAAAAGTTTTTGTCTCGGTTTTTGTGATGGAAAATTACACTTTTGAGGAAATGGCAGACATGCATGTAATGTATGCACGTGCCTATAGTAACTGTTATGCAGCGGGGCGCCTGTATGCAGAAGCGTTTCCCAATCGGCAACTTCCAGATAGTAAAACCTTTGAAAGCGTAGACCGTAGATTACGGGAAAGAGGTAAATTTTCTTATTTCTTTTTTGAGATGTTTTTGACAATAATGTTATCTAGGAAGTTTTGCCGTTCCCACCAATGATAGAGGCCGGCCGAGGTCCATAAGAACGCCCGAGTTTGACGAGGCAGTTTTACGTGCCGTGGAACAAAATCCTGGTATCAGTACTAGGACTATAGCAACTAGATTAGGGCGTAATCATTCCAACAGCACTGTGTGGCAGGTTCTCTCCGAGCAACTCTTGTATCCCTATCATGTCCAACGTGTGCCAGCATTACTACCAAGAGATTTTCTTCCTCGTTTACAGTTTTGCCAATGGTACTACCAAGAGGTTAATAATAATAAGAATTTTAACAAAACCATACTTTTTACAGACGAAGCAGGATTTCGGCGGGATGGTATTGTTAATTACCATAACACGTATGGAGTGACGAAAATCCCCATTCTTTCGTGCAGTGTCGCCACCAGGAACAATTTTCTTTAAATGTGTGGATGGGTATTGTTGGTAACAATTTAATTGGTCCTTTCTTTTTACCCTTAAGATTAAACGGCGAATCTTACTTAGAGTTTCTTCTACAAGAATTGCCCGTACTCCTAGAAGAAGTTCCTCTAAATATACGTAACCAAATAACTTTTATGCACGATGGAGCTCCTCCTCATTTTAGTAGACCTGTCAGAACTCATCTGAGTAACACCTTTGGTGAAAATTGGATTGGAAGAGGTGGACCAATTAACTGGCCACCTCGCTCCCCTGACTTAAATCCATTAGATTTTTATTTATGGGGACACCTTAAGACGATGGTTTACACTACTCCCATAGAAACAATAGAAGAACTAAGAAATAAAATCGTAAATGCTTGCAAAGAAATAAAAAATAGACCTCGAATTTTAGCTCGAGTTCGTCGTTCAATGATGCGTCATTTCCAACATTTGTTGTAGTTTATGTTATGGTATTGGAAAAGTTGCAATAACATTATTTCCTAGAAATATTTTTTATTATTTGTGGTCCAATGCACTTGTGATTTATTTTAGTAGAAATTAAAAAATTGTCCAATGACATACAATAAAACGGTTTTTATTTTTTTTGATTGAAGTGAGATAGGAAAAAAATACAAGAGGCAAAGAAGTTGTATCTTTAGATGCTTAATTAAACAAAAAATATCAAAGCTACAAAAAAGACAGTGGCGTACATTTTTTTGATGATAATAATATTCGCTAAGGTGCCCCCCGGGATGCCACTGGACTCAATAATTTTAATCTATTTAGGGCTAAATTAGCCTCTTAATACAACAAATATCATTGCCAAATTTCAACTTCATCGAGTAAGTATTTTAAATTTAATTAATAATTTCATTTTTTATTTCTATTTTTTTAACATCCTGTATCTTGAAAACCCTCCATTTCCGGACCCATGTTTATAGAAACTTTTTTTCATATTTTTTAACAAGGAATCACCCTCTAAAATATCTCCGTCTATTTTTCGAACACCCTGTATATCTGTTTGTATATAATATTGAATATGATCTTTTTCTACAAAACTTTATTTCTACCTCTTGAACTTTGATATCTATTACTTTTTCTACAAAATATTTAATAAAATTTTTTTTCCTTGCAAACTTAACGAAAACCCGGTTAGTTATAGATAATTCAGATAAGCTTCTCGTCTTTTAACTAACTAATCGTTTCCTTTACTCATTTACTCACGTATATCTTCCATAGTTGCTAAATCTTCTTCTTCATATTGACTGTCTCTTCGTCATCTTCGTGACTATCCAAACTTACAATCGATCGTGTAGTTGACTCACGTGGACGCTCTCACACTTTCCACACATTTTGCTGGGTAAGTGTGTCCACAATTATTACTGAGAATTGAAATCTCTTTTACGGTAAATAACACAAATTACATTTAATTCATTTGGTTTTTATTACATCTGCACTATAAAACTAGAATTATCATATAAAATCAACACGTTAACTACCGAGCCAATTTTCAAAAAATTTCCCTCGGCGCCATTTTCATTTTTGACTTGTAAAAACCATTTGATGACTATTAATATCTGAAATATTATGATATCATTCTCCATAGGGCTGTAATATTTATTTTTAAGTGTAGGTCACCGGTGACCTACGCGGCGCTCAGGGCGGTGTTGGTCACCGGTGTCCCTATACAGCTAAACCTAAATGGTAGGCAATATACAATATACAATATAAGGAAAATATGATATGCCTGCATTAGACAAATCGTCGTAGGTCACCTTACCGCCCGCAATTTTATGTTATGTTGGGTTTCGACAAAGTTATTGACAAAATTGACTGTAGGTCACCGGTGACCCACACGGAGCCCCATGAACAACTACCCGTAGGACACCGGTGACCTACATGGCAGTTAACGTGTTAATAATACAATTTTTTTTTTAAATAACTTGCCTACTCGTTCTGAAATAGGAAATATTTTTGTGTGGTCACAATTCTGACAGTTGTCTGATCGGTTTATGCAGCGGTGCCACCCTGCCGTAACAATTACTATGTAGTCAACATGTTATCACAGTGTTGCCGCCTCTAGCTATTAATATTTGTGAGTTATCAGGAACGGTCGAAGGTCCCCAAATACGCTCTTACCCCAACTGATCTCATAAAGCAGTAAATAAGTGTGTTAACTTTTGCCCTACCTTGTATGTGTAAAATGACAAATTCAAATGCACGCTAAAAATAATCTCATAATATAATAAAAATAAGATCATGTAGGTATGTTATAAATTTTATAATGACAAAATAAATTTCTTATTGCAATTTATCACAAAGATACAGCCACATAAAATCAATTTTAAAATACCCTGTATAGATTATTTTAAGCATGTATGAAAAGATTCGGGAAAATATGCGGAATTTAATTATGGAAGGTTCCATGTAAAAAAGTGTACAGTATATCGCAAAAAACATTTTAAGAATATGTTCTTTAACATCCTGTACAATTATAAGAACTTTTTGTTTGTATCCAACACCATACGAGAGTTATTGTACTCTGACGCCTAATTGGAATCAATTCAGATACTAAGAACACTATTTATTTTTTTTAGTTATAGACAGAATGTCAAAACAAGATCTAGAATAATGCAGGATCGTTCCATTAACCCAATGGATACAGCAATATATTGGATAGAATATGTAGTACGGCACAAGGGAGCGCCACATCTCAGAGTTGCAGGGATTAATCTACCTTTTTACAAATATTATATGTTGGATGTTTTGGCCGCACTCTTGACTGGAGTAGTGTTATTAAAATATTTGCTGAAGAAGATTTGTAAACGTATTTTTTGTAATTCGAAAAGATCCAAGAAAAACGAGACTGAGACACAATCTAAACATAAGAAAAAACATGAGTAGTACCTACTTAATAATAAATTAGTGGCTGTGATAATTTATATTTTTTAACAATAAAAAGAAAATTTAATGACCTGCTTTTTTTTGTTGTTTGGTAGTAAGAAGTTGTTCTATATAAGCAGGTGGTTCCTTGTATAATAAAGATTGAACTTTCTTTAGGTAACTAATGTAACCTTATATTAAACTTCAAAACCACGTCCTCTTATACAGTGTGACCAGTAAAGTCCGCATCATATGGTATTTTATTTAATAATAACTTTATTCGAAATTTGACTTTGGCATCAAGTTCTGCTTCGATCGAGATGAAAATTAAGCAAATATAGTAGTCACGTGATTCGCGTTATCTGTCAAATTTTAATTTTTTCCAAAAAATAATTTAAAACTGGGGTTATTTCTGAAAGTATCGAAATAATTTATTAAAAAAAGTTTTTTAAATGCAGTTTCTAGCCCACATGTAAAATTTTAGCTGCATAAGATAATTTTTATGTTATTAGGAGATATTGCCCCAGTGGCGGACACCTAAGCCTTTATCCACTTTTTTCAATAACCTCAATACATTTTAGAAAAGTAAAAGTTGTTTTTAATAGGGGGCCATATATGTAATAAGGTGGTAAACATGTTAAACGATCTACTTTTAACATAGTGGCATACTTTTGAATTTACAAAAGTTATGCAAGTTAGACCCCTCAAAAAACTGTCCCCAGTACCGGACAGTATATATTTCATAATAAAACTAGATTATTTTACAAAAATCTTTTATTTCAATAATAAAGATACCATTTTAACAGCCTTTCCTTGTCGAAGAGCTTTAACGCGGTCCCACAAAGAACTTTTGGGCACAGAAAAGTAGGAGGCGGCTGTTCTTGTACTAAACTTTTCAGACATCACACCATCAACAGCTTTTTTCATGCTGGCCTCATCCCATTTCCGTTTTGTATTGTTTGGCATTTTTGATAAATCTGGAAAATATAAGTACCTAATTTTTTCAAAATATAAGCCGTATTATGCATTGAAAAAGCTATTTATACTCGTCCGGTACTGGGAACAGTGGCAGTGTCCGGTACTGAGGCACCGCGCCATGCTAGAAAAAAACGTTACTTCTAAAAGTACACAAATATTTTCGTAAAGTAAAATTAAAACTAATTAATAAAAAAATTATGAAACGTACCTTCAGATACACAAAAGGTACAGTGCAGTTTAGGTATGTCAGGATAAAATACCTAAAATTCACAAAACCACTCATATGTTTACACAACGGCGACAGACAAGCAAATGGCGCGAAACCCAATCCTCATGTGTGATGTCACAACAGAATATAATAGAGAGATGCTGCCTTATAGCGCAGGAACCGCCAAACCGGAACTGTCCGGCACTGGAAACTGTCCGGCGTTGGGGCAATCTCCTGATTGTAGATTAAGTACTAAAGTTTAAATTTTTTGTGCTCGTCTTTTATAAGATATCAAGCAAACAAAAATTAAGTTAACTGAAAAATAAAAATAACTTTCTATCCATCTTTATTACCTTTTCGTCAATAAATGCTCAAAACGTTGTCCATTCATTATTTGCCAATATCCTTAACGCAAATAAAACTCGTTTTGAACATTTCTTTCTCCCCTTATTTTTTGCCTTCAACGCCTCAACATTAATTGCCTGTTTCGTACAAGGAATAAAAATTTGAAATTTGATACTTATAACTTAATATGCACTTTAAAAAGAATCCATAAGAAACTAGAGTTGCTGTTTAAAAAAAATATTAACATCATCGTATTTTTAATTTGGAACACACTGTGTCAATATTTTTTTTTTCAAAAAACTCAAAATGTTATTCAATAATTTTTCAAAAAAAAAAAACTGTACTGAATTTACTAAATTTATTACAATTTACACTCACACTGCATGTATAAGATAAAATCTAATACGCTTATCAGTAATATTTAGTTCGTGGTGGGTTGCTAAGATTGAAATTATTTTTTGAATTTTAGAAATATTGTCTACTAATTTCAGTACACTCTTTGTACCTATACTGGTGCCACTGGAGGCAGGGGCAAGCATGGAGCATGCTCTCCTTTAACCCCTTAAGGAAGCAGGGGAATAGGTTCTCCTCTTCTGATAATTTATCGTTTTGTCCTGTGGCGCATAATCCTTATTTTTGAAAATTTGTGTATTTTTTCAAATTTCGGTTCTTTCCTTCTCTTTAATAACGTTCGGGATCCGCCCCTGATGCTTTATACAAGCAACAATTTTTATCTTAGCATTTAATTAAATTGGTTAGTCGCGATAAGATTTTTCCAGCTCATGCAACGTGGGCACGTAGAAGCGAAACACTTGCAAATGGCAATAATCAAGATGAAGAAGAATTTAGTGATCTGGGCTGTGATAATTAGTTGTGTCAGCAATGTTCGTTGCTTAAAACTATTGTTATTATTTCCCATGTCGTCGAGAAGTCATTATATTTTAGGAAATGCCTTAGGAAAAGGTCTTGCCAATGCTGGGCATGAGGTAACCATGGTATCTAGTTTTACTGAAGAAAATCCACCAAAAAACTATAAGGAAATTGTGATCGATGAACTTTTTAATCTAAAAACTAGTAAGTATACAATGATTTTAAATAGTTAAACATACACTGCTTTATGTTTTAGCTATCCATATTTACTGCTATTAATAGGTAATTAATAATTTGGACTACCCAACCTCATCCGCGAGCCACCAAGTCAACAGCTTGCAACCTGGCAAGAGAAAGCTCTTCATTGCAAATGCCTTACTGCACTTCAAAACTCACCTAGTAATAGAGAAATGTCACTGAATTTGTTAGAGAAAAGGCAGCTTTTTCTTCTTCTTCTTCTTCTGCTGCCCTATCCGTTTTCGCGTTAAACGCAGTGGCGAGATATGTGTATGTTTTCACCTGATCTATGTCCTGACCATTTATCGTCAAATTCATTGAAAGATGTTGACTTTTGCTAATGATCATCCATTTCGTCTTTGATGTATTCAGAGAGAGTTCATATTCTTCACTTGCCGAGTATATTCATTGTCATTTGCTATTATTACTGTGTCGTTCGCAAACCTAACGCTGTAACCGTTTCCATTTATTTTGACGCCGTCGATGTTCCTTCCAGAGCTTTCTAAATATTTCTTCAGAGTGTATGTTGGACAAGAGCAGTGATAGAATGCAACCCTGTCTCACTCCTCTTCTGGCAGCTACACGTTGAAATAGAGGGATTTATAATTTCTTTCCAGGACCTTGTCATTATAGAAACTATGAAAAGGTCATCTTGGCAAAAATGTGGAAGATGTGTGCAGAAAATGGCGGGTTGTGGTGCATGCATCTGGAAAAGCATAATCAGGGCAAGAATAATCCACAAAAAACTGCCCTATAAACTAGGCCTAAAGGAAAACCTCCCACCGTACTATCAATACTTACCCGAACCTGTTCTTGAATCTCATAAATATCTGTTATGCCGAGACAGGCCAATAATCGGATATAACACCATAACGGTCCGGATATTCTTTTAATTGAAAATAACACCAAGAAAGCTCTCATAATCGATATAGACCCACTAATACACAACCTCTCTAAAATCGAATCGGAGAAGTAAACCAAGTAATGAAATTTGACGATATAGATCAAAAATATATGAAGCAGGCAAAAATTTACATAATTCCGGTCATAATATCGGTGGAGGGAGCTATGACGAACAATTTCAATCCCAACATGGAAAAGCTATACCTTTCAGGCAATTTATACCAACAAATTCAGAAAAGGATTATCTTACAACCATGGAGTAGCAAAACTTTGATTAAATATATTTATAGAAAAAAAAAGGACAAAGTCTTTCTTCACAATTTTTTATTAGAATAACTAGGCGAACCTAGAATAATTCATAATAATTCAGTTCGACAATCATGTTTCGAGTGTCTCATCAGGAAAACAAAGTGAAAGGTCCAATGCTGATGTTAGCAATAGGGAAAATAATAGTGGGATTGAGTCGTAATGGAGCTTTCAATGGTGTAGAAGAGGTGTAAAAATTGAATAGTCAAAAGACCGACAATCAAGACTTCAGCATACTGTAAAGTCAAGGGTTAGTGTGAAGGCCCTGTCTTGAGCAGAAAAATGAAGGGAGCAAAATAAAAATTAGGTGGTTTTAACAAACTTTGTGAAAATCATTTATTAAGTAGTCAAATCATACACATTTTGTGCAAAATTAATAGTTTTAAAAAAGTTTTTTTCCCTTCTGACACATGCTGGTTGCAGTGGAACTACTTTAACAAGAATGTTCTAGTAAAACAAAAAACCTTTTTAAAACTTTTTGAAACTATTAAGTTTGCACAAAATGTGTATGTTTTGACTCCTGCCGGGGTAACTGGGCCGTAAAAAGTCTGGTGTCCCAACAGAATTTTACTTTAAGCTAAATGATGCTTTGACTTTTATGAAAAACAATTTTTTTCTTTTTCTTTCCCTCTTATTTTAATACATTCACATGTCTCTGACAAAGCTGAATAAAACTTAAGATTTTTCAATACTTAATAAATGATTTTCACAAAGTCTGTTAAAACTTCCTAATTTTTATTTTGCTCCCTTCATGTTTCTGCCCAAGACAGGGCCTTCACACTAACCCTTGACTTTACAGTATGCTGAAGTCTTGATTGTCGGTCTTTTGACTATTCAATTTTTACACTTCTTCTATACCATTGAAAGTTCCATTCCGGCTCAATCCCACTAATATTTTCTCTATTGCTAATAACGTCAGCATTGTACCTTTCACTTTGTTTTTCTGATGATGAGTCTTTCTACACTCGAAACATGTCGAACTGAATTATTATGAATTATTCTAGGTTCACCTAGTTACTCTAATAAAAAATTGTAGAGAAAGACTTTGTGCTTTTCTTTTTTCTATATCATTTAACTCCACTTTTAGTATGGACTACTTCTTCAAAATTAAATATATTTACTTTGGTAAGTAAAGATGAAAGAGAAAACGTCCTGTTAACGATATTGTTAACAATCAAATCAATTTTCATGAATAGTTTTATTTTTAATAACGCCACTCCAGTCCACGACAAAATATCATTATTTTTGGAGTAGTCGCTCGTAATTTGTTAGTGTTTGCGTGTTTTTCTTGGTGTATAATATTTTCGTTTTGAAACTGTCATTAATAAATGACTGCGTTAATACCAAATCGGGCTAAGAAAGTAAAATAATCGGTATATAAGCAAATACCACTCATTAACCTCCCATACACCAGCGGATAACTTAACGAATTTGATATGGCACGAGCCAAATAAGCCGATAAAACTTTACGTGTATGTGGCGGGCCGAGCTTCATCGGACCGTGTAATATCTGCCAGGGATGAAATTAGCCGGTTTTAACCCGTCAGTAGATTTGCTAGGTTAATTATGGACGCGTATCGAGTAATACACAGCCTCTCTAAAATCGAATCGGAGAAGTAAACCAAGTAATGAAATTTGGCGATAGAGATCAAAAATATATGAAGCAGGCAAAAATTTACATAATTCCGTTCATAGTATCGGTGGAGGGAGCTATGACGAACAATTTCAATCCCAACATGGAAAAGCTATACCTTTCAGGCAATTTATACCAACAAATTCAGAAAAGGATAGTAGAGAGTAGCAAAACTTTGATTAAATATATTTATAGAAAAAAAAAGGACAAAGTCTTTCTCCACAATTTTTTATTAGAATAAGTAGGCGAACCTAGAATAATTCATAATAATTCAGTTCGACAATCATGTTTCGAGTGTCTCATCAGGAAAACAAAGTGAAAGGTCCAATGCTGATGTTAGCAATAGGGAAAATAATAGTGGGATTGAGTCGTAATGGAGCTTTCAATGGTGTGGAAGAGGTGTAAAAATTGAATAGTCAAAAGACCGACAATCAAGACTTCAGCATACTGTAAAGTCAAGGGTTAGTGTGAAGGCCCTGTCTTGAGCAGAAAAATGAAGGGAGCAAAATAAAAATTAGGTAGTTTTAACAAACTTTGTGAAAATCATTTATTAAGTAGTCAAATCATACACATTTTGTGCAAAATTAATAGTTTTAAAAAGTTTTTTTTCCTTCTGACACATGCTGGTTGCAGTGGAACTACTTTAACAAGAATGTTCTAGTAAAACAAAAAACCTTTTTAAAACTTTTTGAAACTATTAAGTTTGCACAAAATGTGTATGTTTTGACTTCTGCCGGGGTAACTGGGCCGTAAAAAGCCTGGTGTCCCAACAGAATTTTACTTTAAGCTAAATGATGCTTTGACTTTTATGAAAAACATTTTTTTTCTTTTTCTTTCCCTCTTATTTTAATACATTCACATGTTCTCAGCTCTGACAAAGCTGAATAAAACTTAAGATTTTTCAATACTTAATAAATGATTTTCACTTTTAGTATGGACTACTTCTTTGAAATTAAATATATTTCCTTTGATAGGTAAAGATGAAAAAGAAAACGTCCTGTTAACGATATTGTTAACAATCAAATCAATTTTCATTAATAGTTTTATTTTTAATAACGCCACTCCAGTCCACGACAAAAATCATAATTTTTGGAGTAGTCGCTCCTAATTTGTGAGTGTTTGCGTGTTTTTCTTGGTGTATAATATTTTCGTTTTGTAACTGTCAATAATAACCACTCATTAGTTCCCCATACACCAGCGGATAACGAACTCGTACTCGTGCTCGTGCTCGCGCTACTTGCAGGACCCCCGAGTAGTGTAGACGTAAATGTAAGTCACGAGACAAGCCACGCGAGCAGCGCGAGCCATTAACTCGAGAGGATCCGCCCGGTGTCGGTACATCAAAGGGACTGGCGTCCAGTGAGCAACGAAAGTCCGTCTGGACATTAATCAGACGAGTACAACCTGAAGCTTGACAAGTTTCTAGATCATTGCGAGTGCAGCAAGCACGAGCACGAGTAGTCTGGAAGCACCTTTTACGTGTATGTAGCGAGCCGAGCTTCATCGGACCGTGTAATATCTGCCACGGATGAAATCAGCCGGTTTTTACCCGTCAGTAGATTCGCTAGGTTATATGGACGCGTATCAAGTCGTGCAACTTGGTTTGAGGTCAAATTAAAATAATAATAACAAATAATGTCTGCCGATTCACGTTACTTGTCAAAAGAATTTATTTTCAAATGTACATACTTCCACCATACTTAACAATTGTCTGAAAGTATTATTATCCATCCTTAAATTGTTACGGAAATCATTTGGCTTGTCTTGTTAAAGTTCTTTCAAGAGTAACATATGACTCAGTTCATCTCTACGAGAAATCAATTTTTTTACCCACTTGCTCCGTTTTTTGATTTTGGTTTATTGGCAATAAATTTATACGCTATGGCACAAGCTATAGCGCGTCTTCCACGATTGGTATTAATTTTTAAAACTCACCAAGTACAAAAATAAATCCGAGTCGATCTAAAACCACTGGTTAAATCTTTCATAAATTCCAAAAGATCGTGAGCCAAGCCAAAACTGCTATAAAACGAGGAGTTTTGTCCCATTAACGAGAAGATTTAATCAGGCGAAGCAGCGAGCCAAATTCGGCTGCCCAAAAATGACGAGAATATTGGTACGTCTCGAGCCTAGCTCGCAGACCAAATCCGAACGGATCAAATCGGTCCAACTTATATGTTGGTGTATGGGGAGCTATTTAGTTCGTTTGATTAACACACAATCACCATGGTAGTGATATTGGCGCTACCTATCTTTGTAGAAATATCTAATCTAATATGAAATTTTTTTTTTTTTAAAATATCTTTACTTATCTTTAAGAACACTACTACAAGTAGACAGTGGTGACCCGTTAGGTAGAGTCACAGTTCCAGGGCCCAACCTTTCCTACCACCTACAATTTTAATTCTTATTTTTAAAGCGATTAACAACGCATATTAATTGAAACTGGAACTCAGTCAGCCACGCTTTCTCCAAACGATTATACCTAATCGGTAACGTAGCCTAGCTCAGTAAGACCTATATCCACGTAGTTTTTCTACATTTACTGTGGCCAATAATGCGCAGGTACCTAACTTTTTAAAAACCAGGTGCCCAATTTAAATCTTTTAGTTAGTTGCTGTATGCGTGCCGGCCTGGCCACAGCGGTAGCACGATTCCGTTGTTGATTTGTACGTTGCGATTGCATGTTGTTTTACTTCGTAAAAAAAGTCATTTTCTTTTTAACTTTTCCTAATTTAAATGTTTTTAATAGAGAATCCAGTTTCTACAAAAGTACATACAGTGCGAGCAAAAATTATTTGCATCAAAGAGGGCTTGGATTAAAAAACGTAGGGCTTGGTTTAGATCACAATGATATGGGAACGATATATCTTACCAAAGCTAGGTTAAAAGTTTGTCAAATTTATATTATGGCATGATATGCCAAACTAATGAGTAATAAAATAAGTAGACAAATTCAAATTTATTTTTGTTGTTTACAAAATTAACAAAGTAAGAATATACAGAAAGAAAAAGAAAAATAATTACATAAATTGCTGAAATTGGCCACCGCCATGCTCCATGCATAAATTCACACGTCTCTTCATATTTTCGAAAGTGTTGACCAGCATCTATGGAGAAATGTTACCACATTCTTGGACTGTGTCATGAAAAAAAAATAGGACCAACAATTCTTCTTCGGGAAACAGCTAACCAGGCACCAATTTTTTTGAGGATGCAATGTGGACTCTAAAAAAAAATGGGGATTTTCACTACTCCACATGCGTGTATTCTGAGGTGGAACCAGGCTTTATCCGAAAAAATGTCAGGTCTAATAAATCATTTATTTCCAATAAATTTTGGGTAAACCATTGAGAGTAATTCCTGCGTCTTTCAAAATCTGTGGCTTTTATTTCTTGGAATACTTGCACTTTCTAAGGAAATAAATTTAGCTGCTTCTTAAGAATAGTCCTGCATGTTCCATAAGATCTTCCCACTTCTTGGGACAGGCGTCTTATACAATTTGTTGGCGTATTTTGCATTATTTCACGAACGTTTGCAACAAGTTCTTCTGTTCTTACAGATTGTCTTCCTGCTTCTTTTTTGTGTTGAATAGAACCTGTTTCCCTAAACACAGCCACGGTTCTTTTCAGGCAATGATGAAATTCCCAGCAATAAAAGCAACGTTAGGAAAATGTTCGTGAAAATCATCCATGCACAAACCCGGATTGTATTGCCACTCAACATTTACTCTAACCTCGTTTCGAAAATACGCTTCAACCATGAATGTTTTGTGCTGTTCTGTAAAGCCCATTGTGTGAATTGTTCAAGAAATTTTAAAAATTAGCGATGAATCAAATTGCTCGTAACGACTGTCAAAGATGACGAAATAACTGATTGATTTTTAATTCAGGTAGTTACTGACACCCAACAGGTATTAAGCTCTACGGCTAAGCATTACGTTCTTAGATGCAAGGTCCTCTTTGATGCAAATAATTTTAGCTCGCACGGTATCTTTACTTAGTTGCTATACGCGTGCCGGCCTGGCCACAGCGGCAGCACTATTCAATTGTTGGTTTGTATGTACGTAGCGATTGCGTGTTGTTTTACTTCGTAAAAAAGTAATTTTCTTTTTAACTTTTCCTAATTTAAAATTTTTTAATAGAGAATCCAGTTTCTACAAAAGTACATACAATATACAATACCTATATTGTATAACATCTTTAATTTCTGTATGCTTGGTAAAATTAACATTCAAAGTCAGTTACATTTTGCATACCATAACTAAATAATCAAGCAAAATGAAAAAGTTGATACAAACAGATATAGTGTTTCTTAGGTTAATTTAATGACATAAAACAGTATGAAACTCCTAACCATAGGCGTCCCAAATAAATAATTAAAATGCGTATACACACTTATAAGTTTGTTTAACATTAGGTGTTTGTACATACTACACTTTACAAACCCACTGTATATATAATTATATTATATTAAAATAATAAATATAAGGTAACTCAAAGATTCTATACACAAAACTAAAACCAGAAAAATAAACCTGACACGGCACGACACTGCTCAGAAAATGCTTTAATTTCTTTACCAGAACTCTATTCTCGGACCATTCCCCGGCCCGTCCATAAGTTCCAAATCACGTATATTTTATATTCGTCTCTTCCACGCCATCCGCGGTCACTGGCCTATCTCTGTCTGACAGAATCGATCGTTGAACGGGCTGGGGACCGCTTCTGCTATATCAGCTGCAGGTAGCTGGCGCTTATCACCCCTGACAACGTGCATAAATTGTGAACGGTTGCCAGTTCTACCAAGTTTTCTGGTTTGTTAATATATTATGTATAAGTATACGAGAAACAAGGGTTTGTTAATTAGTTGTTTTTAAACACTGAAAACACTTTTTGTCTTGATTTCAGTTATATTGTTTCTTAAGGACTAAAGAATGTATTATTATAACAATGAATGACTCGTTATTTTTTTCTGTCACACTCAAAACTCCTCGGTTTAAAGTATATTTGCAAACTAGTTTTCAAAGAAAGTTTAACAATTGAATACTGATATCTATAAATGAAACATCTTTAATAAAAAACTTAAAGAATTGAAGAAGAAAGATCTGACAACCCTGGTTGTGAGGTCGGTCTCTTTGAGACTGTTTACCGCCGTATGGAATGATTGGAATGTCCTCAAACTGAGTTTGGATAAATAATTATACCTATATCTTAAATCAAACTAGAATTCGTTTTGGCGGTGAGAACATTGTGTTGAACGAACAAGTTACTACTATATTTACTATAAAAAGCTTAAATTTAGCAATATTTGGGCGTGGTACAACATATTTTTGCCTGGGGCGCGCGTAAACAATTTTTGGCCCTACTTTACTAAAATGTCACGAGCCGCCACTGCAAGTGGAAGCACACCTGAATATAATATATTATTGGTATATTGTACCAGGATATAATATACAGTGTCACCAGTAAAGTCCGCATCATATGGGATTTTTTTTATTAATAATTTTATTCCAAATTTGATTTTGGCATCAAGTTCTGCTTCGATCGAGATGAAAATTTAGCAAAAAAATAGTAGTCACGTGATTCGCATTATCTGTCAAATTTTAATTTTTTCCAAAAAATAATTCAAAATTGGGGTTATTTCTGAGAATATCGAAAAAAGTTATAAGAAAAAGTTGTTTTATATGCAGTTTCTAGCCCACATGCAAAATTTCAGCTGCATAAGATAATTTTGATTTTTTACCTATATTTTGTAAATTGCACCCTTTTGCAAAATAAGACTGGACGCAATATACATAAAACTTCTTAGTTTTGACAATGCTTTATTTTAGATACATTTTCTTTAAAGTTCTCTATCAAAATCGGGCTATTAAAATTTGGTCGCATGTGATGCAAAGTCTACTTGTTTTTGACCCCGTATAAGGTAACTTCATAAAGTAAGTATTTTTGATAACGTAGTTTGTGTCTGAAAGTAAAAAAATAAAAAATAAAGTAAAGGGGTTTTTAATTAAATCGTTAAAAATAGATAAACTTTACGTTAAGTTAAACTAAAATTTATTTTCCACTTAATGAACAATTTACTGATGACACTGTCTTCTTTTTTGACTTAATATTAAGGTGTATTACTTTCATACCCAAACTACGTTTTCAAAAATACTTATTTTATGAAGTTACCTTAAACAGGGTCAAAAACAAATAAACTTTGCATCACATGCGACAAAATTTTAATAGCCCAATTTTGATTTTGTAGATTACACACACCTTTAATATGGCGCTACTTTAAAGAAAATGTATCTGAAATAAAGCATTGTCAAAACTAACAAGTATTATGTAGGTTGCGTTGAGTCTTAGTTTGCAAAAGTGATGCAATTTACAAAATATAGGTAAAAAACCAAAATTATCTTATGCAGTTGAAATTTTGCATGTGGGCGAGAAAGTGCATTTAAAACAACTTTTTCCAATAACCTTTTTCGATATTTTTAGAAATAACCCCACTTTTGAATTATTTTTTGGAAAAAATTAAAATTTGACAGATAATGCAAATCACGTGACTACTATTTTGTTGCTCAATTTTTATCTCGATCGAAGCAGAACTTGATGCCAAAGTTAAATTTTAAATAAAGCTGTTAATAAAAAAAAATTCCATATGATCCCGACTTTACTGGTGACACTGTATAAAACTTTATCTATACAGGGTGTTTCAGAATAAGATGCTGATTCTTAACGGTGTGAATCCTTAGGTGATTTTAAGAAGAAAAGTTCATATTAATATATATCCTTAACCTATCAACTTTCGAACTACAGGGCGTTAAAATTTTAAGAAAAAAATCGTTTTTCTATCATAACTTTAAAAACTTTCTAGCTATTTTTATGAATTTTTCACACATGCCCTCTAAGCATCAATAGCCATTCTTTGGTGTAGAATTTTTTTTTAATTTTTTAACCAGTGGCATCATGAAAGGGTTTGGACTAGACATTTTGGAAAAATATTATGTACGCCACTGCTTTTTCTCAAGATAAAAATTATTTTTAAAATACTCATTCATTTTAGGCCAAATTTAATATCTTGCCTTTTTATCGTCCGACAAACAGTTTCCGACAAAAAAAAAATAAAAAGCATTAAATGCGCATTCGCTATGTGCCTATGGTTTATTTCTTAACAATAAATTAAAACAGCTAACATTAAATAACGTGTGAACAAAAACGAAAATAATTTAGATTAGCTGTTGAAAGTGGCCACCACTTGCCAGAATGCATGTTTCAGCTCTTCTCCTCATTGAGTCTCGTACCCTTTGAAAAATTCCTGGAGTATTCCTGATAGTGTCAAAACAAACCATAGGCACATAGCGGATGCGCATTTATTGCTTTTATTTTTTTTGTCGGAAACTGTTTGTCGAACGATAAAAAGGCAAGATATTAAATTTGGCCTAAATTGAATGATTATTTTAAAAATAATTTTTATTTTGAGAAAAAGCAGTGGCGTACATAATATTTTTCCAAAATGTCTAGTCCAAACCCTTTCAGGACGCCACTGGTTAAAAATTTTTAAAATTTGTCTACACCAAAAAATTGCTATTGATGCTTAGAGGGCATGTGTGAAAAATTCATAAAAATAGCTAAAAAGTTTTTAAAGTTGTGATAGAAAAACGATTTTTTTCTTAAAACTTTAACGCCCTGTAGTTCGAAAGTTGATAGGTTAAGGATATATATTAATTTGAACTTTTCTTCTTAAAATCACCTAAGGATTCACACCGTTGAGGATCAGTATCTTATTCTGAAACACCCTGTATATTATGTAGTTTTTAATTAATATTTTCGAAATAAAATTGTTTACCTTGCACTCGTATTCAATTTTTCTAAGTATACAGGGTGTCCTAAAAGGTATGGTCAATAATTTGAGATTGAGTAGATTAGTTAAAAATAAATTAAGAAATTCATATAAAATTCTGTCCAATGTCCACTTACTACGAAGCTATAGCCCTCTAAAGGGAGTAGGTACTCTGAAGATGGTTTTTTCTCAATATTTTCGAAACCTTTCTGCCGTGCTAAGTCAAAAGGTCGTAACTGACAAAATTTGTGATTTTCAGATTTTGGTATATTTGGAATGGTATATAGTTAGTTCTGTCAGTATACCAAAGTCCAAAAGTCGTATCTGTAGTATAGAAGTACTCGAAATAATGTAACGATTTTGTCGTATTTGCCAAATATCAAGTAAATACCAAGTCGAAATGTCTTATTTAATTTGTACAAAAACAATTTGTCCTATGAGTCACTTAAGACATATTTATTTGGCTTATTAAAAAAAACATACAACAGTACAAGCTGAAAATGACTTATCTATCACATACAAAGTCGAATTGTCGTATGTTTTTCTCATACGACTTTTGGACCAAGTATGGTGGAGAAGTCTTTGAAACAAAAAGGAAAGGTTTTAGACTTCGACGACTATGAAAATGGTATTCAATAATCAAATAGTGGTAAAAATATCTGTACAGAAATGAGCTACAATGATTTTCTAAATGTAAAAGATTTAACCCAACCAAGACCTTACCTTTCTAATATTTGCTAGCTTTTGTCAAGGAATGTAGAACAATATATAATAATAATAATAATATTAATAATATTAATAATAATAATAAACGTCTTTTATTCCAATATAATATAAAATTACAATTATTAAATTAGAAAATAAGTGTCAAATCCTGGCACAGTCTAGCTGTAGTAGCTACTCTACTGAACCAGTCAAAGACCAAAAAGTAAAATTTAATAGTCATCATTAAATGAATATTTTTAATTTCAATGAAATTTAACATAGTCAATGAAATAGGCAATAATTATATAATTAATAAGAAATATAAACAACTTAAAGCAATTTAAAAAAATAAAATACATGAATATAATTTACAAAAGAATTTTAAGTATTCTGCACATTTAAAAGATATTTTCTATATTTAATCTTAAACGAATTTACATTTAGAGGCAACATTTCAGTGGGAATCGAGTTATAATATTTTACTGCATTGTAAGAAAATGATCGTTGAAACATGGCGCTCCGATGATGAGGCATGGTTAATTTACTTCTGTCTCTAACCCGTCTATCATGAATATCATGACGAAAAATCAGACGCTCTCGAATCGAAATAGGGGAGTCAGGATTATTAATAATTTTTATCAAGAAAGTGCAAAAATGAAGCATTCTTCGTTCATCCATCCTCAGCCAGTCAATTGTCCTATACAAGTGGGAAATATGATCGTACTTTCTTATACCATACACAAAACGAAGACAAGCATTTTGCACCCTCTGTATCCGAGATCTACTTTCAACATCCAAGCAGAAACCGTAGACAAAATCACAGTAATTAAAATTGGACAAAACGAGAGATTCACACAAATCTTTCCTTAATTTAAAATTTAGAATATGTCTATTACTGTATAGTATTTTTAAAGAAAGATAAGTTTTTTGAAATATTTTTTTTAAATGCTCGTTAAACCTTAGTTCCGTGTCAAGCAATAAACCCAAATTTTTAGCACTATCCACAATATTTAATTTTGTTCCATTAACGGATACATTTAAAATATTTTTTAAACCATTGACCTTATTCTTATTACCAAAAATTAGCATGCATGATTTAGTAGGATTTAACTTTAAATTGTGCCTTCAAGAGAGCTCACTCAATATTTGCAAATCCTGGTTTATACAGTTCTCAATTTCGGCGTAATCCTCAGCATCAAAACAGCAATATATTTGTGTATCGTCAGCAAATGCTTGCACTTTACAGTGCTTTAAAGATCTAAGAATATCAGAGGTATACATAAGAAAAAGTAGGGGGCCCAAAACTGAACCTTGTGGCACTCCAGAGCGTATGTCGGCTTGTTCCGAATAATTATTATCAGAAAACACTTTTTGAAATCTCATCTCTCATTATTCTGTAAGACAAATTTCAAGAGCGCTCCGATTGAACTGGACTTTCTCACTTCCAAAGCACAGCTATGGGTATTTCACAGAGTAAAATCATGTTTTGGCAAAGTTTGCCCGAAAATCGTGAAGATACAAATCTTGATGACTAATTTTAACGTTAATATTAGTATTTTTTTAAATTAATCTTTATTTTACATTCGAGTTAATAATGACTTAATATTATAATTGCAGTTTTTTCATTTCATTGTTTTATTTCTCACTGAACAATGGTATTTTCCTATCTCAACCCATGATAACAATATTTGTAACATTACATTGTAATTCACACGATATATTCCAAAATATCCTTAAGGTAGTATGTCGTAAGTTGTTATCATATTTATCCACAATTGTATAACACTAAGCTAGGAGGATATGTCGTATCTTGTCCAAAAATCGCAACTGTCAAAAAGATAGGTCATTGTCAGTGCAAAAAAATCTGCATATTTTCTAAGTCGAAATGTCGTAACTTTCAATATTTTAAATATCTCTACTAAAGTACTATTTGGGATATCAATCCACTCATACGATAGATCAGATTTATATTATTTTTCCGTTTAGTCCAGAAATATTTTGCAAATAACTGAAATATTTAAAGATTCGAAATATTGTCATTGATAAAACGAAAATATCTCCGAATTTTATTTTTATCAGTTACGACCTTTTGTCTTAGCACGGCAGCTTTGTAGATACAAATTTAAAATTTAGATTTTGGTAACCTTTGTATGCTGAATAGAACTGTGGCCTTAAAAATCTCGATATTTAAGAAATGTGGCCAGAAATAGGGGATAGTTGGGACATATTTTACGAAAAGACGGTACTATTGGTAAGACATGATTCGATGCGCCGTTTCCTAGATAAATTTATTTAAAAATTACCTCGCATTTGAAAAAATCGCTCATTTCTTGTTATTTATTAGTATAAACTACTTACTTTTTATTCAATTTAATTTAATTTGTTTGCTAATTTCCTGCTAGTTTAAAAGAAACATTAAGTTTTCGTTTTAATTATTTTTGGATATTTTTAATTTTAGGATTTGTTAATAGTAGTAAATAACATAAAACAGAAAACGTCCAAACAAAATTTGTCAAATACCTATCCTTTAAGGAAGATGACACATACCCCCTAGAGGCGCTGATCAAAATGCTCTTTTGTTAAGATTTCAGATACTATCGCTTCTTGATAGCAGATATTACTTGTTCGTGGAATTTTTTATTAGAATGTACAGGTCGCTCATCGATTGTCCTATGCTACTATCCTATATAAACTTCCATGTTCCCTCACGTACTGTCAGATCCTATCCCGTCTTCCATTTGCCTACTCCCTCAACAAACTTTTAAATTAAAACACCATTTTTATTTCAGAATGATTTAATATTCTTTTTTTACCTATTTTTTCTTTTTTCCATGTCACATTGTCTTGTAATTGGAACCTGCTCTGTTAGACAATAAAGATTATTATTTATCATTATTATCAATATTATAATTATAAATTAGCGATTTTTTCAAATGCAACATATTTTTAAATACTTAAAATTATTTTTATTTAGAAAACCAGCCAATCATATCTTATGAATAGTACCTTTTGTTCATAAAATATGTCAGGTTTTTAATTTTTTTGATGAATTTAACATAAAAAAGTATATTAGCATAAAAAAAAAATTATATTTATTTTTACCCTACTATCCCCTACTTCTGGCCACATTTCTTAAATATCGATATTTTTAAGACCACAGTTCTATTCTGACGTACAAAGTTTACAAGAATATTTAATTATTAAATTTTTATCTACAAAGGTTTCGAAAATATTTAGCAAAAACCATCTTCAGAGTAGTAGTAGTTCATATTAAGCTTTTACTTTCTTTTTAACCAATCTTCTTCTTCTTCGTATGCCTATCCGAGCTGGATGCTGGTGACCATCTGAATAACTTTGTTAACTGCTTCTCTGAATAGTCCCGTGGTTGAGTTTCCGAACCAGACCCTTAGGTTTTTCAGCCATGAGATCCTCCTTCTTCCTGGTCCTCTACTCCCGTACACTTTACCTTGCAGGATGCACTGGATGAGATGGTATCGATCTTCATTACGCATTATATGCCCAAGATATTCTAATTTCCGGCACTTCACGGTGTAAAGGACCTCACGTTCCTTCCCCATTCGGCGCAGGATTTCTTCGTTGGTCACCCTTTGCGTCCAAGACACTTTTAGCATCCTTCGATACAGCCACATTTCGAAGGCTTCCAGCCTCCTCTCAGTAGCAGCAGTCAGTGTCCAAGCTTCCAGTCCGTATTTCAACACAGAAAAGACATAGCATCTTAACAACCTGATCTTAAGGTTTATGTTCAAGTCATGGCTCTTGAAGCACTTTGCCATCCTAATAAACACTGCTCTGGCCTTCTCTATCCTACATCTGATCTCCTGTGAATGATCCCACTCTTCATTAACACAGGTGCCCAGGTAGGTATATCTTTTGTACTCTTTCCACGCGTTTACCAATCTACTCAATCCTAAATTTTTGACCATCCTTTTAAAACACCCTGTATAGTAACAATTACTGAAAGAGTATTTCTTTTTATTTTTAGAAAAAGGGGCAATGAAGGACCGAAATATGTTTGACCAGGGAAAGACTCCCGTTATTTTTACCGTTTTTCTGGTAAATTTTATCGGCGATATGATGACGACCAAATTTTTTGAACAACCCAAAGTACAAGAATTACTTAAATCAGATGAACATTTTGATGCAGTTATTATGCAACATTTTTTTAATGATGCCATGCAGATTTTTGCGTATCATTTTAAAGCAGCTTCCATAATATTCGGTTTGGTAGGATCCAATAGATTGATCAATAATTTGGTTTGTAATCCACAATCTCTTAGCTATATTCCTGAGATGACATTAGATTTTACAGGCGATATGAATTTTTTTCAACGTTCTTACAACTTTCTTTTTGGATTACTATTGGAAATAAACTTGAATCTTATGTTCTATCCTCAACAAAATGCTGCTTTGAAAAAGTATTACCCGAATGCTCCCGATTTAAAAGACCTGCAAAGTAACGTCTCTTTGGTCCTTATAAATTCGCATGAGAGTGTGAGCGAGCCTGTACCTCGTGTTCCAAATATGATTTATATTGGTGGTTTTCATTTGAATTCACCAAAAGAACTCCCATTAGATCTTCAGGCTGTTATGGATAATGCAAAGGATGGTGTCATTTATTTCAGTATGGGATCAAATTTGGTGCCGTCGCAGATGCCTAAAGAAAAAAAGGATGCTATATTAAAAGTCCTTGGATCAAGAAAAGAAAAGGTATTATGGAAGTGGGATGAAGGCACCCTGGAAAATAAGCCAGATAATTTAATTATCTCAAACTGGTTTCCACAGCAAGCTATTTTAGGTAAGCATAAGGGTATACCTAATTAACTTAAGTCATATTGAATATTCTTATATTTTTAAATAAAAAGACATTTTAAAATGTGTATTGTGTCTATTTTTTTGTTTTCGTTTTATCAGAAATAATGAGTCAAAATCTTAATTATAATCAAATCCATCAAATGTTCAGTCAGAGGATACTGGGATACTGTTATAATCAGTGGGGCAACAAACACCCCCGCAGACCACGTACCGGGGGGGGGGGGGGGGGGCGGCGGCAGCCAGTCAAAATTTGCCGCCAGCGTTGCTTTTCATAGATATTTCATTTAATAATTAATTTTATTTTTTTATATTCTGAGAACTTAATTTCGTTAAGCGATGAAGAATTATACGTGAAAGCGCGGAATTTACAAACGATATACCATAAAGACTTGTCCATTGACTTTCCTAGTCAAATTCTAAGCGTCAGAAAGGGACTTGGAGATAGTATTTCAAAATTAAAGACAGGGTATGAACTTGCGGATCATTTATTAATAAAAAATCAGTGTGTTTCTTTAAATTTTCCAGATGTATCTATAATTCTTCCAGTTAGTGTGGCATCAGCGAAACGATATTTTTCCAAACTTAAAATAGTAAAAACCTATTTACGTAACACCATGGGATAACAACGCCTTTCGGATTTATCCTTAATCAGTATCGAACACGAGTTTGTTAAAACATTAAATATCGACGAAATTATAAACGATTTTGCAAAAAAAACTCTGGACGATCTGGTCGTTTTGTATAATATCTTGTATAGTAGGTACTTAGTGACATAATGTTTGTGCAGACTTATTGAGTGTTCATGTGTTTTACTGCTTTCTGTCTTTTGGATTCTATGAGGCTCGATCACTGCTACCCCCGTTAGTACCATACATCGTAAGACATTATACATGTTTTAAAATTTTGATTTTGCATCATGTTTGCTAGAATATTACGTATAATGACTTAATAACTACCTATGTTATGTCTACCAGTCTACCTAGGATTATAAAATAAATTCGAATTGCTTGCTGTTTTAATAGTAGGTATATACTTAACACATAATGGGGGTTTAACCCTAATTAAATTATTACAGGATTAACGATTTTAAAACTTCATAAACCTGAACCTAGTAATAAGAATAAGAAATAATATTTTTCATTCGTTATAGAGCCCTGAAAACGTTTACATGGGGGCACTCAATTTGTGTTACGCCACTGGTTATAATTAGTAAGATTATGGAAACGCCATCAAAGGATTGTGAAAAATGGAAATTATAAAATAATTACTGATCTTGTGAATAAGAAATGCTTTTATCTCACATAAGTAAAATATTATACAGGGTGATTCATTAAGGGTGGCGACCGGCCATATCTCGGAAACTACTAGGCATAGAAACTTGGAGAAAAAAAAATTATGATTAAAGCGGTCATGAGAAAATTCTGGAAATTACTTTAAAGTTCCTCATTTCGCCGCAAGGGGGCACAATTAAATTTTTTTTTTTTAATTCTAAATTTCTCCGAAATTTCTCATATTAAGGTATAACTCTGATTACATCATCGAAAAGCTTAGATAATTCTGCATTATTTTGGTTTAAGGCTCATTGGCGTACCGGCCTTGATAAGAGTGGGGGAAGCTATTGATTGTGCAAACATTAAAATCGCTGTAACTCCTAAACGACTTATCCGATTTTACTAAATTTAAGCTTGTTTGGAAGGGAAAGGTAAGTATCTTTAATCGCCGTATCCACTAGTATACGATAGTGTTTAATAAAATTGCTAGAGGGCGCAATTTGTAATAATAACAGTTTTTTCAATTTTATCCCGGAAATTCAAATCATACGGTATAACTATGACATCATAATCGAAAAGTAGATGAAATTTGCAAGAAAAGATGTAAACACCGCAGTTCGATATCTTTGTTCGTTTCAGAGTTATTGCCAAAACAATAATTTTTAATACAAATTGCGCCCTCTAGAAATTTTATTAGAAATTATCTTGTACCAATGGATACGACAATTAAAGTTACTTACCTTTCTCTTCCAAACAAGCTGAAATTTAGTGAAATCGGTTAATTCGTTTAGAAGTTACAGCGATTTTAATGTTTACAGTTTCACTTGATAAGAGTGGGAGAAGCTATTGAAAGTGTAAACATTAAAATCGCTGTAGCTTCTAAACGACTTATCCGATTTTACTAAATTTAAGCTTGTTTGGAAGAACCTTCAATTGTCGTATCTAATGGTACAAGATAGTTTCTAATAAAATTGCTAGAGGGCGCAATTTGTATTAAAAATTATTGTTTTGGCAATAACTCTGAAACGAACAAAGATATCGAACTGCGGTCTTCACATATTTTCTTGCAAATTTCATCTACTTTTCGATTATGATGTCATAGTTATACCGTATGATTTGAACTTCCGGGATAAAATCGAAAAAACCGTTATTATTACAAATTGCACCCTCTAGCAATTTTATTAAACACTATCGTGTACTGTTGGATACGGCGATTGAAAATACTTACTTTTCCCTTCCAAACAAGCTTAAATTTAGTAAAATCGGATAAGTCGTTTAGAAGTTACAGCGATTTTAATGTTTACACACTCCCCCCAATAGGTCTTAAACCAAAATGATGCAGAATTGTCTAAGCTTTTCGATGATGTAATGAGAGTTATACCTTAATATGGGAAATTTCGGAGAAATTTAGAATTAAAAAAAAAAATTTAATTGTGCCCCCTTGCGACGAAATGAGGAACTTAAAAGTAATTTCCAGAATTTTCTCATGACCGCTTTAATCATAATTTTTTTTTCTCCAAGTTTCTATGCCTAGTAGTTTCCGAGATTTGGCCGGTCGCCACCCTTAATGAATCACCCTGAATAATATAAAGATGAGGATTTTTTAAAATATTATTTTCAGAATATTTTTTTAAAATTTATATTTGTTTAAAGTTGATAAGAAAATCACAATTTTTCACTCTTTTCGATACACAATTGTAAATTAACAAAACCTATGCATTTTAACACAAAATATGAAAAATTTCCTCCTATAATAAAACCGCTTTCGACCTAGAAGTTTTAATATCTCAAAACCGTGCAAAATTAAACCAAAAATTACCCCCCTGTGATTTAATCTCTTTTCTTCTAAATAATCCTTTAACAAATTAATGTTATAAACTCCCGGACAAAAAAAAACGGCACCCTTAATTTTTTACTAACTTTGATCCTTTATAACTTCTTTATCTTGAATCCGATTTTTACAGTTTTTTTGCCATTTTATAGATAATTTAATTAGGAATTTGCTGAACTTTTTTACTTATGGGTCATGTTCGATAGGGCGATATTATACCGAGTGACCCAATGTGTGTTTTTTCGTCCTAAGTTTTAAACACTCTGTGGAGTTATTGATGATATTATTTTTCATACTATCAAATTCAGAATACAGTTACATGTATTCGTATTATTTTCTTTTTTTGACTCATTACGATATCTCTTTTTAAAAGAGATACGATTTTTTAAATGAAACTCTGCAAATTACATTATTTTATGAGACCACCAGTCATTGTTAAATTGAGTCATCTTATGTAATTGTTATAAGTATTTGACAGTGACAGCCTTCATAATAGTTATAATAATTATTGGTGTCAGCATGGTGTTAACTACAACAGACGTAGCAAAAATAGTTGCGCTAATAGAAGCGGGGCATAATAAAAGTTATGTGGCTCGTACGTTGGGATTTCCAAGGGCCACAGTTCAAGAGGCTTGGAATAGATTCTTGGAAACAGGGAATTTCACTAGGCAGCACGGATCTGGAAGAAAGAGAAAAACGATTGCAGCTGACGATCGCTTCCTTGTGCTAAGATCCTTGAGGGACCGAAGAGCCACTGCCGTGGTTTTAAAAAAATGGGTTGCGAATGACACGTGGAGTTAATATTAGTGACAAAACGGTTAGCAGGAGGTTAAACGAAGCTGAGCTCCGTTCACGTAGACCGGCAAAAAAACCATCACCGACGAGAGCGGCTACGATTTGCCAGAGAACATTTAAACTGGACTGTCGAGCAGTGGAGTAATGTTCTCTTCACAGATGAGTCGAGGGTTTTTCTTCGGTCACCGGATGGTCGTGAGCGTGTTTATAGGAGAGCAAACGAAAGATTTGCTGAATGCACCATAACAGAGATAATATCTTATCATGGTGGTTCCGTTATGGTGTGGGCGGGTATTTCAGCTGATTCGCGAACCGAAATGATATTTGTGGATAATGAAGCACTAAATGCACATCGGTACATTGAAGATATTCTTTAAGAGGCAGTAGTTCCATTTGCTCCATTAATCGGTGAACAATTTATACTAATGCACGATATTGCTAGGCCACATGTTGCACGGATAGTAAATGAATATTTGGATGAGGTTGGTATTCGACGGTTACATTGACCTGTATGTAGTCCGGATTTGAACCCAATTGAACATTTTTGGGATCAGTTGAAAAGAGCTGTTCGTCGTCGCCCTATGCAACCAGGTACTTTACAGGAGCTGAGGATCACCCCGGTGAAGCTTAAATGGACGATTTTACAACACAGTAGAAAGAGAAAGAGGAGAGAGAGAGGGGTGTTAGTGTGCCCGCCGGCAATCAGCGCTGTTGTCGCCAGCTGGCCGTGTAACCGGGTTCTGTCGCATATTTTTGACGTATAGAAGAGAAGGACAGTTATATTCTAACCTACTATAACGCTTCCCAAACTGCGCCAGGTGCTAATTGGAACAAACCAGCCAGCCCGCCAACCATCCATGTCACAACTCACAACTGTCAATTTTTCTTGTCCACGTTTTTTTCTGAGGAAATTAATTAATTTTTTATTACCATTTTAATATACAATTCTATTAGTTTCTATTCTAGAAAACTACGCCGATGTGTGTAATCTTTCAGTTATTATTCCAGCCTACTATGCAGGTAATTATTTTTTATTGTTTATCAAATTGATTTTACACTTCCTTACCTATTTTTTATATAGGAATATAGGAAATGTAAGTTTACAATAAATAAATTAACATAAAATGTTTCACATACATAATAGGTGTTGGTTAACAAGCCAATCTTAACAAAATATCACTGGGCAACCTGCAGATAACTGCAACGCATTGTGCCTGAGGTAATACCTAACAATCTATCAGTTACGAACAGATAAGTTTAGTCTCTTGAAATGATAATTTTAACATTTTTGTTTTACTTAGTGGATTAAAAATTATAACATAATGACACAAAGATAATGGTTTGAGCTAACTCGATAAGTAGATACTTGGCCATCGGCCATATTTTACAGAGAAATTTAATGTCTACCCGATACTGTTTCTTTTGTTTCAGAGAACGCTGTAAGAATCACCTGATAGTTTATGGATCTTTTAGTACGTGTCTCAATGCATCCTAGTGCTTGTGTTTATACAGTATTTGTGATAATATTATATGAATTGAGACAATTCCAGATGAGTGAGACCTGTGAGACGTAACCTAGGGACATTAGTTTATTCTAAACAGTTATTTTTTGTTATGGTTGTCAATACAGTTTTTATTTATGAATAAACATAGAAAACATTATTTACGATAAAGTGCTTCCATCTTTATTTTCTAAATCTTGGTTAATATAAAAATGTGCATTATTTATTCCATAAAATAAAAACGTTTGTGCGTCTTTTTATTGATTTAATTTGTGATTTATTAATATTTATATTGAATCACAAATTAAATCAATAAAAACTCGTTCAAAAGTTAATAATTAAATTGAAAAGTCCTAAAAACGCTGTTCAAATTTCCCGCCATTGCGCCTCTGATGGCCGGCGGGCACACTAACACCCCTCTTTCTCTCTTCTTTCTCCCTCTACTGTGTTGCGATTTTTTAACAAGGAGTTAACATTTCTAACCCTATAAATTTTCTTTGCTGATGATGGCACTTTCCCAAGAATACAATGTAATCCTTCAAGAAAGAATCCTGACACTTATTCAGTCATTACCTAGCAGAATGCGCGCTGTTATTGAAGCTAGAGGAGGACATACACTTTACTAATTTTGTTTAAACTTTAACATTGTTTTAAAACTAATTGTTTTAATAAAAAAAAGGCTTTATAGATAGAGTTTCATTTAAAAAATCGTATCTCTTTTAAAAAGAGAGATATCGTAATAAGTCAAAAAAAGAAAATATTAGGAATATATGTTACTTTATTCTGAAATTGACAGTATGAAAAATAATATCCTCAATAACTCCAGAGAGTGCTGAAAACTTAGGACGAAAAAACACACATTGGAACAAACTCGAACAAACCCATAAATAAAAAAGTTCAGCAGATTCCTAATTAAATTATCCATAAAATGGCAAAAAAAAAACTGTAAAAATCGGATTCAAGATAAAGAAGTTATAAAGGATCAAAGTTAGCAAAAATTTCAGGGTGCCGGTTTTTTTTTGTCCGGGAGTTTATTAGTTTTGCCTTTTATATCAATAATAAATTTTGTTTTGTATCATTTTTCTCATATTTGCTTGAATTGTAAAACTGATAAAATGAGTTGACTAGCGTAACAGCTTGTTTTGTGCATTTACATTGTTTTCCAGAAAAAACAAAATACGGGTGATATACAGGGTGGCCCTTTAGTGTGGCAAAGTCAATTACTATTTCAAATACATTAAAAATATTAATACAAAAGTTGAAGGGCAGTAAGTGACTTATAACGTAAAATTATTTTTAACTCTATAGGGTGGCTCAAAAAAGCGGAACAAGAAAAAATGTACTTTTTTCAAATGGAACACCCTGTATATTTTTTCATTTTTAAATTCTACATAGAATTATAATTATTTTTTATTAAATACATTATAAGTCTATACTTTATAGTTTCCGAGATATTGACTCTTGAAAAGTGACATTTTTGAACTTTGACAGCTTCTAACTTTCTAACAGTACGTCTTAGAGCAAAACGGCTTACATGTCTCTATCTTCAATTTTTATTATCTTCCCAAAAAAATCAACTTCCAGTTAAACCGGAACAACTATATTTCCTGCTTTCGAGTAACATCCGGTTTAACCGGAAGTTGATTTTTTTGGGAAGATAATAAAAATTAAAGATAGGGACATGTAAGCCGTTTTGCTCTAAGACGTACTGTTAGAAAGCTAGAAGCTGTCAAAGTTCAAAAATGTCACTTTTCAAGAGTCAATATCTCGGAAACTATAAAGTATAGACTAATAATGTATTTAATAAAAAATAATTATAATTTTATGTGGAATTTAAAAATGAAAAAATATACAGGGTATTCCATTTGAAAAAAGTACATTTTTTATTGTTCCGCTTTTTTGAGCCACCCTATAGAGTTAAAAATAATTTTACGTTATAAGTCACTTACTGCCCTTCAACTTTTGTATTAATATTTTTAATGTATTTGAAATAGTAACGGAGCTATTGTACTTTGCCACACTAAAGGGCCACCCTGTATGCAGAAAACATTGATTAGTCACCAAAATGGTTTTATAATTTTGTCGTTGAAGTAGGGAGTGTCATCTTTCATATAATATTTTTTTTTTATTTTTAATATAATTCCCTTAATTTTTAAAGCACTTGCATCACCGTCACCATAACAACTTTGTTTCATCAGATACAAAAAAAGTTGGCTTTTAAAATCCCTTTTGAAATTTGTTATCGTCGGTGTTAAAAATATCATGTTTCTGTTTACCGACAATTGTTGTTATTTTTTATACAGGGTGTTACAAATTCGAGGGCCACCATTGGGATCTGGGAAATGGTAATAGATACGGGGAAGTTTAAATTAGGGCAAAGTTGCGCAATTCAATGCCGATCAATATACCGTCAAGAAGATTTGTCCATTCCGAGTACTTCGGAAGATATTCGATACAATCCGAATTTAACGTTTTTCATTTATATGTTTTCCTGCGTTTATTTAAATAGATAATTGAAAATAAATTGAACCTTTTCATTGCCACTTTTTCTCTTCTATTAGACTGTGGTATCAGATTTCGAATCCGACGTTTTGTCTCTGGGCCCCATCATTAATTTATTTTTTTTAAATACGGACCTGGATTTTTTATTTTATTTTTGGAATCACCAAGGCTGACTGCATAATATGGTTGCATTATTTTGATTAGGATTCAAAAGTTTAAGCTAATAAAAAGATCTTATAATATTGTTTTTGTTTATTTTTTAATTTATGATATTTTACTTTAATTCTAGAAATAATCGGAAAATAATGGTAGGTAGGTACCTACACATTCACTAAAAAGAATCAATTTTATCTAAGACTAAGATGTTCAAAAATATTTCCGTTTGCACGTATGCATCGATTAATTTTGTTCCTTACTTTTTCAGTGGACCTTCGTATCGACCTTCTCCTTATTGACCTAAATCCTTCAATAATCCTAGCTCTAAGTTCTAATGTATTAACATTATGTTTATAAATTTTATTTTTCAAAGCCCCCCACAAAGAAAAGTCTAAAGGTGTCAAATCTGGAGATCTCGCAGGCCATTCCACCACACCTCGATTTCCTATCCATCTGCCTGGGAATTCATGATTTAAAAACTCCCTAACCTCTCTTGTTCCATGAACCGGGGCACCGTCTTGTTAAAACCAAATGGTTGGTAGTCTGGCGAGCGGAATCTCAGCTAAGAACTCTTGTAAATGGGTGTTTAGAAGAAAGAGATAGTCGGCACCTCTTAGTCTGTTTGGTAAAAAAATGGGTCCAAGAATTTTGTCTCCAAACATCCCTGCCCAAACATTTATACTGAAGCGTACTTGTTTGCGTATTTCTCTAATAACTCTAGGATTTTCTACGGCTCATACGTGCTCATTATTTCTATTAAAATTACCGCAATTGGTAAATTTAGTTTCATCGGTCCAGATTATAGACCTAAGAAAGTTATTATCATCGTCAATTTGATTCTGTAGCCAGTAACAAAAATCTAACCGCCTCTGAGGATCTCCTTCTTGCAACGCATGGGAAATATGAATTTTATATGGTTTTAAACTATTATTTTTTAAAACTCTCCAAGCCTTGACATCCAATGACATGATTTAGGGTTGGCAAGTTAGATTCTACGGAAGTTTGCCTTGTAGATGTGGAAGGGTTGTTGTCTACCTAAAATAATACCATACCCTAAATAAAATAGCGCCTATACTTTATAAAAAATAATAAACGAAAAACCAAGTTTACATGGTTTTAAAAGAAAGCCAGTCAAAGTTTTAAATACAAACCTGGCGTAAAACATTGTTGGATTCTGCTTCTGTTACACGGTTACCATATTTTTTTCTGGATTTTTCAAATCTACCGTGTTCGCGTAGGTTTTTATCCAACTTTTGAAAGAACCTTCTGTTAGGCTGCTGTCTTTCGGGGTAATCTTCAAAATATCTTTGCGCAGCTGTTACTGAGTTTCTGTTACAGCTGTAATAAACCTTTATCATATCACTTTTTTCCCCAGTAGAATATTGCATTTTAGATTTTTAAAAGATCAGCCTATAACACCTCACAAAAATCTTAAAGTTAAAAATTTCTTACTGTCAGTTATGAAAATTCGCCCATTTTTTTTCCATGGTAAACTACGATTTAATTTTATTTAAGCCTCCTGGGATTAGACATCAAAGTAAAAATTATTGCATTTTTAATTTTTTTTGGGGCCCATCAGCACCCCACATCACCATTTTTTTTATAGCTTATGTGTATTTTTATGCTAGGAATTAACATTATTAAGAAATTTAAGATTATTGTTAGGATGATTTTAAAATACCTACATTAATTAAAAAATAAGCAAAAACAATATTATAAGATCTTTTTATTAGTTTAAACTTTTGAATCCTAATCAAAATAATGCAACCATATCATGCAATCAGCCTTGGTGATTCCAAAAATAAAATAAAAAATCCAGGTCCGTATTTAAAAAAAATAAATTAATGATGGGGCCCAGAGACAAAACGTCGAATTCGAAATCTGTTACCACAGTCTAATAGAAAAGAAAAAGTGGCACTGAGAAGGTTAAATTTATTTTCAATTATCTATTTAAATAAACACAGGAAAACATATAAATGAAAAACGTTAAATTCGGATTTTATCGAATATCTTCGGAAGTACTCGGAATGGACAAATCTTCTTGAGGGAATATTGATCGGCATTGAATTGCGCAACTTTGCCCTAATTTAAACTTCCCCGTATCTATTACCATTTCCCAGATCCCAATGGTGGCCCTCGAATTTGTAACACCCTGTATTTCCTGAACATTCGACCGGAACCTTTGTTTTATTGGCAACCATGATTTCGTGTACATCTGTTTTAGTAGTAACACTATCAATCCAGTCCTTATTGGTTGTTAAATGAAAACTTGCACCAGAGTCTACATACCAGTCCGATTTACTAAATGAACCATTTACAAACACTGCACTAAAAGCACCAGATGATTTGCTTTTATCGTGCTTGTTTTCTGTATTCGGACACTTATTTTGATAATGTCCCAGTTGTTTGCATTTATAACACTTTATTATCTTCTTTGAATTATCGTTACTTCGATACTTTTGCAAACCCGATTTGCTGGCAAACGCACTACCATTACTGTTGCCTACTTCGACTTCCATGTCGAGCAACTTGGTTTTAATGGAATCTGTTGTTATAGCAATACCAGAGTGTTCAATTGCCATAATCATTGGCGCATATTTTTCTGGTAATCCCGCTAATAACAATGAACCAATCCATTCATCATCAATGTTAAAGCCAGTTCCTCTCAATTTCTGACCTGTCTCCACAATTTGATTGACATAACTTGCCATTGAATCACTGTTTTCTAGACGTGTCGAAATTAAACTTCGTAATAGACCAATTTTCCTAGCGAAACCTTTATCATCGAATAATTTCTTTAATTTCTCCCAAAGATCTACCGTTGTGGTCGCTTCTTTTATATGCACATACAAAGAAGTATCGATGGTTAAAATTATCTTCGCTTTGGCCTTGGCATCATCTGCTTGAACGACTTCTGATATACATTTAGATAAACCCTCCAAAATCAGAAAATTTTCAACTGCAAAAGCCCAATCACTATAGTTTTCCCGTCCCTTTAACCTCGGAACATTAACTATATAATTTCCAGCCATACTTGTGTTTTCACTAAAATTATACTAACACTACGCGTAACTTTTTATTTATTAGGTTAATTTCGTGGCACCATTGCGGCCTGGGCCCATAACCTTTATTTTTAAACGGTAATCTGGTCTGTTTACCCTCACAACATATTTCACAATTTTGTTGCCCTATTTGTGCAACACCATGATAACTGAGTCCATGTACAAGTCCATTTTTCATTTTGTTCAGAGAATCGCTGTTTATGTGCCCAAAACGGCGATGCCAAATTTCTTCTGTGACCCCTGTTGACGACGACAATAAACATTTCCCAGGATTTTCAATGTTTAATCTATAAACTCCATCCTTTAAGTCAGCTGTACCTACTAACTTATTTTGTTTATTGTAAATTTTACAACAATCGGCCTCAAATTTCACATTATTGCCATTTATTATTAATTGACTTACTGATAATAAATTAGTCGTCAATTCTGGAACACATAAAACATTTTTAACAGTAATATTTGGCATCGCCGTTTTGGGCACATAAACAGCGATTCTCTGAACAAAATGAAAAATGGACTTGTACATGGACTCAGTTATCATGGTGTTGCACAAATAGGGCAACAAAATTGTGAAATATGTTGTGAGGGTAAACAGACCAGATTACCGTTTAAAAATAAAGGTTATGGGCCCAGGCCGCAATGGTGCCACGAAATTAACCTAATAAATAAAAAGTTACGCGTAGTGTTAGTATAATTTTAGTGAAAACACAAGTATGGCTGGAAATTATATAGTTAATGTTCCGAGGTTAAAGGGACGGGAAAACTATAGTGATTGGGCTTTTGCAGTTGAAAATTTTCTGATTTTGGAGGGTTTATCTAAATGTATATCAGAAGTCGTTCAAGCAGATGATGCCAAGGCCAAAGCGAAGATAATTTTAACCATCGATACTTCTTTGTATGTGCATATAAAAGAAGCGACCACAACGGTAGATCTTTGGGAGAAATTAAAGAAATTATTCGATGATAAAGGATTCGCTAGGAAAATTGGTCTATTACGAAGTTTAATTTCGACACGTCTAGAAAACAGTGATTCAATGGCAAGTTATGTCAATCAAATTGTGGAGACAGGTCAGAAATTGAGAGGAACTGGCTTTAACATTGATGATGAATGGATTGGTTCATTGTTATTAGCGGGATTACCAGAAAACAAAACACAGTTGCGTTATCTAGTACTGAAGCCGAATATATGGCTATTTCGGAGGCTTCAAAAGAAGCAATTTATTTAAAAAATTTATTGGCTGAGTTAACTGGAAAATCAAACTGTGTGACACTTTTTAACGATAGTCAGAGCGCACAAAAACTTTCTGTAAATCCAATGTTTCATAAGAGATCAAAACACATAGACGTGCGATTTCATTTTATTAGAGAAGCAATTGCTAAAAACATAGTCAAAGTTGAATACTTACAGACAGCTGAAATGCCCGCTGACGTTTTAACAAAAGGTTTAAGTTCTGTTAAACATTATAAGTGTTCAAATGATTTAGGTATTATATGTTTAAAATAATATTGTTGTGCTAGTGGGAGTGTTAAAAATAGCCCAATAATATTAAACTGTATTTGTCATACCACTGTTGCTTATCAAAGCTCGATATTGTTTATGTTAGCAGTTTCTGCTTATGGCTTTATTCATACCGAAATAAAGATTTAGTCTGTGTTAAAAATTCAACCAACGTGTTTTATTTTAACAGTCGGCTTTCTCTCTCTAAGTTACATTTTTAAATTTATGAACAACAAGAAGTCAAATTCGAAGTATTATCTGGTGTCATCAATAACTTTTAATTCCAGCTCATCCAAATTGCAAGCTTTTCATAACTCATGGAGGATTTGGAAGTACCACAGAAACAGTTTATCTCGGAGTACCAATACTTGCCCTTCCCATTGGGGCTGATCAAAACCAAAACGCCGCCGCAGCTGCTTCTCTTGGTTATGGCAAGGTCGTCTCTTTTTTTAAACTCAATGAAAATAATTTTGCTGAGTCAATAAATGAATTGTTGGAAAATCCTAGGTATGCATTTTCTTGTAAAGCAGTATTAACTTTTGCATTTTCTTTCGTAACTGATTGCGAGACCAGTAAATCTTTTCGCAACTGGTTGCACACACTGTGTTCTACGCGTCCTATCGCCTTCATTTTATTGATGCTTTGAAATAAATTATTTAAATTTTGGCGGTAAGAAGCTTAAAATACACCTTCGTCTTATTTTCTTGTAGACCAAGGCCTTTGAAAATGGTAAAAAGTGAAAAAAAAATAATAGTAGGATGAAACCCATTGGAAAAGGAAGAGAATATAATAAAAATGAAAGAAAAAATAATTTACTGGTGATCCGAGGTCGGGAAGTGGAAAGGGGTGAATTTTTAAGGGTAGAAAACGATTTATCTCGATTCCCGGCAAAACTACAAGTCCTATTAAACAACGTTAAATGGCAAAGTTGTAGGTAAGTAATAAAAAGTACTTTTGTATTTACACTTTTTTCACATAACCTCAAAATTTATGTGAAAAATTCAAATAACCAAGTTTTTGGTTTTTTATTTTTATCTTTTACAAAAAATAGTATAATGTTTTATTAGGAGTAAAAGCGATACTTTTCTGACGAGTCTGTAGGTTTGCCGGACGAACAAAGTAAGTCCGGCAATTACGGACGAGTCATAAGAAGTTGCTTTTACTCCGAATAAAACATACTTTTTTTTCTTCAGACGTTGTTTAAATATGAAAACACAAAGATACAAAATGTTTTAATTGTTTTATTTAAAAATTTTAAGTTTTGAGAAGGGGCTAGCGTTACTATGGATTTATTATTATATTGTTTGATAGCGACGTGCCATTCGATTTGACAAGTGTCAGCATTCATTATTGCGTAACTTTATTTAATTTTTATCCTTTTAAAAATAGAATTTTTTAAAACTACATTTACTTCAAATTAAAATGTCAGACTCAGAATTTACCTGTACGCCCCCGGAGGTTGCCAAAATTGCAGCAAATGTTGCGAACAATTTGCTGCCAACAACTTTCTGGTATTATTTAATATATATTTAGTCATGAGAACACAGTCATACTTTTACTTCCGCTGCTATTGGCAACGGAAGAAAAAGTAAATACTTTTTCTTCCGTTGCCAAAAGCAACCGCCTTCTGACGAAAAAGTAGAACTTTAACGTCAAAAAATTAGTAGAAAAACGTCAAGTTTATTGACGTTTGGAGAAAAATGTTTTTTTTTTTCACGAAATTTGGTGAAAACTTCCCTTTTTATGTCCCAAACACACTGTAATTTTTTTGATTTAAGATATTTATTTTTTCACCTTATTTTGACTTAATATCGAAAAAACACCCTAATTTTCAATCGAAAATTCTCACGTCAAAATATCTGCTTTTTTAAAAAAGTCGGTGGGCTTTTTGTTCGCTGAAATATCTACTTTCTGATGGTGTAAAAAATATACATTACTATGGTAAATGTTCTCAAAAAATGCAAAGAAACGAAAAAAACTTGATTCCGAATTTTTTTTTAAATCATTATGTAAAATTTTTAGCTATTTATTAAAATTTATACTTTAATTATTCGAAAAACGTAAGATTTCATGTTACATTGATAAACAAAAAATTGCAAGTCGAAATATACTACTATAATTAACAACCAAATAAGTTAATAAGGTTAATATTTAATATTTCATAAAGTTAATATTTATTTTTGAGAACATTTACCATTGTAATGTATATTTTTTTTTACATCATCAGAAAGTAGAGATTTCAACAAAAAAAAGCCCACCGACTTTTTTAAAAATGCAGATATTTTGACGTGAGAATTTTCGATTGAAAATTAGGGTGCATTTTCGATATTAAGTCAAAATAACGTGAAAAAATAAATATTTTAAATTAAAAAAGTTACAGTGTGTTTGGGACAAAAAAAAGGTAAGTTTTCACCAAATTTCGTAAAAAAAAACATTTTTTTGTAAAAGATAAAAATAAAAAACCAAAAACTTGGTTATTTGAATTTTTCACATAAATTTTGAGGTTATGTGAAAAAAGTGTAAATACAAAAGTTGTAGATCTTTTTATTACCTACAACTTTGCTATTTAACGTTTTTCCATAGGACTTGTAGTTTTGCCGGAAATCAAGATAAATCGTTTTCTACCCTTAAAAACTCACCGCCTTCCACTCCCCGACCTCGGATCGCCTGTAAATTATTTTTCCTTTCATTTTGGTTATATTCTCTTTCTTTTCCAATGGGTTTCATCCTACTATTATTTTTTTTGGTTTCAAAAATTATCGACTCTGGTTTATTTTCAATTAAGTCAAATCAGCAAAGCAATAAAAATGGCTACAAGTATCAGATATTTTCGAATAATTGTATGCATTTTTATTTTTTAGTTATAGAGAGAATGCTAAAATTAGATCCAGAATAATGCAGGATCGTCCTATGAAACCAATGGATACAGCAATATATTGGATAGAATATATTGTACGGCATAACGGAGCGCCACATCTCAGAGTTGCAGGGATTAATCTACCTTTTTATAAATATTATATGTTGGATGTTCTGGCCGCACTCTTGGTTGGAGTAGTGTTATTAAAATATTTGCTGAAGAAGCTTTGTAAACGTATTTTTTGTAATCCGAAAAGATCCAAGAAAAACGACACTGTTACACAATCTAAGTCTAAGAAAAAACATGAGTAGGAGTTATAATTTCGCTTACTCAATACTCCAGCTAGATATAGCTATATATTTATTTACATTCAGAATCAACACCCATTTACATATACATCAATCTAATCTAATAAAACCTTGTAAGTAATCTGAACCAAACTCTGAGTCTAGTTTTGTAATTCAGATTTTATAGGTTCTGTGAATATACTTAGCGTTGTGGTACTTACATCAATCATTTGCCAACCTAGTAAATATACTACACATACGATATAATGGAGAATTCATGTGAAGGTTTGCTTCTAGAAAAATCTAAATAGAATGTCCTTTTATGTCCATATTTATGCGATTGACCAAAAAGGGTAAAGCGGTCTTTACAACTGTGAAGTTCTTCGTGAATTTATTCATGAATTTATTCGTGAATTTCTTCGTGAAGCCGGTAGCATTTACATTGTGCATCAGCTGATTATTTTGCATGTTAAATTTTCGTGAACAACCTCACGAAGAAATTCACGAATTTATTTGACGGCCAAGTTTGCAATTTACATTATCTAAGTTAGCCTTGAAGTTAATTCATGAATAAATTTACGAACAACTTTACAGATGTAAAGAGAGTGGCGGCTCGTGACTAGCGAGTCAGGGGGGGGGGGGCAGGGCGCTGGCTTTAAATACATTTTTTTTTAAATGTCTATTGTTTTCGAAAGTACGTGTCTGTTTTTTCTAACTTTCTCGTTGTGAATTTTAATTTCAGCATAAGCACTACTTAAACAAGTTAAAATATTAGTTTGTCCTATCATCTCAAAACTTACCACATTATGACGATGTTTTGCACTATTTTCATGTTTGTTTATTTTCTCTGAAAGATGATTTAAGTCCTGCACCCCATTTATAGTCCAATTATCATCCCCGTCAAAAAGAAGACAAACGAAACAAAAAAAAAAATTATTTTCGTCCTCACAACCGCATATCCAGGATTTTTATTATATATTTCTTTGTCAAACTTATGCGTAAACTGTGCCTTACTTTTTCATTTTGATTGCACTTGTACTATGTTCAATATTGGTAGTGGCCGCCCTGCATTTTTTAAATCAAGTTTTTCACTTAAGCTCAGAGAACTAAATACAAGCTTCTGTAAATCACTGACCTTCATATTACACGACATTTTCCAACTTTATAACGTAACTAATAAATCAAATCAAAACAAATAAACAAAACATCAGCCGCATCGACAGGTCGCCTCGTCAGAGTACATAATAATATATCGATTATTCTACCGTGGCATCGCGATTCGCGAACAGCTGTTGTTGGGCGCGGAAAATTGGATCTCATCCGTGGCCGCTCGTTGTGCGATGTGTAGGTGACGTCACGCCTCGGTCGTCATGGCAACTCATCGAGAAGTCGCGTTGAATCGGGACGAATAATCGGTCGCCCGCGCTTAGTATAACCTTGAGAGCGCGCAACTCGCTTGTCTATGAGTATAACCTGCCCGTTGGAATAGGGCTATGTTTGGTTTGAATAATTATGCCCGCGCTTAGTATAACCTACCCGCTGGAATAGGGCTATGTTTCGTTTGAATTATTTTAATGGATTGCTTAAACTTACATCCATTGCTTTATTGTTTTTTAAGTAAAGTATTTTTGGATTCTGTTTAAAATAATTGCAGGGAGGGCGGCGCCCCAGAGCCCTTCATAAACGAGCCGCCACTGTGTAAAGACCGCTTAACCGAGGAAGCAATTCTGGATTAGTTACACTTTGCGACAAAACTTTATACAGATATTAAAGATAGTTAGAAATGCTTGATTGTTTGTTTTTTTGTAGAACATATACTTTAAATACTCACGATGTACGAAGGACCTACTCCAAATAATATATATTGAGGTGACCAAATAATACTACAATATTCTAGGTTAGGTAATATCAGTGCATTAAATAATCAAATATATACATTGTTTGCCGGATCGATGTGATTATAAAGCCCATGGTCTTATATGCGGCAGCAATTCCAATTGCGATATCTTTATTGAAACTTAACGTTTTACCAAAAGTTTCACCTCAGTCCTTGTGAGCCGTCACCCTTTTTAAAGTGTTATCAATAATGTAATTTGTTTTTAAAACATTTTTCTTTAAATTGCATGATACGCAAACACACTTTTTGAATTCAAATAAAATCCATTTATTTCACACTAGTCAGTCACTTTGTTCAGATTCTTTTGCAATTGATTACAGTCATCCTCAGTAATTACCACCATAAACATCTTTAAGTTATCCGCAAATATAAGCGATTTCGAATAATTCACTGCCCCAGCTATCCCATTAATCGCTATTATAAAAAGAAGAAGTAATAATTTTAAGCTCTGAGGAACCTCAAACCCCACTATAACCGAATTCATCATATTCAGCATCCTGGATTAAAACCTATTGAGAAACGATAATAAAAATCTCCCTATAGGGTCACAACCCTTTCCTAGAGACAGTAAACAAGACGCCGCGAAAGCAGAAAGTTTGAAAACATGACATCAAAATCTTATTACGTCATCCCATTATCCGCGCAATTCTTTTATTTGTCAGCCTCGACGGATTTTATTGCCATCTTTGTTCTGATAAATAAAATGGACAAAAACAGCTTAAAAATAGAAAATAACCCGCCCCATATTCAGGTAGACGCGGCGTGCGACCTTCAGCTGAATAACTGGGACCCATGGGTAGAGACAAATGTGACGTAAAAGAGTTTATTCACTTGTTTTTATTAAAGAGCGAATCTTGTTTATTTATTTTCTCAGTAAATAAGTCAAAATTTCAAAAACTGAAACTAGAAAATTTTATAGAAAAAGAAAAGCACAAAGTCTTTCTCCACAATTTTTTATTCGAATAACTTTAGACGAACCTAGAATGATTCATAATAAATTAAGTCGACATGTTTCGAGTGTAGAAACACTCATCATCAGGAAAACGAAGTAAATGGTACAATGCTAATGTTGTTAGCAGTAGAGAAAATAACAAGTGAGACTAAGCCGTAATGGAGCTTTCAATGGTACATACGAGGAATGAAAAAATTTGAATAGTCAAAAGACAGCCTAGATTTCAGCATACTGAAGAGTCAAGGACTAGTGCAAAGCCACTGTTTTGGGTGGGAAATGAAGAGAAAAAATAAAAATTAAGGAGTTTTAAAAATACTTTGTAAAAACATTACCAGGCTTGTTACGGCCCAGTTACCCCGGCAGGAGTCAAAACGTACACATTGTGTGCAAAAATAAGTTTTAAGAAATTAAAAAAAAAAGGTTTTGTTTTACTAGAACATCTTTTAAAGAAGTTCCACTGCAACCAGCACGTGTCGGACATTTTATTACTTTCACATGTCTCCGACATAGTTGAATTAAACTAAAGATTTTTCATCACTTTCTTTCACATCTTTTTCTTTTTTCTCTTTATTTCCCACCCAAGACAGTGACTTTGCACTAGTCCTTGACTCTTCAGTATGCTGAAATATTTTCTGTCTTTTGACTATTCAAATTTTTTCACTCCTCGTATGTACCATTGAAAGCTCCATTACGGCTTGCTTAGTCTCACTTGTTATTTTCTCTACTGCTAACAGCATCAGCATTGTACCATTTACTTCGTTTTCCTGTTGATGAGTGTTTCTACACTCGCAACATGTCGATTTAATTTATTATGAATCATTCTGGGTTCGCCTAGTTATTGGAATAAAAAATTGTGGAGAGAGACTTTTTGCTTTTCTTTTTTCTATATCATTTAAGTCCACTTGGAGTATGGACTACTTCTTCAAAATTAGAAAATTTTATTTTTTCTTTCTCTATGAGATAGGGTAAAAATCAAAATTTAGTGAAAAAGCCCCTTATTTTTATATAAGCTTAATTTAGCTCCCATGACTTAAACATATTGCTCCCTGTTTGTAGGGTAAGATTAAATTAATGTAAAATCTTATCATGCTTTATCTTGTCAAATGCTTTCTCCATGTCTGTGAATATTACATCTATTTGGGATTTATTTTTTAATATCTCCTGAACATACCTATTGTATAATATTTGGAAAATAATGCATCAACTTGTTGGACGCAAATATGATATAGGAAATCATAATGATTAATGAAGTTATCTAATAAATTTTGAGTTATCTAGTTGTAGTATTGAGGTAGCGATTTAGAGCTGTGATAATTTTTTATTTTTGGAAAATAAAATTATAACTTTAATGTTATTAGTTTTTTTATCGTTTGGTAGATAAGAGCCTAAAAAAACTATATCTAATATGTACTAATTTATACATTTAGCGGGTAGTTCGCCGCTAGACCATAGACACTTACCTTTAGATACGTAGGTACAGCTTATCTCCTGCGCAAACAAAAGTTACGTTTTATAAGTGCATTGCTCGCCGGTCAGCTGCCTTCCCTCTGAGCAGCATCGGGCATGCGCACAAACCTCGTGTTATCGGCGTGCCCTTCTTTAGCGGCATGCTCAAAATACACTCCAGAACCGGCTTGGCGGCCATTTTTGTTGTTGTGTCTTAAGGTTGCTCTGTGGATTCCTTGTAGTTATCTTTGCTATTGTGGATTGTGGGTTTTTAATATCTACGGATTTCTAGTTTTTGTGTAGTTTAGTGAATTGTGTTTGTGCTTTTAGTGACTCGGATTGGAATATAAGCAATGACTAGTAACAGCCGTTGTATGATTTTATTATGCCCAAATAGGGGTAAAATACCTGGTATTTCGTATTTTCAGTAAGTATGGAGTAGTGATGTATCTTGATATATAACTTTATTTTATTATGATCAATTTAGGCACATCTAACTAGGCCTAGGCTACACAAACAAGGTATGAAAATAAAGAAAGATCCACACCAAGACAAATTATCCCGATGCATGTTTTGGTATATTTTATTTGCAGCCTTGCAATCTTCAAAAAGTTTAAAAGACACTTTTCTGTATACTTATATTATATAAAAGAAAAAATGTAAATATATAGATAGATAGATAGATAGATAGATAGATAGATAGATAGATAGATAGATAGATAGATAGATAGATAGATAGATAGATAGATAGATAGATAGATAGATAGATAGATAGATAGATAGATAGATAGATAGATAGATAGATAGATAGATAGATAGATCCATCTATAAAATATCTTGGTATACATCTTGACACCAAACTAACCTTCAACGAACATCTTAATAATACAATTATTAAGGCAGAGAAGACAATGAAAGCTTTAAGTGCACTCATGCCAAATATTCAAGGTCCTAGGGCTTCGAAAAGAAAGTTACTGGCGAGCGTAGTACAATCGCAAATACTCTACGGTGCACCCATCTGGCACACGGCGATGGAAAAAATTAAACCAAAGCAGAGGTTACTGAGTCTTCAAAGACAATATCTTATTAGAATCGGAAGCGCCTACAGAAGCATTTCAACTGAAGCAGTCCAAGTCATAGTAGGGATACCACCGATACACCTGCTGGTAAAAGAAAATACTGCAAAATACAATGGGGTTTCAAAAGTCGAAGCGAGAAGAATTCAAATGGAAACATGGCAGCAAAACTGGGAGAATACCACAAAAGGAAGATGGACTTACCTTCTTATCCCGAACATAGAAGACTGGGTAAACAGAAAGCACGGTGAGGTTGACTACTACCTGACTCAGGCACTATCTGGACACGGTTGCTTCAGAAAATATCTTTTTGATAGGAAAAGAGCGGAAAATCCATACTGCCCATACTGCTGTATGACCGACGATGTAGCCCACACTCTATTTGAATGCAAACAATGGGAAGATAATAGAAGAACCTTTGAATTAGCCACAGGAATGCAATTTAACCCTATTAACATGATGAGAGAGCTACTGACATCAGCAGAAACATGGGAGCATGCCTATAGGACTGTTCGAGACATAATAGAGAGCAAAGAGATCCAAGACCGAACGCTAAACTAGCAAAACATTAGAAAGTCCCCGCATACGTTGCCGAAGTAATGCGTGAGCGGTTTCCAGCAGCGTATGTCAGAAACAGAGAGGGAAAGGTTTTAGTCCAATGAGACAGACACTACCCGTGAGGAGATCAGTAAACGGGTGTCTAGATAGAGATTTCCTAATCCTCTCTCCAAAAAAAAAAAAAAAAAAAAAAAAAAAAAAAAAAAAAAGATAGATAGATAGATAGATAGATAGATAGATAGATAGATAGATAGATAGATAGATAGATAGATAGATAGATAGATAGATAGATAGATAGATAGATAGATAGATAGATAGATAGATAGATAGATAGATAGATAGATAGATAGATAGATAGATAGATAGATAGATAGATAGATAGATAGATAGATAGATAGATAGATAGATAGATAGATAGATAGATAGATAGATAGATAGATAGATAGATAGATAGATAGATAGATAGATAGATAGATAGATAGATAGATAGATAGATAGATAGATAGATAGATAGATAGATAGATAGATAGATAGATAGATAGATAGATAGATAGATAGATAGATAGATAGATAGATAGATAGATAGATAGATAGATAGATAGATAGATAGATAGATAGATAGATAGATAGAAGAGGAGGGGATTTACTTATAACCGTAAACAATGGAATGGATAAAATTAAGGTACTCAAGAAAGAGATAACAGATAAGATCCCAGAGGTTACCACATCGCAACCCACAAACAAGAAAGTAGTACACATAAAAGACTTGGACGCAGTGACCACGGAAGAAGAAATTCGGAACGCTATAATAAAGCAAATCTCTATACAACCTGAGGTGATGGAAATAAGAGCTCTGAGACCAACCTACGATGAAAAACAAAATGTGACTGTCATACTTCCTGATAGGGAGGCAGATAAACTGCTTCAGTCAGGACGACTTAAAGTAGGATGGACAAGCTGCAGAATAGTAGAAAGAAGAAGAGAACTAAGATGCTTCAAGTGCTGGGAATACGGGCATACAAAGGTGTCTTGTGCTGGACCGGATAGAGAAAAGCTATGTCTTAAATGTGGGAAGGAAGGACACAAAGCCACAAATTGTAAAAACGATCCCTTCTGCATCCTGTGCAAAGAAGAAGGCCACCAGACCGCTAGCACAAAATGTCCACAAAAGAAAAATAACAGCAAAGCTATTCCTGATTTAAATGATCAAAGTCCTACAAATTAACATAAACCGAAGTAGATCGGCCCACGATATGGCCTTAGTTACAGCAAAAGAAATGGGTGCAAAAATTCTTGCAATCAGTGAACCAAATAAAAGTGCTATACGGAGCAGACAGGATTGGATCTACGACTCAGAAATAGATGCTGCTATAACAATTCTGGATTCAAATATCATTGTAGAAAGAGTAGGAAGTGGTCATGGATTTTCATACATCACAACAACAGCGTTTACAATTTTTGGATGCTACTCTTCACCAAACCGGGACGTTGAAGATCTGGAACGCACACTAGAAGAAATTGGAGAGCTTATGAAACTAAATAAAAGAATGATAATATTAGGTGATTTTAATGCAAAATCTCCACAATGGGGCATGAACATAACCGACAACAGGGGAAGAGCTATGCTAGAATGGATAGCCCAACATGATCTGGTCATTTTAAACAACGGTGATAAACCGACCTTTGAAATCCAGGGATATGGGTCTGTGCTAGATCTTACGTTGGCAACGCAGGATATTGCTGCAAGCATTTTGAAATGGGAAGTGAACGACAATGAGAGCCTTAGTGACCATAAATACATCAACTTTGAAATCCAAGAGAAGAGAGACGTCCTAAATCAAAGCAGGAATCCAGAACAGGGATGGAACATAAAAAAAATCAATGCCGAAAAACTGATAATAGCAACTAATAGAATTGTGGTAAACAATCCCAACAAAACAGCTCAAGAATTCTCCAGAACACTTCATAAGATTTGTGACGATAGTATGCCGAGAAGAAAACACAGCCATAGAACCCCTCCCGTATATTGGTGGAGTGATGAGATAGCTGTCCTTCGTAAAGATTGCATCAGGAAGAGACGTATCTACACTAGGCTTAAACAAAGAATTTCTCTACAGGAAAACATACGTTTATGGGACGAGTACTGTAAGGCAAAGAAAAAATTAAGAGACTCTATTAAAGTGGCAAAAAGAGCTTCCTGGAAGACACTATGTAACGACGTTGACAGAGACATATGGGGAGATGGGTACAAGATTGCCATGAAAAGGCTAAGTGGATATCCTCCTAAACACCAGATGACCATGAAAACCATAGAAAATATAGTCGACCATCTATTTCCTACTCACGAACCCGTTTCTTTCAATCGTTCTGTAAATTCCGTATTCCCCGATTTCACTCTGGATGAGATAAAGACCGCTTGCCAGAAATTAAAAAATAAAAAAGCTCCTGGACCAGGAAGTGTACCACCTGAAATCATAAAGCATGTCACACTACATAAACCAGACTATGTTCTAGCCATATATAATGAGTTGGCGCAAAGAAGATATTTCCCAGTTGAATGGAAGAGATCAAAACTTCTCCTTCTTAGAAAAGGGGATAAGCCGCTGGATAACCCAAGTTCATATAGACCGATTTGTCTTCTGGATGTAGAGGGTAAACTATTTGAACACCTGATACTATCTAGATTAAAAAGTGAACTCGAGCGCACTGGAGGCCTGGCAGAAAATCAGTATGGATTCAGAGAAGGAAGACAAACAGTGGACGCCATTAAGCAGGTTATCGTTAAAGCAACGGAAGCCGCAGGATTCTCCAGCCAGCATAGGAGATTTTGTGCAGTGATAACCCTTGACGTTAAAAATGCATTTAACAGCGCATCATGGCAAATTATTCTAGAGATACTTAGAAAAAGAGGAATTAATAAGGGTCTAATAAATATAATAGCATCATATCTTTCAGAAAGGGAAATAATCTTAGAAGCAGAGGGTAAGACAAAAAACAGGGAAGTCAACAGCGGCGTTCCTCAGGGTTCGGTCTTAGGACCGACACTGTGGAATATTTTATACAACGACCTACTACTATTGTGCCTGCCAGATGGTGTCACACTCATCGGCTTTGCAGATGATATCGCTATGGTGATTATAGCTAGAAGCGAGGAAATTTTGATGAACCTTGCCAACATTGCATTGCAAAGGATTTCAAATTGGTTAAACAAGCGTATGCTGCACCTGGCCCCTCAAAAAACCGAAGCAGTTATATTAACAAACAAGAGAAAGATGCATCAATTAAGATTTAAAGTAATGGAAACGGTAGTTACACCCAGTCCATCTATAAAATATCTTGGTATACATCTTGACACCAAACTAACCTTCAACGAACATCTTAATAATACAATTATTAAGGCAGAGAAGACAATGAAAGCTTTAAGTGCACTCATGCCAAATATTCAAGGTCCTAGGGCTTCGAAAAGAAAGTTACTGGCGAGCGTAGTACAATCGCAAATACTCTACGGTGCACCCATCTGGCACACGGCGATGGAAAAAATTAAACCAAAGCAGAGGTTACTGAGTCTTCAAAGACAATATCTTATTAGAATCGGAAGCGCCTACAGAAGCATTTCAACTGAAGCAGTCCAAGTCATAGTGGGGATACCACCGATACACCTGCTGGTAAAAGAAAATACTGCAAAATACAATGGGGTTTCAAAAGTCGAAGCGAGAAGAATTCAAATGGAAACATGGCAGCAAAACTGGGAGAATACCACAAAAGGAAGATGGACTTACCTTCTTATCCCGAACATAGAAGACTGGGTAAACAGAAAGCACGGTGAGGTTGACTACTACCTGACTCAGGCACTATCTGGACACGGTTGCTTCAGAAAATATCTTTTTGATAGGAAAAGAGCGGAAAATCCATACTGCCCATACTGCTGTATGACCGACGATGTAGCCCACACTCTATTTGAATGCAAACAATGGGAAGATAATAGAAGAACCTTTGAATTAGCCACAGGAATGCAATTTAACCCTATTAACATGATGAGAGAGCTACTGACATCAGCAGAAACATGGGAGCATGCCTATAGGACTGTTCGAGACATAATAGAGAGCAAAGAGATCCAAGACCGAACGCTAAACTAGCAAAACATTAGAAAGTCCCCGCATACGTTGCCGAAGTAATGCGTGAGCGGTTTCCAGCAGCGTATGTCAGAAACAGAGAGGGAAAGGTTTTAGTCCAATGAGACAGACACTACCCGTGAGGAGATCAGTAAACGGGTGTCTAGATAGAGATTTCCTAATCCTCTCTCCAAAAAAAAAAAAAAAAAAAAAAAAAAAAAAAAAAAAAAGAAAAAAAGATAGATAGATAGATAGATAGATAGATAGATAGATAGATAGATAGATAGATAGATAGATAGATAGATAGATAGATAGATAGATAGATAGATAGATAGATAGATAGATAGATAGATAGATAGATAGATAGATAGATAGATAGATAGATAGATAGATAGATAGATAGATAGATAGATAGATAGATAGATAGATAGATAGATAGATAGATAGATAGATAGATAGATAGATAGATAGATAGATAGATAGATAGATAGATAGATAGATAGATAGATAGATAGATAGATAGATAGATAGATAGATAGATAGATAGATAGATAGATAGATAGATAGATAGATAGATAGATAGATAGATAGATAGATAGATAGATAGATAGATAGATAGATAGATAGATAGATAGATAGATAGATAGATAGATAGATAGATAGATAGATAGATAGATAGATAGATAGATAGATAGATAGATAGATAGATAGATAGATAGATAGATAGATAGATAGATAGATAGATAGATAGATAGATAGATAGATAGATAGATAGATAGATAGATAGATAGATAGATAGATAGATAGATAGATAGATAGATAGATAGATAGATAGATAGATAGATAGATAGATAGATAGATAGATAGATAGATAGATAGATAGATAGATAGATAGATAGATAGATAGATAGATAGATAGATAGATAGATAGATAGATAGATAGATAGATAGATAGATAGATAGATAGATAGATAGATAGATAGATAGATAGATAGATAGATAGATAGATAGATAGATAGATAGATAGATAGATAGATAGATAGATAGATAGATAGATAGATAGATAGATAGATAGATAGATAGATAGATAGATAGATAGATAGATAGATAGATAGATAGATAGATAGATAGATAGATAGATAGATAGATAGATAGATAGATAGATAGATAGATAGATAGATAGAATCGTCTTTATTTTTAACTCGGCGAAGTGCAGCATAGCTATTTGCTTAACCGAGCATATAAAATACAATTATAATATAGAAAATTACAAAATTATCACTAAGATTATAAGTATCAAGTATAAACATAATATACCTATAACAATATAATACGTCCTACTTATCACTTATGCAAAAAACAACAAAAAATAAATAAAAAGAATGTATAATATAAGTGCCAAAAATAAAAATCTACATTCAAAGCCCATTTAACAAAAACATTTTAAATTTCCGTTTAAACGTATTATAGGAAACATTCTCAAAATACACTTTATTTGTATTAAACATTTTGGGAGCAACATATGAAAAAGATCGCTGAAATAGAGCAGTGCGATGTCGAGGTAAATTAAGCAAATTATTTTGGCGAGTGTGGCGGTTGTGAGTTGCACATCTAAAAGAGAGTTTCTCGCGAAGATATCCGGGAGTTCCACTCTCGAGCAGCTTAAAAATAAAACAACCAAGATGTAGTTTCAATCTGTCTTGCATATTTAGCAATTTTAACGTTTTCAATTTATAAGATACATGGTCACGCGTTTTAAGTCCACAAACGAAGCGTATACACGAATTCTGGACTCTCTGAATCCTATTTTTCGACTGTAAGTCAAGGCAAGGTCCATAAACAATATCTGCATAAGTGCAGTGAGAGAGAACCAAAGATTCGCATAGTTGTCTTTTTAGGGAAAAATTCAGTATATCTTTATTTTTGTAAAGATTTTTTAAGGAAAGAAAGGACCTCTGTATTGTTTTAGATACCTGCTGTTTAAACCTAAGACTAGAATCAAACACAATCCCTAAATTCTTGTACTCTGCGACGACAGGAATCTGAGTATTATCAATGGTCAATTGGATGTTGTGACTTGCCCAGTCCTTGTCCGGACCAAAAAACATAGCAGCTGATTTTTTAGGATTTATTTTTAGGCCATGGTTTTTAGAATAGTAAGAGATAGACTCTAAACAATTGTTCATAACTTGATTAGCCTGAAGTGCACCTTCCTTACTGAAACTTACGCGTAGTTGAGTGTCATCAGCAAATCTTTGCATATGACAGTTTGCAATTGCAAGGTTCATGTCAATCGTGTAAATTAGAAAGAGCAATGGCCCCAGTATAGAGCCTTGTGGTACACCACGAACTATATCTATAGACTCCGATATGACCTCCTCCACGAGTACTTGCTGTGAACGACCCGATAGATAGTTATCAATAAACTTTACAGGTCCCTCTGAAAACCCGTAGTAAGACAATTTGGCACACAACATTCGGAGATCCAAAGTGTCGAATGCCTTACTATAGTCCAACAAAACAAGGGCAGATGTATCACCCAGATCTGCAGCTCCAATAATATCATCTACAACCCTAAGTAGTACAGATGTGGTGCTGTAATGTTTGCGAAACCCCGACTGTGAATCCGGCAATAGACTATTTTGATGTAAATAATTAATTATCTGGGAAAATATAACTTTTTCTAATATAATTTCTAAATACCTAGGTAGTTTATATTTCTCCACGGGTCAAGTTCTCGGGCAAAAACTTTTTAAAATTCTTTGAACGAAAATTATAGTATATTTTGAAAATGAAAAGGTAATCGGAAAATCTGCTACATGATGAACAGAGGTTAAGGATAGGTCTTTTAATATTTTTAAATTGAAGTAAATTATATGGGCGGTTTCGTAAAAATTCGGTGATAGCGGAAGGTAAAAATAGGGTTTATTTTACATGCGTTAATGAACTTACGTTATACTACTTTGTGATGTTGAGGTATTTAGAATTGTGGTTGTTATATCACGAGTATTTAAAAGAAGTTCACGTGAATATGGTGTGGAATGAATAAAACATGAACAGTTAATTACTATTGTTTGCTTCCAGCAAAACAATATCCTTAAAACATATTTCTTTGATAAATTTTTATCTCTAAAAAGGTCAATAAGTTGATTATTCTGCTACTATTAAGATTAGAGTAACGTAGTATTAGTAGTGGGTTTGTTATTGATTATCTAGGTGAAATAAATTATATAGATTACCTAGTGATTAATTAGCAACAGAACTAACTAATAGCTCCAAGATGAAGAACTTGTGTATGAGTTTTGTGGTGTTAGTGACGTGTGTTGGCAATATTTTTTGTTTTAAACTACTGTTAGTTTTTCCTTCGTCCGTAAAAAGTCATTACATTTTAGGAAATGAGTTGGGAAAAGGTCTGGCCAGAGCTGGACATGAGGTGACCATGATATCGAATTTTGAAGAGAAAAATCCACCTAAAGGTTATAAGGAAATTGTGCTAGATGATTTTTCCATGACAAGTAGGTATCTACATTTCAATTTTTTAGTAAAATAATAAATACACCGCAGTTTTATAGTTATTAATGATACTCGTTCGATATGAACACTATAATGAAACGTGTGCAACGTTTAATTCAGGTGTCCCTATTAGTTAACAGCATTTTTGATAGTTTCATTTTCGATTTTGACAACGTCATTATTGCCGTCTAATTTTCTATTGTATGCAAATTGTTGGCCAAAAATAGATTAAATATGGAAGATTCTGAGTTCGAAAGTGTCCCTTCGGATGTTTACAATAAATGAATGCAATCCGTTTTTCTAATTAATAATAACAAATAAATAGTTTGCACCGACTTTTGTTTTGTTTTTGTATCTTAACATTAGGATGTTATTATGAATGCATAATGGCACTGAGTGCTATTATGAAGGTCATATTGACATCTAAATGATAATGCTAAATACGTCATAATGACACTGTCGTAGATTAAGTTGTTAACAAAACTGGTTGTTGTCACTTGTTACTTGCTTTAGTTATTTTTTTGGTCATAGAAGTATAAATTGTTTTAAATAGAACACGTTTAATTTTATAACATTTCTGAATTCGAGGCATTAAACCAAGTAAAGTAAAAAACTTTTTCTACACTTTGTTATCGTACAACTTCAAGAAAAATTGCTTGCATATTCTTGTCTTAGCTTTTTACTTTTTTGGAGGTAGAAACCGCCCTAATTTTTTTTTCAAATGTAAAGGTATGTATTGTGATTGCTCTTTAGAAATGGCATAAAAAAAGGAAATACGACCTATTCTTTACTTTTACATGTCGGTCATGTAGACGCAATTTATTTTATTGTAAAAATTGTTGGAAATGTTGCCCATTGTTTTCTTGACAAATCCCTAATCTAAAGTAAAATTTATTCTTGACAGTTATCTGGCGAATTTCGTTGCCTAAGCTCCTCTAAATTTTCTGGTATTGTTACCTAAACTTTGATTTGTAGGTGATCCCAAAGGAAATAATCTAGAGAATTAAGGACCGGCGATCGTAGCGGCCATTCAATGGTACCCCTTCTTCCTATCCAGCGATTTATAAATAAAAACTTCACTTAAATATTGTGAAACATTTATGGCGTAATGAGGCGGAGCATTATCCTGCTGTAACCATATTCGATCATCATGAAGATCTGTTTCTGCATGGTGAGGAAATAAAGCAGTCAAAGCTGCAATAAGTTCTTCTTGCAAAAATCCAGATATATATGGCCATATAAGTTACCTTCAAGGAATATTGGCTTAATGACGCTGTCGCCAATTATGCCTGCCCAAACATTAAGTTTTTGCGGAAGCTGTGTATGTGTTTCTTTCATTTCTTCGGACCAATGTCGACAGTTATGTTTATTGACTTCACCCTTCATCTGTAAAAAAGTTCCAGTCCAAATATTCTAAATGCTGATCAACACTTCACAAATTTGTAGACGGCGGTCTGGATCATCTTTCAGTAACTCTTGTACCATCAATAATTTATAAGGACGCATATACAGGGTGGGGACTTTAACTGAAATAAATTCGATATTATTAAAACAGCTGAAGTTGCGCCTACAAAATTAGGTACGTGGGGGTTTTCGACCATGCGGAATTAAAAAATGATATCGGCGCTGTTGCCAGATTTCCCAGCTTTGCGCTACGCACGTAGTAATTTTTTTATTTTAAATAGAGTGCCCAATTTATTTTTATTGCAGTAAATTGGGACTGTCAAATTTAGTAAGATCCCAAATTTACAAAATTCTATCTTCATTAGTTGCTGAGCTATGGCAACACTGTATTTCCATTAAAAAGTACCGGGACGCTTATTTTCCTTAAAGTAGCGTTACCTTGGTAACATCTCCATAGTTACTAAGTTATTGACAAGCTTCAAGAACAGTTCTTGTCGTGTCAAAATGGCTTATTTAACTAAAACCTTAAAAATAGAATGATCGGTTTTGGGGACCACCAACGTAACAGGTGAAAGCTATTTGGAATTTTTGCAAGAAATTTTAGTGGCAGAACTGATTGACTCATACCCCACCGGAAATAATAACTTGGAAGATAGAATTTTTTTCCAGGAGGATGGGGCGCCTCCGCACTATGCGGCTAACGTGCCGAATTACGTGAATACCGCCTTTCCTGGCAGGTGGATTGGACGATGGGGAGCTATTGAATGGCCAGCACGGTCGCCTGATTTAACACCCTTAGATTTTTATTTATGGGGTGATTGATTGATTGAAATTAATCTGTATTTAACATGATTTCACTGACTTAAATGCAGGCGTACGGCTTATGTTATTTTCTCGTGCAAATTTCCGAACTGGAGTAATAGGATTTTCTTGAAGAGCAACTAAAACGTTTGCGTTTGCGTGCCTTAGGAAATTGGTGGTAGATAGGAGTGTGTTTCGGAAAATAACTGCTACTTCTGCTTGAGAACACGATCTGTCGCCAAAGCCAATCATCATTACAATTTCGATTTGGTGTGACTCAGTTAAAAAAAAACATTTTAGTATAGCACAAAATACTACAACAGTATTAACTTCTTCTGAACAAAAAATAAATTTACCATTGGGATGCGGCACTAAGTAAACAAACAACTTTATCAATAACATGCGCTGCCAAAACCCAGATTGTAGTAGGGGAAGGTTGCCCATATGGGACCAATTTCCAGATTTCTTATCATAGATCCTGATAATAACGCAAAATCGATCTTGAAGCTATACCATAGTATACTTTAGTATGTTGTTCAACTGCAGGATTTTTTGCAGAATTTTATTTTAAAGTATCTATGATATACCAGGCTATAAAAAAAACCTCTGCAAGTGGTTCAATATAGGAAACCGGTTGCCTAAATTGTACCTGGTGGTTCTAAAATTGGACCACATGATTTAAATCGGAAGCTTATAGGTGTTAAATAAATAAATAAAAAATAAACTTGTTGGTATAGGAAGATTTATACTTATATTTCAAAAAACATCAAATGTACAATCAAAATTTCGGTAGAAGACATCTTAATGCAAAAAAAGTACCTATTAGTTTCCTATATTGGACCAGTCATAGTTTCATTTTTTAACTCAAAGAAAAATGGTTTTAGCAATATTGAAATCGTGTTAGTTCATGACATTAACTTATTTAAAAAGAAAAATTATTTTTGCACAATTTGGAAAAATTGCCTAAATTGGACCGGTTCAATTTTGGCAACCACCCAGTGGTCCAATTTAAGCAACTACCACGTGTTTTACAAAACCACCCAGGAAAAAACAAGAAAAGGCAAATATGGCATAGTAATAGGAGAAATAGAAAGAAAAAAACTTACTTGATAACTTCCATAAAAAAGATTTTGCTTAGAGTTTTATGGTTCTAAGGTAAATTCTTAGGAAAATCCTAAAAATATTACATTAAAATTGTGTAAATTACGTTTTGCTCTGTACACGCCAAGCACTAATGGCCAACTAGTTGAGTTTGTTGCCGATCAAAGGTTCTGGATGGAAGTATATTACAGTGTTGCTAGATGATATGGCACTTGTTTAGTTTCGGAGAAATGAACTGTGGTCCAATTTAGGTAGCGGTTCAATATAGGCAACCTTCCCCTATCAATTGTTGCCAAAATAGTCAGTTTTTTTTCTGGCTTTCTGGGTTACCGAAATGCAAAAATAAATAGCGGGCCGTATTCCCTTTTCGAAAGAGCTACCACAATACATACATTTGAAAAAAAAATTGAAGGCGGTTTCTACCCTCAATAGAGCGGTAAATTTTATGAAGACACGAAAAAACTAAAGACAAACGCAAACGTAGTCCTATATTTTTTAGCAAATAATACTAAATTCATTCCTGGTATAAATTCCACCCTGTATAATAACAGAATTCTAAACTTTTAATTAAAAAAAAAAGTTTTGCGAATCACGTGTACATTCAAGCTTTAATTATTGCGATTTTGTTTATTGTTATTCTATAGAAAATATTGGTAAGTCTAGTCAAAAAGTGCAGAACGCTTGCGCAAGATTTAGATAATATGGTCTTACGAAATATTATATTTCTCATGCAATCTCATTCAACTGAATTGGCTGAGGATGGATAACCGTAGGTTCCTGCATTTTATTAGTTTTATACAGGGTCCTGCACCTCACCTCCCGTCTTCTATAGCTCACTTAGTAATTAAGTTAGAATTTTCATATTTTGCAGACCTTATCTATATCTTGGGGCGCATTCAGGATTTTTTTTTTCATACAGGGTGTTCCAAAAAAGGGTGACGTCATGAGGGTGTATTTTTTTTAATTACATTCCATATATTTTCTTACTTATTTGAGTGCCTCCTATAGTTACCTAGATACCCCTAAAATTGTATTGAAATCGATTCAGTATTATAGACGAAAAAAATAAATAAAAACTAAAAAATATCAGTTTTGCACCACTGGTATTAAAAATTAATAAAAAATAAAAATAATGCCGCGTTAATAAAATTATTCAAAGGAACTTATTAAACATATATATATATATATACATACACATAGTACTTAATGACTTCAAAAGTGGTATGCGCATCAGACGTTGTGACTTCATATATGACGATATGACTTCCAAATTCGGAAGTCACATCGAATCGCCTGTTTCCTTCACACCACATCATCTTAGGGGTTAGCCAAGGCCATTGTCAAATTTTTCGTGTGAAGCCACAAGGTACGCTACATATATCCAAAGTGGGGGTGTTACTTCCAGTATATACCGCTGGCGCTGGTATCGCTTTTCTTCAAAAGTTTCGGGCTTTACGTTGTCACTTCCGATATGTAGATAGCATTTTACGGCTTCCGAAATATAGGCAACATCGCGTATCTTTGAGTTTCCCAGAAAGAATTGTGTAACGAGATTTATTTGAAATTACGTTAACGAACTTTTCCCATTTTAAAAGTGTATTTGTTATTACTTGTTCTAAACTGTAATTGATGATGTGATGAATTCCAGAACCCAGTAATTAGTTAACATGGTTTTAACAAAAGGTAAGTACATAAACAATATTTTTTATTTTCGGACTTTGAACCAATGTCAGTAATATTGGCAGCATAAAACATTCAAATTTTTAACTGTCTAAGACGATACCATTTTGTATGCTATTATCAAAACTCTCATACTTTACTGACCCAATCTCGGTGATAAAAACGATTGTATATACGTTACATATTCGAAAAGTACAGGACTTGCAGGATTGCCGGATTCGCCTGTCGGCTCACCCTGGAAATTTCCTGCTTCTTCCTGTATTTTTCGGTTTTTGATTTAAATTACGATTTTTCTTTAATTACAATAATTTTCTTCTTGCTAGGAAAGTAAGAAGCAATCTCCTTGTAATATTATTGTACTGTCAAAATTTTTTGATACTATCAATATGTTGCGAAATTATTTAAACAACTTTTACAAATTTTGATGCGCTGTAACTCATGATCCGATTATTTTATATAAATTACTATGGCCCTGGGAACAAAATAGAAATTCTCTATGAAAGTAGTAATTAGGTACTATTTATGTTTTAGATTAAAATCAACGATTGGCAAGATTATTAAAATTTTCACAATGATAACGACTGTCGCATAAACTTTTAAACCATACCAACGAGACAAGATTGGATAACGTTAAAACCAAAGGAGTAAGGAACTGTAAGAATTTAAAAATTATAATAATATTTTATATTATTAAACAATCAAACTTGGTATGATACGCTTATTTTTGTTCTGAGGGGGACCACTTCTTAATAATTTATCTTTCAGTATAAATATACAACCCTGGTTTTAGTGCTCTAGGCAAGTTTTTACCTTCTTTACAATATTGTTAAACTTTAATGCATAAGTGAAATTACTAAAACCTTAAGCCATAATGAATTAAATGTATATCCAATAGGGACCTACAGTGTGTTACCAATGTTACCTAGTCTTAAAATGGGTAATGATTTTCTAGAACTGATATATTCAGCACAAAATATGACACAAAAAAATAGTTTACCCTATTTATGTTTTGAAGTTAGAAGTGATATTGATAAAAATGTTAAATAAGTAATTGACAAATTCAATAAATAATAGTTTCCGTTTCAAAACAGAAAATTTGCTGTTTTTCCAGATTTATATACATATATTTCGATAAATATGTTAAATAGGTGTATAGTATAACCAAAACTTATTTTTAGATTGGTCAAAGACAGACATCAGCCTATTAAGGAAACACTTTGCCCTGCACATTACGAAGCTAACTTATCCTTTTGCAAAGGATGTTCAAGAATTCTGCAGACAAACCAAAATGACCAGAACCGTGGCGGTTATAAAAGTAAAAATTAAGCACTTAAAACGAAAAAATAATTGTTTGTTAAACATTTTTTGCCTAAGGTTTTAATTAAGGATAATTATTTTCTTACCTTAAAAAGGATTTTTTTCAACATGTTATAATTTTTGCATGCAATAAATTTGAAAATTAGTTATGATGAGGTTGTTCGTTTCTATCAGTATACACAGTGTGTAAAATGTCCCGGAACAGTAAATTATTTCAAAAATGATGCACAATATAAAAAAACTTTTTGTATAAAAGTTGTTGGTCTTAAAGAAATTTATTAAACTAGACCTTGTAGTTGTACAGGGTTGCCCAAAAAGTCGTGGTAACAGAAGCTTCATTTTTTTTAAATGGAATGACCCTTTTTTGATCGCAGTTTCTGATTCCTCGAAACATTCTAAAAAACAATTATGAAACATGTCATATGGCTAAACATATTAGTTTCAGAAATAATTTGAGTTGAAGCACATAAATGCGATAGGTACGATATTACCTACATTTTGCATTGTTTCGAGTCGGCTCATAATGTTTTACGGTAAAAAAAAAAACAAAAACATTAAACTCGTGTTAAAGGTACCTCACTCAAGTTGTGTCAAAATTTTCATAACAACTAAATTATTAAATACAAGTAGTAAAATTAACAATAACTTGAAAAGAACAAAAATAAAATGAAGTGTAAGTCGTTATTTAATTAAATGTTGAAAATGGCCTCCTCCCACAGTTTGACAATGGTCTAGGTTATAATAAAATTTGTCGATGACGTTTTGTAACATTTCTTGTTTAATAGATGCACATTTTTCAATAATTCTTCCTCTTAATTCATTCATATCTGCAGGTTTGGTCACAAACACTTTATTTTATAGGTGTCCTCAAAGGTATCCCCAAAGAAAATTATCAAGGGGCGTTAAGTCTGGTGACCTAGCAGGCCATTCTATGGGGCCTCTTCGTCCTATCCAGCGGTTAGGAAAAGTGTTGTTTAAATAATTTCTAACAGCTAGCCCAAAATGAGGAGGAGCTCCATCCTGCTGAAACCACGTATTGCGTAATAGTGGTCCTACTTCATTGTTTATTGCTAGCACAATTTCATTTTGCAGCATGTGGAGATACATTTCGGCATTCAAATTTCCCTCTATAAAGAAAGGCCCCACTAATCTGTTGCCAATAATTCCAGCCCACACATTTACTTTCTGGGGGTGTTGAGTATGTGTTTCTCTCATCCAATGTGGATTCTGATCAGCCCAGTAACGACAATTATGTCGATTGAGAGACCCGTTTAACATGAATGTTGCATCATCCGTAAAAACTATTTGATTCAAAAAATTGTTATTTTCTTCATGTTTTTGCATCATTACTTCGCAAAATTCCAATCTACGATCAAAATCGTCTTCTGATAATTCCTGGACAAGAGTTATTTTATAAGGATGAAAAATTACTGGTTTTTAAAATATTCTCAATTGATTTAAAACAAACATCAACTTGGGTAGCAGCTTTTCTGAGTGACAAATGTGGATTCTGAACAAAATGAAGTAATGTCTCTAATTTTTTTTCATCACTAGTTGCCGACATTGGTCTTCCGGAACGAATCTTATCTCTGCAACACCCGGTTTCCTCTAACCTTTGAACTGTTCTCACAATTGTAGATTTTGATATAGGCTCTCGGTTTGGAAAAGTTGTATTAAATAATTGGTTTGTCTCGCTAACTGATTTTTGTCGGTCTCCAAAACCTCTTATTATTAGTAAAGTTATACGTTCCCTTTCGCTGAGCGACATTTTGAGAATTTACTTTGACAGTGACGCAAAAAATTCTAGTACCAGCTTATAAAAATGCAAAATGTAGGTAATATCGTACCTATCGCATTTATGTGCTTCAACTCAAATTATTTCTGAAACTAATATGTTTAGCCATATTATTATGACATGTTTCATAATTGTTTTTAGAATGTTTAGAGGAATCAGAAACTGCGATCAAAAAAGAGTCATTTCATTAAAAAAAAATTAAGTTTCGGTTACCACGACTTTTTGGGCAACACAACTACAAGGGTCTTAGTTTAATAAATTTCTTTAAGACCAACAACTTTTATACAGAAAGTTTTTTTATATTGTGCACCATTTTTGAAATAATTGACTGTTCCGGAACTTTTTACACACTGTGTATAGTATATTATCTAGTAACAACCATTAAAGCCTAAGGGTCGAATTTTGGCATTGGGCATCTGTATCTGTGTGTGGTAAAGTTATAAATATTCCCAAAAATAATGTGAAGTACGGTTGTCGGTTTAATTTACCTACACACTTTTTACTTCCAAAACATATTATTTATTCAACGACGCGTCAAGAAAAAAAAAAATATTCTCCAAAGACTAGCTATATTTAAAAATAAAACAATAAAGAATAAAAAGTAATTTTAAATTTAAAAAAAACTATAAAATAAAAATATTGATAGTGACATTGCATAAACTCGATATTAATTAAAAGAAAAGAAAATCGCATTGCGCATTTTATGACAAAGTAAAATAGTAGGTAGGTATACTATATACAGGATATCTTATAAAGGAGTTACCATTGATAGTTTTTAAAATGATCACAGCTCAAACTAGGTATATTATGTAGATGCTTAAAATTTCATATAGAATTTAAAAACCTAGTAAAAAACTGTGACGTTGATTCAGTAAAATATATGTCCCTTATTTTTTAATGTTAAGGCCGATCCGCACCTATGCATTTTCGCCCTGCATGTTTGAATGGTTGTTGCAACAGCCGAGTTTATGATGCTTTAACTCATATGCACCAAAGTCCTGCTATTATGTCCACATCATGGCCATTTAAATTTTAAGAAATAGACCGAGACGATTATTCCGTTTCACTCCTTTCAGAAGGCATTGGTCCACATTAATAATTTTTAAATTTGAAATTTGGTTGTTGGAAATTTCTCGTTTTAGTATTGTTGCAATTTGACAGAATACAAAATCGGTTGTTTTTAATACAGTTCTATAAGTGCAAAATGCAACGACGGAGTCTTTGCTCCAGATAAGTCTTCTCCAAACCCTGAAAAACAGCAGAAAAACGCGGTTAAAACCACCTAACCGTTAAAACTGACAGATATTTTGTTTATTTTTTGTCAAATGAGCAAAGTTATATTTATAAATCAATTTCACCTGGTAAGTTCACTCTTTCAAAAAAAAAACTCGAAAAACTGGTTTTGCGTCCTTAACAACTAAATTGTTAAATTAAATTTGGTCTTGTCGTGTATACATCATATCTGTCATAAAAATAGAAAAAATTAAAAAATATATTTATTGTGTTAGAAGTGACTTTAAAATTTCGGAAAAGTGTTTTTGAAAATAAATAGGAAAAGTAACACTTTCGCAGCAATACAAGTCAATACTAGCGCTTCTATTTAGGCTACAATAAATAAATGTACCCTGATATATAAAAATTTAAATGTAAGTCGTCTACTGACTTCCAGAAGTGTGGCAATACTGTACGAAGTCATTACTTATTATTCATAACTACAATTTGCATATATAACCATATATGGCGAGGAAGTCACTTTATACCTTGTATATGCACCTTTATATGGAAAATTTTTAAAAAGATAATTTGTTTCCCCTCTATTGATACACCTATTGTAGGGGTTTCCCCCCCGGCATATATGAACTTATTTTTCTGATATCTACACGTGATCACCTGGACGTCAGGTCTCCTGTTGAACGTACCGGAAGTCACAGCTTACCCAGTATCAATATATATATATATATATATACGTATTCTTTGCACTTCATGGCACCCACATAACCGATGTACAATCTGACACCCACACTTTTATACGTATAAAATAAAATAATTACATGTTGCTCTATTGACATCCATGTAAATAGTGTCTAAAGGGCATCAAAAATGTATGAACTTGTGATAATACAGGTCAAACTGTCACCCCACAGCGTTGCCAAGATGTTTTACTGTATATACATATAAAACAAAATTGTCAAAAGGTTCGTTTATTGGCACCCTCGTTAATCTTGTTCCGAATGACACCAAAATGTATGAACTTGTGATATTACAGGTTAAAGTGACACCTTACAAATATTTGCTTTTTTTATATAACAAGTTCATTGAACATTATCAGTAATTTTTGGAAAATTTGCATAAATGCATTTTAAGCTAGAAAAAGGGCGAATGTACGTAGGGCAGGAATGCTTTTAATGTGGGTATATAGTCCTTAGCCTTTCCAAATCTTGATAGATATCAGAACAATTCTTTAAACTCAGGACAATGGACAAAGGATCTTATATGATAAGATATCAAATGCTTAGTTGCTTCTCTTCTTATTGTACAAACTTTACCTATTTCTTCGCACTCCCATACCATGCTAATCAAAGTTCGGAATAATGCAGGAATAGTATCTTGCACCTCTATACGATTGACGAAGGCGTGGAAAGGCGACTAACAACAAACAAATATTAATTTTAGTAATTCTGAGTTTAAACTCAAAATTCTGCGATGAATCTCGAAATTCTGGAATTAAACTCGGAATACGGACGACCAAAGATAACTATTTTTACAAGATTTACAGCAAGAAAATTATGATGATTTATGAATTAAATTACAAGTAAGTATTTAAAGTCTAAAATTAATTAGGGATTTATTTTAAAAAAATTTTCTCTTTTAGCACCGAATACCGAATTTTTAATTCACAAGATTTCCAAACAGCTTCTATACTATATAAATTAATTTGTAGAAAGATTGTCAAAATATATTTTAGTATTTGTTCCAAAAACTTACTTTTAGATTAATAAATACTATTTGGATTAAACAGAGCTTTAGTTTAAATGAAAAATTGTGGTATCTTATGAAAAGCCTGGAAAGGACTGGAAAATAAAAATGCTACAAAATAAGTGGGAGAAGTAAACAAAATAAAATAGACTTGCTTTTTTCAATGTTTATTAAACTAAATTTAAGAAAAACTTTATAATTAAACAAAACGAATAAAATTCTTGTTCTTAAAGTCAATTAAAATGAAAATATTTTCTGTCATTAAAAAATGGGCCATAAACTTAAAACTAAAAAATTGTGTACATTTTAAAACCTACCAACCCACCTATTATTTTGGAATCAGAAAGCTTTTATTAATATGACATGAAAATATTGAAAACCGTTTAAATTTTAAATAAATAAATAACTAAATTGAAGACCTGTCGATTTTCAACTATAGGTTGTAATCAGGGCCAGAGGACCATTCAAATGAGGCATGATATACACTTTGCATTCCATTTAAAAAAATTTAGGAGGTGCATGGTTCTAGGGAGTAAGGGGCTGAAAAGAGAACGGTAATTTTTGTGTAAAAGAATCCCCTTTGAAATTAAGTATTGTTGACGTGTTTCGTTAATTTTTCAAAAAAAAAAAATTAGTGGGTTGGTTAAGTTTTAAAACGAACTGTAGGTACCTTACGTTGAATAAGTGTGTATGAGCCAAAGGTCAGAAATCTTCGTTCCTAAAATATTAGAAAATAATTATTTATAATTAAAAAATACCTAAATAATCAACTAACAAAAGATTTTTTACCTCTAAAATTAACAAATGTGGGCAAGAACTTAGGTACCTATCTGAATTATTTCTACCATAATTAAAAATAAAATTTTTGATCGTAATCAGACGCTGCTTGTGTTGTGTATTTTATTAATAACTTAATGCCAACCAAACAGCACACAGTATCCAATGGACGGCCATTTTAAAGTCCTTAGAGACTCAGGACATCCACGGACCACTTACGAAAGTCACATGGATATCCATTTATACCGGGTGAGTCGAGAGGACCGGAGCAAATTCCAGGGGTATATTATACATGTGAAAAGAATGTAAAAAACTCATATTATCTTCTTTTCCGATTTCCATTTTTTTTAATAAGCCATTGTACTGACCATAAATCCGTTTCAGATTGCCAAATGCTTTTTTAATACTTGAAGAAAATCTAAGATCTTTATCCATCAATAGACCCAAATTCTTGGCAACCTCACACAGACAGACAGACTGAACGAACATCATTAAGACAAACACCAACACGATTCATATACCAGGTGTCCGCAGAAGGTGGTTCGCCCCTATAACTTTTTTGTTTTTCAAAATAATGGAATAAAATTTGGAGGATTTGTATACGACATAAACCTGCATTTTTTGACAGGTGGCTCAACATTATGGAACTTCCGGTTTAACCGAAAGTGACATTAACTTTCAATTTTTGAATGGAACACCTAGTAGATATATATTTTTTTTGACTCCATATTATGACATTCTAAATATAACGATGTGTCACTTGTCACATTTTGTCATCAAGAAAAATGTTCCAACTTTATTTTTTTTATCTAGAGGGCCTTTAAATAACTTATTTTAGTTCTTTAATCTTGGGGAAAATACAATTTTACTATTTTTGGTCCATAGCTATCTGCTGTGTAAAATTTAATTTTTAAAGTTGAATAACTCATTTTTTTATTTAAAGGGCAACATGGTGGTTCGTCAGGTTAAGAAAAAAGGGGATTTGATTACGATTATTTTAATACCACACATTATTAGGTTTTAAAAAATGTTCAATTAAAAAACTTTAAAAAGTTAACTTGGAACTTTCCTAAAATGAAGCATCTTTTGAGAATAAAATAAGGTTTAAATGCATCTAGTAGCCTGTGACCAACAAAACTGATAAAACAAAATAATTAAGATGCCTTGAAGAAAATTGACATGCCGACAGCTTATGCTAAAGTAAATTAGTTTGTTGCCAGAACATCTATTTCTTTATTTTCACTCTCAATAAACGCACCGTTTTCCTTATTTTTAGGCTCATTTCGCATTTTCTGAACCAGTTTTGGGTAACAGTGCCCAGTTGGATGACGCCGATTGGGATATCTTTGTGCATAAAGACGTGCAGCTTTGGTCGAATTCTTCCCACATTCTCCAAAAACCAATAACATATATAAACTTTTTCACTCCTCTTAAGTATGATTTTCCATGTTTTTTTAAACAACAAACCAATTTACTTTGGCAGAAGCTGTCGGTATGTCAATTTCCTTCAAGGCATCTTAATGATTTTGTGTTATTAGTTTTATTAGTAGCAGGCTACTTGATGCATTTAAACTTAAGTTTATTCTCAAAAGATTCTAAATTTTAGGAAAGTTCGAAGTTAACTTTTTGAAGTTTTTTATTGATAGTTTTTCTAAACCCCAATAGCCCACGAGCCACCATGTTGTCGTTTAAAAAAATTAGTTATACAAGTTTAAAGATTACATTTTACACAGCAGATAGCTATGGTCCATAGCTCCATAGAAAATAAAAAAAAATGTATTTGTCCCAAGATTAAAGAACTAAAATAAGTGATTTAATGAAATTCATAGACCTCTAGTTAAAAAAAAACAAATTTCTTCCAGGTTCCGGTTAAACCAGAAGTTCCATAATGTTGAGTCACCTGTCAAAAAATGCAGTCTTGTGTAATATACAAATCTTTGAAATTTTATTCCATTATCTTGACAAACAAGAAAGTTAGAGGGGCGAACCGCACCTTCCATGCATGGACACCCGGTATGTTTCTCTACTATGACTTTTTCCAAATAATAAAACCTTGCTGGGATTGAGATTTAAACAATAAGAATGGAAAACATTCAAGAGGATACCCAGGTCAGCATTTATTTTTCGGTTCTCTTCATCAATATCAACTATCAGGTGCATATGAAACATAGATTTGCGTGTCATCCGCATAGAAATGAACTGAACAATATTTTAGTTGTGTATAAAATTGCGACGTATAAAGAGAAAACAACAGAGGACCAAGTATCAAGCCCTGTTGAACTCCACACAAGAGACTTCTTGGCTCAGAAAAATGTCCATTTGAATTAACTACATGTTTGCGTTCTATTCGTCAAATAATTTCTAAGTAAGTTACAAGCATCCTCTTGAAAACTCAGGTGTAAGACTTTAAATCATACAAACTCGAAAGTAAACGTTCAATTATACTGTCACAATACACTAACATATTATCAAAACAATGTTTTTGAGTCCCCAAGAGAGCATACTTTGATTATGCGAAAATTTGGATACAACTGAAACGCTAGATCAAAAATTCTAATTACGCTTTAACATGAAAACAAATGAAAATTGGATAAGAACATGATATGAGTTCTTTACATTATTTTCACGTGTAAGATACACTCCTGGAATTTGGTTCGTTCCTCCCGACTCACTCCATATAATGGACATATTCCCTTGTTCGTTAATTGGTAATCCAGAATATCCATGAACTATCGGAAGTCACATGGATATCTTATTTGCAGAGCCGTAGGATATGTGGTTTTGGATGTCCATTGGTAATCCAGAATATCAACGGTCTTGTAACGGAGGTCCCATGACTGTTAATTTTCGTAAAGCCATTGAACATATGGTTTTAGATGTCCATTGGTAATCCAGAATATCGATGGTCCTGTAAAGAAAGTCACATTTGGATTCTTAGTATAGTACCTATACTATACTAGATGGTGCACATTTATTACTTACTGCAATTTACAAATTGGTGGTAAATTTCGCGAGTTGTGGAGTTAGAAATGGGGGAGTTGTATAATACTATGACTCTCCGATGAGTCATGTATTAACCCCTAATAAGATAAAACTAAAGGGGGTTTGTTCCTTAATTAATTCTGATATTATGTTAATAAATTACGGAAAACTTTGAAAATCGTAGAAGTGTTACTTCCCCATTCCAAAAAGTTAAATTCGCTTTTGACTTAATACCTTATTTAGAATTTGCTTGCGCCCCCTCCCCCTCATCAAGTCTAAGTCCTAAAGTTGCCCCTGCATAGGTTTATGCCGTAAATGTACATTTTCTTGACTTATTAACTTATCACATCTAATGAAATTTATTTTGTTTCGATATCTTTTATCGTTTCTGTAATCTCGCAAAAATTATTAGTTTGTTTTCATTGCAGCATGCAAACCAAAAACAAAATTATAAATCAGTACATTGTATGTAAATTTACTTACCTATTGGTAGACCCTTTTCCAGAAGCTTTCTGGGTCTTAAAGAAAACAAAAATTGCCATTTTCTTCACAATGTTTTCTAACACAAACTGTTAATTTCAATTTAAAATGGGACGAATACCGCGAATACCATATTATTTAGTGCCACCCAACCAGACAGGTGCTACATGATCAACAAATGCCTACACGCTGCCTGTTATTTAAAAATATAATAATTTTCGATAAAGAAATCGGTGTTGCCAAATTTACAGTGCTGTAGGGCAAACATATTTGGATGGTGCCACTTTGGTTTCATTTACAAATTTACATACACTTGTATAAAACGCAGCGCCCCCTTTCGGAAGATGGTCGAACTAATCAATATGTTCGTTCATAATTATTGTCAATCCGGCACCCACCCAAAACTTTGTCAGACGCTTTTAATGCTTATTTATAATCATAGGAATTTTTTTCCAGGGAAAACGTATCGGCACCCAAAGTCGGGTGCCGATACGTAAAATTGGGTGCCGTAAAGACAATTTTCACCTATAAATGGTGCCACATTGACAAAAATTATGTATATATATATATATAACAATCTCGTCAGCCAAGTTTGGTTAATACGAATTGTGCAGGGTGTCCTTTAAAGCAATTTATTTTTCTTATTTCAAATAGGAACCTCTGTATCTTTTTACGTCTTTCGATGCAGAATTAAAAATAAAACCTTTTTCCTAATTGCAACCCATCACAATTTCTAACGCATCAAGACTTATTTGCAGAAAACTCATTTTACCAATTATTCCAACAGTCCTTATTATGAATAAATATCGAAAGTGGCTTTGAAAAACAATTTATTGGTATTAAAGTTTATTAAAGTGACCAGAGACCATTTTGACTTTAGTAATCTAAACCTTTCAAATATTGTTAAATTGTTAGTAATTATTATTAACTGGAAAAAATAATCGTGGATATGGTTATCCTTTAAAATTCGTTGAAGTGTTCTTTCGATTACATCTACGGCATCAGCGACTGCTTGTTGAGTAACTGAAGGATTTTCTATAACAGATAATAGCACAGCCAATTGATTTTGTTCAGTTCGGACGGGTTTATTTTTCACTGGTTTTGGGTAGTTTATATTTCCCGCTTGTACAAACCTCTCTAATATGTTTTGCAGGCTCCTTTTGTCTGGATGTCGGACTTTTAGATTACTAAAGTCAAAATGCTCGCTGGTCATTTTAATAAACTTTAATACCAATAAATTGTTTTTTAAAGCCACCTTCGATATTTATTTATAATAAAGACTGTTGGAATAGTTGATAAAATGAGTTTTCTGCAAATAAGTCTTGATGCGTTAGAAATTGCGATAGGGTTGCAATTAGATATTTAATTCTGCATCAAATGACATAAAAAGATACAGGGATTCCTATTTTAAATAAGAAAAATAAATTGCTTTAAAGTTTGCAAAGTTTGACACTAAACTTTGGACACCATGTACAATTAGAATTAACCACACTTGGTTGACGAGTCTGTTATACCCTGTTTAATAAGTACCTTTGTATAATTTTATTAACGAGGCATTATTTTTATTTTTTATTAATTTTAATACCAGTGGTGTAAAACTGATATTTTAAGTTTTTCTTTTTTTTCGTCTATAATACTGAATCGATTTCTATAAAATTTTGTGGGTTTGTAGGAGGAACTCAAATAAGTAAGAAAATATATGGCACGTAATTTAAAAAAATACATCATTATAACGTCACACTTTTTTGGAACACCCCGTATAAAAAAAATATTTTCCTGAAATGCGCCCTATGATACAGATAAGGTCTGCAAAATATGAAAATTCTAACTTAATTACTAAGTGAGCTGTAGAAGACGGGAGGTGAGGTGCAGGACCCTGTATACAAAATTTTAAATGGACCTGACTTTCCCACCACTCTTTGTGGACGCCTAACTCCTCGCTCCATATCATACTGTTAACAATTGCTATGGGGATAAGTTAACCTTACCTTACTATTAAAGCGCCTTATTTCTAAGGTATTTACTTATAATGCTGTCGTCTCTTATAATTCTTTACCTGGTAAATTCTGTCAGTTCAAGTCAGTTAAGATAGATTATGTTTGAAAATAAAATGGTACCTAATTGGTGTAAAAATAATTTATTATCAATAATTTACACGAAGAGGTGTAAGCTGCTAAAGAAGAAAAATATAACGCAATATCTACACATTTCATTTTTTTTAGATAACACGGACATAAAATATTCTAATATGTACGACAGGGAAAGCATCCCTGCATTGTTACAACTCTTAATTATACATCAAAATGGAGGAAAGAAGACCGATACATTTTTTGAACACTCCAAAATTCAAAAGTTGTTAAAATCGGACGAACATTTTGATGTGGTGATTATTGAACAGTTCTTAAACGATGCTATGAAAATATTGGCTTACCACTTCAAAGCACACTTGATATTATTTAGTACAATAGGTTCTAATAGATGGACAAACAATCTGGTAGGTAATCCGGAACCACCGAGCTACGTTTCGGATGTTTTATTGAATTTTACAGGAGAAATGAATTTCTTTGAACGTGTAAACAACTTCTTATTTGGAATATTTTCAAATCTACATTTGCATTTGATATTTTATCCTCAACAAGAAGCTGCTATGAAGAGGCATTATCCAAATGCCCCAGATTTAAAGACCCTACAGTACAATGTCACCATGGTGCTTTTAAACTCTCATGAGAGTGTCAACCAGCCGGTACCTCGAGTACCAAATATGATTGATATTGGTGGTTTTCATGTTAATCCTTCAAAGGAACTTCCAAAAGATTTGAGAGACTTCATGGATAACGCAAAATATGGAGTTATTTATTTCAGTATGGGATCTTATTTATTACCATCACAGATGCCTAAAGAAAAAAAGGACGCAATTTTAAAAGCCCTCGTTGCTAGAAAAGAGAAGGTTTTATGGAAGTGGGATGAAGATGTTTTGGAGGATAAACCTAATAATATGAAGATATCGAAATGGTTTCCACAGCAAGCTATTTTGGGTAAGAATATTAGGATAAGAAATGTTGGATATACTAAAATATTGCAGACAGACAGCAGATAGTTAGTGGAGAATAAAAGCATAAATATTAACAATAAAATTACTATTATTGACTTTAACGAGAGTTATGATCAAACTGTCTGTTGTTTCAGTAATATTAATTTAAAAAATTAACAATGTAATCTTTTTAAAATACAATGGTTGTAGTACTTCTATCAAGTGGAGTGTTACACATCCTGGTATATAAAAAAAATCGCAAATTAATAATGATTTTCAAAAACAAAATTGCACATAATGTTTTTTTTTCATTGTCTCAATAAACATGACAAAATAGGTTCATTATCTAATTTAGGATTTGAGAATTATATAAATTTTTAATATACTATGATGATTGGTAAAAAAGAACTACATCCGACAATTTTGACATTTTCTTCAAAAACTAATAAGAGTACCAATTTGGAAATAATTTTCTACGAAAATGTGTGTGAAAAACAAAAAAAAGATGAAAATACCATTAAAACTTTTATACCCTGTATATCAAAAATTAAGCCGTTTTGACCGCATATATTTAGTTCTTATCTGAAGGAACACTATCACTCCCTTAAATATCTACATGACGTTCAGTAACACCCTGTATTACCAAGAGAAACGACGAGAAAACTTCCGACCAAATTTTATAGGTTAGTTTTACTTCCTAATTTTTCTATTTTTCTTCTTATATATCGGAAAGGTAGGCACGAGATAATCACTTTCTTTACACGTACTGAAACCGCGCCCACATTTAGAATTATCAAAATAGAACGTTCCAGAAATGTTCCTCAAAAGTCCCAAAAATAAGTAGGCTAAAGCACATGAATATCATATACGTATCACTTTCTGGAAATGAGTTACTTCTTGGAATATGCTAAATACATTTATTTCATTACCTGTATAGACTGGTAGATTCCAGACACATGAAAATAATATTATTAAATAAATAGGCGAACGAGGATTAAGAGGGAATTCAGGGATTACTCTTCGCATTAGCAATACACCAACGGTGTTATCTGGGCATTCTATTATACTGTTTAGTATATATAATTTTTTAAAAATAGGTTGAAACTCTAGAACCCTGGACCATATTAGCAATTCATTTTTTTACTTGCCAATGATTCCACTATACTGGTTGCCCGAAATTGTGCTGACAATATTGCTGTCTCGGAGATTATAAGAGATAGTCACGTCAAGACCGCTAAAATTCACCTGGCTTGAACAAGTTTTCCGGCCGTGGGATATGAACCCACAAATTCTCGTCCTGAAGTTTTCAGTGGCTACCGCGTTAACCACGGAGCCACCGATGCAGTTTAAGATAACTGTTGGAAAACTGGTTCCAACATAGTGCCAAAATTTTCTAAATTAAACTATTTTATTTGCCTTTTTTGAAATGACCACCGTCAGGAAAAAAAGCCGGTCTTGCAAATCCGTCTACATTCCTCACTGTTTGCAGAACCCCTTCTCACTCTAAACTAGTCAAAATATATTTATTTATTTATTTCTCAAGTACAACTACAGATATAAAAATCCAAATGGTACCAATAAAACACAAAAACAATACATATATACATAGAAAGAGAAACACGTTTAGTAAAACTACATATACGAAACAAGTTCACAAGCTTAAAAACTGTAATTGCTAACAACTAACAAACTTAAAAAAAAACAATCAGTAATGCAGGCAAGAACAACGATCATTTACGTAAGACTATTACCAAATAAGCGCTTCAGTTGACCCAGACTAAGCTAAAGGATGTCAAAGTCCAGATAATTCTCATTGTGGGTCCTGACAATTCGATCAATCAACGCGCTACGCCCGTAATTTGTGCGGTGGAAATTATCAACAAACAAATACCCAAAACGCGTTGGGCGGGTGGAAACTCGGAAATTTAGAAGTGACAATAAGCCACTGCAATCATATGACCATTAACGAACTTAAATAGGAACACAATCAACAATCAACAAATAATTTATTTACTTAACCGGTTCGGTCTAATCTCCATTGCCGGTAGAGCAAGACAATTCATGGTCCTCAACACCACCGACAAAACTAGTCGGTCAGGGCAATTTTTGTAAATTTTGTTAAAAGCGACGCCCGAAGACAAAAAAGAATGTTTTCTTCTTCTTTATTTACCTTGATTAAATATTATCTACTAATGCAATAAGAACTTCTTAAATATCTTACTCTAAATTATGTGCAACAAAGCCACCGAAAACAACTAATGTAGTGTCCTCAAAGACATTACCCGAATTGGTAACGAAGTAATCGGTTCCAACAAAGGTATAATCAACCTACAGTAAAACTGAAATTAAAACATGAGACACTCCTTATGGTCACCTAGAGCAATCTTAGCTTCGCCTTAAATGCAATCCAAGCGTTCTCATAAAAAGGAGACAAAATTGGCTGCCAGACTGCTTTACTGGTTCATAGACATGAAAGTGATTGTGTTCTATATCTATTCCCCTTTTATTAACATATTGTATTTTATTGTGTTGATGTAATCAATTTGCCCCCATTTAATTATTCATATTAATAAACCAGACTGAAATATAAATTTAAAACTGTTGTTTAATTTTTTGAACCACTCTGTGGATTTATAGTTTCCCGTTTTTGTTTCTCCAATCATTAAATACATTGATCACTATTTTCATATTATTGCAGACATTTTACAGTTTCATCACAATAACACTTTAAAAAGAACATAATATATATTTTTTTAAATTTCTGACCCTTTGATTAATTTCTATTGAATTTCTTCGCTACAAACCCAAAAATAAATAGCGAATAAATCAATTACTAACAAGATTTTTTTCCTCTAGCCCATCCAAACTGCAAACTTTTTATCACCCATGGAGGGTTGCTAAGTACCACCGAAACAGTTTATCTGGGAGTGCCAGTTCTCGCTTTGCCCATTTTCGGCGATCAAAAACTCAACGCCGCCAGAGTTACTTCGCTTGGTTATGGCAAGAGCATTCCTTTTTCTCAATTAAGTGAAAACAAGTTGACCGAGTTATTAAATGAATTACTGAAAAATCCTAGGTAAATATTCTTTAGTAACTGTAGCTTAAACTATTTCTCCGATATAAAACAACATGAGAGAGTCAAGGGCCAAGGATAGCATATTTTTACAAATTGATACAATGTTTTTTAATGTAGAAAGTTGTATTTTAAATTTAGCTAGCCGGGCCACTATGATCATGAGAAAATCATTTCTATGATATTGTTCATGTTGTTGTTGTTAAAAATTCTTATCCCTTGGTATCATTTGTCCAAAAGGTATACCTAGTGGGTGTTGCTTCGAACAACCGTTTCGAGATAATAAAATTGAAATGTTTTATTGCGTACTCAAACACATTGTATTCTCCCATCACATTTTATCCAGGCTTAGGACAGGTCCAAGAAATTATTGTTAACCAGACGCAACTATTAGCAATTCCTTTTTTGGACAAAGATGCCAAGGAAAAAGAATTTTAAACTAGAAATTTAATATACCGAGGCATAAAGGAAAAATGTAGGCGAAGTGTTGCTGGGAGCGCCCTCTACAATAACACTATATTACACATTACATTACAGCTAAATCACCATACAGCAAGACCACAGCTGACCTACGGCTCAGAAGCGTAAGGCTATGCAGCTAATACCTACATATATAAAACGGCTGGAGGTCACAGAAAATAATTATATTAGAAAAGCAGTAGCAGTACTACAATGGTTTGTAAGAAATGAACAAATCCATAGAGTTCTTGAATTTGAAACGATAACAACATTCATAAAAAGAAAAGCAGTCAAAGTTTTTGAAAAACCAGGAACTCATCCCAATGAAGAATTAAGAAAATTAGTGGATAATGATTCAGTAGAGGACGAGGAAAAAATGGGGGTATACTATAAGCGCCCAATGAATTAGCTATTGTAATAGTGTAAAAGAAATAGGCTGCTGGAACAAAGAAGAAAAAGAAAAAGAAAAAGAAAAAGAAAAAGAAAAAGAAAAAGAAAAAGAAAAAGAAAAAGAAAAAGAAAAAGAAAAAGAAAAAGAAAAAGAAAAAGAAAAAGAAAAAGAAAAAGAAAAAGAAAAAGAAAAAGAAAAAGAAAAAGAAAAAGAAAAAGAAAAAGAAAAAGAAAAAGAAAAAGAAAAAGAAAAAGAAAAAGAAAAAGAAAAAAGAAAAAAGAAAAAGAAGAAATAAGAAGAAAACAAGAAGTAGTTACTACTGCTTCAGATCAGCACTGCAAGTTCTCTCCCTGATAAAGTGGGGTTCTCATAGCTGTGAAGCATGCGCCCGTGTACCTGTTCTAAAACACAAACACCTACCCTACACCAAATCAGACACATACACAAACACTATCACAGTAAGTCACTAATAACAAACACAACCAACACTTCTAACAGCTTACTACTGCTTCAGATCAGCACTGCAAGTACTCTCCCTGAAATTGTGGGATCCTCATGACCGTGAAGCATGGGCACGTGTTATCTCTTCTAAAGCACGAACACGTACACTGCACCAAAAACCTTACACCTACACAAACACATTCACAGTAAGCTGCAATAAATAAATAAACAAGTACTATGACAAAACCGAAACCTAGGTACACCGGAACCTAGACCAAGGTGAAGTACGAAGCAAAGCACGCACTAGGCGTGCAGAGCGGAAATACTAAGCGAGTGGTCTGAAGGTTTATACGCCTATGGCGCGGAATCTGCAGGAATACAAGGAGTTTAGTCGGTAGGCAACCCCATCAGGGTTGAATCAGGTAGTACTCTGCGTCACAGTGTGCCAGTCTTTAGAAGATTTTCCTCGAAAAAAAAAACACACAGCAAAATATAAGCTCCGAACAGGTATTATAAAATAGGTTATTCACTTTTTAGTTATAGAGAGAACGTGAAAGCTAGATCCCGAATAATGCTCGATCGTCCAGTAAAACCAATGGATTTGGCAATATATTGGATAGAATATGTTGTTAGACACAAGGGAGCACCGCATCTCAGAGTAGCAGGAATTAACTTACCATTTTATAAATATTATATGTTGGATATTCTTGCCACGTTGGTGACCGGAGTAATAGTATTTATATATCTACTAAAGAAATTATATGGATGTATACGTAAAGCGAAGAAGAATGATACTGAAAGAAAATCTAAACGAGAGTAGAGAATTAACATTATTTATTATTTTATATATTTGAGAAATAGAAATGTAAAACTTAAAAACTTTGGTTATTTTTGGATGGTAGGTATAGACATAATTATAATACTAAAGGTAAAACTGGACTAAATTGGATGCAGGTGATAACAACAACAATAAATCTAATATTGCGTCTTATGACTTTTTTGATTTTCTAATACCGTGCGAGCAAAAATTATTTGCATCAAACAGGGCTCGGATTAAAAAACGTAGGGCTTGGTTTAGATCACAATGATATGGGGACGATATATCTAACCAAATCTAGCTTAAAATATTTTGTCAAATTCATATTATGACATAATATGCCAAACTAATGAGTAATTAAATAAGTAGACAAATACAAATTTATTTTTGTTGTTAACAAAATTAACAAAGTAAGAATATACAGAAAGAAAAAGAAAAATAATTACATGTATTCTAAGAATTCACATAACCGGAGATGTGGAACCAGGTTTCATCCGAAAAAAATGTCAAGTCTAATAAATCATTTGTTTCCAATAAATTTTGGATAAACCATTGAGAGTAATTCCTGCGTCTTTCAAAATCTGCGGCTGGTATTTCTTGGAATACTTGCACTTTCCTGCATGTTCCATAAGATCTTCCCACTTCTTGGGACATGTGTCTTATACAATTTGTTGGCGTATTTTGCATTATTTCACGAACGTTTGCAACAAGTTCTTCTGTTCTTACAAGTGGTCTTCCTGCTCCTTTTTTGTGTTGAATAGAACCTGTTTCCCTAAACACAGCCACGGTTCTTTTCAGGCAATGATAAAAATCCCCAGCAATAAAAGCAACGTTAGGAAAATGTTCGTGAAAATCGTCCATGCACAAACCCGGATTGTATTGCCACTCAACATTTACTCTAACCCCGTTTCGAAAATACGCTTCAACCATTAATGTTTTGTGCTGTTCCGTAAAGTCCATTGTGTGAATTGTTCAAGAAATTGGAAAAATTAGCGATGAATCAAATTACTTGTAACGACTGTCAAAGATAACGGAATAACTGATTGATTGTTAATTCAGGTAGTTACTGACACCCAACAGGTATTAAGCTCTACGGCTAATAATTTTTGCTCGCACGGTATATTCGTGCTAATTAATTAATATACAGCAGAAAAATTTTGCTTTACCATATTTTTTATTCTTTGTCGACTATCTGCTTTTTGCTGGATATATTATGTTCAGCTTTGTTCGGTGATTATTAGAAACCCCAAAAACGAGCTTAGCAGATAAATTACAAATTCCGAAAAGGATTTATTTGTCGACTCTTTTTTGGCCCTTGCAATACCAAGGATTAAAATATTCACAATCTACATCTCTGCGTATTAGACATGACCGCTAAACTGGATACAAAATTTAATAAACATATACAGTATGTCCGGCGATGTGGTAGACAAAATTAAATTTCTCGAGGAAAGTAATTTTTTATAAAAATTTTTCCTTATTAAAAAAATACGATTGTCGATGAAAAAAAAAATTTATTCAAATTTTTTACAAGAGAAAAGTTAAAATTAAAGAAATCGTCCGTAATTCTTAAAGAGACATTGGATAGTTTAAAAATTGAAAAAAAAACAAAGTCTTTTAACTTTTTAATGCTCTATAAAAAATAATAGCATTTTTTTATGTAGGACCATCTGCGTAGCTAGTGGGTAAGTAATTCGAACTTAATAATACGTGTTCAAAGTAGGAAAATATAAGAGGCCCAAGAGATGGTCCAAAATAGTAGATATTTACCTTGTAAATCGACTTGATAGTTGGGTCTAAGGAAAGTCAGTAATAAACGCCAAAGCAGGTTCTTTTTTACCTTAGATTGGACCGTAAATGAAGAACAAATTACTTCCTTTCGTCTTTAATATATCTTCATGGTCAGGTTAGAATATGAACATTTTATGAGGTGATGTATAATCTATATTACTTTTACATTTTATAGCAATGACTGAAATAATTTCTTTATAGCCAAACAATTCTCGTCTGAAAATCGTGACCTTTAGGAAAAATATTTTACTGATGCATATTTTTTTTACATGGTGAATTTTCTTAAATTACTTGTAACACTAAAACAAAAACAAATTTATTACAAAAACCGAGCACATAAATGAGCCAACTTATTCGTCCAAGCACATAATATTGGCTAAATTTTATTTTTTTTGTATTTTCCATTTTAATGTAACCTGTTTTTTTTTTTTAATTAAATGCCTTTTTTTCGGGGGCGCGGTTTGTTTTTCAAGGTAAAATTGAAAGCTATATAAAAATTTTTTACGCGCATCCAATTTTTCACCTCACATCAATAAAATACTGATTTTATAGGTATTTAAACAGGGTGATTGGGGAAAAAATATTTTGGGAATGTGTTCAGAGGGTGAAAATAAGGGAAATAAACCAATATGTTTTAGTTCGATTCTCAACCATTTTTGAAATAATCGGTTCTGAATTTTTTTTTATATTAAAATAATGAAGGAGGCTTTAGTTTTAAACGTCCGATAAATTGATAGTTTTGACATGCATAGTAGTTGTCAGTTAGCATCATATTGAGGGTATCGACTTGAACCAATATTTTCATACTTACAATGCCCCACAGATTCACTCACAGGGAGTATGCCGACATGATATTCATGTATGGTTACTATAACGGTAGTGTGATGCGCGCAGTTAATGAATATCAACGCCGTTTTCCAAATTGAAGAGTTCCTAATAGAATAGTTTTTCAAAAAGTATTTGCAAGTGCTCAGGAAACTGGAATGTTTCCCAGCGTGAGAATTATTTCTGAAACAGTGCAGAGTCTAGATGTGTCTAGATGTGGAAAATGAAGAAAATGTTCTGGATATTGTCGCAGAGAACTCAGGTATATCTAAGTACGAGACGTGTTGCAAATGAACTTCATATACCATCACATCCAGCCGTATGGGAGTTACTTAGAAAAAACGGTTTAAAACCTTTTTACGTTCAACCCGTTCAACATCTTCTAGATAGTGATCCTGCTTCAAGGGTACAATGTTGTGAATGGATCCACCAAATCGAAAATTGCCACAATGAACATCGGTGGTCAGATGAAAACCCTCATGCTACATTTGAACGGTGTGGAATGCTCAACGACCAATTGTTTGGTCCATTTCAAATGGATGGGCGTCTTACTGGAGAACAATATTTACGATTTTTGTAAGACCATTTGATACACATTTTGGATGATGTTCCCTTAAATGTTTGACAACGAATGTACTTCCAATATGATGGAGCCCCACCTCTTTTTAGTCTCCGTGTGCGAAATTTCTTGAATTATCGTTTTTCTAATCGCTGGATTGGCAGAGGTGCTCCACAAGTTTGGCCACCGAGGTCACCAGACTTAAACCCGCTTAATTATTGCTTTGGGGGATGGATGGAATTGCTAGTATATAAATCACTGGAAACGAGAGAAGCACTCCGCGATCGAGTTTTCAATGCTGCAGCTTTTATAAAAAACAATCCCCACTCAATCGAACGTGCTACCCTAGCGATTAATAAACGTGCCGAAAAATGTATTGAAGTTGGTGGAGGGATTTTTGAAAATATTCGCTAAATTAGTTTGTACTGCAGTACCTGAAATTATTCGCTTTTAAAATATTAACTTACAAAAGCTCTAGAACCTTTTATTTCAGAAATGGTTGAATCGAATTAATCGAATTAAAACATTATATGGGTTTATTTCTCTTATTTTCACACTCTGAACACATTCCCAAAATATTGCCCTTTCCTCCCCAAATACCCTGTATACTAGCCCTCCATTTAAACAATCAATGGCGTCTGGCATGACATGTTCTGATTTAAATGTCACGTGGCAGGGATATCGTCACTGTCTGTAAAGGCTCTTTCCCAGAGTTACGGACTCAGACCAGCAGTGCTTGGTTTGAGGTTACGGATATCGCTAGCGACACATCCCCACTCTTATCAATTGGATATCGCGGCGACCGTGAAGCAGAAGCACCGACTGTCGCACAGTGATGTCGCTATCTGTCATGTGTTTTATTACATTAAAACTTAACCCTAATTAATTTGTTTGTTTGTTTGTAATATATTATAGTATTATGGGATACAGTAAAACAAAGTTGAACTTGTAAATTTCCACTATATTAACTAGAAAAATGACATGTTTCGCTAACACTGTTATTATTATTTAGCGTATGGCTCGTTTACATCACAAAAATCAACATAACAAACAATTATATAAAAGCATAAAAGACACATGAAATTAAATTCACAAACAGACATCTAAGGCACGTATATATTCAATTGCATCCTTAGTCGCTATCTGGAAGTCATATGGGTGGCCGGCGTAGTCCCTCTTCAACAATGTGGCGGATTGTCTGCATGTCATCTCCGCAGTCACACCTGGCGGAAAGGTTTTTACCCCATTCAAAAAGTGAGTCAGCGCATCTCCCACATTTGGTTCTAATTCTATTCAGGGCTGACCATGTTTTGCGGGGAAGGTCGAATCCATTGGGCTTTCCCGATATGCAGGGCATGTTATGGTAGGCCAGTGGAGCGTTGTCCTCCCATTCTTCTCGCCATCGGGCAGTAATGTCAACACCGGCATCATGCAGGGACTTTCCAGTTCTGAGAGGGGTATGCCTGGAGCGGAGTCGGTTTCTTTCGAGGGCGGGGGAGTCGGAATGGATCGGTAGTTGAGGATTATTGATGATCATCCTGTATTCCCTAAGAAGAGCGTGCTCTCTACAGAGGTGAGGAGGGGCTATGTGGCTAAGCGTGGGGAGTGAGAAGGTAGGTGTTGGTTTGATCGCACCCTAACAAAAAAGCTATTGACTTAGTTTTTCCCAGAAGCAAAAAATCCAAACCAATTTAAACTTGTCACTTTCTTTGGACAACCTAGCAAAGTAATTGGCAATTTTCTTAACAAACTTGATATAAATGTGTGTTACAAAACTAATAACTCTTAAAGTAAATTCATCAAAAACAATTAAACTAAAAGTGATAAAAACAAACAATCAGGCGTCTATAAATTAAAATGCAAAGATTGTCCTAAAACATACATTGGCCAAACGGGTAGACATTTTGACAAAAGAATACAGGAACATTATATCAGTTTTCTAAAAAATAAAACAGACTCAAACTATGGTACCCATTTACTTGATTATCAACATAATTTCGATCCTTCCTTTAAAATCTTACATACAGAAAAAAAGGCTTAAAACTAAATTTGTTAGAATCTATGGAAATAAATAAACTTAAAAATACGGACCTGTTACTTAATGATCAACTAGATTTAAATAATTCACCTTTGTAAAATTTATTCTGTTGACCATATACTTAGGGTTTTGTAAATTACTTATATTGTATGTATGTAATTTAATTTTATTGCACCCCAGGTTTTAATTTTCACCTTTATTAAATCATTGTCATCTGACGAAGCTACAGTGTTAGCGAAACATGTAATTTTTCTAGTTAATATAGTGGAAATTTACAAGTTCAACTTTGTTTAACTGTATCCCATGATACTATAATTATGGATTTCCACCTAGTATCGGCTGAATCAATTAATTTGTAATATATTATTGTAAACTTTTTGAATAATTTATTATGAAAAGGCGTAACTTATTAATAGCCTATTATCTTTGGCGAAAAGCCAAACGCTCCAGTACTAAGGAAAGCCAGACAAGAGGAAATAAGAGGAGGTAAGTTATTTCCGAAAATTCACACAACAATATTCAAAATACATACAAAATTCAAAAATAGCTGCTGCAAATAAACAGCAACGACACCGATCTTGCGACACTTATGTGGGGGTTATAGGGGTAATAACGTAAGGTCCTGATTGGTCAAGATGATGTCGCTGGCGTCACAACGTAGCTCTAAGGACGAGCTTTTATATATGACTCTGGTGTAATTGCGAAGCTCAGTTAAGAGCAAATAGTACTAGTGGCGCATTCGACATTCCGTTTTTTGATCAATGTATACTTTTATCCAAAATTCGGCCAAATACAATTACCGGCAGTTTTGCGTGAAAAAAGGTTGGACTAATTAATAAAAACAGAAAAAGAAATATGGGCGAACTTGACCAATTTCGTTTTTTGCTTTTATTAATTTTTTCAAATATTTTTTTTTACCTTTAAACTGTATATAGGTATAGGTAATTGCTACTCAAAGAGTATCTGGCCGCTTTTTAAAGAAACCAAAAAATAAACGAAATATCCATAAGAAAATGAAGTGCCAAATGCTTCACCAATCGCACCTCCGGAGAAACAAAGTCGTAAGTGCAAATTTTTCCTGAATTCATATTTTGATGGCAAAATATAGCAAAACCTTTAACATATGGGTAGTTACAAGAATTTTGGCCAAAACATGTCCCTGGCTTTTTATCCATATTCGGGTCCTTCGGATCCAATTGATTTTAAATGGAAGATATAAATAAGGTTTCATATTACTATTAAAAAAATGTTAAATGGCTTATATTTAACAAGGACATACTTCCAGAATTATTTATATACTACGAATGTCATTTCCGCAACATGTCCCCAATCAAGAATTCATATTTAATAAACTACAACTTGTTTCATTTAAGATCCTATATCAATTTTTCTTGACAATTGGTGAAGTAAAAACCTGCATTTATTATATTATTATAAATAAACTTGTCCAATTATTTTTATTAAATTATTAAACGCAAAGTAAAGTCTGTCCTAAGAATACCAGTAATTTTTGCAGCAGATCACTGAATGTAACATGTGGTTGCCTAAGAATAGTTTACGATGGGAAGTCATGGCGCAATCTAATCTGATTTCCGGTCTGAAACTTGTGTCGACAAGTCGGTTGGTTATAAATTTTCAATTTTTTATTAATTCCATATTTAGGTCGTGAATTTGAAGTGTGTTTTTATTGTGTGTCAGTTCTGCAACATTAGGTAAGCAAAACTGTTTTACTATAAAAGCCAGTTGTGTCAATTACTCGATAAAGTGGTCATGTCTTATTATTCTCACCTAAAATTTTTGTAATTATTTTAAAGTTTTTATATATGTTATGTGATTTATATTCGGATTTTGTCATTTTCGCAACGGTCATTTCGGCAACGTTGCAGCAATGACATAAATGTACATAGATAGTCATTTTTCTGGTGGCACTGGCAGTATGTGTTGCAACCTATCTACAGATGTGACTCCCCAAATGAACTTTAAGTTGCAATAAAGCGCTTTACCTAAATATAGTACCGTGTTTTTGATTAATTTCAGAAAATTGTCATTTCCGCAACATTTTCGTTCCTTTCAGTAACACGGTAAATAAACAAAATTTAAGAGTATCACTAAAAAATAATTAAACTAAATGTCAAAATAAGCGTATGTACGCATATTCCAATGGAGTTAAAAATTTACAACATACAGAATCAGCCGAATAGCGTTCACGTATAGAAAATAGTTATAAAATATTCAATTTTGAAAAAGTAGTAGCAATTTTTGAACGTTCTTACGTTTAAAGTGTAAAATTTATGACTTATTATTAAATATTATATAAAACAGAGCGATTACTAATTTTTTTTTTAAATTAAGACAACTGTCTGCTTTTGTTAAATACTTTCATAATTTAGTATCGTTGCGGAATTGACAATTTACCGTACAATATAAAACATTCTTACTTCTACTAATTTAAATACTTTGTTTCATGGCCACATATGGAACTATATAAATATATAATGACTTTTCTAAAAAATATAATAATAAGTTCAATATATCATAATTTTTTTTTTAATGTAGTACAGCTCGAATTGGCCAAAATTCTTGTAACTACCCATATCTGGAATTACATAATTACACAGTCATTATTGTGTCTTAAATTTCTGTCGCCAGATGCCGCCTATGTCTTTGTGGAAATGGCGCGAATAAATTGGCTCTTGAAGCAACATAGACTTAAATGTACTTTCTGTCGTTGCTTAATTTAATTGTCAGATTATTGGACCAATAAAGACGCAAATGTATTTCATGGTAAAGTTTCTTCTAGTCGTTTATCCTAAAAATTAAAATGGTATTATTGTATAATGTGTGTCTTTGTTGCTCCAAATAATGATAACTTTCCTGAAAGGCAAGCGGCCTAAATGCATTTTGGGACATTGTTTTTTGAATTTACTGACTTCTTAAATATTTAATTTGCCTTATCAGGGATGGAGCAACGTGGGCTGATGCTAATAATTTTAGACAAAATAGAGTCATTTCCTACAGGAGAAATTTATACCTTGCCGTCAAAGATTATATAAAAAAACGATTAATTAAAATTGTTAAACAATAATATCATAGCTAAATATTACGGGAATTTTTATAATTCCCTTTTTTAGTTTATTTTCATTAAAATGTAGCAAATAACTCTTTCTTTTATTGCAATCACCAATTTAATTAAATTTTATTTTGTCTTAAATAAAAAAAAATCACGAATCTCTAGGGCCACAATGACATAATTTAGGGGGTACAACCATTTAAACCCCTCTAAGAAATACAAATAATGTAAAAAGTCGTTAAAATTTGAACTGCACTTAATAGCTACGCTAATTAAAGAATGTTAATTTCTATTTAAATTCTTAGCAAATTTATTGCAGTGTATTTATTTTCAGTTTTAAGCATTCTCAAAACTTTAAAGATGTTTTCTTGACATTCTCATTCTACAAATTTGCACTTAGGTCGTTGTTTCTCCGGAGGTGCGCAATGTTTTCTTTTAAATAGACGGGCCAAAAAAAATTATATTAATAATTATTGTAGTCATTTTTCTTCGTTTATGAGTGATAAAGTAATAATTTATTAAAATTAAATTATTTGAACAAAATTTGCCGTGGTCCAAAAGTTTTTTTCGCGGGCTTTACGTATCTGTGAAGTAAGGTCAGTAGCTGTAGTTAATATTAATAAAATATACGAATAAGTGGAATAAAATGAAATAATATCCTTTTCAAGTGGTCTAAGCTAAGCATATTCATATTAATGCAAACATAAAAATTATCTCAAAAGTATTTTTATCTTCAATGAAGCCTATTATTATATGGCCGCATTCAGGGCCGGATTACCCAATAGACTAAGTAGGCCTAGAGGAGGGGAAGGGGGGTATTGAGACTTGTTAAATCAAGGAAAAACAAAGTAAAATAGAAGGAAAACTAAGAATTGTACACGATATTTAATATAATATGTTGACCATGATATAATAACTGTAGAAAAATAATTAATTATCATCATTTATACTGAATCTAGTTGCGGCACGGCGCAAACCGTTAATGGCAGTTTTTATCTTTAAGTAAAATTTGAAACAAAAATAGCTAGTTTTTAAAGGTACCTATATAACCTTTACCTATAAAAGGTGTACTTTCAATTTTTCGGTTGAATTACATGATACTGCAGTAGAACGGTAAATAGACTATGAAAATGGTACCGTAAAAACGGTAGCTCTGGCAGCGCTGCCTGGGCCTGTCGGTCGGTTTCAATGATCTGCTAGCTATAGATGAAGCAATAACAAACGAATCTATTGACAAAATCGTATTCCATTCTGAAGTAACTCCTGTTCCCAATTGCGCCCCTCCACTTTGTTTGCCAAACGTATGCTCTTAAAAGTAGGTATTAACACAATAATGATAGTAATAATACTAAATGTCTTCTATTGAGAACAAATAATCTACAATTTAAAAAATAGAAATAATATTTCATAATACCCATAAACATATTCATCCCTAAAGCCATAAATCTATAGGTTTTACCTTTTTCCAGAAAAGAATATGACGTTATGTTGTAAATTTGAATCTTTGTCTAAAACCCATAGACATTTCCCTTAAAAATTATGCAGTTTGGCAACGCAAAAGAAGTGGCGTTCCTATTCGTCAGACGTTTTTCATTCATAATTTCATTGACGTTTGGTCTATAGAGAAATAAAGGGTTTAGTTGGTCGTTCTTGTTTGAAATTTGTTTCGATTTATCGGTATTGTGTAATAATTGCTGTGTGTTTAGTGTTTTGTGATATTTTTTTGAAGATTAAATAAGATGGGTCGCAGGTGTGACATGTGCAAGAGTGCGGAATATAATAATTCTGCAGTTACTTTTCATAGGTGAGTACATAAAAAAGTTGGGTTATTTGTAGGTTGGGATTAACTATTCATAGGCGTGGGTAGGTGGCAAAAATAATTAATACTTTACATTTTTGGCATAAAATTGTAATATTTAACGTATAAATGTAAAAAATTATTCAAGGCATGCAAACATTTTTCGCAACTTAATTTTTAAATAATTTATCATAAACAATTTCAATTTTCAAATTCTCTCCATGGCCATGTCTCTTTTCTGCATGTGTAAAATAATCTATGAAATATATTTTTATTATAAGCATTCCTGCAAATCCTTTACTTGGATATGTAAGTTAATTCCTGTAATAAATTATACTTAGTTACTTCAGAATAAAGATATATACGATTATTTAACAAATCACCGTGTTTGTTGAAAACATAACCTCTAATTTTTAATAGATTGATTATTTACAGGAATGCTAATACACTTACTTACCATTATTTTAAGCTTGTTTTTTTGCATAAAAATAATAAATTACCAGTCAAACATTTTGAAAACAAATTCATAAAAAAAAAGTTAATAATGACAAGTGACAGGGAAACCAGTAACCAGGCTTCTAATGCCAATGAGCATTTTGACACTTGAATGATCAAATTTCAGAAAACCGTGGTCCGAAATTGACCTTTTTTCTGTTATCAATACCATTTTCGGGCCATACCCAAACCCATAGTCAATCATTGCAAGTCAATAAATACTTTCCATTTGCTCCTTTTAAACAGCTAAGCAAAATAAATATCTTTGCTGAGCTAAGTTGTTAAAGGAACTTCGCGAACAACTTCGTATAGTTCGTATGGAAAATAGAGAGGGGCATCCTTGACCGCGGCAAAGGGAAAGAAAAATTCTTTGTTGTGCTTTGCTTAGCTATTTAAAAGTAACGTAAAAAGAACTTGGCTTTTGTAAACTTATTTCTTTTAAATTTCAATAAAACCTCAAGAATCGTGTTTTAAGTACCTACCTAGTGTAATTATTTTTAGATGAGTTCAGTTCACCAAATAATGTTACATTTATAGCTATCCAAAGTTTTCCTTATAAATTATTACAAACAGTAATTAACTTACATTGAATTTTATTGCTCCGCGGACCCTTTTTTCAATCATACATTAAACTTTACTTTTCTACAAACCCTTTTTTTCACAAAAGTTTAAAAATATTTGATTTCAGATTGAATAATTATATTAATTATATTTTATTGTGAACCCTGAAACGAGACGCCGCTGTGACTATATGATAGCGCATAGTAACGAGGTAAAATTCTAACGGGACCAACGTAACCCCCACTCCCGGCCTCCTCGAGGCTCTTACCTCCTCTCTCCTACAAACGATTTTGTCAGCAGATTTAAATAGCGTTTATGAATGGCGTGCGGCATCTATAGGTAGCAGATCATTGGTCGGTCTATCCCACCATAATTATGCTGAATGTGGTGAATATGGAGGGGCCCAAAGTAATTTTTAGCCTAGAGCCTGTTGTACCGCTAATCCGGTCCTATCCAAATTATAATAATATACGTAAAACCTACTAAATATAATGAAATAGAGATAAGATTATTTTTTGTTGTCAAGTAAAAGGTAATGTGATTACTTATATAGCAGAAAAACCTTTTACAAATGGAAGAAAGTGTAGAAGAAGATGAAGAACTTAGTGACTTTTCTGGTGTTATTTACTTGTGTTAGTAATATTTGTTGTTTGAAGTTATTGTTAGTCTTTGCTCCACCAAGAAAAAGTCATTATACTTTAGGAAATGAGTTGGGCAAAGGTCTTGCCAGAGCTGGTCATGAAGTAACAATGATATCGAGTTTTGAAGACAAAAATCCTCCCAAGGGTTATAAGGAAATTGTGCTACCTCAATTCACTCTTATAAGTAAGTTATTTTTAGTAAGATAAAACTGCAGTTTTAAGTAAATTTAAAGCATGAAAATACAAACTTGGTACTCAGGTTTGTTAAATTTATATCTTCTAAAATGAACTTCCTTAATATTGTATGTGTAATTTTATTAAAGAAAGTCAGTTTATTTTTTATTTAATTTAATTCACATAATAACATTCCAACATAAATAATAATTATTAATAAAAAGCAAAACTGTTAATCTTCTCCACGACTTTATTAAATAGGTTTATTTTATTTTGTACATGTTTCGGGGGTAAGACATCTTCAGCGGAATTAACACCTCACATAAGAGAAAAAAACAAGGTCATTGGTATTAAACAAAAAATAATAATTATAACCTTACAGTATAATAGCAATACAAGTTATTAGAATAGTATAAGCATCAAAAAATAAAAGTTCTTACACAACTAATTTAGGTAATCACCACCTGCACTAGAGTCCTGAACGGGCCAGAATTTTACGGCCCGACCCGGTCAGGCAACCAAAACATTGACGCGGTCCGAAAAATTATTAACTAAGAGCAAAAAAGCTCAGCCGGCTCGAAAAGCCCGGTGGGCCCGAAACGCCCGGTCGGGTCGGCTCGAAAAACCCAGCCGGCCGGAAAGGTAATTGAACCAATTTACCTTGATATTTATGACATCTAAACAATAGACAAAACGTCACAAGTTTTTCAAGTGACGTTTAACTGGTAAAGTGACATACCATAACATAAAACATGAAGCCTAAACTATCAGAATCTATATGATGTATTGTCTTCGGTCTATCAGTATCAGTTGCGTATTATCTCCTTACGCATAAAACGTAAAAAGCCCAGCCGGCCCGAAAAGCCCGGTCTTTATTGATTAAGTGGCCCGACCCGGCTCGGCCCGAACCCGAGTGTCCGGCCGGGTCGCGTAGAGGCCCGAGATAAAAACCCGTCCCGTGCAGGGCTTTAACCTATACCGCCCAGGTAGTAAGAATGATGAAAATGACGTCTAAATAACGTCGTTTTTAATCAGTTTTGGTCATATACGTCTTTTGATCATCATATGACGTTGTTTGGACGTCGTGTTTTAGACGTGTTTTGGGCATCAGTAATAAAACGTCGTATTAACGTCTTAGAAATTTTGGTATAAATCAACAGCATCAATCAACTTTGGAAATATTTTTTCAAATTTTTATTCACTGCTTATACCTACCACCACTCACAAGTATAAAAACCTCTAACAATAATTATTAATAATTCGTTATTTAAATGTTGAGTCATTTTAAGTTTTTTATTGTTAAGATGCAACGAATTGCACAGAGATGTCGCCCGGACCTGCGCAATGAGAGTTTCAATAAAATTTTGAATATTTAATTTTAAAAGGGGTAAGGGCATGATGCACTTTGGCAATAGATTCATTTGTTATTGTTTCCTCTATAGGTATCAGATCATTGATAGGGAAGCATAAGTAAAAAATATTTACAAAAATAAGATAATTTTGAAAATTCAATTTAAAAGGGGAGTACCACGTTCTAGTTTATGATTGAATGAATTGAAGAAATATGACATGTAATAATAAAAATACTTCAAAAGTAGGGAAATAAAAAATGGTTTTCTAAATCGTTACTCGGCCAGATATAAAACATATTTGAAGTAAGAAAGCAACAATAGTTGTTTGTTTTTACGTAAATTTATTTTAAACGAAATCCAAACAACTTAAAATTAATGTTGTTTTTGACGAACCCTGTATAGTAATCGCCTTATTTGCAATAAATGTTTCGAATTATCTAGATTATGAAATTATAGATATTTATAAAAAAGTACGTATGCCCTTAAAAACTAATTTTCGCAAAAATACTAAAATTTTAAAGCTTACAAACTGCAATGGCATAAAAATATCAATAAAAAAATAATAGACGATAATTAGTTATTAATAGCATTTAATTGTTTTCAGATAAAACGGAAAACAACAACTATAACATTTATGATATGGACAACATTCCTGCATTCTTTCAACTTTTCTTCTTAAATCAGATGGGTAACAAGATGTCTGAAAATTTTTTTGAAAGTCCCAAAATCCAAAATTTACTAAAATCTGAAGAACACTTCGACGCGGTGATTGTTGAACAATTTTTTACCGACAGCATGAAGATTCTGGCATATCACTTTAAAGCACCGTTGATATTGTTTAGTACTATAGGTGCTAATAGGTGGATTAACAATCTGGTAGGTAATCCGGAACCTTCCAGCTACGTTCCTGATATTTTCTTAGGTTATACAGGCGATATGAATTTATTTCAACGAGCTTATAACTTAATGTTCGGGATACTTTCGAATCTTCACTTACATTTTATATTTTATCCCCAACAAGACGCGGCTATAAAGAGGCATTATCCAAATGCCCCAGATTTAAAAGATATTTTATACAATGTCTCTTTGGTACTTTTAAATTCACACGAGAGCGTCAACCAGCCGGTACCTCGAGTACCAAATATGATTGATATTGGTGGTTTCCATGTAAATCCACCAAAGAACCTTCCAAAAGATCTGAAAGACTTCATGGATAACGCAAAAGATGGAGTTATTTATTTCAGTATGGGATCTAATCTGGTACCATCAGAAATGCCTAAAGAAAAAAAGGATATAATATTAAAAGTATTAGGTGCCCGAAAAGAGCAGGTGTTATGGAAGTGGGATGAAGAAACTTTGGAAGATAAGCCTGATAATGTGATGATATCAAAATGGTTTCCTCAACAAGCTATTTTAGGTAATTATGTCGAGTTTTGAGTTATTTAAAACGCTTTTTCAGTCAAAGGTTAAAATAATGGAAAAATGTAATCAAAAAAACTTTTATTTAATACAAAAATATACAGGGTGGAATTTTTAACTGGAATAAATTCAGCATTGCCTCCAAATTCAGCCTCTTTATTTGATGAAAAAATACAGAACTACGTCTGCATTTATTTTTAGTTTGGCATACTTTTTTAGTGAAAGAATTATTTAAAAATAAATTAATTTTTAATTTCAAACTTTGTCACCCTGTATGTTAAACATGAGGGTCACAAATGAAAAATGGCATTATAAAAGTCATATTATTGTTGTTCAAGGAATATATGGTTAACGGATTGACCTCCTTTTACCGGACATCCTGTATATTCTGTGGTGATACTCTTGTAAGTATAATGAAAAAATATATTATATCGTTATCAAATGTATATTGTATAATGTTGGCATTGTCGACGTCTTCTTCTCAATTGTGATGTTCTTATAATGTTTGAATCGTTGAGGCCTTTACTTGATAAAAATTCATTATAACTGAATAAAAGACAATTAATTATTTTCTCAAATTTCCACTTTTATTGAAAAACTTTACTCGAACGAATACTCTCGCAAGATGGGGGCAAAGTCACGTGACACTCTGTCAATTTTGGTCTATTAAATTTTTATAAGTTGGCATGAATTACAGGACCGGACTTGAAAATTATACATGTGATACCTTCTAAAACAATTTATGCAATAGCCTCATCGGTTCTACCGCTTTAATATTGCCAAATAATAAGTAATAGGTACCTAATAATTTCTTTTGAAAGTTTTGTTTTATAAATATTATAATTTAAGGTAGGTAATAATAAGCATGAATTTCTATATGATTTAAAGATAAATTGTCAAAATAGATTTAAAAAGTTTGTAATATTATAAATATCCAAACCTTAAAAATACTAAACTAACTAAAACACAACTTAAAATAGGATTCTATCACTCATATTTAGAACAGATTTTTTTTTGTTTTATTTGTTCAGATTATACCTATAGGTAAAATACCTACAGTTCAACATAAACTAATTGAATTCAAGTTATTACATTCACTGTCAAGAAAATCCCCATATATGACTTACGTAAGGTACGTAGACCCAAATATGGTTTTTATAGAATTTGTTGGTTATGGTACGGTTACATTTCTAAACTTGTATGTGGGCTAACATAAAGTTAAAAGTTTCAATATAGCCAGGGATTTAATTTTTCTGTTGGAAACCCTACTTGAGTTTTTGACTTACATAAGGTACGTAGACCCAAAAGTGGTTTTTATGGAATTTGTTGGTTATGATACAATTACATTATTTCTAAACTTGTATGTGGGCTAACATAAAGTTAAAAGCTTCAATATAGCTAGGGTTTTAATTTTTCTGTCAATGGAAACCCTAATTTAACAGTTTTTGACTTAACGTAAGGTACGAAGACCCAAATACGGTTTTTATAGAATTTGTTGGTTATGATACAGTTACATTCCTAAACTTGTATGTAGGCTAACATAAAGTTAAAAGCTTTAGTTTAGACAGGGATTAAACTTTTCTGTCAGTAGAAACCCTACTTTAACAGTTTTTGACTTACGTAAGGAACGTAGACCCAAAAGTGTTTTTTATGGAATTTGTTTGTTAAAATGCAATTTATTGATACAGTTACATTTCTAAATTTGTATGTAGGCTAACTTTATGTTAAAAACTTTATTTTATTGTCATTCAAACAATAATAATAGTAATATCAAATAATAATTTCACTTATGTAAGGTACGTAGACACAGAAAATAGAATTATATATTTGTTCGATATCCCATTACGTACTAATATGGTTAGCTATTTTAACTATTATAGTAACATACTTTTACTTAGTATTACCTTACTATTGCCAAACAATAATAATATTTACTAATAACAATAATAAAAATAATTCCTTCAAAATCAAATAGCTGCTTTTTAAAGGTTAATAATATGGAAAGCTGTTTTGGCATTTGGTAGAACTAGGCGATACCCGGTTTTATCAACTTACCCGGTTTTGTCCAACTCTCCCCTACCTACGTAAGTCAGGGAAATACCTAATTTCTACTTATTTTTCTTGAAACAGAAAAGGATATATCTAGATAATGTAAAATGCAAAAATTATACATTAGAAACCTAACCTTAACGAACAAACATTTTAAGAACAAAAATTTTACAAACTAACTTTTCGACAAAAACGGCGTTCAGATAAAATAAAACTTATTACATATCGATGAAATCAACTAACGAGCAAGGCACACATAAATAATTATGATCCCTAATGAAAAAGAATTAAAAAATGTTAACCTGTATCTAAATTTTTGGTCAAATGAATAATAATTGTAGGTACTTACAATTAAATGTAACAAAAACGCAATTTATAACTCGGTGTTTGGGCTCATTACGGTCCGCTACAAATCTAGGGATATTATTATGTCCCAATATCAGCTGATCGATGACAAATAACCGCTGTCATCTGTTTTAAAACGAGACTATTCGTGATATTTAGTATACACGACGCGTTTCGCTACATTGTAGCTTCTTCGGGTGTATGGTGCTAACTAATTTTATTTCAGTACAATAACAAAATGGTCTAGATCAGTGGCCCCAAATGGTGGTCCGCGGACCCCTTGAGGTCCGCGTCGTATTTTTTGGGGGTCCGCGAACCCACGGAGCACAAAGGGAAAATAAAACAAAAATAACTAAATAACTCACCCAATAATAAAACAATTAAATTATTTTTTAGTTTATTATTGTTTTTAAGGAAAATACGTTGTATTGATAAATAAAATGTTGTTTAAATAAGTTACAAAACGGTTGTTTTAGTACTTTTAAAAATTAAATGGCCATGGGGGTCCGCATGTTACTATAATCCGATTTCGGGGGTCCGGGATTATGCGAAATTTGGGAACCACTGGTCTAGATACTTAGTTACTCAATTCAGGTATACACATTACAAGCTGAATTATTTAATTATATGTTCTTAACACCGTTTAGGTATTTTAAACTTAAATATTATTGTCGGTATAATATACCTTAATCATATGATGGAAAATCCAAAGAATCCTATTTAGATTATTGACACAGATTTAGCAAAGGGGAACTATTTAGTTCTAATTGGTCGTTTAATATTGCACTGGAATTTTTCAATCGATTTTTTGGAAATGGAAGAAAACGGCAATTAATAACGGCTATTCATCATCTATCATTGATACCATAATATCGAAAAAACTAAAAAAAAGGCTATTTCTAAAACCTACCCTCTTATAAAGGAAAAACCAGGCCTCTTTAAAACTATCAATTATTTTGGAAACCCATAGGATAAAATTAAAAAACACCTTAATCAAAGGAATATCAACGTCGCTTATAAAACTAACAATTCTTTGGAAATTTTTTTAAAAAAACTATAAATCCAAAAGCAACAAGGATAACAAATCGGGGGTTTACCAATTAAATTGTGGCTCTTGTCCCAAAACTTATATAGGCCAAACAGGTCGATCATTTAAAATGAGAATTTTGGAACATAGAAGAAGTTTTGTCAGTCATAAAACCGACTCAACTTATTCTAATCATCTTTTACAGGAACAACATAATTTTGATAACGAATTTAAAATTTTACATATTGAAAACAAGGGTCAAAAACTTAATTTTTTGGAAAGTTTAGAAATAAATCGATTGAAAAAGTCCAGTGCATTATTAAAAGACCAATTAGAACTAAATAGTTCCCCTTTGCTAAATCTGTGTCAATAATCTAAATAGGGTTCTTTGGATTTCCCATAAGATTAAGATATATTATACAGACAATAATATTTAAATTTACAATACCTAACAAGTGTTAAGAACATATAATTAAATAATTGAGCTTGTAACGTGTATACCTGAATTGAGTAATTAAGTATCTAGACCATTTTGTTATTGTACTGAAATAAAATTAGTTAGCACCATACACCTGAAGAAGCTACAATATGTCAAGAAAAAGGTTTTCAATAAAAGTGAAAATTTGAGAAAATAAATTGTCTTTCATTGAGTTCTAATAATGTGATCAGAGTCAGATGGATCGGATCTTACTTCATTAGGAAGCACCAGCGGAAGTAGTTTGAGCGAAACTAATATAGTGACTGACTTTTCTTGCCTTTTTGTATTTTTTCTCAGTCTGAAATATTATATAAAATAATGTTTAATAATTGTTATTGATAAGTTATTTATTTTTAGCCCATCCCAATTGTAAACTTTTTATAACGCATGGAGGGTTACTAAGTACCACAGAAACAGTTTATCTTGGAGTGCCAATACTTGCCATCCCCCTCTTGGGTGATCAAAAGCTGAACGCTGCCAGAGCTACTTCTCTTGGTTATGGCAAAACCATCTTCTTTTCTCAACTAAGTGAAAACAAGTTGACCGAGTTAGTAAATGAGTTGCTAGAGGATCCTAGGTACGATTTGGTATTTTTAGAAGAGTTGGTACAAATGTAAGAATTTAGGAAACTAAATTTTGCACTGCAATTCAAATTTTTCCTTTTCTTTAAGTGTGGCCGTTGTTTTTAATAGATCTAAAATGAGCTTCGATCGTAACAACATCCTGGTTAAAATTTTTATCGGCGAAACAAATGCATTGCAAATATATAAAACTAATACGAAAACGTCATGACAAAAAGAAACAATGACATGGTAAAATACAAATGCGAGTTGATAAGATTAGATATTAGATTTGGAAAAACTTAAAAAACATGACTGCTTGATATACAGGGTGATACTTTGAGGGTGGTCAGCGGCTAAAACAATACATATTACAACTTTGGGGTAAAAAAAAATGTTTGAATTAAGAAATAGGGTCAAAAAATGTACTGGAATCAATTTTAATATTTCTAATTTAACCACTAGGGGCGTAGGTAGTTGCTATGGTATGATATAAAATCGCTACTTTCTACGAATATTTTCGAAGCAATTTAGGTCAGAAACTGGTCTCTATTTATAAAATCTTATCTAACAGACAGATTAAATTATGTATCAATCAAGGGTTGCAATTCGTCCAATTTCACTGCGCCGTCTGGAATTCCACAAGGATCCAATTTAGGACCTTTATTATTTTTGTTATTTATTGATGATGCGGTTAATATTATCAAACATTCTCAAATTCTTCTTTTTGCAGACGACGTAAAATTATTTTTAAAAATCTTTAGTATCAACGATTGCAAGAATTTACAAAGAGATCTAGACGCATTGTATATTTGGTCCAAAATAAATAATCTGCCTTTTAATATTGACAAATGTAACCACATGAGGTTTTCCTATTCTAAAAAACTGATAAACTTTTCCTACTTAATAAACGGTAATGTTATAGAAACAGTTTCACAAAAAAAAAGACTTAGGAGTTTTATTTGATGACAAATTATCCTTCAATGCTCACATAGAATCAATTGTAAAACAATCTTATAAAAATCTCGGTTTTATTTTGCGTAACTCAAAATCTTTTAAATCTGAGAAAACTCTTAAAGTTCTTTTTAATAGTCTAGTTAGATCAAAACTTGAATATGCTAGAGTTGTTTGGTGTCCTTTCTATGTCAAATACATTCAAATGATTGAAAAAGTACAAAAAAAGTTTATCCGTTTATCCGATTTTATACTGAAAAAAAATCATGATAATAATTATCCTGTTAATTTAAAACGCTATAACCTAATGACCCTCCATAATAAGAGAATCTTTAGCAGTATTATTTACTTGTACAATATATTTAATAACCTAGCTATAGACAACACAACGATACAAATTGTTAGTTTAAGTATACCCAACAGAACCAGGTCACGTGGTTATAGAACTTTTTCTAGTAAACTTGTCAGAACCAATTATCAAAAAAAATCTCCTGTTAGTTATATGGTTGTGAATTATAATAACAATCAAAAATACTGTGATATTTTTAGTGGGAAAAAAGGACCATTTATAAACAATCTTAAAAAAAAATGTTGAATATCTTGAATACAGTTGAGTATTAGTAAAATATTTTGCTAATTTTAAGATTTTTTATAATGAGATTTTAGATATTAAGTCGCTCTTGGGCGACACCAATTTAATCACTACATTTGTAAGTGGGTTAATGATATTTAAGTATCAACCTGTAAATTGTAGTTCAAATAAATAAATAAAAATAAATAAATAAATTAATTAGTTAGGTAAGTATAACGCCCTTACTAATAATTCGAATAAGTCTATAGCGGGAATGAGGGCAGGCAATGAAATGACACAATTGTATTTATCCCAACGTTTCGTTCTATATAAAAACTTTCTTAAGGGTCTGAAAAGAGAGAGAATTAACAAATTAGTGCGAATAAAATTCAAATCACAAATACACTCATAGCAAAAATTAAAATGAAGCAGTAGGTCCCTAATCAATATATTATAAATACATTACAACTTTGACCATTAAATAAATAGTCGTTGTTTAGATAAAATATACATGAAAAATATGATATGATAATAAATACACTTTAGGTTCATACCAATAAAAAGGTTTTTAGGCCTGTATATTTAGAATGTGGAATATGACAACACATTTTCATGAAAACGCATTGGATATAATGTACACATCCGAACTATCAGTACTATACTTTGACAGTAAAATGTAAACAGTGAAGTTTGAAGGTGAAGTTAGATTTAAATTATAGATTGCTATTGCAGATGGACTCTTCGGTCAAGTTAATAAGGAGCTCCGTTATAACAATGGTATGTTTTGAAATACCGACAATTATAACAAAACGAGACAACCGACTGTGAAGTTGATTCCTCCCTCACCGCAAGATTGGAGGTACTAATGTCTCCCGTACTCATTAAACACATTTTTATATTTATTTAAGATCCCAGAGGAGCAAACACTCAAATTATGTGTGTCAGTTCTAAAATTAATTGAATTAGTTAAGTTAATATAAATCATTTCACTAATATTTTTCTTTGTGTAATAATTACTTTCTCTGTCAAATACTCGTGGGTGGGAAAAATCAAAGTCATGACCCGTTAGATAGTGACGCAGGCTCAGTGCTGTTGAGTCTGATTTGTCTACCCTAATACAAGCATACTTGTGTTGTCTAAGTCTGTCTTTTGACAGTTGCTTAGTTTGATAGTTTGGCCAACATAAAAAGTATTGTTACACTGCTTACATGGAATGCCCTAAACTATGTTAGATTCATAGTCCAATGCAGTGGCGCACCCAGGGGGGGGGGCCAAGGGGGCATTGCCCCCCCCAAAACCCCCAATGAAATTGACTTCCACTAACCAACTAAAAAAAAACTTTAATTTCCAATTATTTTGCTATTCAACTGTTTATTGCCCCGTCCCAATAAACAAGTAGAAAATTTGCAAAGCTTTCTCAGCCTTCGTTCTTTTTATGCAAATTATTAATTTTTTGAAAATTTTTATAATGAAAGCATTCTAATATGCAAATTTAAATTATGGAACGACAAATTTACAGATAGCAAAGAAATACCCTCCGATATGTTTAAGCCTACGAATAAAAAATACAAAGGAAGTAGGGTATTGTAGATTGACAGTTGTCCGGGATGGGGGCCGATGGCGGCAACATTTGACGCATGCGCGTTTCCGGTCCACCTGTGGCGTATCATTAAAATGGTAATAATAAAATGATTAATGAAATTTTATTTGACGAAGAAAATAGAAAAAATATTTAGATTCATATATACCTATAAGATACGTTAAGGTTGGTGTAATAAAACAACACAACTATTTATTTTAATTATTTATTTAAATAAGGTAACGGAGGTGAAAGGGTCCTTAATGTAAATATCTGGTTAAATAACTAAAGAATACCTGTTATTATACATTAAAAAAAAATTGCAGGAAACAAATTGTTTTAGATAATAAATACTGATGAAGGCAACATTATTGCCAAAACGTCTACGTTAAAAAATAAAATTTTAAAAAAACCTTACTATTTCTTCATGAACCAAATCACAAGAAAATAAAATATAATATAATATAGTCCTGTTTATTATATGTACCTACTTAAATAATATTAATGAGATTTCTAGTATACAAGAAAATTGTCAAATGACAAACTATGCAGATAATACAAACATTTTATTTATTTCTAGTATCAACAACTTAACAAGTTAATTATAGATACGTAAACCCCATTTCTAAAAGCTATCCTAAGCTATAATAAATATTCAATTAGCATTTGCCTAAGCAGTTCATTCCTTAATTTTAATTTTTCATAGTTAAAATTATATATTATGTCAATGTCTCCACAATATTTATTAAAACAGAGCACAGTCTTATAAGTGGTGAGTTTTTGTATAGATTTGTCCTCGGTGTAGGAATATAAAATACATGTGCGGATCTAGTATTGACTAAGCCTATTCTAAACGGAAGAAGTCCTAAGAACTCTTTATTATCTATTTTGCCTCTAATTATTTTATATAAGAAAATAATTCTTGCTTCTATACGCAATAGTCTTAAAGAAGGGAAATTAAACAAATTACACAAAAGCCCTTGATACAGGTGATTATCACCTAGGTGCATAATAAATATTGTAAGAACATGAAACAATGACATGTATTGATATTAATGTGTTTGCTTACTTCTTTTTCAATAAATAAATAAATAAAATAAATCTGTACCTCTTGGCGGATAAACTGAAAATGACTTGTAGTACAAAAATTTTAAAAATTTACGCTGAATATATTTTAAAAGAGCAATCTTATTGGCATACTGAGGATCCCAAATAGTGCATGCATACTAAAGTTTTGTAACTACCAGGGATTAATATAAAGTTATTATGGCGTTAACATTTTTAAAGTATTTACAAGTTCTTATAATAAATCCTAGCATATAAAGACCATGAGCTTCTCGAGCAAAATATTTAACAATTATGATTGAAGTAAATAATTATTGGTTTTCTAAAGACAAACTGATATTAAATAAATCAAAGACCGTTATCACCTTGTTTAAGACTAACCGATACACTTTGGAGAATCCGGAAACCGTAACCATTAATGATTGTCATATAAGATTAAAGAAAGATACTAAAATCTTCGGTGTGTTGTTGGATAGTAAAATGTCCTGGAAGAGCCATGTCCTGGAAGAGCCATGTCCACTATATGTTGTAACCAGAAGGTGTTCCAGTTAGATTCACAGTAGGATAATTATCTTCAGGCAGGTTTTGACATGGTGTCTTATAAGATATTGCATAGGAACATACCTGCCAAAAAAATATAAGTTTTTTAATTATCATTGTTTGGCACCTTTACCAAATGACACAAAAGTACCTATAACGTGATACAACCTCTCTTTGTAATTTTTTTTTATATTTTGATATGAATTTCTTTGAATGATAGAAGGTTTGGGACTTGTTTTGAATTTTTTTTTTTAATCAATGGTATCTCCAGTCGTCCTCAGGTGAACATTGGGAAAACGTTTCTATCATTTTAGAAACATCATTGTCTTCAATCTTTAAATATGAATTTCTTTGTTTATCGTACCTATACTACCTTCCATATTTTATTACATTCTTAATCCATGGCTTTACAATTTTAAAAATAGATTAAACCAATAAAACATCTAAAAACTTTTATCGATACCTACATAATTTATGAAAAAGTGACAAAGCAGCTTCCTCAGAAGCATAAATAATGCAGAATTATTTGTATTCATATTCTTAAGTACCTACCTACCTACATATTTTCCAATATATTATGTAATGGCCTGATACAATAGTTTCAAAACTTACATTTTTTAACCTGGCTACTTCAAAAGTAGGCACTACTGCAGTTGGGACCAATCTAACTTTCAATCTTGAAGTTCTGTCAAAGCAATCTTTAGAAAAATGCTCCGAGCAAAGAACTCTATTTCGTGTAGGATCTCAAACACTTCGGTTTACAATTTTCAACCATACCTTTTTTCTTAGGTAATTATGTGGAAAACTAAAAACCAATAAGTATTTTTAATTTGCTTTTCTGTAGAAATGGGGTAACCCAATCGATTAATAAATAAATAATATTTTTCTGGTTTTATAAGACGAACGCCCATGAATGACGAATGACATGCGAGGTTCGGAGGTTATGTGTATTTTGATATTAAATTAAAATATTTAAATTTTTTTTTCTCTACAGATTAAAAAAGTTTATATATCTAAACATAAACTTACCGATGAAATGTAATGCCCAGTTTTTTACTTCCTAGCGTTTGGGAGCACCCAGAAGCAGCACAATTAACCATATTTATAGCTTATTAATTAACCCACAATACCAACCAATTAAACGGTTTTAATCGCTGTCCAGCGCTAAAAGTATACTCCACTGTCACATTAAAGTAATTATAAGTTTACTAGAATTCGTTAAGTATGGTTCTTAACTAATTAAAATGGAAATTAACTCAAAAACAGCAAAGAAAGCAGAAATCACAGCTCGACCTGTCAACGAGTGTCAACCACGGTCAACCACCAAAACAAACATGGAGTCATATTTAGACATTAGATGGGGGTTCAAAATGGCCGACTTCCGTCGGTTGCGTTGTAAGGCGGTTTATGCAAAATCCTACTTCCTTTGTATTCTCAATTCGATTGTTTAAGCTATATATTCAATGTTATGGTATGATATTTCCCAATATAATATTAGAAAGTGGAGGTAGATAAGGAAATTTGAAGAATCGACTGCCCTTAGCCACTTTGTTTTCAACATTACCCCCCAATCTGTCTTTGTATCTAGCTATTACCCGATTAACCCTTAAGTAGGCGCGCTAAATTTTTATACTTAAGTAGTCGCTAGGAGCACTTTGTGCACCTGGCTTTTAAAATGCGGTAATACTATGAAAAATGTAAAAGAAACATACGTTAAGTTGTATTTTTATTTATTTAGTATATATCGTTAAAATATACAAGTATTGTACAGTACAGAAAAATAAAACAAAATATACCTATTTTGCACCCTGAAATTAATATAAATATTATTATTATTATTACCATAAAATAACTTTTACAGACAAAACCAAAGCTGTCAAAATCTATAATATTGTTTATAAAACAAGTTTTTAACAAAATTGTATTAAAAATAATAACCGAAAAGAAAAACATTTTATTTACATAAGTGGTCGCACCGGAGCACTTTGTGCACCTTTAGAACAGCTGGCTACATTTTCGTCCATATTTCACGGCAAACTAATTCAAACTAACCGAAAACGCTAATGCAGAGTGTGGACACCCCAGCCGTAGGTTAGGTAGGTGGAGGGGCATGATACAAAGAAAGAAGAGATATGACATTGCGCATGTTGGCGGAGCCAAATCGACAGCCGCTTACGTCATGCGGTGATAATTTTCTGGCGGGCTTCGTATCACCTACGTTTGGTTTTATGTACTATTGTTATACAGAAAGAGGTTTTTAGTGTTTTTTTGGATTATTATTGTTGTTTGTTAGTGACAATTAGTTGTTAATATGCGTTGTGCAGTGGCGTTATGCATAAGTGACAATATAACGCTTTTATATTTGTTATAATTATTATCTGCAAAAGTATACCTAAACATATTTATGATACAAATCAATGTAAAATATTTCAAATTTTAGCTTCAAAAAATTGTTCTCTTCCTCGTTGGTGAGATAAAAAAGTTTAATTTGACGAAATTGGGTTTAAATAATAAACTGTTATATTATTATGTGTGCCTTATATTTTTTAATAATAATTGTTAATGTATGTAATGTATTACTATTATGATAATAATTACCAGTCCTAGAATATTTTTATGTCTGAATGAGTTTTTTACATCTTTATCCTTGGTCAAATTATAGTCAAATACAGTGGCGGACTGGAGCGGGTGGCCGGGTGGCCATCGCCACCGGGGCCAGAAGGCCTTTGGGGGGCCAATTGGTCCAAACATTTAAACAACATTTTTTTTCAAAAAATGTTTTTAATGAGGGTTGGGGCCATGTAGCCACCGGGGCCAAATGATTCCAGTGCGCCCCTGGTCAAATGTTAACAATATAAATTTATAAACAGACATCTCCAAAAATATTATCGTTACCTATTGCATAAAAAAAATCTTACTAAGCAAATTAATTGATTTTGGTCATTTAAGGCTCGAAACTGTTCTAAAAATGTTTAAGACTGCACATTTGTACCTATTTTTTTTTTAACAATTTATTGCAGGACCAAAAAATATAGGTCATATTTTTATGATTTTGTAAAAATAAATAAGTAATTGTATTTATTTAAAAGATAAAATGTATGTCAGCATAAGCAGAAAATTATTTTCATTGATACCAAATATATGCTAAATTTTAACATTTAACCTCAGACCATAGTGCTTGGTCTGAGCATTTAACCCAAGAACATCATGAAATACGTTCTGATTTATGAACCTCTATCCTTAAAGTACTTAAAATAATATGCACTTAAATCTTCCAAATCAAACATTGCAAAATATGCAGTAAAATTTCTATTTTTAACGGCTAATCCTATGTACTTTTAAATCTCGTTAGCACCACATGACGTCATTGCGCGGACCGGACCGAATTGGGAATACGATCGATCATATCTTTCTTTCTTTGTATCATGGTGGAGGGGCATATTTGATTCAAATTACTAAATTTATCAGTGCTTTACTAAGAACGGAGCACTTAGTGCCCCCGCGCGAGCAGTTAAGGGTTAACAAATGTAAGAGGATAGTTGTTATTATTAAGAACTTGTTTAATTTTAATTATATTCTCAGCTTGAATTAAATGATACGTGAGACAAATTGAACAATAAATTAGTAACTGTTGCAACTTTTTGTGATGCCGAATGAGGCAAGAATGGAAATTTAAAAGTCTACCAGAGCTAATTTCTTTCAAATATTAGTTAATCTTAATTGTTCCGGAATCGGTTCTGTATACTATAGTACCCAAAAACGGTATCTTGTTAAACGATTCACATTCTACAGTAAACTTTCTCTTTTCAGAGCCTTGAGAAAGTTTTTATATAAAATGAAACGTTGGGATAAATACAATTGTGTCATTTCAATGCCTGCCCTCATTCCCGCTATATACTTATTTAGAAATTAATTTTCTATAACCTCTACATTATCCTAAATTATCTAATAACAATTTTTTAGTTACTAATTGTGGTGTGGGGATGGGTAGGGTTAGGTTGGAGTGGCAAACTTCTGGCACTGTCCAAACAGTCTTAGGTAGTCCTATCAGGACCGCTGTGATACCAAACACGTGTTCCGCGGAACATCCGCATCCGTTTTCTGATGGTTAACGCGACGTAGAACACAGAAGAATCTTGGCAGCTCCTTCAAATCAGCCACTATTATTAATAAACGTAGTAAGTCGACCCAGTTGTAAGCTGCTTACTTCCTCCAGATTATTAAAGAATGGTTCGCCCAAGGTCAAGGCATTCATACAAGAAATGTTGAATATTTTCCTTCTCTTCTTCATCTCTACAGATTTTGCAGATGTCGTTAGCTGATATTTGCATACGCTCGGCGTGTCTACCGAAAAGGTAATGTCCCGTGACTATGGCAGTAATATCTAAATAGTAGTAACCGCAGTGGCGGCTGGTTAATGAAGGGCTCTGGGGCGCCGCCCTCCCTGCAATTATTTCAAACAGAATCCAAAAATACTTTACTTAAAAAATCAATAACGCAATGTATGTAAGCAATCAATTAAAATAATTCAAACCAAACGTAGCCCTATTCTAACGGGCAGGCTATACTCATTGACAAGCGAGTTGCGCGCTCTCAAGGTTGTACTAAGCGGGCGACCGATTATCTGTCCCGATTCAACGCGCCGCGCCCTCTCGATGGGTTGTCATGACGACGGAGGCCTGACGTCACCTACACATCGCACAACGAGCGGCGAATCGCGATGCGACCTGTCGTCTGTCGATGCCGCTGACTCGCTGACGTTTTGTTTATTTGTTTTGAGTTATTTATTAGTTGTTATAAAGTTGTAAAATTTCGACAAATTAGAAGATCAGTGATTTACAGAAGGTTGTGTTTAGTTCTCTGAGCTTAAGAGAAAAACTTGATTTAAAAAATGCAGGGCGGCCACTACCAATATTGAACATTGTACAAGTGTTATCAAATTAAAATGTAAAAGTAAGGCACAGTTCACGCGTAAGTTTGACAAAGAAATATATAATAAAATATTCTGGACATGCGGTTGTGAGGACAAAAATTCTTTTTTTTGTTTCGTGTGTCTTCTTTTTGGCGGGGATGATAATTGGACTAAAAATGAGGTGCAGGACTTAAAACATCTTTCAGAGAAAATAAAAAACATGAAAATAGTGCAAAACATCGTTATAATGTGGTAAGTTTTGAGATGTTAGGGCAAACTAATATTTTAACTTGTTTAAGTAGTATATGCTGATGAAATCAAAATTCGCAACGAGAAAGTTAGAAAAAACCTCGGAAAAAACAGATACGTACTTTCGAAAATAATAGACATTTTAATTTTTTTTATTTAAAGCCAGCGCCCCCTGACTCACTAGTCACGAGCCGCCACAAGTAACCGGTACTGCATACACAAAAATACATTACTGCAACACGTGTACTGCCAGAATTTGACATAAAATACTTAAGTAGAGTTTATCGATTCCTTGAGTAATACAATTATATCTTATAATAAGTAAGATATAAAAGCCTTGTTTGTTTATTGAAGGAGTTAATATTAAATACTATTAAAGATTTACTGATTTACTGCATACAGTGTCAACAGTAAAGTCCGCATCATATGGGATTTTTTTTTATTAATAGCTTTATTCAAAATTTGACTTTGGCATCAAGTTCTGCTTCGATCGAGATGAAAATTAAGCAAAAGAAATAGTAGTCACGTGATTCGTATTATCTGTCAAATTTTAATTTCATTCATTCAAAATTCACATGCGACCAAATTTTAATGCCCATTTTTGATTTTGTAGAAAAACACACATTTAATATGGTGCTCCTTTAAAGAAAATGTATCTGAAATAAAGTCTTGTCAAAACTAAGAAGTTTTATGTAGGTTCCGTTGAGTCTTATTTTGCAAAAGTGGTGCAATTTACAAACTATAGGTAAAAAATCAAAATTATCTTATGCAGCTGAAAATTTGCATGTGAGCTAGAAGCTGCATTTAAAAAAACTTTTTCCAATAACTTTTTTCGATATTTTCAGAAATAACCCCACTTTTGAATTATTTTTTGGAAAAAATTAAAATTTGACAGATAATGCGAATCACGTACCTAACTACTATTTTTTTGCTTAATTTTCATCTTGATCGAAGCAGAACTTGATGCCAAAGTCAAATTTTGAATAAAGCTATTAATAAAAAAAAATCCCATATGATGCGGACTTTTCTGGTAACTGTATGTACCGTTTCTTTCTTATCAATAGCAGGAATTGATACTTTTAAGTTTCAATTAATTAAATTTGTCAATATGTTGACTTAAATTACGTAAAATAAGTAAAGGGCGGAATATATGCACTTAAATTCAGCCAAAATATGCGCATACATATGCCTTGTTTGCCTTTAACATATGCAGTTATTTGCATTTCTTTTTACCAAATGTGCATACTAGTAAGCAACATTTCTTAATTTATTATAGTAAAATAAGGTAAAGAAACACATCGGGTTCTAAAAAATACGTTTATTTTTAAAAAAATGCAAAAAAAAAACAAAGAAAAATAAAAGTAAACAATTTTTTACCCTAAAATTGTATAAAAGGCATTTATTACTATATATTTTTCAAAATCTTCAACTAAAAACGATTGTCTTCTATTATTAAAAATACGTTTATACAAAGAGAAACTTCTTTTAACATCTGCTGATGTAATCGGACAATACTGCAACTTAGGTAGCAAAATATAAGGTCAATATACAACTTCGTTGGATGGTTTACCTTCATAAATGCATTCTACTGCAGTTAAGTATTTAAATCCTGCATTCAAATTACAAGTTTTACACTGAAAATACTGAAATATTTCGACAAACTAAAACAGAAGTATGTATTATAAATCGATATAAATATACAGTTTGTTAGGCAGGTAATAAAAACACATTATTAAGTGACAATAATCAACCCCTAACAATATATCTGGCAACCCCGGAAACCCCCAATAAATACCTTGTGTATAACCAAAATGTAAATATAATTATTATATTCTTCAGATTGAAAAATCCCTGAAATAAGTACCGAACTGGACATTAAACCTTTAACGTTTTAAATTTGCCGATAAAGCTGAAAATATTATAAGATAAAATTAAAATAATAATTTATGAAAAAAATGCATTTTATTATAAAATTTACAAAATATGCAGAAAATACATAAATATGTATTTCTCGTATATTCCGCCCTTTACTTATATGTTTACCTAACACTCGTAATTTATCAAATATCTTTATCTTTTTAGTTATCGAGAAAACGTTCAAACAAGATCCAGAATAATGCACGATCGTCCAGTAAAGCCAATGGATTTGGCAATATATTGGATAGAATATGTTGTTAGACACAAGGGGGCACCTCATCTCAGCGTTGCAGGGATTAACTTACCGTTTTACAAATATTATATGTTGGATATTTTTGCCACACTACTGGCTGGATTAGTGTTGATTAAATATTTGCTAAAAAAGATGTGTGGATGGTTGTTCAATTTAAAAAGATCTAAGAAAAACGATACTGAAAAACAATCTAAGACTAAGAAAAAACGAGAGTAATAATAATAATTAAGGAAATAATTTAGAAAATAAAAAGCAAAACTTTAAAACCCTCGTTGTTTATTATAATGGATAAGAACAAACTATGGAAATAAATGGTATCCCAAGAAGCCTCATCCTTTTATCTATATGTGATGGAATTAGCAATTAGGAAACAAGCAAGAAATATTACGTCATTACATTCCATACAAAATTATGTTCAACGTTTCTATACACGGTTAGGAGAAATTACCAAAACGGTCGATTATTTCAAAAAATACAGGAGTTAGTTATTTCACTAAGAAATTTAATAAGTTAACATTAAAGCCGGGTTTATAATCATTCATAATAGTTATTTATGCAACTAGTGCAAGAAGTGTATGTTTATTGCACACGGCATAGAAGTTATTCACCGAGACGTAGTCGAGGTGAATAATATGCCATGTGCAATAAACACACTTTTTGCACATGTTACATACACTATTTTTTCTACGATCGTTTTTTATTTAACAAAAAAGTTTAAAATCGCTCTGTATTACCTCTCCTTTGTACGCAAAAGTTGTAATTCAAATTTGACAATGGATCACACATACCTTTGACTTGAACAGAATAAAATTATGGCGCCCTGTCAACGTGCATTCTATTTCGATAGGGTATCGACGGTGTGCAACGCACAATACACATACTATAAACAAATTGTTCGTTTCCTAGGTAATTTACTTTATTGCACTAGGGCAAAAAGTACTTTATTGCATAGTATGCAATAAAGACCTAGGTACTTTTGTCATTAGAAATTCATACACAAAATGACATTTTTTGAACGATCGTAGAAAAACATAATTTTAGTTGGTAGTGATAACTTTAGTGCATATAAGCTTAAGATTTAAATCACAGGATCATATGAACCAGTTTATAAGGATTTGCAATGCATAAAATATAACTTTATTGGCTAACATGTGACCTTGAAAGATGCTTAACTTTCAACTTTTAACGTTAGAGTAGAGACTAAAACTTATGAAAGTTCATCAATATACGCATGAATAATTATGAAATAACATAACTCCAAATTTTCATTTGAATGTCAATAAAAGTTCATTTTTATTAAAATGATTCAGAGAGAAAATGAATTAAGTTTAATTGATGAGAAGGCTTTGTTGTTCTTCATCCCATTCAAGTTCTTTCATTGTATGAAATAGTGTAACAAAAATACCTTCTTTATTGCAGTTTCTGTTCATGGGTCTCACACCAAATCTTCTCACTCTTCGTTGCTTATTGGCAACTATAGCAGATATAGCGGCCACCATAGTTAAGTAAATTGGCACTACGGCCAAGGCAGTAGCAAGTTTATTACTTATTTTCATTTCTTCTAAACTACGTAGTAAAAATTTCAGCACAACGAAGTGAATACCTAGTTGACGTTATGTCTACTGAGTGTCAGTTTAAAACTTAAAATTGTTAAAAATTAAAAATCATTATAAACTATATGTGTGTCTTACGTATTACGTTACGTATTAAGTTTACGTTTATTAACTATGCATTAAAGTTATGAATAGTTATAAACTCGGCATAAGTCATATTTGCCTGAGAAACAAATAGGGTATGGCCTTTAACAATAATAATTTGGTATCTAAAAGTCAATTTCTGTCAGAATTAAGCAAAGAAGGAAATAGCATGGCGATTTTACTTACTCAAACAGAGAGAATTGATATTTTAATTTTAAGGGGTTATGGCAATAAACAAAGATATATCAGGAGGTATGTGATACTTATAACAATTTGTACTCAGAGAGCCAAGTTAAACAAAAAACAGTTTTTTGAACTGTAGAGCGTGACAGAATGACTGGAAGTGTAATAAACAGATCAAGATCTGAAAGACCTAATAGTGCTACTTCCGATGATAAAAAATTAGGCGTTTGGCTTTCGATAGAAGAAACTCCGAGACAATCTACCAATCAGCTTGCTTTGCATAAGAACCTTTCTTCATACTGTCAAGCCTCGAGCATCCTTTCATATTTTTATTAAGTTTGCTATTAAAATAAGAATAATTCAATGTAATGTAAAGGAGAATTTATGCTCGACGATGGCTCGAAAAAGAAAACTAAATTTAAAGACAAGGACAGTTATCATTTTATCTCTTTCAAATAGTGGGTGTTAACATTTACAGTAACACTTTAACAAAAATTAAAGGTACCACCTATCGTTCCCCCATTCTTAACTTAGGAATCTTAAAAGCTTTTTGAGATATCTTTCCGCTGTTTCTTTGTTGACCGGGAATCAAACAAATATGGCTGATTTCCGGTGATATTGGACAACCAATCGAATAGTATTATTTCATATTGACCACACATTCAAATAAAAAAAAAGGATTGGCCTAGAAAATGAAAATTGTATAAAAAAACGAAATTTGCAATAGAAAAAAAGTAATAGATAAATAAAATTTCCCGTTCTTAAAAACACACAACATCGTGTAACTTATGTTAAAGACATATTTCCCACGGTGCTTTCTAAGTTTATAAAATAGGGTGTTTTAAATTCATTAAGGGGTTGATAAAGTAAAAAATACGAACTATCGTTTTAAAAATTAACAGTTCTTATCGTTAAGTGTCATTGGGAATATATGTTTTCCTAAGTTTGTTATGAAAGTTAAAATAATCCTATAGACATTGACTTTAATAAACCAAGTGTAAAGATGAACTATAATTTTTTACGTAAAAGAAATAGATTTATGAACTATTGTTAGGAAAAATGAACATTATGAACTGTTTTTGTTTCGTTATGCAAATTAAAACTGACCTACCCCCGATGTGTTCATCACCTGCAGAAACCCGTCACTCTAACTGTAATCGTCAAATCTTGTGGTACGACCCTGTCTACGTTGTGTTTATATTCAGGTTATTTTAAAGTTTGGTGCAACGGTAAAAGTTTGTCAGGTTTTAAGATTTTTAGCTTTAATCTTATTCTGACGGTTTCCCTAAGATGCGGTATTCCGCTGCCAGTAAATGAAAACTAAAGAGGTTTGTTTAAAACAATTAATCCATTATAAAAGCATTTTGGCCATATACAATTTATGAACAATTAAATCAGATAGCCCTTAAATAAGATACAGAATAAAAACCCTAATTATTACATTTCATAAAACTTAATAATGTATCCCATTTGCACCAACATCTGTCTGCAACTGTATTGGTGACACTTTGCCTCCCAAAAATACCGCCTTTTTTATAATTAAGTTTGGTCTGTGACCACACTCTATTTTAATTGGTTCCCCGTTAATCTGTAATTTATTTTGTTACATATCGCCCAATTTTCGTGTAACTACGTGTGATTATTAAAATTATTTATCATTTTAGTTAAACCACTCCATTTCACAATAATTCGTTGATTTCTCGACCGCAATAAAATTTAAATGACAACCCTCAGTCGTAATCCCAGTCATATATAAGTTGCCTGACAAATATCTATTGTGTAGGTACCGGACCTTTTGAAAGAGTACATGTCCTTATTACCTAACTAAAGGCGTAAGGCCCTTAATAATTAGTTTGGGCATAGATGATATTGTCACGAGGGCACCGAGTCCTTGATTAAAAAGGCAGTCATCATGATTAATTAACTATTTATTTACACAACAGTTATGCAGTTTACATTTAAACATTAAATACCCAGTCTTACCTTACTTATATTACTTGGCTTCCTGTCTATGGGGCGGAAAAGTGTCGGCGTGCGATCTATTTGGCCGGTTCGGGAGCCGGGCGACGTGCCCGCCTGGCTGCGAGAATCGTGATGTCGCGCGCCGCCAGCACCGCGAACCTCCCAGCCCGACGTCTGAGTTCCCCACTCTCTCCCTACCATTGGGATAACCAATAAGCGGGGGAAACTCAGGCGTCGGGTCACGTGAAAAACCACCCCCCGGGACAATATTATAATATTGTAGATTAGTATTTTTGTATAAATATTAATAGCTATTTAATTGCATGATTAAAATATAGATATTTATTTTACCTATTATTTTATATTTGTTGTTTTGTTGAAAATAGCTAACCTAGACTATTGAAATTAGTAGGTAATCAGGACCTGTACCCTTTCAAAAGGCAACTTATTTATGACTGAGTTTAAATTTTATTGCGGTCGAGAAATCAACGAATTATTATGGAATGGAGTCTATACTCCTATGAGACAAACAACGTTCAGCCTGGACGGCAAGATTCGTAGGAAATAAGTCATCAAGGTGAATTAACTGTGAGTGTTATAAAACCTACTAAGTTGTCTACCAAAACTAGTGCTAAAAAGTTTTCTACCAAGTTTATCATGCAGAAGGTTGTCGCCACTGTCGTGGGTCAGATTACCCACTTAAATTTAAATATTAAATATTTTATTTTATGAAATCAAAAAGCAAATTCATTTAATTTTAGATAAAATACGGAGATCAGGGTTTAACCAATTTCTTTATTAAAAAGAGTCAAGAAAATTAAAGAAAGAAACAATAAAGGCGTTTCTATACTCGCGCATAAAAAGTTAGAAGCAGTAAGTAAACCAATGAAACAACAATATTGTAGTACCACCCATATCCTGTAATTGTTATTCTTATTCTCGTTTATAATTCTAAATAGCAATATCAGGACATTCAGGAAGCGAAAAGTAATAAAAATTCGTAGAATTGTGTTTATCTAAGCGCGTGTAATTACAAAAATCCATTAACTTTGTTATTTTAAATCGTAGGAAAAATGTTAATGTTTATTCTGACCCCTCCGTTTAAGTTTACCGGAAAACGGTTGCTCTAGCAACCAGCATCCAAGAGGCGGTCATTGTTTCACATCCGTCCTTTAAACCAATTAAAATTAATAAAGACTCCTTAAGTAGGCGGTCCTAGATATTTTTTCATCTATAAAAACTCGCTAGGAGCGACTGAAAAATCATAATTCACTTCATATTAAAAGTTCTTCTTGAATAAGGAACTACCCGATGTAGTCCGCCAGTGTTTTTATTCTCCAAATAAAAGTTCTTTTCTTAATGGTCAAGATATGGGAATTGACCAAGAGTTTTATTAAATACAATGTAGCGTGAAAAAATCAAAGTATAAAATACCGAAAATCCGAAGGGTTCACCGTTTGTATAAACAAGCCCAAGAATGCATTTTAAAGTAAACTTTCGGTGTTTATTCGTGCGTTAGGTCATTGACTGTGTGTGGCGATAGAGGCAGAAACAGTGTTGTTCTTATTTGGGCTTTTATGTAGGTTAAATGAGATTCAGAGACATTTATTTTATTGAACTCACTGATATAAAGAAAATACCAAACTAATCACCCAAATTATGTATTTTATTAAAGTAGGATGATGTTTGCAGTACATAATATAATAGTACACGATTTATGTAAAATTTAAGGATAATGAAAATATATAAGCAGCACAGAAAGTTTCCCCTAATTTATGTAACTTGGATTATTGATATTTAAACTATGTATGCAGTACTATTAATAAACCGGAAATATAAGGCATATTAGATAATACCCCGCAGGGATGAAATTTAAAACAAATTCAGAAAAGGCATTTAATTCTAGATATCCCGCAGGGATGGAATAAACGGAAAATTAAATAGTTCATAACATGTATTTAATTATGGAAAACCCGCAGGGAAATAACTAAAGAAATATTAGTAGTACAGTAAAGTAGGGGAAACTAAATACGGAAATTTGAGCATGTTATATTTTATTAATTTTTCAAAGAACTAAGTAGGAAAATTGTGCATGTATTATTTGAGATTATTTGATAATATTGGACTAACAAATGCATTTAATAATAACCGTACATTTTAGGTATGAATTGTATCGTATAAATGTTTGTATTAACAATTTTACAGCAAGTAAAATAAATGTATAAAAAGTCAATCACCAGTGGGTTATTATTTTCATCGACCAGTAAATAAAAGACTTTAGTAAACATTTGAGTAGGTTTCCAGAAAATTGTTTAATACCAAACAGAGAATAACAAAAAGAACCCTAAAATAATATTAATATCTTGTACGTCAATCCACTAAAAAGCTCCCTTCCAAACAACATCCTAATATTATAAAACTTTTAATTATTTTAATAATTAATAACATTATAATAAAGTGGGTGGCTACGACACCACATTGAATATTTCCGAAGATTTTGAATCTTTTGCGAGTTAGTTTTTTTGCAGCTGTCAGGTTAGTTGTTAGTACCAACTTTTGAGGTTCGATCTTTATCATATTTTTGTCTCATTAACCATGTACACCAAAAAATGGCTCAACGTAATTCTACATAACTCTTTTACTGTGTTAAATTATTTGCATACTCACGTCAGAATCCTAATATTATGAAATTAAAGATAAGATTATTTTTTGTCTCGAGTATATCAAATTTATAAAAGCGGTGATGCAATCAAAAAAGTTACAAATGAATTAGGTAATTATGATGAAGTACTTAGAAATTTGTTTAGTGTTAATTAGTTGTGTTAGTGATATTCTTTGTTTGAAGTTGTTATTAGTTTTTCCTCCACCGGCAAGAAGTCATTATACCTTGGGCAATGAGTTGGGAAAAGGTCTTGTCAAAGCTGGCCATGACGTTACCATGATATCTAGTTTTGAAGACAAAAATCCACCAAAAGGTTATAAGGAAATTGTGATATCTGAATCTTTCTTTATGAAAGAAAGTGAGTATTGTTTAAAATAACTTACTTTGGTTTTTTATACTATTGTAACGAAGTTATTATATTTCTCCAGGGGTTTTTAATATTTTTACTAAATGTTATATATTTTTAAAATGTTAGTAGGTATGCGTGCCCGATTTTAACTTTCTTATTTTTCATGCTACCACATTTATTCTTCGCCACGACGCACCCATCTACTTCTAGACCACAAGCCCGCTATTTCCCCTCGCCGACTTCATCTGTAATTGCTTTATTTAGTTTATTTTACCGTATACTTACTGCACGTTCTGGTTAAAGCTTTACATTCTTACTTTTACACACACATTTTAGGTTCTGTCTTTCTTATAAACGCATCGGGTTGCTCATATGATTTCTTTCTCTGTATAAGGGACCGGACTGCATCAGGAAAACCCCGAGTAGTTCTATATCATACTAATTTCAGTTCAATTCTACACAGTGTTGCCAGTAAATCATCATATGGGATTTTAGTATTGAAAATACTACTAGGTTCGTATATACGGGTCTGTTTCATGAAAAACAAACGACATGCAACGGCATGCAAGAGCGTAACGCTAGACTCTACCTCGTCTGCGGTGTAGGTAGGTCAAGGTTGCATAGCCCAAAATTAAGCGGCGTCGGCTTTAACAGAATGTTTATTTAGACCAAATATTATTACTATTTTACTATATAGATTAGTATATAGTATACCAGCGCATATGGATAGGTAAACATCCGAGCAGCACAGGATCGATGACATCATCTGCTAAGTTCGGTGGCTATAAAAGTGTTAATATTGTTTTGTTTTGGGTTTCGGCATTTAACAGTTAGTACCTATTATTGAATCGGCCAGTACTTGTACGGTTTACGTTTTTAGTATTGAAAATACGTCTGGTTGCGTATATTATTACATTACTATTTAAATATTATACTGTGTGTTTGAATTTTGAATATAACTTTACTTGGACATAATAAAAAGTAGATTATCTTTATTATTGTTCTACATTCTTACATTATTAATGATACTAGTTCGATATGGACATTATAATGAAACGTGTGCAACGTTAAAATTAAACGTGTGCAACGTTAAACCACGAGGCGTCAGCAGAGTCGCCACTGTATGTGGTAGGTATTTTCAATACGCCTATGATACTTGCGTAAGATGCAAGATCTGTGAATTTTTTTTTATTAATAGCTTTATTCGAAGTTTGACTTTGGCATCAAGTTCTGCTTCGATCGAGATGAAAAGTAAGCAAAAAAATAGTAGTCACGTGATTCGCATTATCTATTATTTTAAGTTTGTCCAAAAAATAATTCAAAATTGAGATTATTTCTGAAAATATCGAAAAAATTTATTAAAAAAAGTTTTTTTTAATGCAGTTTCTAGCCCACATGCAAAATTTTAGCTGCATAAGATAATTTTGATTTTTTACCTATATTTTGTAAATTGCACCACTTTTGCAAAATAAGACTCAACGCAACCTACATAAAACTTTTCAGTTTTTATTTCAGATACATTTTCTTTAAAGTAGCGCCATATTAAATGTGTGTTTGTCTACAAAATCAAAATTGTGCTATTAAATGCATGTGATGCAAAGTTCATTTGTTTTTGAACCTGGATAAGGTAACTTCATAAAATAAGTAATTTTGAAAACGTGGTTTGTGTCTGAAAGTAATACACCTTAATATTAAGACAAAAAAGAACACAGTGTCTTCAGTAAAGTGTTTTAAAGTGGAAAATAAATTTTAGTTTAACAACGTAAAGTTTATCTATTTTCAACGATTTAATTTAAAACCCCTATATTATAATTTATTATTTAGCTATGTCATAATAACGTTAACGTGTATTACTTTCAGACACAAACTACGTTTTCAAAAATACTTATTTTATGAAGTAACGTTATAAAGGGTCAAAAAACTTTGCATCACATGCGACCAAATTTTAATAGCCCAATTTTGATTTTGTAGAAAAACACACATTTAATATGACGCTACTTTAAAGAAATATATCTGAAATAAAGCATTGTCAAAACTAAGAAGTTTTATGTAGGTTGCGTTGAGTCTTATTTTGCAAAAGTGGTGCAATTTACAAAATATAGGTAAAAAATCAAAACTATCTTATGCAGCTGAAATTTTGCACGTGAGCTAGAAACTGCATTTAAAAAAACTTTTTCCAATAACTTTTTTCGATATTTTCAGAAATAACCCCACTTTTGAATTATTTTTTGGAAATAATTAAAATTTGACAGATAATGCGAATCACGTGACTACTATTTTTTTGCTTAATTTTCATCTCGATCGAAGCAGAACTTGATGCCAAAGTCAAATTTTGAATAAAGCTATTAATAAAAAAAAATCCATAATGATGCGGACTTTACTGGTGACACTGTATATCGAAATAAATAGTTGTTACGGTTTAAATTTGATCTTTTACAAATAATTAAGATATCTGCAAATTTCATATTTTTCGTACTCAAAGTATAATTTTTAAAATGTTTTGAGGCTTTTGTCCTTCAACTTTATATAATTAATTTTACTACAAGTTCTTAAAACAAGTTAACCGAAATTATTGTCTATTTTTCATTTTAAACAGGAAAGTCCATTTTTAGAATTTGTAACAGTCAAGCCAAAATTTAAAGCTTAACTGTAAAGCAGTCCAATGGTTCTATGTTATCAAACTTGTAATTTGAAATTATTTACCTGGTAAAGTCAAATTTATCTAAGAACTCGGCGCATCACCTGTTATTAATGGCACCCTGTTGAAGTCTGGTCAATTTTACGTTAAGCGGTTAGCCACAGAAACAGAAGCGGACTAAGATCTTTTACCTTCGCCTTTGCCATCTGTTAAATTTTGTAAGGAAGTCTTAATATTTTGTAAGGATATAGCGTACCGGGCGATTCAATAAGAAAGGCAGCGCAGTGAAGAAGCTGCACAATAGGTGACTGCATCAGATGGATGGGAAAAGGCGACCAGTTGCCTTGAATTCAATTAATTTCGCCAAATTAAGGTCATTAGCCCTTTTCAGTTGTTCAATTTTCTGCAATACCGACATTTTAATTAATTTACGCTCGTAATACAACGGACCATAAAAATAGGAAATTATTACAAAAAAACAGTACAAAAAAAATTGATTTTGATCAATGAAAATACCCGAAACTCAAATCAAAACAATACCATTGACTTTCGACCAACCTCTGAACTATTTATACGCTGGCTGCGCAGTACAGCTGATGACGAACAAAGCCCATACCACGCTCGGATTTTATTACAAGGGACGGTTCAACCGCCCATACAGCTGCCGAAACTATTAACTACTTATGCAATTTTTTCGACCACAGATTAATCAGTTTTTGATCAGACATTGAATTCTGACCTAGGTCACCTTGTTTAACGGTTATGGATTACTTCGTTTTTCCTCATTTAAAAAACACTATTTTTAAAACACCTGTTGCAAATTTTGAACAATTACAAGAAAGGATTATCCAAGAATGTGGTAACATTTCTCCAGAGATGCTGGTCAACACTTTCGAAAACATGAAGAGACATGTGAATTTATGCTTGGAGCATGGCGGTGACCAATTTCAGCAATTTATGTAATTATTTTTCTTTTTCTTTTTGTATATTCTTACTTTGTTAATTTTGTAAATAACAAAAATAAATTTGTATTTGTCTACTTATTTCATTAGGGGGAAGTTGCCTAAGGTGGGGTGGACGGTTAAGACGGGGTATGTGGTTTATTCTTAACAAAAAACAAGCGACATCTATACTAAAATAGCCTAAATAGGTTTCTTAACCGAAACGCACCACCGATAAAACTTTCTGAGAAGATATCTTTGTTTATGTATTTGATATGGCCGAAATTGAAAATTCAACGGTATCGCTGTTTTGTTCTGTCGGTATTTTAAAAGTGCTTGTGAAGTAATTTTAAAGGAGATTAATAAGGTAAATACTAAATATAGGACTCTGAGGTTTCCACAATATGGTTAACATTATTTATTTGATTTTAAGCCATTTTTTAATTAAAAGTTGAAATAATCGCAAAATTGTATAGAGCGGGTAAGATGGGGTAAATGGAATTCGGGTAAAGTGGGGTGCCCCGTCTTGTCCGACTTTATTTTTATTTTTTATTTTTTTAGGTAATGTCTCCAAACTATAATATAATTTCTTCCCGTCGGGCGTCGTTCATGGAGTAGGTATTACCTACCATGAAACTGGCTATTAAAGAAGTTATAAATGGTAATATGGGTTATTTACGTGCATCAAAATCATTCAATGTTCCTCAAACGACGGTTAACAATTTACATGAAGAAGCTGTAGGGAAACATGTATATTTAGACACATCTGCTACTACAAACTTTAGAGAACGGGTTTCTGTTGGAACATAACCTGGTACATCAGGAATGAAAATATGAACAAACCTATAGAGGTTAATACTCAGCAGACCCCACTAAAGGTAGAATTAACTTCTTCTTTTTTAATTCCCTAGTAAAAGTTCCTGAAACACCACATAAAAAACTGGAAAATACAACTTGTCGCGGCAAAACGGCAGTTCTTACTTCAACGCTATATAAAAATGAATTAGAGGAGAAATAAATAGTTGATAACAATAAAAAACAGAAAGTGAAAAGGCGTTCAGTAAGGTAGAAAATAATATTGGGAGCAAAGGTAAAAGAAAAATGCCAAAGAAAAACACAAAAACAGAAAGTACTTCTGAGAGTGAAACAGAGAAAAATGCCTTCTGCCAATATTGCGACGACTTGTTTTCCAAGTCCAGAAGTATGGAGGGGTGGATCCAGTGTAAGAAGTGCAAAAACTGGACACATGAGGTATGTGCAGGAGTTGAGCCAAATGATTTCGATACTTTTAGGTGCGATTTATGTCAATAATTTAAAGACTTTTTTTTTAAATATTTGAACCCTATATTTTATTATGTATTTTTCGTTGGTTGTTAATATTAAGACTATCTGCTGTTCCATTTAAAGGGTCCAATGCAAAAAGTGCCTAAGTCACATTTTCGTCAATCTTGAACTATCAGTGCCATCTGGGTAAACTTTTTGTAAGCTTCCTGTCACTATTTTCAAAATTGTTGTAAGATGTACCTAAGTGATTATATGAATTTTTAAAAAAGGTTGCCAGTTCAGTGCAATATGTGCCTAAGTCCAATTAAATAATAATATTGCTGCAAAATGTGCCTAAGTGAGCATTTCTTCATGGTTATAAATGTCTGACTTCAGTGCAAAAAGTGCCTAGTCCACTGGCATAGTATTCCCGCGCAATTTGTTGTTTACCATCAGTGTTTTCAAAGCAGTGAGAGAAACGCATGTGCAATAATGCCTATAGGCAATAATGCAACAGGTGTTACGCGTCCTGGTTTACAAAGTGAAATGGATGAAAAAAGAGACTCACACACTGATATCTATGAATAACTTGGTGTTTCTTTGTATGAATAACTTGTGTTTCTTTAACCTGTTTTTGTATCTTTAAATAAAAATATTTTAAAAATATGTAACACTTTTTTATTAAAATTTCATTAAATCCAAAGAAAAAAGTGCCTAAGTCCATTTTCGATTTTTTTTTTTCGAAAAGTACGCCACTAATCTTATTTCTGTTTAAAGCCTATTCTAATTCTAATTGCAATTAAATATAATGTGTAAAAAAATCAAGTAAATGTTCGCAAAGGTAATATTTCCAGAAATAAAAGAAAACTTCAAACGCCTTTTTCTCGAAAACTGCAAAATGTGACTTAAGCACTTTTTCATTGGACCCTTCATTTAGAAGTAGTAACTTTATAAAAAACACGCTTCTTTAATATACGCCATTTTACCCGACGGGAAATCCCATCTTATACGCACATTCGGTTAAATGGGGTAATAGACACTGTTTAAAGAAAATGCATTTTTACTCTCTTTTCTCTTAAAATAGTTTAGTTTAACAATGATTTATAGATAGTATATAGTATTTATAGGTAATCTACTGACATCAACGAACATAATATTTAAATCCGGACATATAATATACCTTTTAATCCTAAGTACCCCATCTTAGGTAAATCTCCCCTACTCATTACTTTGGCATATCATATCATAATATGAATTTTACAAAATTTTTAACCTAGATTTGGTTAGATATATCGTCCCCATATCATTGTGATCTAAACCAAGCAATACGTTTTTTAATCCAAGCCCTCTTTGGTTCAAATAATTTTTGCTCGCACGGTATTTTCAAATATTTTTAGGAGGTCATTGACCAAATGACCATATAAAAGAACCGACACTGGGGCCTAATACCTAAGAACAGCTTTTCATTTTTTTAAATCGTATACAATCAAGTGGGGGGGGGGTGTCAAATGAAGGGGGTAGTCACATAATACATATCACATTTTTTATGTCGATTTTTAGTCACAAAATGAGGTTTTTATGAGCTTTCAATAAAATAAAATTGGGTGCTCTCTCACTCTCTTATTATCGTAAAAAGCATTATTCTCAAAAATTTATAATAAATTCATGGTAATATACACCAAATTTTAACCTGCGTACTATTATTGTGTAAGCCTTGACCAGTGTTTTACGTCTTACATCAATTTGGTGAAGAAATATTTATTTTCTTAATTTTAGATAATATGGAAATAAACCACTTTACCATGCATAAAATTGAAAATACGTCTGCCGCATTTCGGCTTCTTCTGCTGAATGATATGGGTAACATGATGTCCGATAAATTTTTTGAAACTCCTGAAATACAAAAGTTACTAAACTCCGATGAAAAATTTGACGTGGTGATTATTGAACAGTTTTCCAACGAAGCCATGAAAATTTTTGCTCATCACTTTAAAGCATACTTGATAATATTTAGTTCGGTGGGTTCCAATAGATGGATTAACAATCTGGTTGGCAATCCAGAACCGTCTAGTTACATTCCTGATATCTTTTTAAGTTTTACAGACGATATGAGTTTTTTACAGCGCGCATATAACTTATTTTTTGGAATACTATTGAATCTTTACTCTTATTTCATATTTTATCCACAACAATACGCTGCCATGAAAAAGTATTACCCCAATTCCCCAGATCTAAAAGACGTACAATACAATGTGTCTTTGGTGCTTTTAAACTCACATGAAAGTGTCAACCAGCCGGTTCCTCGCGTACCAAACATGATCGATATCGGTGGTTTTCATGTAAATGCACCAAAGGAACTACCAAAAGACCTCAAAGACTTTATGGATAATGCTAAAAATGGTGTTATTTACTTCAGCATGGGATCCAATTTTACGCCATCGGACATGTCTCAAGAACAAAATGATGCAATATTAAAAGTTCTTGGTGCTAGAAAGGAGATGGTGTTGTGGAAGTGGGATGAAGAAACTTTGGAAGAAAAACCTAAAAATATGATGACATCTGAATGGTTTCCACAGCAAGCTGTTTTGGGTAAATTTATTTATGAGAAAGAACATTGGTGTTCAATAATAACAATTTCTATAATATGATGCGGACTTTGCCGGTGACATTGTTTAAAGTTATTTCATCTTCCCTAACGATCTCACGGTGAGCGACCATTAGAATATTTCTTAAAGTAATGCGATTTAAATCCTGCAAATTTATATAATGAGGTTTTCGAAGACTTTCTCTTCAAGTGAAATAACAGAGACTATAAGCGACTTCCGGGTATAATAAAAGTTGTCTCAAACTTGCTTATTTTAAATAGAGCACCCTGAATATGTTATTTTCTTCATTTCCAATAACTTTTGATAAAAGTTTTTGTATCCTACTCTATTATTTTCTGAGAAAAAAATTGCTTTTTTCTACAACCGTCAAAAAATGACAATGTTTGCGTATTAATGTCAGTTTCTAAAATAAGACTTTTTTTCATTGTCAGTATCTTTTTTACGTTACCATGACCCCACGCGTGCAAAATATTTTGCGCAATTAGGGTGCAAAATATTTTGCACATCATATTATACCTACTTTGAATTTAATTATGGCCTGTTTTGAAAATCTTATTGACATTTGCCGAAAAATTAACCAAATTCATTTTCTATTAAGGTAGTGGGTACACAAGAATTAAACAAAAATCCAGTTAAAAAATATTTATTATTTTATCAAATAAATACACTAAACGTAGAATTTCTGAAATATTTGTACTAAAAACAGTATGGTTTCCTTTAACAGTGATTGTAATTATTATTTACAATATTAACGTTAATTTTGCAACCACTACAAGATGTAATATTTATTCCTGAGGAATCTGCTACTCGGAAGGTTGAAATTACATTATTATTATTCGCTTTCGAACTAGATGGAACTGGATCTGCATTTAAAGTTTCGCAATCAAGAATTTTATTTGAAATATTAATTTTATTATTTATTGAGTCCTCCACATATCCTTCGGCCACGGTTAAAGATTTCCATCCTCCATGGCGCTTTAAAGTAGTCATGTCACCTCCTGCGTTAGCAAGAAGTGTTGCAGACGTCCTCCGAAAGCAGTGACCGGTATATGATTCAGGATTCGCTATTCTGAAATATTTTGCTACGAGGGATGGCATTTTTCCAATTAAATTAATTCCAACAACCTGGTTAAAGCCTCTATTGTTTTAGATATATATTTCAGAAAAAATCGCCGTGACGATGCATAGTATGGACGAAGAGCTGCATCGTTTCTGTAAAGTTTGATATATTCCAGTTTTGAAACTGTAAACACACGTTTGTTTTTGTATCGGGAACTTTTACTATTAAAATTGAGTCTTTGCCCTCGATATCATCCAGACTCATTTTTGTTAACTCCTCCCGGTGACAAGCACCCGAGATACCCATAATCAAAACAATCTAAAACAATAAGGTATTCTTTATATTATATAAGGTAATTACCTTCACTAATAAATAAATGTTATCATCTGCCTCAGTTAAAAAAATTATTAATTTGCTCCCGCCTTAAAACCATAGACTTCTTGACTTGATGTCCAACTGAAAGTTTTTTTAGAAACGGGGCCAATTTTGGAAACTTTCTTATATCCACGTTTTCCTTGACATGAAGTGTTGACTTTAACATGGAATATATTTACCATAATGTGGACGATTTGACTTCTTTCGATCTTCTTGCAAGATATACCAGTAAAATATTTTCGGAGACTTTTTTTACGTTTTCTGTCAAACACCATGTTTTAAATTGTTCATACTGCCTTTCATACTATCGTCTGGATTTTTCCGGTAGAATATTCATTGTAACAAGTTTGGCTGCATCTGATATTTCTGCTGGGGTACAGGATAAGTCATCTTCACTTTCGAGACTCTCCATTAGTGTATTAGGTATTTTACTTTAAAAAACTAGGAATATTTAGCACTCATAATTTCGATAATGAAAGTGAAAAACGTTTGTTGTCAAATATATTGGTTTCCGTAGTGATATCTGGGACAGAATCGACTAACATGTTTTTAAAAATTAATTTGCATTAAATATTATCTATTATAAAACAAAATATCGTTTTATGGTTTTAGTTTAATGAAAGTAAAGTCGTTGTAGAAAAAATATTGTTTGCAACTCTTATGCGAAATTCTTTGCTCATCTCGAACAATTTTTTGACTTGGCTGCACCTCGTCAAAAAATCTTTGTTCTCGATCACCAAAGTAGTATTTCGCACCCTATAGATACAAAAATAACTATTTTTCTAATTTTGGAATATCTTTTCTACGATAAAAGAGTGAAAATCGAAATACCGGAGGTGAAATTAGATATTTTGATAAAGATCAAAAATCGTTACTTTTTCAATCCCCTGTATCTAAAATTCCATTTTCGTCGCTTCATTATTGATTACCATAATATCTAATTCCACAACCGGAATTTTTAGTTTCACTTTTTTTATCATTTAACCGATATTCAATTTTAGGCGACATCCTGTCGGTGTTTGAGAAAATCAATTTTTAACAAAAGTTATTGGAAATGAAGAAAATAAAATCAAATTTTTTTCCAAAATATTTTTATAGACGGTCGCCGTAAGACATCTTGTATTTTTAGTATTCTTTTTGTATCGTTTAAACCAACGTAGTATAAGTATCAACAATTATTATTGACAATCTTGTCCTAATTAGGTTAGGTATATTATTATTTTTTTAGCCCATCCAAATTGCAAACTTTTTATAACCCCAGGAGGATTACTCAGTATTACAGAAGCAGTAGTTCTCGGAGTGCCAGTCCTTGCAGTTCCTATTTTTGGCGATCAAAAATTAAATGCTGCCAGAGCTAGTTCTCTTGGTTATGGCAGAAACCTTCCTTTTACTCAAATAAATGAAAGCAAGTTGGCTGAGTTAGTAAATGAGTTGTTAGAAAACTCTAGGTATATAATATATTTAAGTACTATAATATTTATAACTACTGAAACTGACCGAACCCCGGTGTGTTCATCACCGGCAGAAATCCGTCACTCTAGCTGTAATCGTCAAATACTGTTGTACGACCCTGTCTACGTTGTGTTTATATTTAGGTTCTTTTTAAGTTTGATAAAACGGTAAAAGTTTGTCAGGTTTTAAGATTTTTTAGATTTAATCTTATTCTGATGGTTTCCCTATGATGCGGTATATTCCACTGCCAGTAAATGAAAATTAAAGAGGTTTTTAAAAACAATTAATCTATTATAAAATATTTTAGCCACATACAATTTATGAGCAATTCAATCAGATATCCCTTAAATAACATACAGAATAAAATCCCTAATTAGTACATTTCATAAAACTTAGTTTAAGATGGTCTGTCTCCCATAATTTAGCCCATTTGCACCAACACCTGTCTGCGATAGAATGGTTACACATTTATCTGATATTACCTATTATGTCTGCGACAATAATAAGCAACGTTGTTTTACCTTTTGTTACCAATTACGTCTGCGACTGTAATGTTGACACTACCTCCTAAAAATATTTTTTTTTATAATTACGTATGGTCTGCGACCACACTCTGTTTTAATTGGTTCCCCGTTAATCTGTAATTTATTTTGTTACATAAAATAAAGAAAAGCCGAGCGACTGGTGGTCTTCAGTAGGGGACACATAAGTAATTCCTACTGTCAGACATTTCAAACATATAATTTATAAAAGTGCAATAAAAGCTAGGAGCTCGCCCACTTTCCGGATGTGTCACTTTTCTTCTCAAGTGGGAGTTGTCGCCATTAAGGATGCCAATCCATGTCCGACAATATTACCAGAAAGCCGAACGACTGATGGTCTGCAGCAGTGCTCACACAAGACATTCCTGCTGCTGGACATTATTTTTAGGAAAAACATATCACCCGTTTTATAAACACCAATTATAAATTAACATTCTAAAGGCAACATCATACCAAATAATTATAATCCTTCTGAAAACTTCACTTGTATATTGTCAATAAAAGCTTGCCCTTAATTAACCCTTCCCCATTTCCTTACCTATTACTGCAGATTATTATTAACTTTAGAAGGTGGCATTATTACTGCCTAATAACGTCCAGCCTGTTCTCAAGTACCACAAAATAAAACACCCCGGGAGACAACAACATCTGTTACTGTTACACTAAACAAAAAGGTATGCGTCTGCGACTTTGACCCATATTTTATGACCCTTAGAAAGCAAAAGTGTATTGATTTTTGTTACAGTTACAAATAGTACCGTTAAGCTTTGGCCCCCGTACCTTTTTATTTTAAAAGAATTAAGAGCCTATTTTGTCGTGCAGACTTGGCCGACTTTATTTGCTATTTAGACCCCCCCCCCCCTTTATTTACGGCTTGATAATTTTCTGATTAGCACTTTTGATAGAAATATTTGTAAGAATGAAATTGAAGTAAAGAATATTTAGATTTTTATATGGAGCGAATAAACCCGCACAAAGCCGAACAACCCCAACCCGAACTACGCGAACAACTGGCAGCAAAACGACCTTAACTTGTGATTGGGAAAATACCGAGTCTCTTTAGCGTTGTTTTTTCGCTTTTATAACTTCACCCCGCGAAAAATAGCCCCGGGTCTGGGGCGTTTCAATACAAATAAAATATTTTTAAAGAAATCTGTACAACGTGGAATTACATCCTTTCAATCCAAATTACTGAGGTAAATATTGGAAATTACAGTTATTAGTTCTTTATTTTTCTAGTTTCACAAAACAATTCCCAAACGTGACGCCAAAATGACGCCACATGTCAGTGTTCTAGAAAACATCTTTTCTCGGTAATCTATTGTCAAAAAGTTACAATTTTGATCCTTTAGTATTATTTTAGGCACAAGATACAAAAATAACTATTTTAATAAACAGACGGGAGTGTATTTGTGTGAAAATTACATAAATTTATTTTCAACCAATTAGAAGGCTCCCTTTTGTTTGCGTTGCCTATAGCAACGGGAGATTATCGCGATAATTTTGTTAGTTCCTATTAACTTAATGAAATTAATAAGTGATTCTGTCAAAAATGAAGTGCTTTATATCAATTGGCAAAAGTCACTCAGAATAAAATCAAAATACATTTTGTTGCTAACTTATAATTTTTATTGATACTAACCAATTAGCTTTACATATCGAACGCCGGGCTAAAAGAGACACATCAAAAATTTAATTAAACTCATCGGAAATATGTTTTGTTAAGTTTCATTTGAAACTATGTAGACATGTAATTTCAGATGTTATGGTGGAAAACGAATTAATATTTTTAATGTTCCTGATATTTAAGTAATAAACCTTAGATACTAACAAGTAAATTAACTTCTATTGTAAAAATATATTGCGTCATATTTAACTAAACTCATCGGAAATATGTTTTTTAAAGTTTTATTTGAATTTAAAACTATAAAGACATTGGATTTCAGATAACAAATTTGTTATTTAATGTTTCTCACATTTTAGTAATAAAAATGAGTTACTAACGGCTAACATGAACTTCATTTCTAAAACTCTAATTAGTTATAATTAACTAAAGCCGCCGGAAATATGTTTTTGTAGCATTTTAGCAAAAAATTACAATAAGAAAAAACTCCAATTTATGAAATTTTCTTACCGAATCTCCCACGCAGCAGAATTAATTCCCGATAATTTTTTTCTCGGATTTACTCATGTTTTCGTTGATAAAAAATTATCCCGAGTCGAAGACGACCATTCGTGACCCTGAAAAAAATTATTGGTAATAATTCTGCTGCTAGGGAGATTATAAGTGAAAATCAACCCTCCAGACAACTTTGACTGCGAAATAAACAACATTGGCATAAATAATAATTTTCTACTTTTTACAGTGTCTAAGTGTTACAGTTAGCTTAATTTTTCAGTTACTATTCAAACAACTTTCATTTTAGTAAAACATTTTCGTCAAATCATTAATATTACAAATAAAATTGTTTGCTTTCTGGTTAACTTTTATTGTTTAAAATCTGCCAGCAAGTATCCAATAAAAAGCAAAGTTGTGCAATTTTGACATGACAAACGAGCCGTCAAAAAATTTGGAAAATTCCTAGTAATAATACGACCAACAATAATAATCGACTTTAATTTGATAAAACAAATTGATACAAAATAAATAATAAGATAGAGCAAGGTGAAGTTTAGCAGAGATTAGGGGAATCTCTTACACTGAGAAAAAAGCCTTCTATTCCTTATAAGAATTCACATACTTTTTATACAATTGGATCGGTAAATGGAACAAGGGCCCAAATTGGAAAACCAAAATTTTTCAGGAGAGACAAAAAACTGAATATACAGAATGATTGGTGTAAAGGTGAGTTTACTACCGAAAAACTAAGTAGTGCTAGGTGATACAAAATGCTTTTATGAGGCGCCTTCAGTCATTTCTAAATATTTATAAGAAATTTTTAGTATAAAAAAGGGTTTTTTGGGCCCTTGTTTCATTCAATGAAAATTTTCAGAAAATAAGAACATGTTTTCAGAAAAAATAACGATTTACTTGTTCAAATACAGTTTAATTTATTGTTTCATTTATTAAAAGAAGACTTTATCCATATTTATATGCCATATTAACCATCCGAATAATCATCCTGATTTCCTTGCTATGCTTTTAAGCTGTTATAAAATAATATGACTGCAGGATTTTCAAGATATTTTACAAGTTGCAAAGTATTTTGCAACTTTTCCTTTTTAATTGGCAAACTTTTACAGCTACATTCCCAAGTTGTAACTGAAAAACAAGTTTAGGAAATAACAGGTTAAAATAAGTGGGTATATTATTAGCTTTACCTTATAATGATAACTAAAATTGCGTTGAACTTTCGGTTGTCTTCTGGTAGTTTTGCGTTTAGTTTAGATGATGATGTTTGTGATTAACCGAAACGTCGGATCAAAAATGTAATAACACCATCTTGTAGGGGAGAAAAAGTGGCAATGAGAATGTTAAATTTATTTTGACATGTACCTTCAAATAGAAACATAAATCAATTAAAACGAAATCGCGAAAATTCGGTTTTATCCAAATATCTTCGGAAGCATTCGGAATATTTCAAATTTGAAAACATGACGTTACAGGATTCAGTTATGCGCAACTTTTCTCTAATTTAACCATCTCTGTATCTCCTATATGATTTACGAGATACCTGTAGAGTGCGTTCTTATCTGGAATACCCTGTATAAGCTATAGAGTCAATTAAATTGAATTTGTCATACCTATACTAGACGCATTTTTCTTGAATTTGTCCTTTTTTACTTTACAAGGAAGGTGGCAACCCTACATCTACGATTAACAAATTTGCTATAAACAATAATTTCTCTTATTATAATCAAAACTTTACCTGCATTTGAAGACCGTGGAACGAGCCGGAACGTTTTTACCACGTTTGGAAACATGGGGTTCCCCCGAAGCTCTCAATCATTTAGCTTTATTTTGTTTCCACTCCTCAGGGTGAGCTCTCCTTTTTAACACAATAACGGAATCATCTGCATCATCGTCACTCATTTTTACACTTAATTAGAAATAAATGAATGTATATTTACTATATTTAATTAACAAAACAACCGAGTGTTTACTTATCTAATTTATCCAAAGTCAGTGTGATGACATTCCAATCATTCCATGCGGCATACAACGGCGATAACTCTTTGAGACTGTTTACCGCCGTATGGAATGTCATCACACTGACTTTGGATAAATTATACCGGTAAACGTCAACAAAACAACTAGTATTGTAAGGTTAGGGTTACTCATTGCAAATCATGCATGCATGAGCCGTGGAACATGGGCCCAACTACATCATTTGGGCCCTTGTTCTATGATCCACAAAATAAACAGATGATTTTAACCGTATTGGGTGCCATTTCAAGGGCCCATGTTCCGTTCACTGATGCGTCCTGAAGAGAAGTATCGCAAAATGCGAAAATACGGAAATCGAAAAATTAGGTAGATGGACCCTTGTTCCACGTACCGATTCAATTGTTTAATACTATATGTGACAGCGACGCGCTTTCCTACTGTAAGACAACGACAATCGCTAGACCGTTGTGTAGTGATAATAATACGGTAATATAGCCAAAATTAGTTAGTTATGTTAATGCTACTATAGAATGGCTTATAGCCATTATTTCTCTGAATACTGACAGTAATAAAATTATCAAGTTCTATTGGAAATGTAATCTGGTTTTATATACTGTATTAGTTCCGACTGGCAGTTGTCATGAAACTTGATATTATTCATAATAATATTTTTTGGTTGCTACGGTTATTAAAGCATATACTTACCACTAAAAATCAGTACTGTAGTTCTCTAAAATTTAAATAGCTTCTAGTTTAATATTGTTCTTATCGTGTAACATTGCATATGATTATGTATTATGCAACTTGATTTACTGAGATGGTAAAATGCGTCCATAGATTTTAAAGTCCAAAACTCATAATGGGTTGTGCGAAATAAGAATCTTCTATTGCTTTATCTGACATGGAAAGTTTATAAAAAAACATAAATACAAAGTAAAAATAAATTAATTGAAACAGGTATTGGTACGATCAATAAAATTCAATTTCAGACAGGACAGCTAGAAGACTCCGAAAAACGATGTGACCTGCGCAACAAATACGTTGAAACTAATACTACGGCGCGCGGCAATTGCCGATCGCTAGGAACCCTCAGCAACATATTGTGTATTATAGGTTCTAACGGACACAATTCGTTTTTCGGGACGCTGTTCTGCTTTCTTAATTGTACCTAGAGAAAGCGCTTTACTGGGAACAAAATGCGTCGCATTGAGCTGCTGCATTTAAAGTAGTTCATTATTCAACAAGACTGTGCTGCATATGAAACTGATTACTACCAATAAAAACTAGCAAATCTGGAATTGATTTATCACTAAAGCAGTAACGAATTTACAAATTTGCCGCTTGTAGGCTATTCAATTTTTGCCCCCCCTACGAGTGACAGCTTGTGAGTTGTGATACAGGTGAAGCGTTCAGGAAAGAAAAAGCCCGCTGCAGGCAAAATGCGCCGCAGGCGAAAAATTTTTAAGATCACGCCCAAATTTGGTCAATAATTTTTAGTAAATATTTTAAAAATTTATGATTACCTACTTATTTTATTGAAAATGAAATTTCTTTTTGCAGAGCCAGTAAAGTTCCAACTACCTTTTTTTATCCCCCCATTCACAGACACGGCCGACAATAAAGGTTATTTAAAAAAATACCAGTCAACCATGAATAAAGATTGTACCATTTATTTCTGTAAGATAAAAAAAAAATTTGGGCCAAATTTGCCGCCCCCTAAAATCTGCCGCCATAGGCTCCACCCTACTCAGCCTACTGGTAAATCCAGCACTGCACTAAAGAGGGTTTAATACACTAGCAATTTATTTAATATAGGCTAATAAAAAATAAGCTATCAATACAAGCTTTGTCTTAGCATCAGTGGCGTATTTAGAATATTGCCACGGGGGGGGGTCTATACCTTTCGTGTTATCTATCTTTCTTTCTTTCTTTCTTTCTTTCTTTCTTGCTTTCTTTCTTTCTTTCTTTCTTTCTTTCTTTCTTTCTTTATTCCTTTCTTTCTTTCTTTGTTTCTTTAAAAAAGCGCCGCAGGCGAAATTTTTTTCGGTGCCACGCCCTATTTTGAACTATCAAAATTTATAATTTCTATGTTTTGATAGCTGAACTCAAAAAAGGAAGAAATTAAGAAATTTTTAAATATAAACGCAATAATGGGAATATATATTTTTTTAAATATTTATGTTTAAAAATATATATTTCTACATAATATGACCGATTCCGAAAATTATTGGTTTTCAAGTTATTTTTGCCATTTTTTTTTGCCAAGTTTGGCCATGTTGTTTTGTTATCTGTGACACAGTTACTTAATTATTTGTAAAAACAAAGTATTGCTAATAGTTCTAGTTTGCAAAAAAATTACAAAACTAAGTGAACATCATTTCAATTTTTTTAAATTAAATAAATTAGACACGCAGGTAAAAAACAAGAAAAAAATTGAAATAACTCGAAAATCAGGCATTTTCAACAAATTACCTCCTGCGAGGAATTAATCGAATTATCAATCACCATGTATATATTATTTTACTCACTTAAATTAGAAATTAAATGCAACAAGGCATCTGATCTGTTCTGAGTTTTTTTTAATGTTGAGCCCACGGGGGGGGGGGGGGTCCAGATCCCTCGGACCCCCCCCTTTAAATACGCCACTGCTTAGCATACCTGTCGAATCAGATCATTTTTCTTAGTGCATTCTGACACGTGACGTTTAGTTCCAAAGGTATTCGAAAAACACCGAAAATTCTAGTTTCGGGTTTAATTTTTTCCTAGCTTTATTAACAAAGATATAACATGTTATCATCAAATATTGATTATGGCGTTTCGGGTGCCATAGTCAAGTGGTGGAATGCCGATGTTGTCTTTTGAAACAGTTAGTCATTTGAACATTTGACTGTGCGAATATGATTCTGGAATATTCGAAATTCGTATACAATAATTTAGTTACAATAAAAAATTTATTTTAGTTATCGAGAAAATGTAAAAACTAGATCCGACATAATGCATGATCGTCCCATGAAACCAATGGATACAGCAATATATTGGATAGAATATGTGGTACGGCACAAGGGAGCGCCACATCTAAGAGTAGCTGGAACTGACTTACCTTTTTATAAATATTATATGTTGGATATTGTTGCCCCTCGATTAATTGGATTAGCAATAATAAAATATTTGCTAGGAAAAATTTATGGATTTCTACGTAATTTGAAAAGATTCAGGAAAACCGAAACTGAGAAAAATACCCTATCTAAGAAGAAAAGAGAATAATTTTGGGCTGTGATATATTTTTATTATTGTAAAGTATTTATTAAACAAAAAGTTTAAACATATAAAGTACTGGTCACTTATATTGTTTTTAAATTAAATGCTACAAGCAATAATCAAATTGCATAAAGTATATTTATGTATAAATTCAAGTCGCCCTGATAGGCCCCAGTGGCGTGAAACGAGTGTCCCTGTGCAGATCCCTATGTTACATGCCTATATCCCTATCATTAAATTGTAAAAAACTATTTAATCTATAATTTATTTAATTAATATACTCTGCGGTGGCTAAATGAGCTACGCTCAAGGCCAAAAAAAAAAAAAAAAAAAAAAAAAAAAAGTATTATTGAAAAAGCAAGAATAATATGTTTAGTAAAAATAGGGTGGTCTTATGGACAAAAAGCTGATCATCTTAGAGTATCTCGAAGTACTGTACAAGGAATTGTAAAAAAATGGCGCTATCATCAAACACTGAAACGTCTGTTGGGTCTGGTTTAAATATTAGAAAATCATCAAATGAAGAAGAACGAAATTTGGTGCAGTATTTAAGGCAAAATCCATTTAAAACTGCAGTATCCGCTATGCACATAACAGGTTTCCCTGCTTCATCTAGAGCTGCGCAACGCTGAGTAAGACAATGTTCCGAATTAAGAAATCGAGCAGCTGCATCCAAACCGTTTTTAAAAAATAGTGATAAGGAACAAAGAATTGGGTTTGCTATGCAATATGTACCAGAAAATAATTTTTTTTCTTTTCCGATGAGAAAACTTTTCAGATAATGGAAGGATTCGTGTAAATAGACCACCAAATTCCCGATATGATGAGAAGTATACTCAAAAAAAGCAAACCAATGGACTTTTCTCCGTTAATGTGTGGGCATGGATAAATGTTTACGGTGCAGGTGTATGTGCATAGCGGATACTGCAGTTTTAAATGGATTTTGCCTTACCTAAATACTCCACCAAATTTCGTTCTTCTTCATTTGATGAATTTCTATTATTTAAACCTTTCAGACCTTTCAAGTGTTTGATGATAGCGCCATTTTTTTACAATTCCTTGAACAGTACTTCTAGGTACTCTAAAATGATCAGCTTTTTGTCCATAAGACCACCCTATTTCTACTAAACATATTATTCTTGCTTATTCAATAATACTTAAATGAGGCATTTTTAAATGAAATAAGCTGATAATGACAATGTTCTTGGTAGTAGGGAAGTAAATTTCTAGTAATTAGTCTTAATTGGACACTGGGATCTATGGGGTTAATCAATCTCTTAAATAAATTTTCCATGACGGCTATGTAAATTAAGGGTCTTTCAGCAATACCTTGGGTTCTGGATCTGATCTCGTCCCATAATGCAATTTCATAATCAATGGGCAAAAAATTTAATCTTAAATGAAAAACTAGTTCGTTCCAAGTGGATATAGTGTTTCTAACGGAGCGGTATCAAATTAGTGCATCACCTTCGAATAATTCATGGGAGAAATTTAATAAATTTTCGCTAGAAATTTTGTAAGCCGAGCAATATTCTTCAACTTTTTCTAGAAAACTATGTAGGCTTTGATTTTTACCATTAAATTTAAAATTTAGGCGATTAAAAGGGGGTGATCTATAATTATCCTGCTTGGCAAAAAATTGGGAATTATTAGATTGTGGAAAATTTTGATTATTATTATTATAGGGGGTGTGTTGAAAAAATGGGGGGTATTGATTAGGGTTTAAACGGTTTGCAAAACTATTTTCTATCCCAGTATTTTGAGATATATTGGGCGGTATTTGAAAATTTTGAAGACTATGATTGAAGTTTTGGTAAGTCTGACCATTGTTCCAAGTAAATGTGTGACTTTCACTAACATTTGGTCTGCCATTAACAGGGAAAGAGGTAGGCGGTAGTTGGGGAATCAAATTACCTACTTCGGGTTGGGGTAAACTTAAAAAATTTTGATTCAATTGGGGAAGTGTTGAATTTATTGGCAAGGGCCCTAGCAAATCGTCAATATCCTGGAGTATTCAAATCAAATCAAATCAAATCATCTATTGGTGTCAAATATACATATAGTACTTACACAGGTCAATACATCAAATACATTATGCAATACTCTATAATTTGGTGTAATCTGTAGAGTTTGTATCAAATAAATAAATAACTTAGTACAATTATTATCGATAAGATTCTAATAATTATTTCACAGAACATACAATTTTAAAATAAGGCCGGTGGCCACAGGACAAGTTGAAAAGAATATCAATAAATATATAACAGTTAAATAAAATAGGCTGATTGAGCGTCAAACAAATTAAAAAACAGACTTATACAATAATATAAAACATACAATAGCATAAAATGCGCCTATTTTAACAATACACTCCACAGCACATCTAAGTCTACCATTCAGAGTTCAGGAAATCATCCACTGAATAGAATGCTCCGTTAAGCAAAAAGGATCTTATACTATTTTTGAATTTAGGAAGTGGCAATTCTTTTATATTACGTGGTACTTTGTTCATAAAATGGATGCCCAGATGGCATGGACCATTCTGGCAGCGTTTCAACCTCCAGCACTGAGGAACAAGGTTTTGTTTGTTTCTTGTATTGTAAGTGTGTATAGAGTCGTGACTTGTATATTCGTTCAGATGAGTCTTTACATGACAAAGCGTTTCAAAAATGAAAAGTGATGGAAGTGTTAAGATCTTGTTCGCTATAAATGCGTCTCTACAGCCATCCCTGTAACCCAGACCAGCAACCAACCTAACAGCCCTTCTCTGTAGACGAAATATTCTCCCGGCACCAGCTGCATGACCCCATGCTACTATGGCATAACTTATATGTGAGTGACAGAGGGAGAAGTATGCCTGTCTTAGGACCCTCCGGGACACACACTCCGTCAGATTCCGCAAAACAAATATATTTGTACTTAGCTTTTTTGAAAGCTGGTCCGTGTGTATGTCACAGCGAAGCCTGCAGTCTAGGTAGACACCCAAGAACTTCACAGAGGAGACTAAGTCTGCCTCAGGTATCTCTCTCATTGAAAATATGATTTTTTGGGTTTTATCTGTGTTTGGAAAAAGCATGTTTGCATTGAACCATGACTCGGCCCTATCCAGAGCCTCATCCGAGCTTGCCCTAGCTGTGTCAAGATTACTGTGCTGGGTAGTGATTGTGGTATCGTCCGCGAAGAGCGTGTACCTGGATGAGCAGTCCGTTCCAGGTAGATCATTGATGTAAATTAGAAAAAGTAGAGGTCCCAGTACCGAGCCCTGAGGGACTCCAACAGTCACACATCTCTTACCAAACTCAACCCCATCCACTCTCACACTTTGAGTTCGATCTTTAAGATAGCTCTCGACAATAGATAAACTTTTGGGGTGGAAGTTATAGCGTGATAGTTTTTTTAGAAGCAAGTCATGGGAGACGCAATCAAACGCCTTACTCAGATCGCAGAAGACCGAGGCTGTATATGTGGACTCATTGAAGGCATCGTGGATGTAGGAAACAAGGTCCAGAATTCCCATGGTCGTGCTTCGGCCTTGTACCGCTGTACGTGAACAATTTTCTGAAAAACTTAGGTTTCTATTATGGTGAGTTTGGTCTAAATATTGAGGTGTCAAAATTCGGTTTGTAACATAGGGGTATTTTGCATTATGTTATTGCATTGGTTATTCATTTGGAAATTGTCATTGACAGTGCTTTCCCTAATTGGGGATCTGTTGAGAGAAAATTAAAGTAGATTTGAATTTCGAAGAATACTGCTATTGAGCTGGTTATTATTATTTCTAGGGGATAAACTTCGAGGTGAATGTTGGGGTACAGATTCTTTAGCCGATCGATGGACCATCGCGTCAGTTTGCACAACCCTTCCAGCACTTCCACTGGCACGATGCAGTTGCTCATCTTCGGCAAAAGAAACTCTTCGAGGAGGGCAATTTCTAACAGAGCTTCCAACATCGCTCTCGGGGAAACTGTCCGGAGAACTTTCATCAGAATTCCTTAATTGTACCAAATTGACAGCATTATCTTGAGCTTTATGATTTAATTCAGTGATAAGGGATATAGCTTGAGATAGTAATTCCGTTTTTAAATCCTGTTCCTCTTCAGTGCAATGAGAAACACAATTTAAACGGTTTTTGACATGAGATAATCTTAACATTGCTTTCTTAAAATCAACATGGCGTTTATCAGAATTAAAAATATTTACCAATCCACTGAGTATTACTAGCTTTCGGCGACAGATGTCAGCATTTTGTTGAAAATTTAACGGTGATACATGATAAGAGAGGATAGAATTATTTTTAATTACTTTTTTGCCTTCAGAAGTTCTCGCAGAAGAGACTTCAAAGTCCTGACATTAGAGCTTGGGTCTATCTCGAGACCTCTTACTCCCAGTTCAAATACTATTTCGTCCTTCCAAAGGTAGTCAGGATTAATTTTTGACATATTCATAAATTTCCAGTGTACCTAAAAGCTTCCAAATACAATTAAAATTATATCACGGAGAAGTATCCTTGATATACAATCAAAGACACAAAAAGTCAAAGTGGAAATGCAAAAGATGAAATAAGGAAAAATTATAATCTGGAAAATGTTGGAATAAATGTAATTGTGAGAAATAGCGGCTCAGCTCAATCAACGTTTTTTAGGCCCCACGTTGGGCGCCATTTGTAACCTTAAAAGTTATTATTTTTTTTATGTTGTTTTTAAGTAACTTTGGTGCTCCAGAAACTTAGTTAGGGTCGTTTAGAGAGCCAAATGTCGTGAGGTTCTTATTTTTATTTTATTTTCCAGATTTTTTTAAATTTTGGGCGCCAATCGAGAGAAGATCTCGATAAAGAGAAAGAGTAAAGAAAGATAGAGAGAGAATGTGGAATTATGAGTTAAACCAATATTAACTGCACATAAGGTACCTAAATAAAACACAATAAAATTCGTGTGATAAATAAATTCTATTAAAAGTAATATGTGTTTTAATAAACAGTAAATGTAAAAAGAAAGAAGCTCTAAAAGCATCAATGCTAAAAGGGATAACTACCCTACATAAATAAAATACAGTAAAATTAATATCACAAGTTAAACTAAGTTTAATTTTAAAGCGGTTAGGTATCAATCAGCAATACATGCACAGTAAAGCAAACTACGCATTAAGCTATAAGATACTCATTATGTATTAAATGAAATCCAGGCTCAAAAGCTCAGTACAAAAAAATGGGGCTAAACCCTATATAAATTAAGTAGTACCGGGTGTCCCACTAAGAATAGCTCTCGGCCGTATCTCAGAAAGGGTTAGTCGTATGGCCTGCGAAAAAAAATTTTTTTTGTAAAAGTGGCCATGAGAAGTTGCTGGAAATTATTTTTAAGTTCCTCGTTTCGCCGCAAGAGGGCACAATTAAATTTTTTTTTTTTAATTCTAAATTTTTCCGAAAATTCCTATATTAAGGTATAACTCTTATTGCATCATCGAAAAGCTTAGACAATTCTGCATCATTTTGGTTTAAGGCTCGTTGGCGTACCGACCTTGATAAGAGTGGGGGAAGCTATTGAATGTGTAAACATTAAAATCTCTGTGACTTCTAAGCGACTTATCCGATTTTACTAAATTTAAGCTTGTTTGGAAGGGAAGGGTAAGTATCCTCAATCGCCGTATCCAACAGTACACGATAGTGTTTAATACAATCGCTAGAGGGCGCAATTTGAAATAATAACAGTTTTTTCGATTTTATCCCGAAAATTCAAATCATACGGTATAACTATGACGTCATAATCGGAAAGTAGATGAAATTTGCAGGAAAAGATGTGAAGACCGCTGTTCGATATCCTTGTTCGAGTTATCGCCAAAGTAATAATTATTAATACAAATAGCGCCCTCTAGCAATTTTATTAGAAACTATCGTATACCATTGGATACGACAATTGAAGGTACTTCCAAACAAGCTTAAATTTAGTAAAATCGGATAAGTCGTTTAGAAGTTACAGCGATTTAAATGTTTACACTTTCAATAGCTTCTCTCACTCTTATCAAGTGAAAGTGTAAACATTAAAATCGCTGTAACTTCTAAACGACTTATCCGATTTTACTAAATTTAAGCTTATTTGGAAGTACCTTTAATTGTCGTATCCAATGGTACACGATAGTTTCTAATAAAATTGCTAGAGGGCGCCATTTGTATTAAAAATGATTGTTTTGGCAATAACTCTGAAACGAACAAATATATCGAACTGCGGTCTTCACATCTTTTCTTGCAAATTTCATCTTCTTTCCGATTATGATATCATAGTTATACGGTATGATTTGAATTTTCGGGATAAAATCGAAAAAACTGTTATTATTACAAATTGCGCCCTCTAGCAATTTTATTAGAAACTATTGTGTATCATTGGATACGGCAATTGAAGTTACTTACCTTTCCCTTTCAAACAAGCTTAAATTTAGTAAAATCAGATAAGTCGTTTAGAAGTTACAGCGATTTTAATGTTTACGCATTCAATAGCTTCCCCCACTCTTATCACGGTCAAGAATGATGCAAAATTGTCTAAGCTTTTCGATAATGTAATCAAAGTTATACCTTAATATAGGAATTTTCGGAAAAATTTAGAATTAAAAAAAAAATTTTTAATTGTGCCCTCTTGCGACGAAATGAGGAACTTAAAAATAATTTCCAGCAATTTCTCATGGCCACTTTTACTAAAAAAAATTTTTCTCGCAAGCCATACGACTAACCCTTTCTGAGATACGGCCGAGAGCTATTCTTAGTGGGACACCCGGTACAATATAAAGTATACCACCAATTAAAATAAAATAAAGCTAGAAGCTATCAAGTAACGGTCCACCCAACAATTAACGCAAATCTATGCTTAAAGGCTCAATGAGAGATAGGGAAAAAAAGCAAAAAAAAATTGAGTAGTATAAGGGACCATGAATCAAAATACTTTAAAGCTTAAAAGCTCTTAGGCACGGTTTCAATAAGCAGTAAATTTTAATTCATGGTCAAAGTCTTACTAAAGAGGGGGGGGGGGCGGGGAAACACCAGATAAAATTTAAATAAACTCAAGTGTACTAGAAAATGAAAACTTTTAAGGCTCATGGTTCTTCGGTGAATGTTGTTCTTAATATTCAATGGTAAAGTAGGTACTATAAAGTATGTTATAAATTGAGTAACCCTAAAACTTAGAGCCCTTAATGCATAAATAGTACAATAAGTTAGGAAGAGAGGTATTGCGAGGTAAATACTATAAAGTATCTTGAGTAATAGATGTGTTTTGGACTTCCATTGCCTTTAGTTTTTCATATCACAACGTTTCAACTGGTAAGCATCTCCAGTCGTCTTCAGGTGAATACTGGAAACCAGCTCTTGAAGGTGAAATTTAACGCCATTTCAGACTCGAAGGGAATTTCGCTTATTAGAAGTTTTAATCCGGGTAGTCCCGCAACATAAAAATGCCTTTTTATTCAAACCAGTTCATGCCTTCTCTCACACAACCTTTTCTGGGCTGGCACCAGATGTAGAAAAGGACGAATTCACATTCCACTGTCACTTTTACTGACCTAGACCTTACAAAAAACGAAACTCAAATCACATGACCTTCGATGAACTATGACGTAGGGGAAGCAAAACGATGAAAATTTAAACCGGAAAATCACAAAATCAACCCCATTTTCACGCTTACTCTGACAGCCAGACGCATGGAACTAAAAAACCGACTGACCTACTAAATAAGAAAAGGTAAAAATCGATATTCCCATAATATGAACTGATGATGGTATATAAAGTTGCCTACAAATTATGTTAAAAGCCTGTTTAAGTCTCAAGGTTCCTCAACCAAAGTGAATTACCAGGGGCGTAGTAGGAAATTTAACTATGATGTTTCGATAAAGTTCTTTAAATTTTAAAAATAATTAGATATTTATGCAATTACCAACATTAGTTCTAAGAATCACGAAGTGATTGTTACACATTACCTCTTGTTGGAAACCAATTACGTAAAAAAATAATGCCAGATTATTTCATGTTCTAAAATCAACCTATCTACCTATCAGGATTATTAAACACATTTAATTTCCTTAGAGCAAAATTAAATTGTGAATATGAATAATAAACAATATTTTAGCAATTACATAATAAAAGTGATCTAAAAAAAGTCGTTTAAGGTGATAAATTATGTCTCCCCATGTCCCCGTCCTTTTTCCATGCAAACTATAGTACGCCTTGTACTCCTACAGTCGCCTGTATCATATTGGGAGTGATTTCTTGGACACAGTTTGTTGTTACTGCTTCAAGATGTTCAATATCCTGAAAAGGTCTATGCTCATACACCATTTCTTTTAATCGGCCCCATAAAAAGAAGTCCAGGGGTGTGATGTCAGACGACCTGGCTGGCCAAGGAATATTTGAACGTCTGCCTATCCAACGTTGCGGAAATACTTCATTCAAATACCCAGTTACTGTGTTGGTACTATGGCATGGAGCTCCATCATGTTGATACCAAATTATACGTGTTATAGTTAGTGCTAGTTCGTCAAGAAATTGAGACAACTGGTTCCTTAAGAAGTCCAGGTAAATGGAAGCATTTATATTTTGTCGGAAAAAGTCATTATCATCAGTCATCATTAAAAATGCCACACCAAACATTGGTTTTAAATGAAAATTGACTACGGCATTCGATTAAAAAAATTTGGATTGTTGTCACTCCACCACCGACAATTTTGGGAGCTTACCACGCCGTTGGAAGTATACATAGCTTCGTCTGTAAATAATATTTTTCTTGCAAAAAAAGGATCATCTTCACACTCGCCTTGGAACCACACGCAAAACAGGAAACGGGATTCAAAATTTCTGGGAAGAAGCGTGTGAATGTACTTTGGTTTGTATGGATAAAATTTATTTATTTTTAAAATATTATCAGCAGTAGACTTTTTGACGTCAACTGGAATATTTTGTGACAATTTTCTTAAAGACATTTTCGGGTTTTCGATAACCGCTTGAATTATATTGAATTGATTTTCTTCTGTTGTGGACCATTTGTTGTGTTGTTTCTTAAATACATTGTCAACGAAACCTGTAGCTTTAAATTTATTCATTACGTTAGCTATAGTGGCGCTACATACCATTTAGTCAGGGTGTCTATTATTAAATATATGAGCGGCTTCCCCAATAGGTTTATAGTGATCTCCGACGGTAAGTACAATTTCTATTTTTTCCTGCAGCGTTAACTTTACAACCATGACGAAACTAACGAAAATCTCTTGTTAATAAGTCGAAAAATATTAAATGATTTTTGACTAACATTTCAATATTTGTTACTATAGTATTGCACATAGTTGTTGCAAAATTGTTGCAGGTAAAAATTAAAGAAATAAAATAAAAAAAATATTTTGCAAAGGCTGTTTGATGGTACCCTGTAAATTAAAATATTTCAACGGAAAATTGTATCTGACCGCGTTTTGCAGTCCTTAGTAAAATTTTCTAATAACAATTTGCTCCAAAATAAAAATTGAGGGTACTTTCCTCTTAACGTAATTCTGTATTTTTATATTTTTTTGCCGCCCTGTACATGATATATTAAGATTTGATATGTCAATAATATCTGCGCATCAAGCAAAACTTTTATAAAAAATAACTTTTTTTCGTAAAATCAACAATAAAGAAAATTCCCATATGTCTAGAACTTCTCTGGACTCGCTGTATAATATGTAGGTGGACTTGTGGTCACGATGATCCCGGGTTCAATTCCAGACGCGTCTTTTTATTTTATTTTTAATATTTCGTTATTTAGGTAAGTACTAAAAATTTTTTAAATTTCGGATTCTTACAGCGACAATCCTCGGTACGAAAAAAAACGAACTTGGGTTGTGATTGTGAAGAAACTAAATTTATTTTTTATCACGAATTGAAATGCTTTACAATTAAAGGTTGCTAACAAATGGTTTGGTCAAAAGTTCCGAATTAAATAAACGAACTCGAACAATAACATTTTCACCAATTCATCAGCTATCAATGTAAGAATAGTTTTTTTCCTTATGTTTAAATTGATTGAATACATATTTTTATAGGACAAACTTGGAATAGTAATTTACGTTACAAGACCGGAAAGTAGTGTTTTTCAGGTCAAGACAAGCATTTCCAGGGCGAGCCGTAGGCGAGTTGCGTGACATACAATATTTTTTTAAGACCGACACTTCGATATACTTACATTAAATTATTTTATTTTATATTATTTTTAAATGCGTCGTAATTATGACTTCTCGTAACGGGCTTTTAATTTTACTGGCAATATATTGTAAGTCGCTTTCCTTGCTGCTTCCAAAATTTCTTCTGAAATCTCATTTTCCGTGTCGGATAATTCAAAATTTGAATTCATATTGAATATTGATACGAAAAATTGTCCAGAAAGTGTATATTTTCTGGTCGGTTTTAAAAAAAGTATATTTATCCCACATTGCACACCTTTGCTGTGCGATTTTAAAGAAACGGTGCTGACAGGTTCAGTGTCAATATCAATGTCATAATATTAAATAAAATATATTTCAGTAACGAAAAGTCGTAGCAAATCGAGCGAAACGGCAATGGAAATAGGACGTCGAGCACTATACGATGCCATCTCCAAAAACTACCTATCTATACGATAAAACGGAAATTTTGCACCATTTATTTTTATTTGCTTGTTTTGGTCAGTTGTTATAATGGCAATTTGGCGATATGTTTCCCCTTCACGTTCCGCAGGAAAAAGCAATAGTAAACATAAAAAACAAGAAAATAAGAAAATAAGAAAAATACGTTTTTAATACAAATTTTTAGTATCAATAATAGATGCTTTCTCGGCTGACGATTAGCGATATGTACCCATTCTAGTTATATTAATATAACTGAAAAATGTTAATCGGCGTGCAAAAGGTTTTAGTAACGGATATTATGCCTAGATATCATTGTTCGGAGGTCTATATCGGATTCCTGTGGAAGTGGAAGTGGAAGTGGAATCGGATTCCTGTGGAAGTGGAAGTGGAAGAGCGACAACGGGCTTCGGGATTCATCGTGAATATTCGTAGCTTGTCGCTAGATTTGCTTTTTTGGGTCAATAAAATAACATAAATATAGCAAATGGTCAAGAGAACTCGTAAACAACAATAAAATTCTTAATTTGAAGAAATAGTCCATACTTAAATTGGAGTTGAAAGTATGAGAAGAAAGAAAAACACTAAGTCTTCCTCCATAAAATTTAATAGAATAAAAACTCTAGTTTAAATGGTCTCTACATGTTTCGAACATAGAAACGTTCATCATCAGCTGATGGTGTTACCAAAAGAGATAATTAGAACCTTAATGGAGCTTTTATGGACATAAAAAACTTAGAAAAATATTTTTAAATGTAGAAGAAACATGGCATGAAGAAAATCGACAATGGTTGAACCATACTGAGCATTCAAAAAAGTTATTAAAGTAGGCCTAATCCAACCAAACTAAATGGGGAAGAAGAGAAAAAATTCTTTATAAGAAGGTGTCGAAAATTATTTAATTTTTAATTTTTGAAAAACATATCCAGCATAAGTCAGACATTATGAGGATAGAAGTGCAGTAGCACAATAATGTTAGGTAGACATAGTTTAGCCGATTTAGTCCTCAGTACCCCAATACTAATTAGTAATAAAATAAGTAGACAAATACAAATTTATTTTTGTTGTTTACACAAAGTAAGAATATACAAAAAGGAAAAGAAAAATAATTACATAAATTGCTGAAATTGGCCACCGCCATGCTCCAAGCATAAATTCACACGTCTCTTCTTATACCATTTGTTGGCGTATTTTGTATTATTTCACGAACGTTTGCAACAAGTTCTTCTGTTCTTACCAGATGGTCTTCCTGCTCCTTTTTTGTGTTATATAGAACCTGTTTCCCTAAACACAGCCACGGTTCTTTTCAGGCAATGATAAAAATCCCCAGCAATAAAAGCAACGTTAGGAAAATGTTCGTGAAAATCGTCCATGCACAAACCCGGATTGTATTGCCACTCAACATTTACTCTAACCCCGTCTCGAAAATTCACTTTAACCATGAATGTTTTGTGCTGTTCTGTAAAGCCCAATTGTGTGAATTGTTCAAGAAGTTGAAAGAATTAGCGATGAATCAAATTACTTGTAACGACGGTCAAAGATGACGGAATAACTGATTGATTGTTAATTCAGGTAGTTACTGACACCCAACAGGTATTAAGCTCTACGGCTAAGCATTACGTCCTTAGATGCAAGGCCCTCTTTGATGTAAATAATTTTTGCTAGCACGGCACATTTACTTGTCCAGTATCCTTAAACATTGTATGGGTATTCTATCCTAGATAAGATAATTGTAAAAATTGAACTTGAATTAAAATCGGTATTCCGCTTCTGTTCTAGTTAAACCCTTTTTTTTCTGAGGGTCAACTTAGTTGACATATTTAGTGGAAGAGAGTGCGCATATCCCTTGTTTATGTTTAGTAGGTTGCCTGACCTATTTTCTCTTTTTTCAAATTTTTATTCTTAATCATAAAAACTCCTAATGGTATTATTTGCAGTATGCCCTAGTGTACTTTACACTATCCAACGCCCCATTTCTCTCCAAGGGTCTCGTAAGTTTGTTATTTTTTAAATAGTTTTGCTGTCAAATTGGTCAGCCATCAGCTGTTTCTTATTTCAACACACGTATTGAATTGAATTGAATAACAAGTACGGAAAGTAATACTTTTTCGCACGCGAATTCAGTTGACCCGAACGACGCGGAGCGGAGTTCGGACAAGCGGTCAAGGGCGGGAAAGACACTTTACGCATGAGTTAGGAACATTAATTTTTCTACGACCGTATAGATACTTATACAAAAAAGTATACCTACATACCTACTTATTTTCCAAAAATTATTTTATTTCAACATATAATATATAAAATTTTAACTAAAAAGCTACTGATTATTATGAATGTTAATATTCTCTTCCTTATAGGTTTTCGCCCCTTTTATTACACCATGTAACAAAATGTTCGTATTGCTTTTCATGCCTTAGTCTGGATTTGGCAGGTAACAGCTCGGAATATACTTTATTTGCAGCCTTCAAAATGACTTCGGGAAGTTCTTCGTAGGATGAATCCATTAAATATTGCTTTGATTCGGTTTAATTTAGAAAAAGACTATACTGTCACTTCGAAGACGCTTTTTAAACAACTTTGACGTTCTATTTAAACAATGACACGGCTTGGTAATCATAGCAAATGATATCAAACCACCCGTCACAGGTTGGTGTAATAGTTATTTTATGACATGACTTTTAAGAAATGTACAGGGTTTTATAAAAATATCTTCATTATTTTATATTTTCAAAAAATTAAAAATACAACAAAAAGCTAGAAAAGAGGTAGATTTTATTGAATGGACTATTTCGGATTTTGTAATTACTTATTTACCTACTGTTACAATAGTTATAACTTCCGAGGTAAAAAACTATCTAGGTAATAAGGTCAAAATTTGCATACATTTTCGCACTACTAACTAAACCAAAATGCGTGCGGGAAAATTGGTTAAAACGCACGGTCGTAGAAAAATATAATTTCACAGTTAGCGAGAATAAATTGGTCGGCTTAAAGTTGCGCTTGTCGGCGTCGTCGTTAGCGCCAGCGTTGCATCGTATCGTTGTCCACCTGCCACCTGCCCACTACTAACCTGGTCGTACTCCTGCAACATTATTTAATACATTTAATACTAGAACCTTGGAATTAGCAGCCTCATGCTAAGAACCGGTTTCATAAACATCAACCGATCTACAAACGTGCAAATTTTAGTAAATCACGAGTTTACCGATAATTCAATTGTGTTAAAAAATTAATTTTACTTGAAAAAATATTTCCAATATACAGGGTGATCAGCTAAGGGTGCGGAGCGGCCATATCTCGAAATTTTGTGTTTTATGTTACGATTATAAGGTAAAAAAGTTATTAATAAATTCGGCAAAAAGAAAAAAAAGAATTCAATTAAAAAAGTTCCTAACTTTACTGCTCGGAGACGCATTTGCTGTCATGTAACCAATAGTGGCTAATTTTCCCATATATTTCATATACAATGTTAGTCTGAAATATGCCACATACAATCTCTGTTCAATAATCTAAAAATAGGGGGCGCTTGCACTTCCTAACATTTCATTTGCCGGAATTACTAGAAGATGTTCCTTTAAAAATACGACGACATATTATGTGGTTACAGCAGGATAGGTGCCCAGCCCATTTTTCCCTCATAGTACAAAACCAGCTAAATCTTCAATTTCCCGACCGGTGGATTGGTAGAGGCAGTTTATTTTCCTGGCCACCTAGGTCCCCCGATTTAACATGGATGGATTTTTATCTATGGGGAAGAATAAAGAATATAGTGTACAAAACTCGACCAACAACCCGGGAAGATATGACTACCCTTATAGACCAGTGCCATTGAATATCAAACTATATAAGAAGGCCATATGGGCCGATCTCCTAAAACTGCTACGTTAAATTCATAGATGGCACAATGAGTTCACCAACAAGAAAGCGACTAACCTTTTCAGTGCTAAATTCAAACATTGTTCTTTATAATATATAGTCGTCTTAGTGCAAAAATTCATTAAGTCAAAATTGATAGTTTTAGACACTTATTGAGTTTTTACTTTTGTGATATTTTTTTCAATATTGTATCGGTAGAAGACTTAGTCAAATTTACAAGAATCTCAAAACCTGGAAATATTGACTTACTGAGTTTTTGCATTAAGCCGACGATATTATAATTATTTTCGATTGAAAAACTATCAGACTGAGTGACGCGATATGGCTGGCAACACGTGTGGCTATTTTTAATGTGGGAAGTCGCCTCGCGCCTTCCCAGGAATAAGATTATTTCATTTACCGGTAGAAGAAGAGAGGCAGGTGCAATGGATCGTAAGTAGTGGTAGGTATGCAATTATGTGGTCTATATATTAGCAGGTCAAAAATTAATAATAAATATAAAATAAAACCTTTCTTAGTTATACTTGCTGTCGCTTTTTATCTACCTTTATTTGTTTAACATTTAGCACCTAATGCAACGGTAAAATCATTGTGAAAATCGGTATAATTAACCCCGGAGTAATCAGCGTACATATTCTCTCTCCCTTCCTTCAAATATGGCCTATAAGCTGCAGAGGCTATTCTGGCCAGGTACCGTTCTCAACGTACATATTATTATCAAAAACATACATTCGGGTGAAATTGAGAACCTCCTATTTTATTTTCCGTTAAAAATGCTTGAATCCTTAAAAATTCCAATAAAATACGATATTCGGCAACACCACGACATCACATCAGTGAATTTGAGACATCTGTTGCCAAAGCGCTGCATTATATCGACAGATTTAAGGTTAGAGTTGCGATGAACTCCACAATGGCGGCCAAACCAGCTCCAAGACGTCAAAAAATGGGTTGTCAACTTTTCTCGAACATCCGTCATTATTATATAGTTTGATATTCAATGCCAGTGCTGAATGAAGCCTTTGAAAATGGTAAAAAGTGAAAAAAAAAATAATAGTAGGATGAAACCCATTGGAAAAGAAAGAGAATAGAACAAAAATGAAAGAAAAAATAAATTACGGGCGATCCGAAGTCGGGAAGGGGGGAGGGGGGGGGGGGGGGGGTTTAAGAGTAGAAAAGGATTTATATCGATTTTCGGTAAAACTACAAGTCCTATGGAAAAACGTTAAATCGCAAAGTTGTAGGTAATAAAAAGATCTATAACTTTTGTATTTATACTTTTTTCATATAACCTCAAAATGTATGTGAATAATTCAAATAACCAAGTTTTTGGTTTTTTATTTTTATCTTTTACAAAAAAATTTTTTATCCACGAAATTTTGTTAAAACTTACCTTTTTATGTTCTAAACACACTGTAATTTTTTTGATTTAAAATATTTATTTTTTAACCTTATTTTGACTTAATATCGAAAAAACACCCTAATTTTCAATCGAAAATTCTCACGTCAAAATATCTGCTTTTTAAAAAAGTCGGTGGGCTTTTTGTTCGTTGAAATCTCTACTTTCTGGCGGTGTTAAAAAAAATATACATGGTAATGTTCTCAAAAAAATGCAAAGAAACGAAAAAAACTCGAATCCGAAATATTTTTTTTAGATCAATATGTACAATTTTGAGCTATTTATTAAAATTTATACTTTTTTTTATCAATGTAACATGGAAACTTACGTTTTTCGAGTAATTAAAGTATAAATTTTAATAAATAGCTCAAAATTGTACATAGATATTTCAACGAACAAAAAGTTCACGGACTTTTTTAAAAAAGCAGATATTTTGACGTGAGAATTTTCGATTGAAAATTAGGGTCTTTTTTCGATATTAAGTCAAAATAAGGTTAAAAAATTATTATGTTAAATCAAAAAAATTACATTGTGTTTAGGACATAAAAAGGTAAGTTTTCACCCAATTTCGTGGATAAAAAAAAATGTTTGTAAAAGATAAAAATAAAAAACCAAAAACTTGGTTATTTGAATTTTTCACATAAATTTTGGGGTTATGTGAAAAAAGTGAATATACAAAAGTTGTAGATCTTTTTATTACCTACAACTTTGCGATTTAACGTTTTTCCACAGGACTTGTAGTTTTACCGGAAATCGAGATAAATCGTTTTCTACCCTTAAAACCCCTCCCTCCCCCCCTTTCCGACCTCGGATCGCCCGTAATTTATTTTTCCTTTCATTTTTGTTCTATTCTCTTCCTTTTCCAATGGGTTTCATCCTACTATTATTTTTTTTGGTTTCAAAAATTATCGACCCTGGTCTATTAACTGATCAGGCTGCATAAATAAACAAAATAATCTATTCATTGTTTTAAATTTTCAACTTTTCTTAACAATAAAATTGTTCGAAAAAAAAATATTATTACTCATAAATTACGTACTGAGTACCATCATACAAAATTGTTTGTATTACTATCATAGTAATGCCATTGTTATTATCTATTTAGTAACGATATGATATAGTCATCGTAGGATTGTATATCACTAAAGGCGGAATATATTATGCTAAATGCATAATATATGATTTTTTTTGCATATTTTGTCAATTTTATAATAAAATGCATATTTTTCATGAATGACTAGTTTAAGAATTATTTTTATGTTTTCGGATTTATCAAAAAATTAAAAAAATTAAAGGTTTAATGTACAGTTCGGTACTTATTTCAGGGACTTTTCAATTTATACAATAATTATATTTACATTTTGATTACACACAAGGTATTTATTGGGGGTTTCCGGGGTTTGCAGGTATATTGTTAGGGGTTGTTTATTGTCACTTAATAATGCGTTATTATTACCTGCTTAACAAACTGTATTTATATCGATTTGTAATACATACTTCTGGTAAATAAATTAATTTCAAATGAAAAAAAGTATTTCTAAAAACCCCTCTAAGAGTGCCGTTGTATAAGGAGAGATTACCAGGAGTTAGTTGACCTCCAGAACCTGTAATTACCCGGTTGGGGAACATGGATTAAGGCGGCAATATTCTACGCAGAGCATTTCGAAGCCATTAAAGAACTAATTTTCGATTTAGATGACGATTCGCAGTGTGTTCTGCAAACTAAAGAGTTGTTAAAAAGTGCAAGTGTAGCTAAAGGTCTTGTTTTTATTAAGGTTAATTTCAGTTTTATACCGGACAAAATATCCTCGTTGGAGAGTAGAAATTTAAGTTTAAGAGACTCAATTAATATTGTTGAAACTTTTTCGCTAAATGTAACAACATTCCCGGTACAGTGTACAGTAGTAGGTCAAGTAAGGAACAAATTGGTTGTTACTGTAAAAAAAATGAATGATTTAAATACTTAACTGCAGTAAAAAGCATTTATGCGGGTAAACCACCCAACGAAGTTGTATCTTGGCCTTATATTTTACTACCTAAGTTGCAGTATTGTCCGATTACATCAGTAGATGTTAAAAGAAGCTTATCTTATAAGCATATTGTAACCAATAGAAAACGATTCTTTTTAGTTGAAAAATTTGAAAAATATTTAGTAACAAATGCCTTTTATACAATTTTAGGTTAAAAAATTGTTTACTTTTATTTTTCTTTGCATATTTTTAAAAATAAACATATTTTTTAGAACCCATTGTGTTTCTTTACCTCATTTTACTATAATAAAATAAGAAATATTGCATACCAGTATGCATATTTGGTAAAAATGCAAATAACTGCATAGGCAAACGAGACATTTATTTCCCAGATTTAAGGCTAAATTTAGGTGCATATAATGCACCCTTTGTATGTATGCATTTATCACTTTCTTGAAAAGGTGACCAAAATCACCAAAACAAAATTGAAGAAATAGATCAACTAACAAAACATTAATAAAGTGAAAGTTATATACGCATCTAGCCCACCTACCCAGCAATGTTGAAAATAATATAACAATTAAAATATTCTTACAAAGCAATTATCCTAACATCAGCTTTTAAATAATTACTTAAATATTCATGGAGTGTCGCTGTACATCATAACATCAAATTGCATTGTCTAAATATTTTTAGTATTCAAAACATGAGGTATACCGCGCCAGCTAATCGAGATAACAATAAAAATATTAGTTAAGTAAACAGCGTTTAATGTCTGTTAGATTTTAGTATCAATTATAATGTTATCACGAATGAAAGTGCTCCAGTGCTGGGTATTGATTATAAGGTATTGTCATTTTATCTCTATTCTAATAGCGGGTATGTTGTAATATTATTAATGATCGTAAAGTACCACTATCTGTAATAATAATTAATTATAATGGTGTCAAAATTTGTTCAGCGTTGTATTACGCGTTTGTTGGATGTGCGTAAATTTTTTTAAATATTTTATTTCGGAATATAATAATCTTTTTTGCGGTTTGTTATAAATAAATTTAAAAGTCTGGTGTTTATTGAAATTAGTTAAAGAAGCAAAAAAAATTAAGAAAGTCAAAAAATTATATAGTGTGAGTTTGTTACTCAAAATAAATTCAGTAGACCTAGTACCGTGCGAGCAAAAATTATTTGCATCAAAGAGGGCTTGGATTAAAAAACGTAGGGCTCGGTTTAGATCACAATAACACGGGGACGATATACAGTGTCCGCAAGAAAGTCCGCATCAAATGGGATTTTTTTATTATTATTAGGTATAGGTAAAAATTGAAAAAGCAGTTAGTTTCTGCTTACCTAAAAACCAAAAATGACGTATACTGAAGCAGCTGCACGACTTGCGTTACCTGTCAAATTTGACATTTTTAATAAAATAGGTTCAAAAATGCCCTTATTTATAAAAATATTGAAAAACTTTATTCGAGAAAGTTGTTTATTTAGGCATTTTTAGCCCCTGTACGAAATTTTGACAGTCTAATACAATTTTTATTTTTTGCCAGATTCATGAAAATTTTGATCAACCCTCGTAGATTAACATTTATACATCGATGTAAAACCATTTGCCTTTACTTTATTTGTAATCTTATTGCAATTTTGTGTAAAATTTTTGTTTCCAATTATTTATTTTGCTTCAACAACTGAAATTGTTATTGATCAGTATGTAATGTTTGATGCAAAGTTTATCTAATTACATCAGTTTTGTCAAAACCGACGTTTCTCATTTTTCTTAAGTTAGCAAACAGATAAACAAAAAGAAAATATTAGGAAGCTTTCGTTGAAATTTTACTTAATTATTATTATTAAATTAAATTAATTATATTAAACTATATTTTTGTCGAATAAAATGTTTCGAGCGATTAATATTTTTATTCTTTTTGATCCAATATTAATTAAATAAAATTTCAACAAAAGCTTCCTAATATTTTCTTTTTGTACATCTTTTTACTAACTTAAGAAAAATGGGAAACGTCGGTTTTGACAAAACTGATGTAATTAGATAAACTTTGCATCAAACATTACATACTGATCAATAACAATTTCAGTTTTTGAAGCAAAATAAATAATTGGAAACAAAAATTTTACACAAAATTGCACTAAGATTACAAATGAAGTAAAAGCAAATGGTTTTACATCGATGTATAAAAGTTAATCTACGAGGGTTGATCAAAATTTTCAAGAATCTGGCAAAATATAAAAATTGTATTAGACTGTCAAAGTTTCGTAGAGATGCTAAAAATGCCTAAATTAACAACTTTCTCGAATAAAGTTTTTGGATATTTTTATAAATAAGGGCATTTTTGAACCTATTTTATTAAAAATGTCAAATGACAGGTAACGCAAGTCGTGCTGCTGCTTCAGTATACGTCATTTTTGATTTTTAGATAAGCAAAAACTAACTGCTTTATCAATTTTTACCTATACCTAATAATAAAAAAAAATCCCATTTGATGCGGACTTTCTTGCGGACACTGTATCTAACCAAATCTAGGTAAAATTTTGTCAAATTTAGACAAATACAAATTTATTTTTGTTGTTTACAAAATTAACAAAGTAAGAACATACAGAAAGAAAAAGAAAAATAATTACATGTATTCTGAGAATTTACATAACCGGAGAGGTTAAATGTCAGGTCTAATAAATCATTTCTTTCCAATAAATTTTGGGTAAACCATAAGAGTAAGAGTAATTCCTGCGTCTTTTAAAATCTGCGGCTTATATTTTTTTAAGGAAATAAATTTATAGCTGCTTCTTAAGAATAGTCCTGCATGTTCCATAAGATCTTCCCACTTATTGGGACATGCGTTTTATACAATTTGTTGGCGTATTTTGCATTATTTTACGAACGTTTTCAACAAGTTCTTCTGTTCTTACAGATGGTCTTCCTGCTCCTTTTTTGTGTTGTATAGAACCTGTTTCCCTAAACACAGCCACGGTTGATAAAAATCCCCAGCAATAAAAGCAACGTTAGAAAAATTTTCGTGAAAATCGTCCATGCACAAACCCGGATTGTACTGCTACTCACCATTTACTCTAACCCTGTTTCGAAAATACGCTTCAACCATGAATATTTTGTGCTGTTCCGTAAAGCCCATTGTGTGAATACTTGTAATGACTGTCAAAGATGACGGAATAACTGATTGATTGTGAAAATCACTGACACCCAATAGATATTAACCTCTACGGCTAAGCATTACGTCCTTAGATGCAAGGCCCTCTTTGATGCAAATAATTTTTGCTCGCACGGCACCTAGTTTTTTTTTTGGAAAAATGATTGGACCCAGGTTAAGTTGTGGTATTTTTTATAAAAGAAAATACAGCAGCGTGTCCCAAATTAAAGATATAACGCTATAGAAATTTTTTAAATAGCAACCCTAGTTTTTTTATGTACTATTTTTAAACTGCATATTATTAAGTATAAGTTCCAAATTTCAAATTTTTAATCCTTGTACGAAACCGGTAAATGTTGAGGAGAACGAGTAAGACATGAGTAGTAGTAGTAGTAAAAAGATTTATTTAGCACGTGGCTACATAATAAATTTTAACAAGTTTATACACATTTTTTATTTATTTTTTGAATTAAGTGACCTTTTGAAACCTTATTTGTCCTGTTGGGTTAATAAGAAACATTTTAAACTTTTTTTTAAAAGATTTTAAACTTTTTTGATTTTTAATTGACTTGTATAATTTATTAAATTCAATAAGACCCTTATGAAAAACTGATTTATAATATGCTATATTTTTTAAAAAATTATTAAGAAAAAAATTATTGTTATTTCGTGTTAAATAATTATGTTGATCACTATTTAGAACAGTCAATTGCTTTAAATGTGGCGGTAACAAATCATTTTGAATTTTAATAAATATTAGAACCAAAAATAATACTAATTTTTTTACATTTAACCATTCTAATTTTTTTACCATTACATTAATTTTTGTATATCTATCCATATTAAGTAAAATTCGCATTGCCATTATTTTGTAAAATTTGTAATCTATTTATTACACCTTCATCCGCCATAAACAAAATTGTAGAACAATAAAGAAAATGTGGTAAAATTAAAGTATTGCATACAATTTTTTTTGGATACAATTTTAAATTTAAACTTATTCTTTTAAAATAACTAATTTTTCCTGCAATTTTGGTAATTAAATTTTCGAATTGGTTATTAAATTTTAATTTTGAATCAATCAATATACCTAAATATTTAAAAGAATTGACTATTTCTGGTTTATCACCATCAATTAAAATATTTATATTTGTATAATTATTTAAATTTACACCCATAACCATACATTTTGTTTTAGAAACATTTAATTTTAATTTGTTAACTTTTAACCATTGACAATAGAATTAGTTCTGAATTTAAAATTTCCAAAATTTCCAAAAGATTTTTACCGCTTATATAGATAAGAGTATTATCAGCAAACATTTGTATTTTAAGAAATTTTAGGACTAATGGCATGTCATTAATATATAAAATAAAAAGTAAAGGCCCCAAAATACTTCCTTGAAGTACTCCAATGTTATTAAATTTTTGTGTTCAAAAGAAATTACCAAATTTAGTTTCCTGTGATCTATTATTTAAATAATTTTGAAACCATTGATAAACTTTACCCCTTTTACCATATTCAAATAATCTCTATTAATCGTTTCAAAAGCTCGCTTAAAATCAAGAAATACTGCTATTACAAATATCCTTCTCTCTCCAAGGCTCTTTTCCAATTTTCTACTACATATTGTATGGCTGTTTCACTAGAATATCCTTTTCGAAACCCAGCTTGAGAATAAATAAAAATTTTGTTTTTATTCAAAAAATCCACAACTTGTTCATAAACTACTTCTCCTATTAATTTTTCTATATCCCATAATACATTTATTGGTCTCATTTTATTCCATTGTTTTGAATTTTTCATTTTTGTAGTGTAGGTTAATTTTTCCCGAAGTAATTAAAAATGTTCAAACTCCTTTAGGATAAAGTTAAATAGTGAATGGACAACGTGTTTAGCATTGATTGACAAAAAAGTATTAAAGATGTATAGAATATTTTTAAAATTTTCCAATTAAATTAATTTTTGTTTGTTTACTATCTTATAAACAACAAGGAACAACAATTTAAATTTGGTAATTATCTATACCTTAATATCACTAAAAATTAGGGTTGTGTTTTATAAAAAATACCACAACTTAAAATGTTAATACCAGTTGCCAAGCATTTCTCCAAAAAAAAGTTGTACTGGATTTACTGAATTCATGAATTTATTAAGTTACACTGAGAAATATAGCCTTCCTTATACAGAATTCACATAGTCTCTATACAACTGTTTAATACTATATGTGACAGCAACGCGTTTTCCTACTATAATACAACGAAAATTGCTAGACCGTTGTGTAGTGATAATATTACGATAATTTATCCAATAGGAAATAGGAGTTAATGCTACCACAGAATGGTTTATAGCCGTTATTGCTTTGAACACTCACAGTAATTATCAAGTTCTATTGGGGGTGTAAGCTGGGTTTATATACTGTATAAATTCCGACTGGCAGTTGTAATAAAACTTGACATTAATCATAATAATATTTGCTTGCTACAGTTAATAAAGCATATACTTACCACTAAAAATCAGTACTTTAGTTCTTAAAAATTTAAATAGCTTGTGCATATTGTTATTGTCGTTTAACATTGCATATTATGATTATCTATTATGCAAGATGATTTACTGAGGTGGTAAAATTTCTCCATAGAGCATAAAGTCCAGTACTAATGATGGGTTGTGCGAAATAAGAATCTTCTATTGCTTTATCCGACATGCAAAGTTTAAAAAAATTAAATACAAAGTAAAAATAAATTAATTGAAACAGGTATTGGGGTGCTCAATAGCATTCAAATTTAAGTAGAACAACTAGAAGACGCCGAGCAACGATGTGACCTGTGCAACAAATACGTCTAAAAATAATACTACTGCGTGCAGCGGTTGCCGATCGCTACAAATACCCACTAACGTTTTGGTAGATTATAGGTTCTAACGGATACGGATCTGGATGTAAAGGGAAGGAATACACCCGATGATATCTGCATAAATAGACAATTGAAGGGTCGAGTGGATAAAGGAGGTAACTAGCAAAATTATAAAACTGAGAAAATTAGCTTCAAAGTTTTTTTACTAGAACAAAGAAAATTGTTAATATAATAAGTTGTTATTAATAGTAAGTTATCGTTTAACAACAAATATTGATTTACTGTAGCATTCATATACTAAAAGTTTTGCATACCTTCTAATTTTTCAAAAAACTGAAATTACCTCCTTCATTCACAAAAATGATATAAAAATAGAAGTTAAGAATAGAAGAAGGTTACAAAAAGTGAATATTTTTGTCTTAAAATATATATTTTCTTCATTTAACATTATAATATGTCAACCTAACTATTTTCTTGGTTCCTGACTATTTCCTCGTAGTACCAACGGCATGATTCCTTTACAAAAGGTACTTGAGTTTTCAAACAGTAAATTTATTAACCTTGAAAACATTTATGGATAAAGGAGGTAAATACTTAAATAAGTGGATTAAGGAGGTAAGTTTTGTTACTTACCTCATTCATGCATAAATAATTAAAAAAACAAGTTAATTTACCTCCTTCATCCAGTGCTAATTTTCAAGTTTATGCGATATTTTAGATTCCTTTGATTGCATGTGAAAGAACGTCACTTATAACCTTTATCCACAACAGTAACTCATTTTTTAACAAAATGTTATTTACCCCCTTGGTCCACCCGACCCTTCAATGATTATTGTGCATCAAGCGTTTTGGGTGGGCCTGTAGCAAAAACCATAAGATGGACGTTGCGTGATTTGCTTTAATCAGTAATCGATGTTTTTTTAAGAAAGGAGAGAGTAAATTTTTTATAATGGAGCGAAATGTATGCCAGATTTGTCAAATTTTTTTAAAGTAGGTAACTAGCTTACAAGACCCGTTTGTCGATGTAATTAAATCGATATATCCTTGACAAGTCTGTCAAGTTGAAGCTTAGTGGAATGACTGAATTGTTTATTAGGGAAAATATTTTGCTCTGTGATTATATTCGGTAGTCAGTCTAGGAATATTTTCACAGAGGTTTTTGCTCGGGATGAGACTAGACTTAGAGGGTGCCAATTCTGTAAAAACGTGATATTTTGAGGCTTATCACTACTTGCACAGTTTTCCATATGCTGATGAGGTAAATTGTAAATTTTAAGTCTGAGATTGGAGTTAATGACATCGATGATGATGGATCCCTTGATAAAGCATTAAATGTTTCATATCACTCTATAGATAATTACTTCTAAATATTTAATGAAAAACCCTCGGAAAAACCTGAAAAATATTATTAAAATTTAAGAAGATATTTTTGTTGCTTTAATAATAATGTTCGGTTGTATTTTATTTTTTTTTAAATGGGGTTTGTAGATTAATGAAAAATTTAATTATTAGAATTATTTATTGAATTTTTTTTTGAAATGTTTATTGTTATACAGTGGGATTTTGTACCTCGAAATAAATTCAATAAATCCAGTACAAATTTTTTTTGTAGTAATGAGCACAGGTATTAAAATTTTAAGTTGTGGTCTATTTTATAAAAAAAATATTGATATAGTGTGTCCCAAATTAAAGGTATGATGACGATATCTATTATTTTTTAAATAGCAACCCTAGTTTTTTATTAACTATTATTAAAGTGCATATTAAATTATACATAGATACTAAATTTCAAACTTTTATTTCTTGTAATTTATGAGATATTGAACAAACAAAAAATAATTTAAATGAAAATAAAAAAAACCTATTTATCTTTAATATTTTTCGTCAATAACTGCTCAAAATTTGTCCATTCACTATTTGGAAATACATACTCAGCTAAAACTCGTTTTGATAATATTTAATTGCTTCGGAGAAATTAATTAATTAGCCTAGACTTATGTCTTATTCGTGCTTAACTAAACTCCGTTTATACTTGAAAACAATTAAAGATAGTTACTAACCGAAACGTTGTGCCAAGTAACAAAATAAAGACAATGGAAGTTTTGAGAATTCCGAACAATTTATTAATTTCTGCGTAAAAATGAAAATGTTATAATTATTATAGTTCATTTCATTCAAATTCATCATCATCTATTTTAAAGTACAATAAATATGTACTAGTTTTAAAAACAATTATTGAATTAATTTGGTATAAATAATACGTGACGCGATATCATCTAAAAAACATCATAATATTATGCAACTTTGCTATTTATTTAAAAATTAAATATTGTTGATATATTTTTTTTGGCTTTTAATTAAAATTTGTTTAGGTTTGTTCAAATTAGGAAGATAGAAAATATACGGAACTATAAATTAAACTTATTTTACTAGCTGTTTACTATTTTAAATAATAAATGATATCGCAGAAAAAGATTAAACGTAAAACGTAATTATCTGGCAAATATTTACTTAAAAATGTGTCAGATTATTTAAATCTAAAAAATTTAACATATTCATTACTACAACCTTCGATAGCCTGTTCTAGTAACTAATTTTGTATTTGAACAGTTTTATTATTACATTTAATTTTTTCAAGCCAATGATGGTATTTCCCCAGTGAACATGTTTACTTTACCTACACTATTATAAGTCATAAAAATAAATAAAACAATTAAGATTACAGCATAAGCATGCTACAGAGAGTTCAGCAAATCTTATTACATGTATACTGGTAACTAATTGGTGAATTTTTTATTTGGCACACATCTGAACAAATTTGAACAATGCAAAAAATATACAGTGTGCGTTTGTAACTTGGAATACATTCAGTAAAGTCAAAACAGCTTTTTGTTTAAAAAATGCTTGGACACGGATATCAACTATTTAGGTTGTGATCGTTTTTATAAAAAGATATTGATACAGTTTGTCCGAAATTAGAGATATGACGATATCGATCATTTTTTTAAATGACAACCCTAGTTTTTTATTGATTATTCCTAAAGTACATATTAGATAATAAAGAAGTACCAAATTTCAAATTTTTTATCTTTGCTATTTATAAGATATTAAACAAAAAAAATTATCTTGACCATTTTGTTTCTTTTATTTCTGTATTCAGAATCGTCAACTTTGCATAATTTTTTAACTTTGATTTAAAAATGCCTAATACCACTATTCTTATCTACTATTACTACTACTCAGAAGGGATGTCCAGATAACGTAGTAAGTTTTCACAAATATAATTTTTCTATCGTATCCTAAGCTACAATTTTGTTACTTTTTTAGGACAAGCCTAATTATACCTACCCTTAATTTATATATTCCTATAATGATCTATTTCTCTCTCCCCACACTTATAGTACTGACTCACTATTGTGTGCTTTTAATTTTATCTGACATTTCTTCTGGGTTAATATAATAGGCCCTTTATTTTTTTTTAAATCCTAGTTTAGTTCGGATTCTCCTTCCCTACAATTAGTTTCTTTTTTTTATTTTAACAATTTTTTACATTGTTGCTTAGCCTGCCTCACTGTTAAGTTTATCATTACCTTTTTACAGTTATATTTGAGGTTTTTCAAATACCTTAGCTCGTAAACTTTATCTTGGCATCATCTTGAAGCTCCGTTAGGACTGCTGGTACCGTTTGTATTTCCTTTTCTCTATTCTCCGGAAGATGAATGTATATACATTCGAAACATATAGAGAATTTACCCTTTAAAAACTTTTTGCCTTAATATATCAGTGGACGAAGCGTTGAAGTGTCTTATTTCTTTCCTTTCAAATAAAAATTAATATAATTGAAAAATAAAAAAAACCTTCTGTTAACACCGAACTGTCTTTACACCGCTTTTCCGGGATAGAGGTTACCGTGTAATTTGATGGACTTTACGACTTAAAACGATTTAGTGGATCTGTATTATTAGACTGGAAACAAACACTAATGTAAAGAAAACAGCGCACTATGCTATACTTAGTATTTATTTCATTTGTTAGTATTTATTATTGGATATAAATTTTGGAAAATAAAAAGAGTAGCGCATTATAATAATTAAATATAATATTATATAAATAATAATTAATTATTTCTTAAATTACAAATTAATTATAAAAATAATGATATAAACAATTCATAAACAATTTTGCAGAAGTAGTCCATTCTCAAAGTGGAGCTGTAGAGATATAAGGAAAAAACCCACAGTCGTCTCCACAAATACTTATGATAAAAGAGTGAGATTAATGTGGTGTACATGTTTCGGTACTAGGGAGTACCATCATCAGCACCGAAGGGCTAAAATAAATATAGAATGAATAGAAAGAGGAAGGACAAGTTAGATGCCCCTGATACTAGGAATGTAAAAGATTAAAAAAAAATAAAAACTAAAAACCATGAATAAGACTAGGACATTTTGAGTGCTTACACGAAAACAGATTAAAAAGTGGTAGTAAAATAGAATTCGAAAGAAATCAATTTTCTTCCTCTACCCTACATTGTAAACAAATAACAAACTGATTGTACTGAAAGTCAAATGGAGGATACAAAAAGGTCAAAGTAGTGACATCCAACAGAGTCAGGCATAAGTAGTAAGTACCCAATAATAATGGGAACTGACGTAAAAAGTATAAAACGTGGTTCTTGGAGCAAGAAACGGGCATCTAGTGGTGATAGTAAAAAGTAACAAATCACAGTTGTCGGCAATAAGGCGAGTAACCTGCCGGGACAAAGGCAAGGCTTCAAACCGCAAGATGGATGGGCGGCGCCATCATCTAGAACAAGTGAGGTCAGAAACAAACTAGTCATTCCAATATTCAACAATAGAGGGAGTAGGAGGAGGGTATAAAATGAATGTGGCCATCTAGGAGTTAGTGTCTTAATTAGATGTCGGAGAGAAGGAAGGTAACGGTTATTAAAGAAGTTCGTGCGTTAGTGAAAATTGAAAGCTTTATTGTGGTCATAATAGATGGAGTAACTTATGTTATTTATATTTTATTTCTAAATAGAATAATTTTTACAAAAAGTAAGGATTAAAAGTGGTGTAATTAAAGGAAAAACTTAAGGGATTCAAGATAGGGGAGGCAGGAGAAGATGACTTGATCGTTAACACAGTTGTGTTGAGGTTTTTATTAAGAAGAGTCTTATGGATTTCCATCATTTCAAGAAGGCTAAGTTTGCCGCCCTTGTTACAGGAATGAAGGAGTTTAGTGCTATTTAATGGGTCAAAAGAGTGGTTATTGCAGAGGATATGAGAAGCAAAACTAGATTTGAAGTTGTAGTTAAAGAAATTAGTATTTCGGAATTTATTTATATATTTACAATGTTCGTTGACTCGGGTTGAAAGTTTACGCCCTGTTTGGCCAATATAACAGACATTACAGTTTGGAGTACTACAAGAACGTTTATAAACACCCGACTTATCTAGTAGAGAGGTTTTATCTTTGAAGTTGATCAAAAATTGACCAATATTGTGGTTAGTTTGAAAAGCAACAGAAATGTTGAACTTTTCATAAACCCACCACCACTGATTCTATCATTCCCTTTAATTCAAACCACCCTCCTCAACACACATTTGCCTTTTTCAATACAGCTTTCCATAAACTTGTTTCTTTACCATTAAACCATCATTATTTTCAAAAAGAAGCTGTTAATAATCAATTTTCCCTCAGGATCATGAAGAATATTTATTACAAATTTACCATTAAATTTGTTAACAAAAATTTTAGTGACTCCAACCCCTAGAGAACCAAAAAGTTTATAATTTTACCCTTTTTGGGTAACATTTCTTTTACAGCCAAAAATATTCTAAAAAAGTTCAACAATTCTATTGCTTTCCAAACTAACCACAATATAATGGTCAATTTTTGATCAACTCCAAAGATAAAACCTCTCTACTAGATAAGTCGGGTGTTTATAAACTTTCTTGTAGTACTCCAAACTGTAATGTCTGTTATATTCACCAAACAGGGCGTGAACTTTCAACCCGAGTCAACGAACATTGTAAAGAAATAAATAAATTCCGAAATACTGATTTCTCTAACCACAACTTCAAATCTAGTTTTGCTTCTCATATCCTCTGCAATAACCACTCGATTGACGTGTTAACGATCCAGTCATCTTCTTCTGCCTCCCCTATCTTGAATCCCTTAAGTTTTTCCTTTAATTACACCACTTTTAACCCTTACTTTTTGTAAAAATGATTCTATTTAGAAATAAAATATAAATAACATAAGTTACTCCATCTACTATGACCACCATAAAGCTTTCAATTTTCACTAACGCACGAACTTCTTTAATAACCGTTACCTTCCTTCTCTCCGACTTCTAATTTAGACACTAACTTCTAGATGGCCACATTACTTTTATACCCTCCTCCTACTCCCTCTATTATTGAATGTTGGAATGACTAGTTTGTTTCTGACCTCACTTGTTCTAGATGATGGCGGCGCCCATCTATCTTGCGGTTTGAAGCCTTACCTTTTTCCCGGCAGGTTACTCGCCTTCTTGCCGATAACTGTGATTTGTTACTTTTTACTATCGCCACTAGATGCCCGTTTCTTGCTCGAAGAACCACGTTTTACACTTTTGACGTCAGTTCTCATTATTATTGGGTACTTACTACTTTTGCTTGACTTTGTTGGATGTCACTACTTTGACCTTTTTGTATCCTCCATTTGACTTTCAGTACAATAGGTTTGTTATTTGTTTACAATGTAGGGTAGAGGAAGAAAATTGATTCCTTTCGAGTTTTATTTTACTACCACTTTTTAAACCGTTTTCGTCTAAGCACTCAAAATGTCCTCGTCTTATTCATGGTCTTTAGTTTTTAATTTTTAAGAAATCTTTTACATTCCTAATATCAGTGGTACTTGGGGTAAGTACGTTAATCTGACTTGTCCTTCCTCTTTCTATTCATTCTATATTTATTTTAGCCCTTCGGTGCTGATGATGGTACTCCCTAGTACCGAAACATGTACACCACAATAATCTGACTCTTTTAATATAAGTATTTATATTTGTGGAGACGACTGTGGGTTTTTTTCCCCTATAATTCATAAACAGTTTTACCGTGGAAATAAAATAGTAATATATTTAACGAAACAGTGTATGCACTGAGAATTTTAGTAGCTAATAATACAAGAAATAATACAATGCAAAAAATACTAAACTTAAAAACAAATGCAAGACCATCGTTAATTAAGTCAACTGAGGTATCATTTTCGGCTCGGCCCAAAACTGCTGCCTGGTTGTGGGCATGTTCGGGGCATGGACAGTTATAATGTTTGTTTTCTTATTTCTTGATACTCCTATGTAAGTGGTCATCGCATCAGACAAATTTAAATTTACTTTCAGTTTCAATATATTCCTTGTAGTTATAAAGTCACCTTCTGGGGATCAAATGATGATCTTCCAAGTTTACCTTTTATCTACTTAAATAAAGGTATTTACACTCTATTGTTGTAAATAAGAAGGGGATAAATATATTCTATTATCATCACTGCAGGCTTTGTCAACCGAAATCTTCGAAAAACCCAATACATCTCTTCAATATAATTTGGCCTCCCGTTAAAATTTCTAGGAAACCCATCATGTACACTATCTAGTACATTCAGCCTTTCTATGCCCATAGCAGTCTTAGATAAGCAAATATTCAGCAAAAAAAAATCAAAATAACAACACAAAAAAATAACACTATAAATAAAATGACGTATTTGACAAATTTGGCCGGGTAAAGTTAATTGGCGATTAAGAACAAAACTTGATTGATGGTTACCGATTTAATCAGTTAATCGCAATTAAACCTTAATCAGCAAAAATACTTGGTGGGTCCGGGCATTAAGATGTGAGTATTAACAGGCTTGGCAACCTATAACCCATTTCGCGTAGATTTATTTATTTATCCTAGCTTGTACATGTGGTACATAAAATTTAAATAAAGTTAATGTCGATTGCATAATCTTTAATTAACATATTAAATAAATATCAAGGAATGTCATAAATTAATATACAGGGTGGGGATTTCAAATGGAACTCTACTCTTATAGCGGCTCTGAGAATAAGATTTCTCTAAAATCCAAAAATACGTCCTCAAAGATTTTTTATGGGCCACGCTTTTGTCATGTAAAAAAATGGGGAACCCAAAGGGGGGGCGCAGCCCTAACCAACTTTCTTTTTTTTAAATTAGACGATAACACATTTTTGGGAAGCTTATTAAAAAATAAATTCGTCCATATTCTTTTTTTTTACATCTGTCAAACCATTTTTAATGAATAATTACATAAAACAATTTAAAAACTGTAATGCCACTTTTTTTTAGCGTACCAATTGTTGGAAATATGCCATAAACCTATAGACCCAACCGATGGTAGAAATCTTCCCCTACTTTCCAAAACTTCTGGAGTGATTATACTTATCTCTGCTCGAATCCTTACTTTCAACTCTTTCAGATTTCTAGGTCTGGTGACATAGACCCTGCTTTTTAAATCGCCCCATAAATAAAAATCTAAGGGTGTAATATCCGGGGATCTGGGTGGCCATTCTATAAATCCTCGCCGTCCTATCCACCTATTTGGAAATGTCATATTTAAGAATTCTCTTACATTTCTTACAAAGTGCGGAGGGGCTCCATCCTGCTGGAAAAAAATCCTTTGATCCAAATTTCCATAAATAATTAGGGAATATTCTTTGGAGTTCTGGTAGTAAAAATGTTTGAAGAAAATTTAAATATAGTTCTTCATTTAAATTGCCTCAAAAAAAGAATGGTCCAATTATTCTGTCGCCTATTATTCCAGCCCAAACATTCACTTTCCCTTGGCTTTAAGAATGACATTTAACAATCCAATGAGGATTTTCGTCGGAATAACATCGGCAATTTTGTCGATTAATCTAAAATGGAAACTAATTAATAATATGTTTAGATTTTGCCCAGCGATTGTATAACGGTTAATTGCCTTTAAAACATAATTTTTTGCTTAACTTTCGAACTTACTTGACCATTTAAAGTAAATGTGGCTTCATCAGAAAAAAGTATCCAAGCTAAATCAATTTGTCGGTTGTCCAATGCGGCCATCATAACTTCGCAAAATTCTACCCTTCTCTCTAAGTCATCCTACAATAACTCTTGTACTGGCTGTATTTTGAATGGTTTTTTCCCAGTAGACTTTGTTATTTTTAACACCGTTTTATGACAGATATTGTGATCACGAGATAATTGCCTTGCTGGTGTAATTGGGTTTTCTTGATAGGTCAATATAATATCCAATTTAGTTTCATCTGATACTTTTGGTGGTCTTCTTCGAAGAACATGTCTTACATGACCCAATTCTCGAAATTACTTTTCAATTTTACTGACTGTACTTCGCGACAGAGGTGGCAAATCGGGATGACTTTCATGAAACAACGCAGCAACTTCTTCTTGACTCCGTTTTCTTTCTCCAAATCCGACCATCATAAATATTTCTATTTTTAGCGTTTCAGTTAAATAAATTTTTAAAATTTCTAAATTAAACCGATAAAAATTAAACAACTGGTCAAATGTAACAAAACGGGCTGTATAACCATGGAAACAAGGTAATTGGCGTACGGATGGGCCTGTCTCAAATGGAGATATTTTCAACAATAATTCCTTTTTCAATAAGCTTTCTAAAAAGGTGCTACAATTGGTATCGTCTAATTGGAAAAAAGAAAGTTGGTTAGGGCTGCGCCCCACCCCCCTTTAATGTCACCATTTTTTTTACATGAAAAAGCGTGGCCCATAAAAATAATTTTTTGGATCTTAGAGAAATCTTATTCTTATAGCCGCTATAAGCAGCGTTCTATTTAAAATCCCCACCCTGTATATATATAGCAAAAATATCAGCTAAGATTTGTATGTCATTGTTCCTTCACTATATAATTTTTCAAAAATTAGCAATGAAATAAATTGATAGTTTTGTAATCTGTCAATTATTATCTAAACAACGTGCCGACGATATTGATTTTATTTAAATTTTAGTTAATGAAATAATGAACTAAGAAAAACAACACGAAATAGGTTATAGATTGGCAATCGATCGAATGACGAAAAGCGGGCTTCCTTATAAGTCAAAAAAGGGGTTTTAACTGTGCTTTCACCCTCTCGAACGGTCAAAAACCACCATCTCTCTGTTCTTGCAAACGGACGCGCGAAAGCAGTGTTTTGTAGTGGAAATTGTGAATGATTTAAAAATGGAATAAGAGTTATCTCAGGGACATGACAGTGACTACCCTTGGGGGTCGATTCTACTATCTCAGGGGGTGGAAAAATGATTTCTTTTATATTTCAACTTCAAACGGCAAGCCTTCTGTTTTCGAGGATGTTGATCATAAAATACTTTGAGGTGGAGTTTGACCCTTCCTCGACATGTCAAAATCACTTATTTCTCGATTATCGCCTACAACGATCAACAGAAGTGGTTCCTATGAAAATTGTAGATGCTTTGCCAAAGCAAGAAAAATACTATCCTTCGGGGTCGATTCTACCCTCCCAGGGGGCGGAAGTTGGTCCTATTTCCTTTCTCTGAAGCTGGTACATTATAAACGATGTAATATAGGAACTTCAAAATTTACTTTTTTATAATATAAAATGGTTTCTCGACTAAATGCGGCGCTTATAAATAAATTTGTATTGATCATTATCATCGAAACGCAACCACATTCACTGCTATCTTTTTCATTACATAGGTAGATCGTCATTTTCAGATTGGTTGTCATTAATTAAAATTTCAGGAATATAATTTAAAAAAATACCAAAATGGACATTGTCATTGGGATCGTTTGATCCTTCTTCTTCTTCGTCGGCCTTATCCATTCCGGATGGTGGCTATCATCATGGCTATTCGCGCTTTGTTGGCTGCGGCAGTTCAATGGAAGTTACGCCAAACCACTTTCGTAAGACGTGAGCCAGGAGATTCTCCTTCTACCTGGTCCCCTTCTTCCTTCCACTTTACCTTGCAGGAACAGTTGTAGTAGACGATATTTGACAGTGTTTCTTATGACATGGCCAAAATACTCAAGTTTGCGTTGTTTTATGGTATTCATGAGAGTTAGTTGGCAGTTTATTCTTCTGAGGACCTCTTCGTTGGTGAAACGGTCAACCCAGGAAATTCTTAGGAGTCTTCGATAAATCCATAGTTCAAAGCTCTTGATCCTTTTTTCTGTTGCTTCGGACAACGTCCAAGCCTCGACACCATACAACAATACTGAGAAAACATAGCATTTTATCATTCTCTTCTTGAGCGTCATGATGTGATCTCGACAGCAGAGAAAGTGCTTCATTTGTGTGAACATTGTTCTGGCCTTTTCTATTCTTTATTTCTTTGGAGTCGTCCGACGATTCATTGATGTTACAACTAAGGTAAGTGAAACTGCCCACTCTCTCGATAGCTTCGTTTTTGCAATACAGCACACCGCGTTGATTAGGGGACTTACTTATAACCACGTATTTAGTCTTCTTAATATTCAGTTCCAACCCGTTTGATCCTATCGGTGTTATAATATTATCTTCATTATCTACCCCCCAATTTTCCCAATTCGTGCTTCTACAACTTTTATAAACAGTACTACAGTATAATCCTAATTTTCTTCGAAAAAGAAAAGTTGAAATATAGAAGAAACCATTCTTCCACCCCCTGGAAGGGTAGAAGTGACCCCCCAAGAGTAATTACGGTCAAATCCCTGATTATTTGCCCAATCAGCTACAATTTCCATAGAACACATTGTTTTTGCGCGTAGGTAACCGAGAGAGGGATGATTTTTGACCGTTCGAGGGAGATGGAAGCAGTTAAATTTTTTCATCATTTTCGGGTTCAACGACTTTGAAAACGGGGGGGGGGGGGAGAGGAATTATTTGCTTTTTTTCGGCCAAAATCCAGTACTGTAAAAATGAAACTGTCATTAAATGGTTACCAAATTGACTAATTGAAAAGAAAACATTAAATTTACACTTGGCCAAATTCTTCTTTGGATTGGCTACTTTCCAAAACTTCTGGAGTGATTAAACTTATCTCTGCTCGAATCCTTACTTTCAACTCTTTCAGATTTCTAGGTCTGGTGACATAGACCCTGCTTTTTAAATCGCCCCATAAATAAAAATCTAAGGGTGTAATATCCGGGGATCTGGGTGGCCATTCTATAAATCCTCGCCGTCCTATCCACCTATTTGGAAATGTCATATTTAAGAATTCTCTTACATTTCTTACAAAGTGCGGAGGGGCTCCATCCTGCTGGAAAAAAATCCTTTGATCCAAATTTCCATAAATAATTAGGGAATATTCTTTGGAGTTCTGGTAGTAAAAATGTTTGAAGAAAATTTAAATATAGTTCTTCATTTAAATTGCCTCAAAAAAAGAATGGTCCAATTATTCTGTCGCCTATTATTCCAGCCCAAACATTCACTTTCCCTTGGCTTTAAGAATGACATTTAACAATCCAATGAGGATTTTCGTCGGAATAACATCGGCAATTTTGTCGATTAATCTAAAATGGAAACTAATTAATAATATGTTTAGATTTTGCCCAGCGATTGTATAACGGTTAATTGCCTTTAAAACATAATTTTTTGCTTAACTTTCGAACTTACTTGACCATTTAAAGTAAATGTGGCTTCATCAGAAAAAAGTATCCAAGCTAAATCAATTTGTCGGTTGTCCAATGCGGCCATCATAACTTCGCAAAATTCTACCCTTCTCTCTAAGTCATCCTACAATAACTCTTGTACTGGCTGTATTTTGAATGGTTTTTTCCCAGTAGACTTTGTTATTTTTAACACCGTTTTATGACAGATATTGTGATCACGAGATAATTGCCTTGCTGGTGTAATTGGGTTTTCTTGATAGGTCAATATAATATCCAATTTAGTTTCATCTGATACTTTTGGTGGTCTTCTTCGAAGAACATGTCTTACATGACCCAATTCTCGAAATTACTTTTCAATTTTACTGACTGTACTTCGCGACAGAGGTGGCAAATCGGGATGACTTTCATGAAACAACGCAGCAACTTCTTCTTGACTCCGTTTTCTTTCTCCAAATCCGACCATCATAAATATTTCTATTTTTAGCGTTTCAGTTAAATAAATTTTTAAAATTTCTAAATTAAACCGATAAAAATTAAACAACTGGTCAAATGTAACAAAACGGGCTGTATAACCATGGAAACAAGGTAATTGGCGTACGGATGGGCCTGTCTCAAATGGAGATATTTTCAACAATAATTCCTTTTTCAATAAGCTTTCTAAAAAGGTGCTACAATTGGTATCGTCTAATTGGAAAAAAGAAAGTTGGTTAGGGCTGCGCCCCACCCCCCTTTAATGTCACAATTTTTTTTACATGAAAAAGCGTGGCCCATAAAAATAATTTTTTGGATCTTAGAGAAATCTTATTCTTATAGCCGCTATAAGCAGCGTTCTATTTAAAATCCCCACCCTGTATATATATAGCAAAAATATCAGCTAAGATTTGTATGTCATTGTTCCTTCACTATATAATTTTTCAAAAATTAGCAATGAAATAAATTGATAGTTTTGTAATCTGTCAATTATTATCTAAACAACGTGCCGACGATATTGATTTTATTTAAATTTTAGTTAATGAAATAATGAACTAAGAAAAACAACACGAAATAGGTTATAGATTGGCAATCGATCGAATGACGAAAAGCGGGCTTCCTTATAAGTCAAAAAAGGGGTTTTAACTGTGCTTTCACCCTCTCGAACGGTCAAAAACCACCATCTCTCTGTTCTTGCAAACGGACGCGCGAAAGCAGTGTTTTGTAGTGGAAATTGTGAATGATTTAAAAATGGAATAAGAGTTATCTCAGGGACATGACAGTGACTACCCTTGGGGGTCGATTCTACTATCTCAGGGGGTGGAAAAATGATTTCTTTTATATTTCAACTTCAAACGGCAAGCCTTCTGTTTTCGAGGATGTTGATCATAAAATACTTTGAGGTGGAGTTTGACCCTTCCTCGACATGTCAAAATCACTTATTTCTCGATTATCGCCTACAACGATCAACAGAAGTGGTTCCTATGAAAATTGTAGATGCTTTGCCAAAGCAAGAAAAATACTATCCTTCGGGGTCGATTCTACCCTCCCAGGGGGCGGAAGTTGGTCCTATTTCCTTTCTCTGAAGCTGGTACATTATAAACGATGTAATATAGGAACTTCAAAATTTACTTTTTTATAATATAAAATGGTTTCTCGACTAAATGCGGCGCTTATAAATAAATTTGTATTGATCATTATCATCGAAACGCAACCACATTCACTGCTATCTTTTTCATTACATAGGTAGATCGTCATTTTCAGATTGGTTGTCATTAATTAAAATTTCAGGAATATAATTTAAAAAAATACCAAAATGGACATTGTCATTGGGATCGTTTGATCCTTCTTCTTCTTCGTCGGCCTTATCCATTCCGGATGGTGGCTATCATCATGGCTATTCGCGCTTTGTTGGCTGCGGCAGTTCAATGGAAGTTACGCCAAACCACTTTCGTAAGACGTGAGCCAGGAGATTCTCCTTCTACCTGGTCCCCTTCTTCCTTCCACTTTACCTTGCAGGAACAGTTGTAGTAGACGATATTTGACAGTGTTTCTTATGACATGGCCAAAATACTCAAGTTTGCGTTGTTTTATGGTATTCATGAGAGTTAGTTGGCAGTTTATTCTTCTGAGGACCTCTTCGTTGGTGAAACGGTCAACCCAGGAAATTCTTAGGAGTCTTCGATAAATCCATAGTTCAAAGCTCTTGATCCTTTTTTCTGTTGCTTCGGACAACGTCCAAGCCTCGACACCATACAACAATACTGAGAAAACATAGCATTTTATCATTCTCTTCTTGAGCGTCATGATGTGATCTCGACAGCAGAGAAAGTGCTTCATTTGTGTGAACATTGTTCTGGCCTTTTCTATTCTTTATTTCTTTGGAGTCGTCCGACGATTCATTGATGTTACAACTAAGGTAAGTGAAACTGCCCACTCTCTCGATAGCTTCGTTTTTGCAATACAGCACACCGCGTTGATTAGGGGACTTACTTATAACCACGTATTTAGTCTTCTTAATATTCAGTTCCAACCCGTTTGATCCTATCGGTGTTATAATATTATCTTCATTATCTACCCCCCAATTTTCCCAATTCGTGCTTCTACAACTTTTATAAACAGTACTACAGTATAATCCTAATTTTCTTCGAAAAAGAAAAGTTGAAATATAGAAGAAACCATTCTTCCACCCCCTGGAAGGGTAGAAGTGACCCCCCAAGAGTAATTACGGTCAAATCCCTGATTATTTGCCCAATCAGCTACAATTTCCATAGAACACATTGTTTTTGCGCGTAGGTAACCGAGAGAGGGATGATTTTTGACCGTTCGAGGGAGATGGAAGCAGTTAAATTTTTTCATCATTTTCGGGTTCAACGACTTTGAAAACGGAGGGGGGGGGGGAGAGGAATTATTTGCTTTTTTTCGGCCAAAATCCAGTACTGTAAAAATGAAACTGTCATTAAATGGTTACCAAATTGACTAATTGAAAAGAAAACATTAAATTTACACTTGGCCAAATTCTTCTTTGGATTGGCTTTTCTCATTACGTCATCTTTATTTTTTTTAATCGTTTAATATTATTTTTTAGCTCATTATGTTGGTGCCAAGGAGCAAAAATTCTGGGAATCTTTCCAGTACCAGGAAGAAGTCATTATATCCTCGAAAGTACTCTAATGAAGGCATTGGCTGACGCTGGACATGACGTCACTATTGTAAGTCCGTTTGAAGAACATTACCAACCTAAAAATGGAAGTTACCGAGAAATTATATTAACTGGGTTTTTGGAAGCCCATAAAGGTATCATTACTTTTTTTTGCGGACCCAATACTTAATCATTTATACAGTAGTGGCTTAACAAAACACCCCCGCAGACTCCGCACCACGGGGGGGGGGGGGGGGGGTTAGCCGAGGGGCCCACACGGATGGCTTCTTTAAAATTTGCTGCCAGCTTTGCTTTTCATAATATTTCATTTCATAATTAATTTGATTTTTTTATATCCTGAGAATTTACCTTGGTTAAGTGAAGAAGAATAATAAATACGTGATAGCGCGGAATTTACGAACCATTTATCATAAAGACTTGTCCATTGACTTTCCTAGTCAAATTTTAAGCCTCAGAAAGGGACTGGGAGATAGTATTTTAAAATTAAAAGTAGTGTATGAACTTGCGGATCATTTATTAATAAAAAATGATTGTGTTCTTCAAATTTTCCAGATGTATCTAGTGCAGTGATGTTATGCCTAACTTTGCCAGTTAGTGTAGCATCAGCGGAACGATCTTTTTCTAAACTTAAAATAGTAAAAACCCATTTACGTAACACCATGGGACAACAACGCCTTTCGGATTTATCCTTAATCAGTATCGAACACAAGTTTGTTAAAACATTAAATATCAACGAAATTATAAACGATTTTGCAAGATAAACTCTCGACGATCTAGTCGTTTTGTATAATATCTTGTATAGTACTTAGTGACATACTTTTTATGCAGACTTTTTGAGTGTTCATGTGTTTTACTGTTTTCTGTCTTTTGGATTCTATGAGGCTCGATCACTGCTACCCCTATTACTACCATACATGGTAAGCAACATTATAAGTGATGTTTCAAAATTTTTATTTTGCATCATGTTTGCTGGAATATTACGTATAATGACTTAATGTCTACCAGTCAACCTAGGATTATAAAATAAATTCGAATTATTTGCTGTTTTAATAGTATAGTCAGATCTGGTCTTAACGTGCGGGTCCAAAGGTCACTGATCATATGAGTCAAATCAGACAACACAGAGGCTATCAAAATGTTGTGAGATTATTTACAAATATACCGAAGGAAGGAAAAATAGTTTCATTATTTTAGCTATCGCGAAGATAGCCACATACCTATACCTAATATTATTATTAGTTTAGTTTTTTCTTTTTCAGGGGAGTTGAAAAGTTACAAAAAAATTATATAATCGTTAATTATATACCTACTGTACCCTTTAATTAAAAACGACAAACATAAACAGTGCAATTTATTTTAACAATTTTACTACTAAAACCTAAAAATACAATGGCATTTAGTCTGATAAACTATTTCGATAATGAAAGAAAAAGTGGAAATTCGCAAACCAATATGCAGGAAACCATAATGAAAACACTGGGAATTAGTTTAAGGACTATGCAGAATAATGTGCATGAAAAAAAAGCATAATATAATACCCAAGAATACTAAAAAATGTAAACGAAAAACACCGTTTATAATTATAGCCTAAAAACTCTCATCGTCACTTATAAAATCTGAAAAGTCCTCGTCGTCTGAGTCGTCTGAGTCGTCTTCGAATAGAGCAATTATCATTGGCGCTACTTCGACATCTAGTACTTGTTCTCGATCCCACCAATCCCTTATTAATATTTCTGTATGTTCCACCGATTTCTTTCAGTACTCTTGTGTAATATGATCTAACGAATCTTGCCAAACTATTTGTACTTGGTCGGATTTAAGATCATCACCTACATGTTTTTCATAATAAGACTTTGCACCAGCCCATATTAATTCTATTGCGTTAAACTGGCAATGATATGGCGGCAGTCGTAGAACCTCATGACCATATTCACGCAGTATTTCATCTACCGCGTATATTTTGGGTTTTTTAGGAGACTTTGCTATTGATAGGAGTTCCGATTTAAGCATATTTGGTAAAGGATTTTGGTTGTGTTTTTCCAGCCACTCATAAATATCACTTTTCCTCCAAGATGAAGTAGGCTGTTTATTTAAAATTCTTGAATGATATGATGCATTATCTAATACAATTAAAGACGGAGCATCCAAATTTGGTATCAATTGAACTTTTAACCATTTTTCAAATATTTCGCAATTCATATTATCATGATAGTCAGCACTTTTTAATGTTGAAGAAAAAATTAAACTCGCACCTGCAACATATCCTGTTGCAGAACCGGCATGCAAAATAATAAAACGCTTTCCCGTACCGCACCCCTTTTTCCTTTTAACACTTTTTACAGACTCATCTTGCCAAGATTTTGAACCACTTCCATTCGAAAATATCCACGTTTCGTCTAAAAATACCACTTTTCTAAATTTCGTTTTGTAATTGTCCGTATATTTTTTTAAAAACTGAACACGCTGACTCACTATCTGTGGCTGCTCACATAAAAATCTTCGGTTACAGTCTTTTTTATAGCGAAAACCTAAATTTTTTATTAATTTTGATAACGCTTCAAGTCCAATTTCCAAAACACCCCGAATTTTTAATGTTTTTTGTAAAACTGGAAGAGTTACATTGGTTTTTGATTTGTATAAATCGTAAATCACATTTCGAACTCCCATTTTAATATTTTAGCTTAAATCGTCAGTCTTTGGCTTTCTTCGTTTACACTTTTTAGTATTCTTGGGTATTATGTTATGTTTTGTTTCATGCACAATTTTCTGCACAGTCCTTAAACTAATTCCCAGTGCTTTGGCTACTGTTTCCTAAATATTAATTGGCGAATTTCCTCTTTTTCTTTCATTTTCGAAATAGTTTATCAGATTAAGTACCATTTTTTTGGATTGGGGATGCAAAAACCCAGAATATTGTTTAATTTTGTCACAAATTGTCAGTCACAAAACTGACATCTTTAAATCAACTAAGGTGGCAGGTACAAACTTTTGTGAAACGCTGAAAATAAAATGCATATCCTTGTCTTTCATGTCAAAATTACATAAGTCTGTCTCATTTATCTTACGTATTTTATTTAGAGGGTAAAATTAAACGCAAGTAAAGAAAACAAAAACTGAGAGTATGTCTTTCTTAAATCATATGACCCGCACGATAAGACCAGATCCGACTATAGCTACCTACTTAACATATAATGTGGGTTTAACCCTAATTAAATTATTACACGATTAACGAATTCAAAAATTCATAAACCTAAAACTGAACCTAATAAAAATGAAAATAAGAATTATCATTTTCCCTTCGTCATAGAGAGGGAGCCCCTGAAAACGTTTGCGGGGGGGCCCACTCAGTTTCTGTTACGCCACTGGATCAGAGAGAGTCGTATCCCTTTTATAAGGCATAATAATATACTGAGGAAAATCAGTCAATCAACATATTTAAAGGGAGACCCTTCGTAAACTATAGAATATAATAAAGTATATAAAAGATGTATTGAGGCAGGTCATGTCATTGTATAAATGTAAAAGGATAAGCGTTATCCAAATGAGAAGAGAAAATTAATAAAGGTGTAATTATTAGGGGTTGTAATAATGGATAGGGTGTCCTTTTAACAACCCCTATTAACTTCATTACTGTTATTCTCATCTTAGTTTTAGTACCATACCAAAAACGCCAACTTCTGGTTTAACGGTTAAACACGTAAAACTGTTTTATACGACCGTCATTAAATCAGTATTGTGTTAATCAATAAAAATAACAAATAATCAAGTTGTTTGCTATTTAGCAATATTTAAATACTACAGAATTTGGGTGTTACCTTTTGAAAATAAATGTTATCAAAACCACGTTTTATTATTGTTCTATTGTTTTGTAGTAGTTACGGTGTGAGTATATCTTTAAGTTTAAATTCGATATCATTTATTGCAAATCATTTGTCATTTTTGGTACTTATCATTATTTACTTTGGCACTTATGGAAACAATTCAACGTTAGTTTTGAATAGAGAAAAACAGTCAAGTCTCTTTTTTTTTGAAAGTACGGTAACCACTAATTACGTACGCACTGAAAATGTTTACATTACTTAGAAATATTGGTAAAGCGGTCTTTACACCTGTGAAGTTCTTCGTGAATTTCTTCGTGAAGTCGGTAGCATTTACACTGTGCAGTGTGCATCAGCTGATTATTTTTCATGTTAAATTTTCGTGAATAACTTCACGAAGAAATTCACGGATTTATTTTACGTCCAAGTTGGCCTTTTACATTATCAAAGTTAGCCTTGAAGTGACTTCATGAATAAATTTACGAAGAACTTCACAGGTGTAAAGAATGCTTAACAAAGCAAGACATAGGAAATTACTTGAACTTAATTTTTTATGAAAATTATTTGAAATTTGAACTCATAATTCCCTAAAAATTGTAGCCCTGTTAAATAATAAGAACTATGTCTTAAAAAGTCAACAAAATTTAACTGTATGTAAGTGTATTCTCTGATAGAAGATTTTTGGATATATTTAGGACATGCACTGAGAAAAAGTCTTCTATTCTGTTTAATACTATATGTGACATCAACGCGCTTTTCTACTGTAAGACAACAAAAACTGCTAGACCGTTGTGCAGTGATAATATCACGGTAATTTAGCCAATAGGAAATAATGGTTATTGCTTCCATAGAATGGTTTATAGCCATTATTGCTCTGAATGAAAGTTCTATTGACTGTGTAATTTGGTTTTATATACTATATTAGTTCCGACGGCAGTTGTAATGAAATTTGACAATAATCATAATAATATTTGCTTGCTACGGTTAATATAGTTATTTACATCACTAGATGCGATAGTTAATTTATTTATACAGTAGTAGAAAATAGTTATTTACGTTACAAGCTGCGAAAGTTAATTTTTTGGTGTAAGGAAGGTTTTTGAATTGCCGAGGCAAAGCCGAGGCGATTTAATACCTCCGACCAAAAAAGGCTTTCGAATCGTGTAGTGTATTAAATTTTTTCTACTACTGTTCTCTGATCAATATATTATAAAGTAATAAACTTTGATTTTATTCAATTTAAAATGATAAAATAAATTTTTTTTCACCTATAAAATAATCCATGACAACTAGTTATTTGAGTATTGTTGACAACTAGTTATTTGAGTACTGTCAGAGTCTGTCAGTTTGATTTTTTGTCCTGGCACCGAAAGTATTACTTTCGTAGCTAGCAACCTACTTTCGTAGCTAGCAACGGATAATATTCAGGTAACTGTAACATTTACTTTCGTTTTCTTTCGTGTTGCTAGGGCCCTAAAGTTAATTTATTTATTCAGTAGTAGAAAAAAGCATATACTTACCACTAAAAATCAGTACTGTAGTTCTTAAAAATTTAAATAGCTTAGTGTGATATTGTTTTTGTCGTTTAACATTGCATATGATTATCTATTGTGGCATTACCTTTCTTACAATCAATAAATAATATACCTAGCCTTTATCTTGACAATGAAAGTATCAAGTACTGCACGGTTACTAAGTATCTAGGGGTCCTGATTGATAATCGAATAAGTTGGAAAGACCATATCTTTGAGATTTCTAATAGGGTGAGAAAGACAATGTACAAGTTTCTAATCCTAAGAAATATTCTCTCAAGAGGAACTATAAAAAGGGTCTATAACGCTCTTGTTCAGAGCGTGATTCAGTATTGTATAGTACTATGGGGTTCCGCATATAAAACCATTTTGAATCGACTGGATAGAGCGCAAAAGGGTATAATTAAAATTATTTTAAAACGACCAAAACGGTATTCATCAATAGCAATTTTTCAGGAATTTCGGGTTTTATCGGTTGTACAGCTGTATGCCAAAAATGTGCTTAGTTATATGCACAAAAATAAAAATGATTTTTTGCCTGTCAGATATGATAATATAGCAACTAGAGCCGTTAACAGCATGATTATTAGAGTTCCAAGCTTCAGATTTAAGTTGACTAGATATAGTTTTAGTTATCTTAGCTCTAGATTATATAATTTATTAAGTAAAGATGTTAGATCAAATACACACTTTAAATCCTTTAAACTCCAGATTACTTTCTGGATAGTTGATAATACTGAACTTATACTAAGGACAATTTATGAAACTTAAAATCGCCTTTTCTAAGCTTTAAATGATTATTATTGTGAGCAGTATGATGTCTGTGTAATGGACTTTTTGTTAATTCTTATCTTTTTATTATTTATATAATAATATATTATTTATTTATTATTTATATATTATTTATCTAATTATTGTAATATTTTCTATTGCTTCTATTTAAATCGCACAAGTGCGTGATTTTGTTATTAATATGTTTACTGGCTAGGCATTCTGTTATAGTTACTATTATTATTTGTATTTTGAATTTTTTCCTTGGCTTTTTTGGGTATATTTATATTACTGTTCAAAAACCTACACACAAGCTTTAAAAGCATTGTAGGTAACTTTGTTAACAAACAATCTTTTATCTAAGAATTTCTATGATTTTTTGTTATATTATAATAATTATTATACTGGTTGATTGTGTTAATAAAGACATTTTTATTATTATTATTATGCAATATGGTTTACTGAGATAGTAAAATTCGTCCATAGATTATAATGTCCAATACTAATGATAAGTTGTATGAAATAAGAATCTTCTATTGCTCTATCTACAAATTAAAAATAAATTAAATGAAACAGGTACTGGTACGATTAATAAAATTTAAATTCAGACAGCTAGAAGACTTCGGCCAACGATCTGACCTGCGCAACAAATACGTTAAAACTTATAATATGGTGCGCGGCGATTTCCGATGGCTACGAACTTACACCAACGCGCTTTACTGGAAACAAAACGCGTCGCATTGAGAACATACAATTTATTTCCTTACAAAATTGCTGTATTAAAATTAGTTCATTATTCAACAAGACTGTGCTGCTAATGGAACTGATTACTATCAATAAAAACACTGTTCTAGCAAATCTGAAATTAACATACCACTAAAACCGGTTTGATACACTAGCAATTTATTTAATTCGGGTTGGGACTATATCTTAGCAAATCTGTTGTATTAGGTCATTTCCCTTAGTGTGTACTTGTACGCTGGTGCTTAAATATATAATATTTAAAACTGGTGAATGCAAAACTTCAATGCAGATTTCAAATGTTAAGACACTACATAGTGAAAGAACAATAATTATTCATTCACCAAGAACTTTTAAAACAGTACGTCTCTTAAATAGTTTATTTCAACTCAAACCGTGTGACTAGAAACCACATTAATATAAACCTCATAAGTCTTGCATTTTTAGAAAGAAGAAAAGCAATAAACTATTTCGAGACGCCCAAAATGAACCCATTAGTTGCTATTTATATTATGAACAAAATTGGCTTAACACTGACCGAAAATACTCTTAAGCATGAAAACCTTCAAAAACTTATTCATTCCGATGAAAAATTCGACGCAGTTATAGTTGGCCAGTTTATGAATGACGCATTGAAGGCCATGGCTAACCACTTTGGGGGTCATTTAATTTTGTTTAGTTCAGTTGGAACTAGTACCTGGGTAAGTATTATCATTCTGGAAGGGCCGGAGCGAGGGGAAGGTGGGACACCCCTCCCCAAATGACCGTGCCGGGTCGGCATTCGGATAATTCGACTATAAAGTAATATCAGTATCATCACGATATAGACAGGGAGCAAGAAATAGAGGCCCAAGTCAGGGCTCTAAAAAAATCTTAAAAATCCTAACATCACACCAATACCTCCCACTGACATAGAAGAGGTCAAAAACATCATTGACTTAGCCCCCAAACAAAAAAGCCGCTTGTCTAGATAAACTATCGAATCTAGCCTTCAAAAATCTCTCAGAAACTATTTTACAAAATTTCACTGACATCATCAATGCTTCACTTTCACTAAGAAAATTCCCGACCAGTTGGAAAACAGCAGAAATTATCATGATCCCAAAACCAGATAAAAACAACACCTTTTCCCAAAACTGGAGACCTATCAGCCTGCTCCCCACTATGTCAAAAATCACAGAAAAAGTATTCTTAACCAGAATCAAAACCAAAATCGAAGAACTAGAAATTATTTCTGACGAGCAGTTTGGGTTCAGAGAAAATCACTCGACTGAACTTCAGCTAGCCAGACTAGTTGAAGACACAACAAATGGACTTAACCGCAAGGTATCCATGGGGCTAGTGGTGCTAGATATCCAAAAAGCCTTCGATAAAGTCTGGTATGAAGGCCTCATTTATAAACTCTTTTTCACTTTTGACATCCCGCTATCTTACATATACTTCATACAATCATTTCTGAAAAAAAATACACTTCGCAGTTAGAGTAAATGACACCACTCCACCACATCCAATAGAAGCCGGTTTACCACAAATATCCTCCATATCACCTCCCCTATATAATACTTATTCAGTAGATCCTCCACGCACACCAAACGCCCACCTCTCTATCTTTGCAGACGACAAAGGCATTTTCACCATAGCCAAACATCCCAGAGCAATCCACCTGGCATTGCAAAGACAATTAGATACCCTAAGTATTTGGTTAAAAAGATGAAAAATAAAAGTAAATCCCCAAAAATCCCAATCAATCATAATCACAAGAAAAAATAATCTTTAACTCAAAGCGGTGGTGATGGACGGCATCCAGATAGAATGGGGAAATTCCCTCAAATATCTCGGTGTCACCCTCGACAACAAGCTTAGCTGGGAAAACCATATCAACAATCAAACAAATAAAGGCAAAAGAGCATTCGGTCATCTCTACCCATTATTGGCCAGAAAAAGCAAACTTAATATAAGAAATAAACTTCTATTAGATAAACAAGTGATCAGGCCAAAGATGCTGTACGGGGCAATGGTCTGGTCACAAGCAGCCAAACAGCACAAACGAAAACTTCAGATAATACAAAACAAAATCTTAAGATCCATAGTTAACGCTCCCTGGTATGTTAGGAACACTGATCTACACAGAGAGCTAGACATACCTACAATCCAAGAATTTACTCAAGAGCTCCACAAAAAATTCCTTCTCAAAATCAGAAACCATCAAAATCCACTTATCACAAACGCATTTAATCGTAATCCAAATCCAGCAAACAAAGAAAGAAAACGTCATAAAAGTCTTACCACACCAATAACATAAAAACCATTACAAAATGTAAATAAAGAAAACCCAAAATAACCAAACATACCACTTCAGCCAAGACATATTCTTGGCAAAACCAACACAATACCGTGTAAGAGTGTTTAACAACGCTAACACACACAGCCACACATTACAGAAAAAAATAATTTTACGATACTTTGCATGCTTTGTACATGTTTTTTTGCAGGAAGCATTAAACATTTTCAATGTTTGACTAAAGAGTTGAAGGCAATTTGAAGTGAACAGCTCGAGCGGTACCAATTAAAGCTCCTTGGATTGCATTCGAAAACGTTGTTTATGTTGTACAGACACTTAAAACCAATACTACGGATTTCGATAGCAAAGGTTACTCAGTTGCATCAGGTCTCCTCAAAAATGTTTTACATTTTGAATTGATTTGTTCTTTATTCTACACAAAAAATGTGCAAAACCAAAAATTTGACAGAATCGTTAGAAAGTGTAGATTTGAATGTTGTCAATGCTTTGAAAATGATTCAATTCACTCTAAAATCTTTCGAAGAAATAAACAATAATAATCATGAAATTCTTTTCCATTTTCTATGGCTTCATACCACAGACCCAAAACTACGTCATTTGTTACAGGATGCATAGAACTTATTTTTGCATCATAATAGCGCTTAAATTCCGACCAAACCATTTCCAATAGAATTAAAGTGGTAATGGAAGAAGAAGTTTTAAAATTTGATCTACGTTGCAATGCTAGTTCGTCCAACCTATTAAAATAAAATAAAAATAATTAAAAAATAAAATAAATAGTGCTTTCCAGATTACTTGTAACGTTTGGGTGGGGTATGCTGCTTCACTATCATCCGGATCTGATCCTTTATTGCAAATGGTGAAAACGGAATTTGTTTTTGTTCTAAGCATGCAATAAGTAATCTTTTTGATCAACTTGCATTTGAAATTTTTTTAACTAGCCCAGAATAATAGGTGGCGTTATCCATGATTGAATTGTAAAAAAGTCGCAAAGTCACGGTCTCACGTACAATTCAATTCTAAAATCAGGTCTATTTGAGAAAAATGGACGATTTCTTCGAGTTATCCATGATAGTAAGTAACCGTTCTTCCAAGTTTGCTAACAATTTTTCTTCAAAAAATCATTTCTCAAAGTTTTCACTATTATTTGAATCATGATAATCACCAGATTTCAGGCCAGACTTGAATATCAAACTTGCATTATTCACAAATCCATTTTCTGAACCAGCAAGTAGAATGATATACCGTACACCATCTGAAGATTTTTTTAACTGTATGAAGAGTATTATCTTGCCAACTTCTCCTTAAAGCCTCTCTCCCAGGTTTCATCCAGAAAAACAGGTTTTAAGGGAAATTGAGAGTTGCCGTTATTCTTAAATTCTCTTAAAAATTCTACTTGTTTTTGGGCTATATAAGGTTGCTCTATTAAAAAACGCCTGTTTGATACAGCCGTTTAAATATAATTATTTTTATACAGTCTGAACCAGTGCATATTTCAACACCATCAATGATTTTAAGGTTTAGTTGTATCGAGCGAATGGTAACGTGTTCACCTGCTCTATGCATCCCATAAATACGCTCTATTTATGGTATGTTCATGAATTTTGTAAAGTTGTCGACCACGGGATGACAAAATAGCTACACTATTGCGATTCTTAAAATCTACATCCTTCTCTATCCCCTTTGCCTTAATTCGTTGGATTGTTGAACACGAAACTCCCAAAGCATCAGAAACTCTCTAAAACAGATAGGTATTTATAAAACCATTGCCATATATTTTTTATGTTTCCACAATTCCTGCTTTATTATATCTACGGACCCCGTAAACTGCGTTAAAGTGTAATAGAGCCTTTCCGGTATCACTTTCCCTTTGAAAATAATCAAATAATTTTAAACTTACTTGTTCTTGTTCCCAATACCTTGACATTTTTTAAATAATGTTGATTAAAAATGTCACTGTCAAAAATGATAGTAAAACTTTTTTGACTGGTAAAATTATACGACATTCATTATTGGCGCAAATTTACTATTTCACCTAGTTCACGAATGTTAGCACTATTAGTGACGTAACGGTCAGCGGTCATTGAACAGACTTTATATAACCTATATAAAGCATAATGTTTTCAGGTTAACCATTTGGTCGGTAATCCATCTTTACCATCTTACAGTCCTGAGATGTTATTGAGTTATCCAGTTTCAATGACATATATCCAAAGAATGAAGAATGCCCTTTTTAATGCAGTGTTTAATTTTTATCAACAAATTGTATTCTACCCCAAGCAGAATAAGTTATTGCAGAAGTATATTCCGAACGCAATTGGCTTAAATGATGCACTTTTTAATGTATCGTTGGTGTTAATGAACACTCATGAGAGTATTGCCTATGCTTCATCGTCAGTACCGTGCATGAAAGCGATAGGTAAGAAGAACCATAGATAGATATATGAAGAATTTGAAAATATATTATCCACATACAAAATAAATCAACTTAATGTTAATCTCAAACGGTTGCCATCCTTAATCTGCGATTTTAGAGTATCATTGTAATATGGCGGAAGAAGCATATTATGCAAACCTAAGCATAATTCTACTTACTACAAATTTCTTATTAAAAAAATGTAATAAAGGCTTAATATTTTGCCATCAACTATAATGTTAATTATCCCGATTATATTTATATTTATTTTAATTGAGTCTTATCATTCTCAAGATAGAGTAAAAACGAACGATAAGTTTAAATATCTTGTTCATGTTTGCTTCTAGGAAGATATGTAACACTAATTAGGCGTTAAATATCTGAACTGTTTTTTGTCTATTTAACTCTATATTCAACCAAATTTCTTTACCGGGTTCAAATTCAATAGAACTGACTGGTATTCAAATAACTTCCTGAATCACCCTGTATATTATACATTGCCGCCCTGATCCACTACAGTAAGTTATTAATAGCAAGCACATAATGTATATACCACCATACAATTGTGGATAAACTATTATTTTTGATTATTTACTATACTTACAATTAATAATTTTAGGCGGTTTTCATGTTCAGCCTCCAAAGAAACTTCCAAATGATATACAAAAATTTCTGGATAACTCCAAATCTGGAGTTATTTATTTCAGTTTGGGATCTAACGTCAAGAGTAAGGATTTACCTGTAGATATAAAGCTCCATATTATCAATACGTTTTCAAAATTGAAGGAAAACGTTTTATGGAAATATGAAGACGATACACTTACGGAGTTACCAAAAAATGTTAAAGTTGGAAAGTGGTTTCCTCAACAAGATATTCTGGGTAATTGCTTGTTTACAACTTTACGTCCGGTTGAAATGTAGTAAATGTAGTAATAGTACAAGTCAGAGGTATAAACATAACTATGTTTTTTACCCTTTTTAATAACATCACATGTTGTGGTGCATTTAAGCAGAAAAAATTATTTCTGTTGGTGCTTCCAGGTCGTTATTTATTGATAATTTTTATAGCTCATCCAAATGTTAAACTCTTCATTACCCATGCTGGATATGCTAGTACCATAGAAACGGTTTATCACGGAGTTCCAATCATAGCGATTCCCATTTTTGGTGACCAAAGAATGAATGCCATCTATGCTGAAACGAAGGAATTTGGTTTAACTCTTAAATTAACAGAAATACACGAAGTTAAACTCACTTCTACGATACGAGAAGTAATTGATAATCCAAAGTAAGTTTTTTTATTTAATACATATGGTAAATATGTACAGGGTGTTCTCAAAGTTGAGTCATTTATTTTACCAGGTTGTAGACCTCGTAAAAATAAGTAATTGTACCAAAAATCATTTATATAAAAGTTGCAGAATAAAGAAGTCATTAACAATTGAAAAAATGTAAAATTTAAAAACTTAAGACCTGCTCTTTGGTATTCTCGACCACTAAAACCCGTAAAATGAATGAATGATAAGTAATTTGTATCCTACAAAAAAAATAAGCCATACCCAGTATCGCCAGTAAAAAAAACATTGATAACGCAGTGGTCGAGAATATCAAAAAACCAGGTCTTACAGTTTTTAAATTTTACATTTTTTCAATTGTTAATAACTTCTTTATTCTGCAACTTTTATATAAATGATTTTTGGTACAATTACTTATTTTTGCGAGTTCTACAACCTGGTAAAATAAATGACTCAACTTTGAGAACACCCTGTATGTGTATTTTTTAATACAATATTTCTATTAGTAATTTTAGTATCCCTAATATTTTTAAGTATAGATTTCCATGTACTGTGACGATGGTTATTTTATTGGTTAAGATAACCTATCACAATACCTAGGTAGTTTTCAGTGGATAATTAACGGATCTCAGATAAACGACTCTCAATTTTAAGATTTGTTTTATTTGTAATAAAATATAAATTAATAAAAATATTTAATTGAAAATATGTTGCTACGCTTCTGTCTTATACTTCTATTTTCTTTCAAATGTTAATCTTCCTTCATAAAAGTCCTCCTACCCTGTTCACTCTTGTCTTCTCGTTATCAAATCAATCTTCTCAAAACTTCTTAACCCCTTTCAGTGACTTTTGGCAATTGAGACCAACAGTTTTAATTTTGATAGGATTACTTAAATCCAAAATACTATAATTAAAAATGATACAAATTTGATGAATACATTATCTCTACTATTATGAAGAATCAAACTCGTGTCAGGTCACCGCCTATAACCTTCTATAGCAGATATAAACAATAGGGCTCCGCTGTTTTGGGATAGTAATCCAACAGCAAGAAGCCAATAAAATATATTTCTAATATGAAGGAGAATAATTAGAAATGTGTCTAGTAACGCACTAACATGAAATTTCTCTATAGCCGAAATAAAAATGGGGCTCAAATCCAACAGCAAGAACCAAGTAAAATAAATCTCTACTCTATTATGGAAAATTATACTCGTGTCAGGTCTCCGCGTGTAATTTCTCTATAGCTGATATAAAAATAGGGCTCCGCTATTTTGGGGTAGAAGCCCAATAGCAAGAAATAAATAAAATAAATCTCTACTGTTATGGATGATTACTCTCGTGTCAGGTTACCGCGTGTGTTCTCTATAGTGGAAATAAAATAGGGCTCCGTTGTTTTGGGGTATAAACCCAGAATTATATTACTCGTAAACCCTACAAAGAACCTTAAGGATCTCACATTTCAGGTATTTGATCTTTCTTCTTTCGAAGCTTGCAAGTCCTTTTATAGGGATCCGTTGCTACATGAATTGTTTAGTATACAGGAGATCCAGAACAAGTCTGTATTACGGGGATATGTCAATAATGACGTTTTGTCAAAGGTTAATTAATTAGTGACATTACGTCAGAAGGTTAATAAAATGGGTCAGGCTAGGATAACTTAAATGGTGAAGGTCGTCCCTGTTGAAAATATTACTTTATTTTATCATCTGTGTGTATTTCTATTAACCCTATATTTATATTGTTATGTACCAGTTGAGTCAGTTAATAATTTGTCAATGTAATGTCCAAAATATATTTCTTTTAAAGTCGAATACTTATTTAATATTAGAAATTCTTTGCTAAGGGGTGAACTACTTCAACATGGTAGCAGAGCGTGGTTCCTTAGAAGAGTGAAGAATAAGTGAAGAATAAGTGAAAGAGTTTTTCCGAAAGTAGTCATTGAATAAAGCGTAATATAAGATGGACGCAAGTAAGGTTCAAATAGGATTATTGGAAGGGAAAAGCAACTGGTCGACGTGGAAATATAAAATATGTATTCTGTTTAGAAGCATTTCAGGCGCTGTAAATGTTGTAGAAGGTAAATTAGTATCACCTTTACCTTTACCTGAAAATGCTAGTGGAGAGCAGATTATCAAATATGACAAAGACTTAACCTATTACACTCAAGCTGACAGTAATGCTTTGCTTGTCTTAACCATCAATATGACACAAGAAACATTACAAAAGGTTATGCGATTCTCAAGTGCAAGAGAGGTATGGTTAGAACTTCACAGATTGTATGATGGAAACATTGAAGAAAAAAACCTATGACCTATGCATGCAATTCTTCAGTTATAAAAGGGAAGTTGAGGTCATACTTCTAAACTGAAAAATTTGTGGAATGAATTGCAAGTTGAAATTTCCAAGGAGAAATCAGCACAAGGTGTAACGTGCAATTGTGATTTACCTGAATTGTTATTGATTTGCAAGATACTAGGGACCTTATCTGAAGAATATTTTTCATTCAAATCAAGTTGGATGCTGATGTCTAGGTCAAATCGTACCTTAGATAATTTGACGACCCAGCTTTGTTCTTATGAAAAGGCTTTATCCAGTAAAAGTGAAGAACGTCACGAGGCCTTAGTACTTGAAAAGGCGAATTTATCAAAATTTAGTGTTAAACCAAAGAAATGGATATGCCATTATTGCAAAAAGGAGGGACATGTAGTCAAACAGTGTAGAAAGTGGAAAGCTGATGGGAAACCTCCCAAGCAGAAGATTAATGAACGTGCAAATATTACTTTGATGACTGTAACTAGTGCTGTATTAAGTAAACGCGATCATGAAGAAAATTGGTATGTCGACAATGGTGCAACAAATCATATTTGTAACAACAGTAATTTGTTTACAACATTCGAACCATTTAAGGAATCTCATATAGTTACTACAGCAAATGGCGAAACAGTTGGTGCTTTGGGAAAAGGTACAGTTCTCGTTGAAGCAGAAATGAAAGGGCAGAAAAACAGACTAGAGCTTTCTGATGTTTGGTTAGTTCCAACGATACAGAAAAATCTGTTTTCAGTTTTAGCAGCACAAGATCGAAATCCAAAAAGTAAATTTGTTTCCAATTCAAAAACGTGTACTCTTGATATTGATGGAAGGACTGTATTAATTGGATCAAGAAGTAAATATGGAGGATTGTTTAAGTTAGATGTTGAAAATGTGCATCCAGAACAAGAAATTCAAGCAAATGTAATATACAATGAAAATTTACTTCAACTATACCATGAGAGACTAGGACATCAAAATAAAAGACACGTTAAGATGATTTTACAACGTGAACTTGGAATCAGTGTAAAATTGGATTCTGAACTTTGTGAAGGCTGTATGTATGGAAAATCTCATGTACTAAAGTTTAAAAGTAGGGAAAGAGCTAAATCACCAGGAGAACTTATACATGCTGATGTATGTGGACCATTTGAAGCTTCCCAAGGTGGTAACAAATACTATGTTGTGTTTAAAGATGACTTTAGCAGATATCGCTTCATTTATTTTATGAAAGAAAAATCTGAAGTCGCTGACAAATTAAAAATTGTCTTAGCACAGATAAAAGTTGATGGATATTTTGTAAAGGTATTTTTATCGGATAACGGAGGTGAATTTGTTTGCAACAGAGTGGAGCAAATATTAAATCAGCATGGAATAAGACTAAGAAGAACAATGCCCTATACTCCACAGCAAAATGGATGTTCAGAAAGAGAAAATAGGACAATAGTGGAGACTGCAAGGTCACTTATACATTCTGGTGAAGGTATTCCTCAATCTTTATGGGCAGAGATGATAAATACTGCTGCTTATATTTTAAATCGATCTGGAGTTTCTGGTGTTGAGGGAAAGTCGCCACATGAAGTTTGGTTTGGAAAGAAGCCTAACCTAAAACATTTAAGAATCATTGGAAGTATATGCTATGCCCATATTCCTAAGCAACATAGGAAGAAAATGGACAAGAAGGCTGAAAAAGGTGTTTTAGTTGGATATGACAATGATGATGGATATCGTATTTGGTTGAAAGAGGCTAAGAAGGTAATACGATCACGTGATGTCACATTCAATGAGAAAACGTATTTTCAGTTAAATGAATCAGATGTGGAAATACCTAAAGAAGTCCCAGAACAGAGAGATACCGAAAAATGTAGTGAAGAAAACGAGACAACTAAATTGTTTCCAGAAATCGAAGATGCTGAAGATATAGAAAATACCGAAAATGTTAATTTTGATGACAATGAAAGTATGTTAGAAGAATCAATTTCCAGTAAAGTCTTAAGACCCCGAGAAACGATGAAAAAACCTGTCAGATTTGAAGATTTTGTAATGACAGTTGCCTCAGACATTATGCAATACAAGGAGCCATCAAGTTTTCAGGAAGCTATTGGAGGTAAAGAAAAAGAGCAATGGTTATTAGCGATGCAGAAAGAGTTAGAATCACTTAGCAAAAATAACACTTGGGTTCTTGGAAATTTACCTAAAGGAAAAAGAGCTATATCTTGCAAATGGGTGTATAAAGTTAGAACATACCCAGATGGTTCAATAGATAAGTACAAAGCCAGATTGGTTGTAAAAGGCTTTTCACAGAAAAAGGGCACTGATTATACCGAAACTTTCAGCCCAGTTGCAAAATCAGGCACTATAAGAGCTATTTTAAGTATTGCTGCCAGTGAACACATGAAATTAACTTAATTTGATGTCTGCACAGCATTTTTATATGGTGATCTAAAGGAGGAGGTGTATATGAAGCAGCCAGAAGGTTATGAAGATGGCACTAATCGTGTATGTAATCTTCAGAAAAGTTTATATGGTCTAAAGCAGGCACCTCGTTGTTGGAATACAAGATTTGTAAATTATTTAAGAAAGTTAGAATTCAGACAGAGTGATGCTGATCCATGTTTATTTATTAAGAAAGAAGAAAGAAGCACGTTGTTATTAGCACTTTATGTAGACGATGGTATTATTGCATGTAATAATGACTCTATGAAAGATGTTTTTATTGAAAATTTGAAAATGGAGTTTGACATTACGGTTAAACCTGCAAATTATTTTTTGGGATTAGAAATAGAAACCTGTGATGATGGATCTGTGCGAGTAAGTCAAGAAGCTTATGCCAAGAAAGTTTTGGAGAGATTTGGGATGACTGAGTGCCGTCCAGTATCTACACCAATTATTAAAGAAACTGTTGAGCCCGAGAAGGATACACAAGAAGGCTCTAATTCAAAAGAATTTCCTTATAGGCAAGCTGTTGGTGCCCTAATGTACCTCATGACTGGTACTAGACCTGATATAGCTTATGCTGTTGGGGTAGTTTCAAGAAGTTTAGAAAATCCTACACCTTCAGACGTTGTTAAAGTGAAGCGAATTTTCCGATACTTAAAGGGGACACTTAATTATGCAATAATTTATAAATCAAGGCATAAGAAACATATTATTGAAGGTTACAGCGATGCTGATCATGGTGGTGATGAAACAACAGGCCGCTCAACTACAGGGGTGGTGTGTCTATATGCTGGAGGAGCCGTATCTTGGCTTAGTCAACGACAGTCTTCAGTTGCAATTTCCACTACTGAAGCAGAAATTGTTGCTGCAAGTGAAGCTGCAAAAGAGGTAATATGGCTTAAGAGACTTTATGAAGAAGTGATTGAACTGAAATCCATTCCTTTTAAATATCGACAATGAAGCCGCTATTAGATTAGCTCAGAATCCGGAATTCCATAGGCGTACAAAACATATTAGAATTAGACATTTTTTTGTACGTGAACTGGTGATGGAAGAAGAGATTAAAGTTTTAAAAATTGCGACTTCTGTTCAACCTGCCGATCTAATGACCAAGCCATTATTCAAGCCAAGACTAAAGTGCTTGTTAGAGATTATTGGGTTAAATAAATCACTTGATGAGGGAAAGTGTTGAAAATATTACTTTATTTTATCATCTGTGTGTATTTCTATTAACCCTATATTTATATTGTTATGTACCAGTTGAGTCAGTTAATAATTTGTCAATGTAATGTCCAAAATATATTTCTTTTAAAGTCGAATACTTATTTAATATTAGAGATTCTTTGCTAAGGGGTGAACTACTTCAACAGTCCCCTGTTCGTTTAATTTAGCCTGCGGTCGCTGGTGGCGCTATTGTAGGAATTTTGTTTTATAAGGTTGTTCATCTCCTAACGTCGGTAGGAACAGAATATTCATTTAGAATGAGCATGGCCAATATTCTGTACCTTTCTCTCTCTCTCTCTTTCTCTCTCTCTCTCTCTCTGTATTAAACTGTACCAGCATATGTGCGAGAAAGATAAAAAATATGGCTTGTTGTGACAGATCCTGAAATCTTACCTGGACTGGTGAAAGATTGTCATTGTCATTTTATGATTGATTTGTAAAATACATAAAAAATAATAGTTATTTGTTTCACTAAAAACATATAATTTTTTCTCCAAATTTGTTCCAATTTCACGCAAAATCGCATTTTTTATATTTATGTATGTTATTTATGACATTTATTGAATTGTTGTGTTTACTTGTCATTTTAAATTTTAATTTTTAATGACACCTGGCAGGCTCAAAAGGTGTATTTTTTCTGCCTAGGCATAAAAAGTCCACTTTTTCTGACTAGGCAGAAAAAATACACCTTTTGAGCCTGTCAGGTGTCATTAAAAGACCGCTTTTAATGTCATTTGGAGAAAAAGATATTATTAAAAAATAATTATTCATATAATATAATTTATTAACTTAACATGGCGCAGTCGGTAGTTTGAGAATCATAAATAGGTATATATTTAATATGTCCGACCAAAGAAATCAGGAAGAAAAACCAAGGCAATTAACAAAAGCGTGGAACCTCCTAAATTAATGTCGCCCAACGATTGGAAAGTACAGAGAAAGCTATTAAAGATATAGAAAGAAACTTAACTTCACAACTTAATGAACTACAAGGTACAATAACTAGTTTATTAAATAAAAACTTTGAAAATAACACGGAGTTGTTAGAAAAATCTACAGAAAATATAATAATATAAGCTGTTTTTTTTTTATTTAAACCCTATTTATGTAAATATCTAATATTAATAAATCTTGTCGCCATATCAGACACGTTGTTATAATTTTCTTTAGTTCTCCCAAATTATTTTAACTTGAATCAGATGTTTCGCGCTTCAAACTTTTCTGTTAAGTTAGAAGCGCGAAAATTTGAATTCAAAGTATTAATAAAATTAAAATTTTTATGCTTGGCGCCACGACTATATTTAGTTTCGCCTCCGGTCGCGGGTGGCGCTTTTACGGAACCAATTTAGTATGTAAAGTTGCCTATCTATCCTTGAGAGTGCGCAACTCGCTTGTCTATGAAATGGGTTATATTTAATTTACGAGGGAAACAAGAACTGAATAATCATAACGATACTTCAAACATATACCGTGCGAGCAAAAATTATTTGCATCAAAGAGGGCTTGGATTAAAAAACGTAGGGCTTGGTTTAGATCACAATGATATGGGGACGATATATCTAATCAAATCTAGGTTAAAATTTTGTCAAATTCATATTATGAAATGATATGCCAAACTAATGAGTAATAAAATAAGTAGACAAATACAAATTTATTTTTGTTGTTTACAAAATTAACAAAGTTAGAATATACAGAAAGAAAAAAAAATTACATAAATTGCTGAAATTGGCCACCGCCATGCTCCAAGTATAAATTCACACGTCTCTTCATATTTTCGAAAGTGTGGACCAGCATCTATGGAGAAATGTTACCACATTCTTGGATAATCCTTTTTTGTAATTGTTCTAAATTTGCAACTGGTGTTTTAAAAATAGTGTTCTTTAAATGAGGAAAAACGAAGTAATCCATAACCATTAAACAAGGTGATCTAGGTGGGAATTCAATGTCTCATCGAAAACTGATCAATTTGTCGTCGAAAAAATTGCGTAAGTAGTTAATAGTTTCGGCGGATGTATGGGCGGTTGCACCGTCCTGTTAAAAATATCCAAAACGTAGTTCGTCCGGTTCGTCGTCAAGTAATTGTTCCACAAATAGATTCAAAATATTGTCTCTATACCGCTGTGCTGTAACTATGTCATGGAAAAAAATAGGACCAGCAATTCTTCTTCGTGAAACAGCTAACCAGACACCAATTTTTTGAGGGTGCAATGTGGGTGCAAATGGGGATTTTCACTAATCCACATGCGTGATTTCTGAGAATTCTCATAACCGGAGAGGTGGTACCAGGCTTCATCCGAAAAAAATGTCAGGTCTAATAAATCATTTCTTTCCAATAAATTTTGAGTAAACCATTGACAGTAATTACTGCGTCTTTCAAAATCTGCAGCTTCTTTTTCTTGGAATACTTGCACTTTATATGGAAATAAATTATGCTGCTTCTTAAGAATAGTCCTGCATGTTCCATAAGATCTTCCCACTTCTTGGGACAGGCGTCTTATACAATTTATTGGCGTATTTTGCATTCTTTCACGAACGTTTGCAACAAGTTCTTCCGTTCTTACAGATGGTCTTCCTGCTCCTTTTTTGTGTTGTATAGAACCTGTTTCTCTAAACACAGCCACGGAGGCAATGATAAAAATCCCCAGCAATAAAAGCAACGTTAGGAAAATGTTTGTGAAAATCGTCCATGCACAAACCCGGATTGTATTGCCATTCACCATTTACTCTAACCCCGTTTCGAAAATACGCTTCAACCATGAATGTTTTGTGCTGTTCCGTAAAGCCCATTGTGTGAATTGTTTAAGAAATTGGAAAAATTAGCGATGAATCAAAGTACTTGTAACGACTGTCAAAGATAACGGAATAACTGATTGATTGTTAATTCAGGTAGTTACTGACACCCAACAGGTATTAAGCTCTACGGCTAAGCATTACGTCCTTAGATGCAAGGCCCTCTTTGATGCAAATAATTTTTTCTCGCACGGTAAAATGCAAGGAACAAGTAAGGAAATTGGAAGTATCGTTACAGTACATTGGCTGTCAACCTTCGAGAGAACAAGATACAATTATTTCCGATGCAAAATAGATTTAGTATTTTTTTCTTACTAATTTAATATGAATGATAGTATTAGGGTAAATAAATTAGCCATATTATATGGTGCTCTCTCCATATCTGATCATCTTGGTACCCCCAGCTGCAACTCGTAATCGCCAGAAAGCTTGAACCTTCCCCTATGAACACTGGTATGACCTGCATTTGGAAAGGGCGTAAAGACAATTTGTTAGTGTCACCATAGAGAAACCATCCACCACCTGTGATATACATTAAGCAATAGTAATAGTACAACCAAGCTGTTACCAACCATTAACCAGTGTTTGTTCATACTACCAAATTGTTTATTCACGTAACCAATCTAAACATGTTGACAACTTTTAATTGTTTTTATTACCTTTTTGCAGTTTATAATTTATTTATTATTACAGATACACACACAACGTAAAACACAAATCAGAACTATTAAGAGATCGACAAGTTCAACCCCTGGAAAATGCAATATATTGGATAAATTACGTCCTTAGACACAACGGGGCGCCACATCTTAGGGTGGCATCACTGGAACTGTCCTGGTATCAGTATTATTTAGTTGACGTATATCTTCCAGTATTTGCAGGTGTATACATAGTTTTTTTAGTGATAAAAAAGATTTTTAACTTAGGTAAATTATTAATTAAAAATAAGAATAAAATAAAGGCTGCGTGATAAGATGATGACAAGAAGTTTTATTATTAATTTTGTCTGGTTTAACTCAAGGATCTATCCTAGGACCTCTTCTATTTATTATCTATACCTCAGATATTTTAAAACTTTTAAAGCACTGTAAGGTTCAGGCATATGCAGATGATACACACATTTACCTTCATTTCGATTGCCAAGACTATACCGGGTGTTTCTGAAAAGACGTTCACCCCTATAACTTTTCTGTATTTATAGATGTTAAAATGAAATTTTGAGATTATGCATAAGAGATGAGTCTGCATTTATTGGGATAATTTTTAATTTGTAAGCACTTCCGGTTTGACCGGAAGTGACCTGGACTTTGGTATTTTAAATGGGACATCTTGTATATTTTTACTTATTACCTGCTCTAACCGTTTAAAAATTAGTTTTTCTCAAATTTTGACTATTTAGAGGGTGTCGCCTAAAATGGAATTTATTTTCAAAGATAACAGAGGGAAACTTAAAATACCGGTTGTGAAATTAGATATTATTGTTTTCGATAATGAAATGTCGAAAATGGAATTTTAGATACAGAGAAATGGAAAAGTAATAATTTTCGATCTTTATCAACAAATTTAAAAAATCCTTATTTTTTAAATAGGATGCTACATTGCCATTTCATTAAATCGATAGGCTAGATAGAACATTTCTTATCTGTCAATCTAAGATGTCACCATAACTAACTAGAATAGTTTTTAATCTAATTTTTTTGCTTGTTTTGTTTTTGCCAAAATCCCCGAAATATCATCTTATTGATTTTTGGCAAGAAGGTCATCGGTAAACAAAGTTATTAGTTGCAACAAATCGCTACCTTGGGATAACAGGGTTCTAACTGCTGTTTTTTACAAAATGAAATTTTTATGTAATATGGTTCTATCTGACAATTTCTACCAAATAATAATACTGTCAGAGTCATCTATTAACTAATAGCCGAAATAATCAACTTCCAAGGTTCTATCTATGGAGAACTATAGGGTAGGAAGCCGATTGACTATGGAGAACTATAGGGTAGGAGGCCGATCGACAATGGCAGCATTTTCAAATTCTGTCCCGGTTTTTTGGTTAGTTCGCTATTGACCGATAGATGGCTCTCGCGTCCGAAGTGGGCTGATGTTGTCTTCTTCTTCTTCGTTTTTAATATGGAAAACTAGATCCTCCATAGTTTTTAACTTTTACTTAAACCCTTTATTTTTCTGTGCTTTTACTTTTGACAATTGACATTTTATTTTTCGAAATAACAAATAATGTTTGAAAGCAAGACAAGACAAATAACGTTGTATTGTAATTAATTTCCATATTTATAATAAATAATGCTACAATTTATAAAAGTAGAGTTTGCTTTGTGTCGGGGTGTAAGACAGGATCTTTTTCAGAGAGAAAACGCAGCCAAATAAGTATCTTTCTAGCTCCAAAGGTATAGCTAGAATGTTTAATACCCTGTATTTTAAAAACCAAGCATCGTTGGAACTTTATACAGGCCAAGTTTACTAATAAGTATAACAAAGTAAGTGTAAATTCATATAAAAGTCCTTATTTGTTCCTTAAAGAACTAATTTAAATAAAAATAGTTATTGCGTCCATAAGAAACCATTATTTGATAGCCCACTTCGAACACGCGCGCCATCTTACAGCGACTCGTAAAGCTGAATTACCGATGCTAATTTGGGACCGAATCCAATACATTGCGATCGGCCTCCTACCTCAAGTCCTCCATACGATCGACAATGGCAGCATTTTCAAATTCTGTCCCGGTTTTTTGGTTAGTTCGCTATTGGCCGATAGATGGCTCTCGCGTCCGAAGTGGGCTGATGTTGTCTTCTTCTTCTTCGTTTTTAATATGAAAAACTAGATCCTCCATAGTTTTTAACTTTTACTTTTGACAATTGACATTTTATTTTTCGAAATAACAAATAACGTTTGAAGGCAAGACAAGATAAATAACGTTGTATTGTAATTAATTTCCATATTTATAATGAATAATGGTACAATTTATAAAAGTAGAGTTTGCTTTGTGTCGGGGTGTAAGACAGGATCTTCTTCAGATATGAAACGCAGCCAAATAAGTCTCTTTCCAGCTCCAAAGGTAAAACCCTCTAGCTAGAATGTTCCTGTATTTTAAAAACGAAGCATCGTTGGAACTTTATACAGGCCGAGTTTACTAATAAGTATAACAAAGTAAGTGTATAATTATATAAAATTCCTTATTTGTTCCTTAAAGAACTAATTTAAATAAAAATAGTTATCGCGTCCATAAGAAACCATTTATTTGATGGCCCACTTCGAACACGAGCGCCATCTTATGGCAACTCGTAAAGCTGAATTACCGATGCTAATTTGGGACCGAATCCAATGCGTTGCGATCGGCCTCCTACCTCAAGTCCTCCATAGTTCTATCTGACACCGAAAATTGAGATAATTTTGTGAACAAGGTTGTAAGTACAGTAGTTATAGAACCTTGTCATAAAAGTCTGTTATAATATTACAGATACAACCTTGTTCTTCAAAAAGTTACTGCAGATACAACCATGTGCACTTATTTTACAAGCGTTTCTAACCTACAAATAATAATTTACTTTTAAACACCGTCTTAACGTGTCGTGTCAAGGTTGTAACTGCCATATGGACTTTTGTTCTACAAAATTTCAATACTATAATTTTAGACAAGGTTTCAATCTGCTAAAATAATAGTTGAATTTCTCGGTTACTTAATAAATTTTTAAAACTTTATGTAATAAAGATTGTTTAAAACATAACAATAAAACTATGATATCCAAAAATCGCTAACGAAAGTTTGACATACAACTAAATATTTTAAGTCAAAACTTTGAACAGCTGTATCTCAAAATGTATGAAATGTATGTGTTGCCACATAGAACCCTGTCATTCCAAGGTCGCGTAATAATGACAGGCGTCTGTACAATAATTTTTTTCTCAGAAACGGGTAGAGTGGCATTAAATAACATTGGATAAAAGTTATTGAAAATAAAGAAAGGAACACAAAAAATATATTATATAGGGTGCTCCATTTTAAATAAGCAAGTTTGAGACACCTTCCGGTATAATCGAAAGTCGCATATGGTCGCTGTTACTTTATTTGAAGACGGGGGTCTCCGAAAACCCCATTATCCAAATTTGCGGGATTAAAAACGCCTTACTTTAAAAAATATTCCAATGGACGATCACCGTGAGACACCCTGGGGGGAGGGGGGAGTATGAAGGGGCGCCCCTCCTAAATCCGCCACTAGTTATGGTATGATTAGTTTATTTACTTATGATATTTCTCACGAATATCTAATAGTACCTATACCTATTACAATAATATAGCAATTTCCTATACCATCGCACCATCTGGCATTTTAGGAACGAACTAAAATGTATGGGTTTTTCAATATGAATGTTTTTGCAGATAAAACCTTATGTAGGATAATGATTTCTTCGATTGATTTTTTAATAGGATACTTAGATTACAGATGTCGCTAGTAACATCGTCTTTTGTGAATTTATTGTTTTGTGACAAAACATGGCAATTTTTCTAAAATTTAGGAATTATGAATTTTAACAATATTTTTTGGTCCTCGTATAGGGTGGCCTTTGGCAAAGTACAATAGCTGTGTTGTACTTTAAAATAAACGAAAGTTATTCATATTTTATAGCGCTTTTCAACTGTAAGATCCAATTACATGAAGTTGCTATAATGTATTTCCTATACAGGGTGTTTCATTAAGGTCGAAAAGCGGCCATATCTCGGAAACTACTGGGCATAGAAACTTAGGAAAAGAAAAATGATAATAAAAGTGGCCATGAGAAAATTCTGGAAATAATTTTCAAGTTCCGCATTTTGCCGAAAGAAGGCGTAATTGAAAAGTAAATTTTTAAATTTTACATAACTCCGAAAATTCCACATTAAGGTATATGTTTGATAACACCATTTTAAATCTTGGACAATTATGCATCATTTCGGTCTTATGCTCATTGGCGTACCGACTTTAATAAGAGTGGGGGAAGCTGTTGAAAGTGTAATCATTTAAATCGCTGTAACTTATAAACGACTTATAAGATTTTAGCTAACTAAAGACTGTTTGGAAGAGAAATGTATGCACTTTGACCAGTCGTATTTAGTTGTCCATAATAGTTCTCAAAAAAAAAATGCTAGAGGGCGCAATTTCCAATAACAATACATTTTTTGATTTTATTCCGAAAAAATAAATCATACGGTATAATTATGATACCATAATCGACAAGGAGATGAAATTTGCTAGAAAAAATATTAAAACCGCAGCTCGATATCTCCGTCCGTTTCAGAGTTATTGCCAAAACAATAATTTTTAAGACAAATTGCGCCCTCTAGCAATTTTATTAGAAACGATCTTGTACATTGGATACGACAATTAAAGGTACTTACCTTTCTCTTCCAAATAAGCTTAAATTTAGTCAAATTGGTTAAGTCGTTTAGAAGTTACAGCGATTTTAATGTTTACAGTTTCACTTGATAAGAGTGGGAGAAGCTATTGAAAGTTTAAACATTAAAATCGCTGTAACTTCTAAACGACTTATCCGACTTTACTAAATTTAAGCTTGTTTGGAAGAACCTTCAATTGTCATATCTAATGGTACAAGATAGTTTCTAATAAAATTGCTAGAGGGCGCAATTTGTGTAAAAAATTATTGTTTTGGCAATAACTCAGAAACGAACGGAGATATCGAGCTGCGGTTTTGATATTTTTTCTAGCAAATTTCATCTACTTTTCGACTATGGTATCATAATTATACCGTATGATTTATTTTTTCGGAGAAAAATCAAAAAATGTATTGTTATTGCAAATTGCGCCCTCTAGCATTTTTTTAAAAACTATTATGGACAACTAAATACGATTGGCCAAAGTGCATACATTTCTCTTCCAAACAGTCTTTAGTTTGCTAAAATCGGATAAGTCGTTTATAAGTTACAGCGATTTAAATGATTATACTTTCAACAGCTTCCCCCACTCTTATTAAAGTCGGTACGCCAATGAGCATAAGACCAAAATGATGCATAATTGTCCAAGCTTTAAAATGGTGTTATCAAACATATACCTTAATGTGGAATTTTCGGAGTTATGTAAAATTTAAAAATTTACTTTTCAATTACGCCCTCTTGCGACAAAATGCGGAACTTGAAAATTATTTCCAGAATTTTCTCATGGCCACTTTTATTATCATTTTTCTTTTCCTGAGTTTCTATGCCCAGTAGTTTTCGAGATATGGCCGCTCTTCGACCTTAATGAAACACCCTGTATAGGTACCTACCTGAAAAATCTAAAATTTATCTACTGATAATCGGTCAAAAGAATGTTTTCAAGTTACTAGCTTCACTGCTAGGAAGCGCATTTGCTGTTATGTAACTAAAAGTTGCTGTTTTGTCCATAATATATTTCATATACAATATAGGTCTCAAACATTTTTTCTTTAGTTAACATGACAACGACAGCGTGTAACATTTCATAGGATTCAAAATGCTGTAACTTGGGTTTGCCTTAACCGATTTTAACAAGCCATAGCTCAACTTAAAGGTATTTCCAATAGAATTAAATTTTATTGTAACCAATGCTAAGATTAATTTGATTGCTCCATAATAGGGGGCGTTAATCAAAAGATAGTCCCATTTCAGTCATTTACATAACTAATTTAAATACAATCATATAGTTTTTTTTAAACTATTTTTGATAGACTACTTGTTGAGAAAAATATACCAGAAAACCATACGTTGTTATCTCCCTTCGTTAAAAAAATCATTCCAAAAATAGTTAGTGAGTGTTAGAATAGAAGTTCCGTTTAAACGGCAACAACAATATAACACTTGAACCTATTTAAATTTTTGAGAACTACAGTTCTGATTTTTATTTACAAGTTTATACTTAATTAGCCGTTGCAAGCAATATTATTAGGATTAACGTCCAGTTTCATTACAACTGCCAGTCGGAACTAACACAGTATATTAAACCAGATTACACCTCCAATAGAACTTGATAATTACTATGAGTATTCAGAGCATTAATGGCTATAAACCATTCTATGGCAGCATTAACTCCTATTTCCTATTGGCTGAATTGCCGTGATATTATCACTACACAACGGTCTAGCGATTTTTTAGCACAGCTAGCAATTCCTTATAAGAATTCACATATTCTGTATACAACTGTTTAATACTATATGTGACAGCCACGCGCTTTCCTACTGTAAGGCAACGAAAATTGCTAGACCGTTGTGTAGTGATAATATCATGGTAATTTAGCCAATAGGAAATAGGAGTTAATGCTACCATAGAATGGTTTATAGCCATTATTGCTTTGAATACGTACAGTAATTATCAACTTTTGTTGGGGGGGGGGGGGGGTAATCTGGTTTTTATATAATGTATTAGTTCCGACTGGCAGTTGGAATGAAACTTGACATTAATCATAATAATATTTGCTTGTTACGGTTAATAAAGCATATACCACTAAAAATACTGTAATAAAAGTACTGTAGTTCTCAAAAATGTAAATAGCTTCTAGTGTGATATTGTTCTTGTCGTTTAACATTGCATATGATTATCTATTATGCAACATGGTTTACCAAGATGGTAAAATTCATCCATAGATTATATAGTCCACTGCTAATGATGGGTTGTGCCAAATACAAATCTTTTATTGCGTTATCTGACATGCAATGTTTAAAAAAACTTAAATACAAAGTAAAAATAAATTAATTGAAACACAACATTGGATGAAGCCGAATGAAGAACTGGCACCAGGAGGCGGAGAAAACTGGGAAATCTGGAAGGCGCTAAACAGACTGCAGACGGACACGGCGAGATCGAGAGATACCCTAAACAAGTATGGCTACCCTGTGGACTCCAATCTCTGCGATTGTGGAGAACTGCAAACCACTCAACATAATAAGTACACTTGCCCGCTGTGCCCCGCTAGATGTACCATAGAGGACCTTATGGCAGCGAAGCCGAACGCTATTGACGTCGCCCGCTTCTGGGCAAAAAGCGTTTAGCTCACGTCTGAAGTGACGATAGACATTTAGTATATTTTTTTTTCTTTTCTTTCCTTAACTTGTGATGCTTCTGACATGAATAAATAAAATAAATAAATAAATTGAAACACGGTATTGATGCGATTAATAAAATTTAAATTCAGACAGGACAGCTAAAAGACTCCGAACAACGATGTGACCCGTACAGCGCGCGGCGATTGCCGATCGCTACGAACCCCCACCAACGTCTTGTGGATTATATGTTCTAACGGATACAATTCGTTTTTGGGAACGCTGTTCTGGTCTCTAAATTGTAGAAATGCGCTTTACTGGGTACAAAATGCGTCGCATTGAGAAGATACTATCTATTTCTTAATAAAATTGCTGTATTAAAAGTGGTTCATTATTCAACGAGACTGTGCTGCTAATGAAACTGATTACTACCAATAATAATATAATAATAAAAATTAAAACACTGTTCTAGCAAATCTGGAATTGATATAACACTAAAGCAGGTTTGATACACTAGCAATATTTTCCGAAACGTCGGCAAATTAAAATTTGGGTTTCATTTGCGCCCTAAGATCCTTAAACCCATAAAAAACCACCTACATAAAAAAGTCTATTGGATCATTAACAATTTTATTTTGTAATTGGTAATGGTTTTAAAGGTAGCAATTTACATTGTTAGATTTTCCACATGAAACACCTTGTATAAATCAATAAAACTTGAAAAAAAAAATTAAATTCAGCATTATAGAAAATTCAGAATTAATTAAACGATTATTTGTTAAGCGAAGGCATCATTTTCTGACTTTCACTAGATCGCAAATTATAAACAATAAGTACGCCGACTGAAAACATACTGTGTTATATTGTGACAATTAATAAGTGGATGAAAAAGTTTTTCTAACATTAGATAATATCGTTAAAGTGTACCTATGAAATGAATCTTTTTATACTCTAGAGAACAGGACATCAAAATACCAGCTTCAGGTAAAATTTAAAATTAGCACAGCATTAAAACGACGCGTCAGCATGGCCACCAAACAGTTGATCGTAGAAAAAATTGTCGTTTTTCCAAACAAGGTGTCACTAATTCATTTGCATTTATCTCAGTATTTGCAGGAGGATTGGGTAGTTCTTCTTTTTGGATATTTAGCGGATGTTTTAAAAGTATGTAGAGTTTAAGTAGTGGTTAAATGGCACTTAAAATTATTACCTGTCTGTTTACATTTTAAATCTACCTATAAAAAGTAGAAGTTTTAAGGTTTTGCCGATTTTCTAGTTTTATTTGACCAATTCAATAATTTCTTAGTACCAACTTTGTTGCTTAAAAATATAAGTGAGTCAATTCACTAAAACGTTGAAATTTGGTCCATCAAAATAAAATTTAGAACTTAAACCGGGTGCACTGAGAGAAGAGAAACTAACCATTAAACAAAAATTATATAAAGATTATACAAAAGGAATATACTATTGGTGACAAGTGAACTGTTTTTTGGGGTAAAACAATGCGTTCTTCTGGAATGTGAAGAAATTTACAATAATGACTATAATACTATTGTATACCGTTCGTACAGCAGTCATAGTCAATTTGTTGTAGCTTGTATACCGATTACATAAAAATTATATATTGGTTAGTATCAATTGTATACCAACCAATTACCAGGTTCTATACGATATTATAACCAGTATATACCTGTTGTATATCAGCAATAATATGAATTGTCTATGGATATATCCCTGTTATATATCAGCAATAATATGGATTGACTATGGTTATACTTTAGTTGTATACCAAGTATACAATTTTTCAATACTGACCAAACCTTATTGTTATAGGTAACTGTAAATGGGTATACTCTAGTTGTATACCAAGTATACAATTTTTCAATACTGGACAAAATTTATTGTATAGGTATGTACAGGGTGTTCCACTATAAATGGACCCCACCTCCCCTTTAACTTATTTATTCGATGATATTAAAAAAATGGTATGTACCAAAGTTGTAAGGTACAACATAAAGTTTTTTACGACATAGTTTAAATAATATATAGATAGGGTGTTGCAGAAAGGCGTAGCAAACAAAAATATATTTTTTTCTTATGGAATACCCGGTATATAACATTCTTAAATGATAGAGCTGGTCTTCCTGATAAATAATAATATAATTTGTTATACCTAACCTAACCTATGTTACACTTTAAATGTTTAAGTCAAGAAACGCATATTATTATTAATTAAATTGTGCTTATGGCAGGTTATCTTTTATTTTTTTAATTACTTTTCCAAATTAAATGTTGTTTAAAAGATACGCATTATAAATAATAGAATTGTTAGGTAGGTACATATTATGTTATGGATTAAAAAATCAATTTTTATTTCTTTGGGTGGGTAGTAATTTTGTCGATATTTATGCAATGGAAAGCACCTTGAATCCATGCTACACTATAAGGACACTTTAATATGCGTTTTTTCACTTTCAACATTTCAAGTAAGTATAACAAATTATATATTATTTATCAGGTAGACCAGGTCTATCATTTAGAAATATTATATACAGGGTGTTCTATAAGAAAAAAATATATTTTTGTTTGCGACACCTTTCTGAAAACACCTACAACTTTCCAATTTACCGTTCCTTCTAATACCATTGGATAAAAAAGTTAAAGCGGGGGTCCACTACCTGTAAATGGTTATACTTTAGTTATATATACAAAGTTTACAATTTTTTCAATACTGGTCAAGATTGATTGTATATAGGTACCTATCTGTATTATCATATTTGACCATTAATATAATTTTTTTTTAATGCACAAAAAACAGTTCACTTGTCACCAATAGTATATTCCTTTATGTATAATCTTTATATAATTTTTGTTTAATGGTTAGTTTCTCTTCTCTCAGTGTAAATATCAATTTTAAAAAGGCCGAAACTCCAGAAATCTGCCTTTTTAATAAATTCCAAGATTATTGTGGGACCTCTAAATATTAAAAAAATCCTAATTTTTATTCGACTGAGTTTCTTTTAACGAGAAGCAATTTTTCTGCACTATGCCATTTCAAGTTCCAAAAATGGTTGTTTTTTGCTCCACCCTACTATAATAGGTAGCATTCCTTAATTTTGAGGTATTTATTATGGTAGCTATGTAGCACGTAGCTAACATTTAAAACCTTTAATTTATTTTATATAAGACCCACATGAAAAGAGCTTATTATACATGACCCATTTTAGCCTGTTTGCGTTATGTACCTAATATACTGTATCATTGTACTAAATGCTGCAATGAACTCATTACATCACTCAACCGACTCATCACATCACTCAGTGATGTAATGAACTTATTACGTTACTTATTTTTAATCAAATTATGATTTTTTTGTTCCATCAGTCACTGTCATTTTTTTGTGTAATGTCTGCATAATATGAAAATCATTTTGAACACATAAAAGCTAAAATACTGGGTCTTAGATAAAATGTTGTATATCCCACGTACGGCAAGGCTCAGTACAGCACTTGTACGGTTACTCGACTCGGTCTACAACCTCGTCATGGCAATATCCACTCTTAATACAGATATAGGTCTAATAAGTCTATTTTACCGAACTAAAATTAAGAGCTTTGAATTTTAAAGATTACCTAACGGAGGGGTATATTAAAAGCTGAGTATCTAATCAATTTAAAGCTATTAGGTAGACAACATTTTTTAAAATAAATTATGTAGGTATAGGTATGTACGTATAGGTACCTACCCAGTAGGGTTGCCAGATTGTTTGTATTTTTGCACAGAATAAATAAAATAAAACAAATATTTTACCAAAGTTTTATTTAAACTCAGAAGTACCTACAATAATTATTTTGAATATTTGTCGAAGATTGGGAAAGTTTTATGATTTCTTTTTTGCCTTTAACATATTATAATACCTACTCTATAAAATTAAAATGTACTTAATAAGAATCTAGGGAGAATTGCTTCGTAATTTTGATTTTAATTGACGTGCATGGTGTGTAAATATGGAACATAAGCTGTCCCGGCGGGACAATTATTTATTAGCTTAAAATACGGGACGTCTGGCAACCCTACTACCCAGTCCAGTATTCCAAATCCCAATAAAAGTTTCGAAAAAGTGACATAAAATGGGGGCCCCGCATCGCATAGCCCTTGTTCGTTTAGAATTAGTAGGTACCTACCTACCTACTAGATATTTACCTAGGTAGGTAAGTCTCAAATAAAATTATTAAATACTATAGTAGGTAAATATATCAGTTTCGATTAATTTCAATAAGTATTAAAACAATTACCTACCAAGATTTTAAAAAGCCGCCATGATATTATGATGAACGCTAGATGGAGCTCGGTATAAATGCCAATAAAACAAATTAAATTATTGGAAATAGGATTTTTAATAATGTACTTACCTAGAAACCTTTCTAACACGTCCTCAACTAGTCCAAAGCACTCCATGACCACAAAATCTCTTCCAAAAAACTAAAAAGTCTATAAGCAACGAAAAAAACATGCGCACACGCGACGAGCCGAACGAAAACGAAACAAAAGAACAAAAGGAAATGGCGGGCCTTGGCGGAACTCGGCTGCTCGACAGATCGTCCGAAAGCTACGTTGATTGGCTAGCGATTGGCGCGGTTTTTGAAAAAGTAGGTAATTTATGCAACAAGGGGTTCTACAGCAATACCTACAACTGATTTTTGGGGTTATATAACTTTTTGATACCAGAGTAACTTATTGTTTTTCAATTGGTGTATAACCATTATACAGTATTTGTATACTTACTATATACATTTTAGAAAGTTTTTATTTATATAACTAGTTGTATTAAAATAGTAGGATCAGTATATAACGGGTACGAGCTATTTAACTACAGAAGAAAAATTTTATGACGGGTATATTCCTCATTGTAGCACAACGGGTTTGGCTGCTACAATGTGACAAAGTTCTAACAGTAAGTAGATGTGTAATTATTAATATACAATATTGTATATCCACTATTAAACTCGTGTCAGGCTAACAGTTGTATTAAGGCATTTCCCTCAGTGTGTCTCTCAAAAGACGTTCACCCCTATAACTTTTCTGTATTTATAGATATTACAATGAAGTTTTGAGATTATGCATAAGAGATGAGTCTGCATTTATTGGCATAATTTTCAATTTGTTAGCACTTCCGATTTGACCGGAAGTAGACTTGCTTTGGTATTTTAAATGGGACATCTTGTATATTTTTACTTATTTGGGTTCAGTATAGCATTATGAGTGAAATGACACCTCACTCGTAAATTTTTGATGTGTTATAATATTTTTATGTATATTTTTTATTTTCTACGAAGGCGTAGAAGGGCCACAATTTATAAAAAAAAATGTACACCCAAATTCCGAGTTGTAACTCGGAATTCCGAGTTGTATCTCGAAATTCCGAGTTGCATCTCGGAATTCTGAGTTGTAACTCGGAATTCCGAGTTGTATCTCGAAATTCCTAGTTGTATCTCGGAATTCCGAGTTGCTTCTCGGAATTCCAAGTTCTCAGTATGTTTGCAGTGTTGCCATTTGGGGCGCCAAGTCGCCAAAATGACGACTTTTTGTCTCTATGAAAGTGTGGCGGCGATTTTCAATAAAAAGCTTATTTTTGGCGACTTTTTACAGGTGAAAAAATTGAATATTGCACGTATACACGTTGTATATAATACGTAGAAAGAAACAACGTCATTTTGGCGACTTTTTGACCCAAATGGCAACACTGCAAATATACCGACAACTCGGAATTCCGAGATGCAACTCGGAATTCTGAGATACAACTCAGAATTCCTAGTTACAACTCAGAATTCCGAGATGCAACTCGGAATTTGGGTGTAAATTTTTTTTTATAGATTATGGCCCTTCTACGCCTTCGTAATTTTTCAATCTAGAGTGCTACAAATTAATTAAATCTGTTAATTTATAGTCAAGTAGTATATGAAAATTAAAATTATGTCATAAAAATTGACTTTCTAAGTTTCACAAGCGTTTAAAAAATTAAATTTTATTTTCAATCTAGAGTGCTACAAATTAACTAAATCTGTTAATTTATAGTCAAGTAGTATATGAAAATTAAAATTATGTCATAAAAATTGACTTTCTAAGTTTCACAAGCGTTTAAAAAATGTAATTTTATTTTCAATCTAGAGTGCTACAAATTAACTAAATCTGTTAATTTATAGTCAAGTAGTATATGAAAATTAAAATTATGTCATAAAAATTGACTTTCTAAGTTTCACAAGCGTTTAAAAAATTAAATTTTGTTTTCTTGACGTTTACTTCATTTTTCCAAATGGAGCGATGGTAAAGTGTATACGATCTTAGTTGAGACAGACAAAAAAACTAAAAAAAATTTGATCAAGTCCACGTGGATTATCTTCGAACATCTGTATAGGGAGCGATCAGTATAAATTTTGTTATATTTGTATTGTAGTTTCAGTGTGTAATGCAGTAAATTGATCGTACCCCAAATATTTACGTTGTCTCAACTGACTTCGTATGAAGTATAGTTCAATAGGATATTTAAAACGAGCATTTTTTTTCCAATAATTTGATACTATTATACACTCCTATGCTATTTTAAAATTGAACGAAAAAATTTGCCTTAAGTCCCAATCTTACATTGTAAATCAGATAAAATGGTTAGTTTTACTAGAAATGAACAAATTGATATGCTCCTAATTCTTGAAGTGACCAGAAAAATTCTTCTGAAGCCGCAAGATTGTATGTATTGTATGTTTTATAAGCTAATGATATTATAACTTTAAATTAAAGCCATATTGCTTTTCAAAACCATTCCATTGTTTTTCAAAGCCGCCTTTATATTTCTTTAGAAAAGTACCAATGCGTAACGCTTTTAAATTTGCGATTGGGATTTGAGGCAAATTTTTCAGTGTCAATTTTAAAATAGCATAAAATGCTCGTTTCAAATATCCTAGTGAACCACCATCATTTTATTTGGAAAAATGGAGTAAACGTCAAGAAAAAAAAATTAAATTTTTTAAACGCTTGTAAAACTTATAAAGTCAATTATTATGATATAATTTTAACTTTCATAATATACTACTTGACTATAAATTAACAGATTTAATAAATTTGTAGCACTCTAGATTGAAAATAAAAAATAAATATAAAAATGTTGTAACACATCAAAAAATTACAAGTAAGGTGTAATTTAACTAATATTGTTATTAACTTAAAGAAATAGTCCATACTTTAAGTGAAGTGTATGTTTGAAGGGAAAAAAAACACTTACTGGAGGAAGACTTAAAGTTTTTTTTTCCTTTTAATAATGTTATGCTGAACCCAAATAAGTAAAAATATACAAGATGTCCCATTTAAAATATCAAAGTCAAGGGCACTTCCGGTGAAACCGGAAGTGCTAACATATTGAAAATTATGCCAATAAATGCAGGCTCATCTCTTATGCATAATCTCAAAATTTCATTTAATATCTATTAATATAAAAAAGTTATAGGGGTGAACGTCTTTTGAGAAACACTCGGTATATGCAGTGTCAGTTTGTAACTGGGAATAAATTCAATAAATTCAATAAATTCAGTACATTTTTTTTTTGGAAAAAATGATTGGGGACGGGTATTTACATTTTAAGTTGTGGTTTTTTTTATAAAAGAAAATAAAGCAGTGTGTCCCAAATGAAAGATATGAATTAATTGATGCAGCCGATACTAATACTCCAGTACGTGAGTATCAAAAAGGGGTGTTTGAATGCAAAAGGTGGGGTAGTAGCGATTTTGTAGTATGTTTTTAGGCTTGGGGCCCTAATGAAAAATCCAAGTTTTCGACCTCGAGGCGCATGCGCTCGAGCCGCCATCTTCGATTGTAGGTACAAAAATTTGTTTTTTTGATAATAACTCAAAAACAGTGGCTTTCACGACAAAAGATGATCTATACAAATTTAAAGAGAATAAAATTTCCTACATTTTTTGTAGCACACATATGTTAGGAGTTACAGCTCCGTGAAGTTGCACTATTTGAAAAAAAAGTATTATATTTTGTTATTTGGCTATTTAGCACCAGCCAAAAGTTCTATCTACTTCCGTAAACCTGGAAGAGGAGAAACTGCTGAGAGGTTATATATAATACCAAGAAGCAATCAAGCACATTCTGTTTTTGCATGCCTTCAGTGGTTGTGACACTACGTCATCCCTATTCAATCAGGAAAAAACTACAGGACACCGACAATAACCAATCCGGACCATCGAAACGTACCAAAATGTAGTAGAAATTAATTTTTGTAATTCTCTAAAATCATAATTTACTATTTTTTAATTTAAAAAGAAAATGCGATATACTGTTCGCCTTTAACTTTGTTTACGAAAAGTATACCTACTACTGTTAAATGATAATATTCAAACGCCTATAGTTTTTTTTATAATTATGTAAAACTGTAGTTATATTATATAATAAGAATAATAAAATAAAACAACCAAAAAGTTTCCGCATTTTTTTCAAATAGTGCAAATTCACGGAGCTGTAACTCCTAACATACGTGTGCTACAAAAAAAATTTCCACAAAAAATGAAGGAAATTTTATCCTTTTTAACTTTATATAAAACATCTTATGTTGTGAAAGCCATCGTTTTTGAGTTATTATCAAAAAACCAAATTGTTGTACCTAAAATCCAAGATGGCGGCTCGAGCGCATGCGCCTCGAGGTCGAAAACTTGGATTTTTATTAGGGCCTCAAGCCTAACAACATACTAAAAAATCGTTACTACCTAACCCACCTTTTGCATTTAAAAAACCCCCACGTCCTGGACTAAGTTAAAATCCATAATTATGGGATACAGTAAAACAAAGTTGAACTTGTAAATTTCCACTATATTAACAAGAAAATGATATGTTTCGCTATTACTGTACCTTCGTCAGATGACAATGATTTAATAAAAGTTGAAAATAAAAACAAAAAGGGGGTGCAATAAAATTAAATTGTTAAAGATGTAAATAAAACAGTAAAAGGGTTACAATAGCGGGAAAATCTAACAGTCGGTTTAAAAGTTAAATTAGGTACAATAATGGTAATTTACAAAATCTTAAGCAAATGGCCAACAGAACAAAATTTAACAAAGCTGAATTATTTAAATCTAATTGATCATTAAGTAACAGGTCCGTATTTCTGAGTTTATTTATTTCCATAGAGTCTAACAAATTTAGTTTTAAGCTTTTGTTTTCTGTATGTAAGATTTTAAAGGAAGGATCGAAATTATGTTGATTATCAAGTTTGTCTTTTAGAAAACTGTTATAATGTTCCTGTATTCTTTTGATAAAATGTGTACCCGTTTGGCCAATGTGATTTGGGACAATCTTTAGATTTTAATTTATAGATGCATGATTTTTTGTTTTTATCGCTGTTGGTTTTATTGTTTTTAATCAATTTACCTTAAGAGTTCAATAAAATTAAATTATTGAAGATGTAAATAAAACAGTGGAAGGATTACAATAGCGGAAAAATCCAACAGAGGGTTTAAAAATGAAATAAGGTACAATATGGGTAATTAACAAAATCTTATGTGTATGGTCAACAGAATAAATTTAACAAAGGTGAACTATTTAAATCTAATTATTGATCATATTAATAAATAAATCAAAATTGGGCTATTCAAATTTGGTCGCATGTGATGCAATGTTTATTTGTTTTTGACCCTGTATAAGGTAACTTCATAAAATAAGTATTTTTGAAAACGTAGTTTTTGTCTGAAAGTAAAAAAATAAAAAATAAAATAAAGGGGTTTGTTGGCAAGTTAACCTAAAATTTATTTTCCACTTAATGAACACTTTACTAATGACACTGTGTTCTTTTTTGTCTTAATATTTAGGTGCATTACCTTCAGACACAAACTACGTTTTCAAAAATACTAATTATATGAAGTTACCTTATACAGGGTCAAAAACAAATAAAGGTTGCATTACATGCGACCAACCAAATTTTAATAACCCAATTTTTATTTTGTAGAAAAACACACCTTTAATATGGCGCTACTTTAAAGAAAATATATCTGAAATAAAACATTGTCAAAACTAAGAAGTTTTGTGTAGGTTGCGTTGAGTCTTATTTTGCAAAAGTGGTGCAATTTACAAAATATAGGTAAAAAATCAAAATTATCTTATGCAGCTGTAATTTTGCATGTGCGCTAGAAACTGCATTTAAAAAAAACTTTTTCTAATAACTTTTTTCGATATTTTCAGAAATAACCCCACTTTAGAATTATTTTTTGGAAAAAAATTAAAATTTTACAGATAATGCAAATGACGTGACTACTATTTTTTTGCTTAATTTTCAGCTCAATCGAAGCAGAACTTGATGCCAAAGTCAAATTTTGAATAAAGCTATTAATATCAAAAAATTCCATATGATGCGGACTTTACTGGTGACACTGTATAATATAGTAGGCTGGGCCGAAAAAGTAAAAAATTGGAAATTGCAAATAGTATATTTGCCAATATCTGACTATACATCTAAAAGTAATTTGTGGAAAATTTTATTAAATTTCGTAAATGTTTCGCCGCGCCCCTGTGACCCTGAAAATTATAGTAAAAAGACAGATTTTTCAATATTTAATATTTTTTATATACAAAATTATAATTTTTTCTGACTTCTTGTGGATGTGGGAATGTGTATAGAAATAATTTGTTCAATAAAATATTTTTCTGTTGGATGGAAATTACAAATTTGTCTCTGAAAACGTTAAATTACGTTTAACTCTTTCAGGGGCAGACAAATTATGATAAATAAAAATCCTAGTGGGACAAAGAAAAATGTTTTATTATTGTAGCTTTTTTTTATATAAACTCATTCGTAGGCCCAAAGTGAATATAAAAATATAAAAAAAAATTTAAAAATTTTTTTTTTAAAATACAGGGTGGAACATTTTAAGTACCACTACATTTTATTGGGAAGTGTGAAATTTGCGAAGGAATAACCTGGAATATCTTTAACATCAACATCACATCACAGGCAACTTATATTACACCGGTGCACGAATTAAACCGCCGCACACTGGGGCAACAAGCCCTCAAATTTGGCAATAAATCACATACTTTATAATTTGATTTTTAAGTTGAATATTGCTTTGTAGAGGTGTTAGTATTGCAAAAGAAAATACATAGATAGCTTCTTAAAGCATAATTTACTTTTAAAAATATTATAAAGTTATAAAGAACACTACTTATATTATTATAATAAATATGTTGTATTATAATATTTTAATTTAAAAAAACTGTGATAACTAATATCAAGTTCCATCGTCTTCAGAATGTGATAAGACATTTTCATCATCGTCTTCAATGTCATCACCATCATCATCAGTGTCACCATGGCTATGGAGCTGGACGAATCCAGATTTTAACAAATCTACTGCTTCTTTAGGAATGTGCTGCAGTTTTTTTTTTGTAACTTTCGCTTGCTCGTGATTACAGGGTCGGAACTAAGTAAAAATGAATTAAAGACTTCTTCATTAGTTTTTTAATAAAATGGGTTGTTCAGGGCCGTAACCAGCTATTTTGGCGCCCGAGGCGAATTACAAATTTTTCGCCCCTACTTCCCTCAACAGAATTATAAATAAATCGAACATTTTCAACACTATTTTGAAGTCAAGCTTTTATATTTATTTTGCTGCAATTTATAATGACAATATAAGGATAATTAATTGTACACAAGAAAAGTAGAATTGCATTATACAAAATATATTCAATTTTCTTGATTCACAACAAAATTTTTCGAGATTTCATTGCAGCGAATTCATCAATTATATCGTCAAAATCAATACTCTGAGCAATCTCATATTCAATCGACATAATTGCCAAGTTAGTCAATCTTGCTTGTCTCATGGTTGATCTCAAATAATTTTGGATGAGTTTCAGCTTGCGATTGCGATCGTTTTGTAGACGATACAAAAGTTGATTTTATTTTACATTTCCAATGTTATGATATTCTATGGTTTTCACTCAAATGGGAAGAGGGCGCTTGTAAAATTTAATACAATTATTCTATATTAAGTTAAGCGGGAAAAAGTCCGCGGAATTTGAAAATTGCTAAATCTCATATTATTTTGTCAATTTTTGGCGCCCCCTCGGTGATTGCGCCCGAGGCAAGCGCCTCAGTCGCCTCGCCCTTAGTACGGCACTGGGTTGTTAGCATTAGTTTTGTTTTGAACTTTGTGTATTTTGCGACTAACGTAAATATTTAAAGATGGCGGAAAAATATTTGATTCCCTGAGGGTGGTCGCTCATGAGAGGTTTTATTGTACTTCGAAACAACTCAAATAGGGAAGAAAAGTGCAAATAAGTGCACAAAAACTAAATGAATCTGATAAGCTTAAACAATATTCATTATGAAAAGTTAAAATTTAATGCTTGGACTGCGTTGGAACACTAAAAATAGTTTTCACGAATCTAAGAATATTTTAAAATTTTAGCCTTTAACCTTTGCTTTACTTTATACCACTTCTATAAGCTTACTTAAACTTTTCTTTAACTCTATACTTATTAAAATGTTAATAAATACTAGAACTTGAAGGATCCATGACGATAATTAAAAAAAAAAATCAAAATACAGCTCAAACACAGCACTAAAACAGGTTTAAATACCAACAATAACATGCACGTATATTATACGCAAGGAACTAACTTCGACTGGGGGGGAGTGACGCGTTGAGAAGAGTGGGGATAATGATCGCACTCGTTCGTTTTATTACGTTGGGAATAGTGGGGCATCGAAAAATAATAGTAGGCGGAGTGTAAATGCTATTTCATATTTTTATTTATTGCCAAATTTGAGGGCTTGTTGCCCCAGTGTGCGCCGCCCGTTACGGTAAAAAACATTGTGTAAGTGGTATACTTTGTGTACCAGCGCCCCACTACACGTCCTCTTTTCTGGGTACATTTTACGTTCCACTGCCCTTCAAAGAGTTAAATGAAGATTTTGAGGACAAATTTGTAATTTCCATCCAACAGAAAAATATTTTATTGGAAAAATTATTTTTATACAGATTCCCACATCCACAAGAAGTCACAAAAAAATTATAATTTTGGATTTAAAAAATATTAAATATTGAAAAATCGGCCTTTTTATTAATTTTCAAGGTCACAGGGCGCGGCGAAACATTCACGGATTTTAATAAAATTTTCCACAAATGACTTTTAGATGTATAGTCAGATATTGGCAAATATACCATTTGCAATTTCCAATTTTTTACTTTTCCGGCCCAGCCTATAGTATATAGTGTTCTATGTAAAATAAGCAAGTTTGCGACAACTTCCGGTATAACGGGAAGTCACCTATAGTCATTGTTATTTCATTTGACGAAAGCGTCTCCGAAAACCCTTTTATTCAAATTTGCAGGATTCAAATTGCATTACTTTCCGAAATATTCTAATGGGCGGTTACCGTGAGACACCCTGTAGATACATCACAACTAATTATTATCGGAGGTGAATGACATTATTATTCTAACGTAGTCGTTCTCTAAAATAAAGCGTCAAATGATACTACATGGGAATCGATCTATTACAACTCTATATGACAATGAGGACAATATTTAATTAAGTTTCTGTAAGTATAACAAATTGATGTTTCCTGTATATGTGTTTTATGAAGTCGTATCGATATCATGTTTACAGACAAAATGAACAAACAAGAACAAAATATAAGGGAGGAAAACCAATATCCTTAAAAATATATAGAACAGGCTTTGTTCGTGATAATTAACTGATAATATAATAAATATATTAATACATGGTGGAATTTTTAACTGGAATTAATTCAGTATCAGGAAGCCTCTTTATTTGCTGAAAAAATACAGAACTACGGCATACTTTTTTCGTGTTCTTACCCCTTTTTTGGGGGTAGAAACCGCCCACAACTTTTTTTTCCAAATGTGGAGGTATGTATTGCATTGGATAGGGCATAAATAAATATAGTTTAAAAAAAACTAAAAAACACGCTTTAATAATTAATCAAACTAAAAAGCGGAAAATAAATATAGTTTAAAATAATTCTTGAAATTCTTAATATAGGTAGACAATAATAATAAACGATAAACATTAGTATTATAGTGAAAAAAAGCTTGTGGCGCTTTGTGCTATATTTTTCGTATATTGAGCACCCCACGCTTTTTTCACAATAATACTAATGTTTATCGTTTATTATTATTTTCTGCCTATATTAAGAATTTCAAGAATTATTTTCACTTATGATCTCCCTAGTGCTCGAATTATTTTCGGAAATTTTTTCGAAGGAACGCATTTTTTGAAAATTTCCCCGAGTCGTAGACGAGGGAAAATTTTCTAGAAAAATGCGTGACTGAGGAAGAATTTCCGGATATTAATTGAAGGACGCGGGGGATTCGGTAAGAAAATTTCACACCTAATATTTATTTGAATTATTTTATTGAAATTATCCATAATTATGGGAATACTTAAACTTTCAAAAAAAAGTTTCCTCACCGTTTAGTTAAACGAAATGCAAAAAATATTATTGAAAATTATCCTTTTTATTTATTTTTACTACATTTCATTTACTAAAACAAAGGGAAAGCATAGTATAGTCTAGTTTAGGCTAGTTATGCCAGATAAAACAATTTTTAAAATCTAGGTAGATAGTAGATACCACAGTCAAGTAGGCTTAGGCTTGTGATGTCAAAATCGTCTCTGCTATACGTCACGTCGACAGTTATTTCTTAAACGTGCTTCTTTAGTTCACAATAATTAAATCATGGCAGTAAACAATCAAGAAACTAATTTTAAGCCCTACGGTTTTTGCAAATCTTGCTCTGAAATAGGGGACATTAATATGTCTCATGAAAATTTAAAGTACTTGCAATGTTTAATGGAAAAAACTGAATTCAATCCCCATCAAGAAAACCTTTTCTCAGCTATTCAGAAGATTTTGGAGGAAGATATCCCATCCTTTTTAAGAAAAACCAGAATTCAGCAGAACGAAATTGCATCCAAATATTACATCTATTATATTAAACATAGACATCTGATAGAAGTGGAAAGGGAAGATAACCATTATCCTTGTTATTCTCCATTACGAAGAGAAGAGTTCGAACCAGAATTCCAAAAATATTTAGCCTTAATGAAAGAAATATTTGGTAAATAAATATTTGTATTTATTTAGTATTATAAAATGAATAAAAACATTAAATACCAAAATTTGATCCTGAATACTGATTTTCGGATCATAATAATAGCTGTCAAGAAAAAATTTCCACTTATTAATTTTGTTCGCCTAGCTTGGCAGAAGAAGAAAAATTTCCGAAAAATTCGAAGGTTGTCATTGGTAACTGTCGAAATGAAAGTGTGTGATTGGCTTAGAATGACAGGTGTAAAATTTTCAACTATATTTATTCTCCGCCTTTTAGTTTGATTAATTTATTATTAAAGCGGGTTTTTTAGTTTTTTTAAACTATATTTATTTTTTAATTTTAAGTTTAAGTTAAGAAGGTAAGACAAAAATTTTTTTGAGTATATTGAGCTAGATTATCTATTAGATTATTGTATTGTCAGCGGTTCTTGATAAGTCTACAAAATTTAAATTAAATCTGACCGTTTAAAGTGGGTCAAAATCGGGTTCAAAGAAGTCGGTTACAAACAAGCATACATACAATCCCCAACAAACGACAAAAATTTTCAAAATTAAAAAAAAAATTTGTCAAAATTTCATTTTGACGGGTAGCATATTTTTAATAATTTTTCTCTATTCTTAGCGACAATATCTACACGACCCCACGTTTGTTTCATTACTATCGGTTATTGTAATAATTCTGACATATTGACAGGTGTCAAATTTTGACAAGAGAATTTTTTGCGTATTTTTTTCAACTTTCCACCATCAATATACATACGACCTTATAGTTTTTTCATTAATATAATTTTTTTAAACGATTTGACATATTAACAGCTGTCAAATTTTGACAGAAGAATTTTTTGCTTATTTTTTCTGAAGTCTCCGCATCGAATACGACCCGATAATTTGTTTCATCAAAAAAGCTTCTTCGTTTTATACCTGACAGCTGTCAAAATTTGACAGGAGAATTTTTTGCGTGTAGATTATTGTATTGTTAGCGGTTTTTGATGAGTCTACAATTAAATCTGACCGTTTAAAGTGAGTCAAAATCGGGTTCAAAGAAGTCGGTTACAAACATACAGGTGAAGCTAATAAAAGTGTGTTAACAAAAAAGGGAATACGACATTATTTACTTTTGCATTTTGGTAATCTCGAAAGCCAGAAAAAAAACTGGCCATTTAAGCAGCAATTGATACTGCAATTTGGGTTTTACCAGTGCAGACTGTAAAAAGAAAAGAAAACATGTTATTGATGCCATGTTATGAATTATTATGGTTGTTTGTTTACTTAATGCCGCATTCCAATGATCACTTTATTTCCGATTTACAAGAAGCGAATACTCTTCTGTTGTAGTATTTTGTGCTGTTTAACCTGTTACTTTATAGTAAGAAGTATTTTTGCTATACTAAAACCGGTTTGTTAACTGAATCACACAAAATCGAAATGTTAGTGATGATTGCCTTTGGCGACAGAATGCGTATACAAGCAGAAGTAGCAGCTTTATTCTACGAACACACACCCCGATCTACCACTAATTTCCGTCAGCAAAATTGAAATACTTTATCGTGAATCGGGCCACGTCAGGGACATACCAGGAATAAGGCTGCCTGGAGTAATGGACGAAGACAGTCAATTAAACGTGTTACTTGCTCTTCAAAAAAATCCGAGTACTCCAGTTCAGCAACTTGCAAGAGAAAATACGGTAAGCCATACGTCTGCATTCAAGTTAGTGAAATGATGTCAAATTCGTCCTTATAAAATGTTAATGATTCAAGACTTACTGGAAGATGATCCGGACCACCTTCTTCAGTTTTGTGAAGTGATAATGAATGCACTTGATCAGCATTTAGTAGATTTGCACTGGATCCTTTTAGCAGATAAGTGTACTTTTGTGGTGATGTCAATAAAAAAGAACTGTCGATATTGGTCCGCAGAAAATCCTCACTGGATGCGAGAAACACACACCCAGCTTCCGTAGAAACTTAATGTTTGGGCAGGCATAATTGGCGACCGCGTCATTGGGCAAATATTCCTTGGAGGTAACTTAAATGACGATAAATATCTGGATTTTTTGCAAGGAGAACTTATTCCAGGTTTGACTGCTTTATTCCTTCATCATACAGAAGCAGATCTTCATGATGATCGAATATGGTTATAGCAGGACAGTGCTAATATTCTTTGGGGTCACCTAAAAATCAAAGTTTATGTAACTAAACAAGAAAACTTAGAGGAATTTCGGCAACGACTTATACACGGAGTTCGACATATAACCCCGGATATAATATACATAATGTCAAGAATGAATTTTACTTTAGATTAGAAGTTTGTCAAGAAAATTAGGGGTTTGTCAAGAAAAAAATGGGCAACTTTCGAACAATGCTTACGATAAAACAAATTGCGTCTACATTACCGAAATGCAAAAGTAAAAAGTGGGCCGTATTCCCTTTTTTATGCCCTTTTCAATGAGCATGCACAATGCATACCTTTACCTTTGAAAAAAAAATATTGGGGGTGTCTACCCCAAAAAGAGGGGTAATTTTCTTGAAGACACGAAAAAGTATGCCAAACAAAAACAAATGCAGCCGTAACTCTGTATTGTTTCAGCAAGTAAATAGGTTTCCTAATATTCAATTTAATCCAGTTAAAAATTTCACCCTGTATGTATATCAGTTTATTTATATCTTTTGAAGAAGTAGTCCATACTCAAAGTGGAGTTAAATGATACAGAAAAAGAAAAGCACGAAGTCTTTCTCCACAATCTTTATTAAACGAAAAACTAGTTTTTCGTTTAATAAAGATTGTGGAGAAAGACTTCGTGCTTTTCTTTTTCTGTATTATTTATATCTGTTTGTCAAATAACAATCCAAAAAATTAAATAATGAAGCCAGAAAACGCATTCATAAATTACCATTTTTAGAGCCTACTGTTTAATTTATATAAACCAAATAGGTAGTTATTTGAATATAGAAAATTTATATAAATTAAAAGAAGGTATATTAATTCACTCAATCAATGAAAAAATTAAAAATTCTGAAATAAAATTTATTAATAGCACAACATTTCATGAACACAATACAAGAAAAAATAAAAATTTAAAAACTGTAAAAATAAAAACTAATTTCAGAAAAAAATAAATTCTTCATGATGGTATAAAAATTTATAATAATATTCCAAAAAAAATTAAAAATACAATCAATATAAAAAAGTTCAAATATTTATTTAAAATTAATTTTTCCCAAGAGTAAAGTACCTTTATTTTTGACATTATCAAAAATTGTTAATAAAAAAAGTTGATCAGAACTAAAAACCACGTCTAAATATGCAATAACACGCATTAAATTAATCAAATAATTAATAATAAATCAATAGAATAATTTTTTAACATAAATGCGTATAATTGCACATTTAGCCGTAGTTTTTAGTTCTGATTAACTTTTTTTAATAACAATTTTTTATAATGTCAAAAATAAAGGTACTTTACTCTTGGGAAAAATTCACATTCTTGGGAAAAATTTACATTTTTTGACAAACCTCGTATATGACTGGAAAATTTCGATATTTTATGGCTGCATTTTAGGTTTTAGACCATGCAGAGCTTTTTATAAAGAATAGTTTTTTTTCGTAAAATAAATAATAAAAAAGTTTCCCATTTGGTAAGAACTTCCGAAGATACTATAATTATTCTATAATTTTGACCCTTAATCTTAATTAATTAATTTTTTTTTAATTAGAAATTTCCCTGTAATAAATTTTTGTAAAGTTGGTTGGGAAATTAAATAAATAAATAAATAAAATATACAGGTTTTTAATTCAGTCCTTTCATAAATAAATAATTTACTTTTTTAAGGTTTATTTTTTTATAATTCACTGACTAACGACTGAGCAATAAATAGTTATTTTCCTAACAAGTGCGGAAAGTGATACTTTCCCGCACGCGACTGCAGTTAACCCGAACGACATGGAGCGGAGGGCGAGAAAGACACTTTACGCATGAGTTAGGAACATTATTTTTTACGACCGTAAGTATATATATACAAAAAAGTATACATACTTATTTTCCGAAAACTATTTTATTTCAACATATTATAATATATAAATTTTAAATAAAAAGCTACTAATTATTATGAATGTTAATATTATAAACGCAATTTGTTACATTCTGTAAATTATTTAAAATTGCCGGTCCAGTGGAGTTATTTGGTGTTAACTGGTAAGTGCATAAAGACGACGTCGATTGGGATGGCAACGCTTGTAAGTAAGTCATTTGTAGATGAAAGAACTTCATATGTTTTTCTTCTGATTCTCGGAGACCTCCAAATAGCCCTCAGCGACAGTACCTAGTAGACTTCCAGCCACCGAGGCGTTTTGTGTTGGTTATCCCTTCACCTAAGTCTGCTAGGACCGTTGTCGAAGAACGTCTGAAACTGTATCCTGTATAGTATAACGTTCCGGGTTAGGTAGGCGCAAATATATAGGTTTGAAAAATACGCCAGAAATACCTATTTCTTATAGGTTTTTGCCCCTTTCTCCTTACACCATGTAACAAAATGTTCGTATTGCTTTTCATACCTTAGTCTGGATTTGGCAGGTAACAGTTCGGAATTTACTTTATCTGCAGCCTTCAAAATGGATTCGGGAAGTTCTTCGTCGGATGAATCCATTAAAGATTGCTTTGATTCGGTTTAATTTAGAAAAATTGATTTGATCAGAACTAAAAACTACGGCTAATTGTGCAATTATACGCATTTATGTTGAAAAATTATTCTATTGATTTATTATTAATTATTTAATTTTTTAATTATTTAATTAATTTAATGCGTGTTATTGCATATTTAGACGTGGTTTTTAGTTCTGATCAACTTTTTTTAATAACAATTTTTGATAATGTCAAAAATAAAGGTACTTTACTCTTGGGAAAAATTAATTTTAAATAAATATTTGAACTTTTTTATATTGATTGTATTTTTAATTTTTTTTGGAATATTATTATAAATTTTTATACCATCATGAAGAATTAATTTTTTTCTGAAATAAGCTTTTATTTTTACAGTTTTAAAATTTTTATTTTTTCTTGTATTGTGTTCATGAAATGTTGTGCTATCAATAAATTTTATTTCAGAATTTTTAATTTTTTCATTGATTGAGTGAATTAATATACCATCTTTTAATTTATATAAATTTTCTATATCCAAATAACTACCTATTTGGTTTATATAAATTTACAGTAGGCTCGAAAAATGGTAATTTATGAATGCGTTTTATGGCTTTATTTTGTAATTTTTTGGATTGATATTTGACAAACAGATGTAAATAAACTAATATACATACAGGGTGAAATTTTTAACTGGATTAAATTGAATATTAGGAAACCTATTTACTTGCTGAAACAATACAGAGTTACGGCTGCATTTATTTTTGTTTGGCATACTTTTTTCGTGTCTTCAAGAAATTTACCCCTCTTTTTGGGGTAGACACCCCCAATATTTTTTTTCAAAGGTAAAGGTATGCATTGTGCATGCTCACTGAAAAGGGCATAAAAAAGGGAATGCGGCCAGTTTTTACTTTTGCATTTCGGTAATGTAGACGCAATTTGTTTTATCGTAAGCATTGTTCGAGAGTTGCCCATTGTTTTCTTGACAAACCCCTAATTTTCTTGACAAACTTCTAATCTAAAGTAAAATTCATGCTTGACATTATGTACCGTCGAATAATAAAATACAAAAAGCTAGAAAAGAGGTAGATTTTATTAGATGGACTATTTCGGATTTCGTAAATACTTATTTATCTATTGTAACAATAGTTATAACTTCCGAGGTAAAAACTATCTAATAAGGTCAAAATTTGCATAATTTTACTTTGCTTTACTAGTGCGGAAAAGTGACACTTTCAAAACTAAAATGCGTTCGGGAAAATGAGTTAAAACGCACGGTCGTAGAAAATACCTATTTATACAATAAGTTGCGAAATGAGTGTCTTTTAGGCACGCGACGTGAAATAATTGTCCAACGAGGCAAAGCCGAGTTAGACAACACGTCAAAGTGACTAAAAGACTTGTTTCGTAACGAATTGTATACAATATTTTTTCTACTGAGGTTTTATAATAAAAAACTTAATTTTACTAACATTTTATTACCTATGTTTCATTGACACTTGCCGAAAAATATTAAATTATACCTAGTCTGTGGTTACGTTTTAATTGTAAATAATTACCTGCGTTACTTTTAAGCACGTTGCTCCTTGTAACGTGCTTAAAAGTTTTTTAAGCACGCTGCGCTTAAAAGGAGGTTATTAAAAAACCATAATGACAATCGAAAAGAGGTTATTATAAAACGTCAGTAGAAAAAATATATTCTTGCGATTATTTAACATTTTATAATAATTTTCGTAAATTTCCCGAATTGTTAAAGACCTGGTTGACCTTAGTTAAAACCTATTTTTGATCTTGATAGTTTTAAATATTTAATAGTATATTATACGCACTAATTTAATATCAGTTGCTACTATTATTTTTATAACAAAAATGTACTAAACAGGTAGGTAGATATAAAATTCCTTTAAAAAAATGTCGATTTTATTGGTATATCGTTGTTTTTACTAGTTTTGCAAGAAAACCTTGTAAATTCCTGATTAATAAATTTGTTACTCGTCAGGCACACGTAAATAACGATTAATATTATTTCTCTAAAATTGCATTAATATGATTTATTCAATAAGTATACAGGGTGACAACGAAATTACTATTCAGCTTGTTACGTCCTTATAAAATAAAATATTATTATTAAATTTAAGTATGTTATTATGGACGCACTGTGTGCACATTTTCCGTATTTAAATATCTTAGAAGTACACTGTATATGTTTAGAAATATGCATTCTACGAAGAATTCTAGGCATGAAATATGTATTATATAATAATATGCATCCTATACATATCTAATACATTTTCCGAGAAAATGGCGTTGCAAATTGCCACACATTTTATTGTTTTTACAGGGATTACGGTTATGTTTTACGGTTTAATCGAAAGTGCTGCAAAATTTGACATTCAAACACAAATTATTCCAATAATTTCCTTATTTTCAAAATTATCTTTGCTTATCTAAATATTTTTTTATTTATGCTTCCCTATGTCTAAACTTATTAGTTTTTAAGATATATAAGCAATTAAAAATGTAATTAAATCGGTTGGTGATAAAATATGGAGCAATGTTTTTTTCTGTGATAGATTTTATGAGTAAGCAGTCAACTAGATATTGTCAACTAAAACTCACAGTGGTCCGGTATATTTAGGATACTCGACCACTGTGCGTTGTTGAGATCGCAACCCACTGTACGCCAATCGGGGTCAAGTGCGTTGCAATCTCATCACTTATTTGGCTATATAATCTGGGCCAACTCAAGCTGCAGGCATCGGAGCCTACCGCCCGGTCAACTCATCAATGGGTGACTATCCTTGACCATCGTCAAGTGCCGCACCCACTCTTCAGCTCAACAATAGGTGACAAGCCTTGACCATCGTCAAGTGACGCACCTGTCAGTCCGTTAACGAGCCTACGCCGAAATACGTCAGACATGCTGGTTTTCCTATTAGGGTGAAAATCAAGAAGATACAATAGACGACCATTTTATAGACTCCAGACTTTCCTTTCTCTACCGCTACGACCCCCACGAAGAGAAACTTCGTGACAATATTTAAGTAGCTCTGTGATTGTCTGTCTTTGTCGAAGATTTCATCGTCCTTCCGTTGAAATTTAAATAATAATAATAATAATAATAATAATAATAATAATAATAATAAAAAAACGTCTTTTATTATGGTGAATAAAAACAATTAAAAATACTAATAATATTAGGCAAACAAGTAAAGGGGCGGGCGGTCTAGCCATAAAGGCTACTTTACTGAACCCCGCACTGCTTGCTAAAATAATAATAAAATAAAATAAAGAATTATGAATAAATTATGAGTATAGATATTATTTAAATGTCGTAGAAAGGAGAAATAAAAAAAAAATTGGTTCAAATAGTTAACATTCTAGAAAAAACAAAAATACGCTACATTCTAATCTGATGGAGAAGACGACAAATACATGATTCGAAGAATGGACCAAAATAAATAATTTAACAAAAAGAATTAACAAAGTTATTCATTTTGAAAAAAATTTATATTGCAATTTAAATTTGTTACTGTCAAGGAAAACCGTTTCATTAGGTAAGGAGGTATACAATTTTACAGAATTCTAGGTATCTAAATGATTTCTAAAACATGGCACTCTGATGCTGAGAAACCGTCAATCTATTAGGAAACCTCATGTCACCATATTATATTCACGAAATACAAACCTACTTTTTAAAGAAAGAGGCAGAGCCGGATTATTTAGAGTTTTAACCAAAAAATTCCCCAGATGTAAAGTTCTACTGTTGTTCATTACTAGCCACTTGAGATTTTTAAACGTATGAGAAATGTGATCAAATTTTTGAAGTCCAAAAGGAAGTCGTGAGCATGTATTCTGTACCCTTTGTATCCTATTCATATCTGCTACATCAAGGCATGGCCCATAAATGAAATCACAGTAGTTAAAGCTGGGCAAAACGAGACTCTCACAGAGCATTCTACGCAATTTAAAATTTAGGACATGACGGTTGATGACTCTTAAAGACATACCTATATGACTTTTGAATTAGTTTTTTGAAATACTCCCTGAACCTTAGTTTAGTAGGTATCCAAGATTATACCCAGATTTTTAGCTGTTTTAACAACGGTGAGGTGAGCCTAACACCATCAATAACTATATTGATATTATCACTCAAAAAGCCAATTTTATTCTTATTCCCAAAAAGCATCAAGGATGACTTCAATGGATTCAACCTTAGATTGTGATCTAGAGTAAGTTACTTTAACATGTTTGTATCTTCGTTAAGCAAATTCGATGCGTTTATATAGTCTTGGCACTCTTGTCAGTCGAGTAGAGGTCCAAGGATATATCCTTGAGGTACACCACACAAAATTTGAATTTATTTTGAATAATTGTTTTCATTGAAAACCTGTTGTTGAAGTATGATCTAAGCCATAATTTTCTAATTTTGCCATTAAAGATGAATGATTAAGGGTATCAAAGGCTTTTAAAAAATCTAGGAGAACTAACACACTATCATCATCATCTGTAAGTCCTTTCTAAAGATGTATTGACCATCAGGAATTATTTTGATAATGACACAGTATTAAAATAATTGACATACAAGACTTTTTCAAAAGTTTTGGAAAGTAGCGTTAATATACTTATGATTCGAAGATCATTAAAAGTTAGAGGATTATTAATTTTGGGCAATGGTTTACCAACAGAAATTTTCTATTGATTAGTAATATTTGTGACATACTGATCTACGTGGGGACTGCAATATTTTAACATTGTTAAAGACATGAACCTCCAATGCACCAATGAACTGTGAATAACTGTTCTAAGTGTACCCACGCATTTAATATGTTGAATTTTCTGTTGGGTTGGTAGGAAGAAATTGGTGAATGCATCAAAAGAAATTTATAAGGCCAACAAAGCCTTTTTTCTACTCCTTACTCGGTAAGTACTTCATTTTGATACTGATTTGAGGGAGGTAAGTACGTTTTACCTCCCTGGGAAGGTAAGTAAACACTTACCTCCCTAGGGAAGTACGAAGTACGCCAGCATAGAATTCTCGGTGACTCTTTCATCACTTGCATTAATACTGCACCAATCCTTGAAGTCCTTGTAACACCGATTGTACCGTTCCTTCGATTTGTGAGGTAATAGAGCAGCGCAAGCTGCATTCGCAACTGCATCGATATCCATTTTTTCGATTTCTTAAAAAACTGACACTGACAGAACGTTTGTTTGATTATGACCATTATGAATTCCATGGCAATCAACGTATCAACACTATAGGAAACCTGTCATACATACAGGGTATTTAAGCTGGATAGCTCAAATTATTATATTAAAAAACATTTTTTTTTAAATTTGAGGGAACTGAAGTAGAAAAAATATAATACAAAACTCGGGAGGCAGTATTCTTGACCAGTCTCGGACTATTTTGCAAGCCCTCGCTATCGCTCGGGCGCAAACTATGTCCTCGGCTGGTAAGTATCACCTGCCTCCCTTGTAGTGTAAATAACTATTGTGGACGTAGAACAAAAAATATTCTGCATGTGCCGACATTCATTACTTTGTAGTTCGTACTAGTCCAATTGTATGCATGTGGCATCGCAGTCTGCTATGGCCGGTATACAAGCCCACTAGGGCTTTAAGGTGTGGTCTGTTAAGCTATAGTTGTTTGTCAGTTAACTGACAACTGACTGATTTATATGGCTGCTTATAAAGACCTTTACGTATGTTAGGCCAGATCACTTGTCTACCATTATTTTATATAGAAATGTTGTCATGGTTATCAAGAGCAGATAGGTCCACACCGTATTCGATAAGTATATGGCGTTTGCAATTGTTATTTAGATTAGGCACCCTTGTTAATTACGTTTAAGAAATTTGTTGAAGCTCACTCTGTGGTGCATAAAAATATTAGTTTTCGACTGGTTTTTTGTTATGTGGCGCCCGTGAGAAAATTATCGCTCTGTATCTAGTAGAAGAGAACAAAATCACCTATCATAAGATGCAAAAAAAATAGTTAAGAATGTGTATGAATCATTAATAAATAAAGGATTCATTAAGAAGGAAAACTGTTTACTTACAAAAATGCCAACGTCGTCTATAAAAGAATTGTAAGCCGTACAGAAAGGGCAAACATGAAAAACGCAATGGTTTTCAACATCATAGTTTGGAAGAATGTCAACAAGAAATCATAAGAGGAAAGATATATTCCCTCGATGAAGAACAGGTTATTCCCATTTTGGATAAACTTAAAATGAAGCTGGAACAAGATGAAATAAGTATAGCAGTACCACCCTTCATAGAGTCGTTTACACTATGGGCTTTAACTACCGTAAAATGGACAAAAAACAAGTGGTAATAGAATCACAATGACTGTGAACTTGGAGATTTAATAACCTGCAGCAAATTAAGAAATATAGATCAGAAAACAGGTCTATATTTTACCTGGATGAAACAAGGTTTGACACACACGAATGATGCTAATGAATAAAAATGTAGCGATCGCTTTTTCTTATAAAATCGGAAGTAATTTCTTGAAAGCCAATGAATAAAAACTAAAGTAATTGCTTTTGCGTCCAGCGATTGCTTAAAAGTGCAGAAATTGTTTTTAGTCAATGCGTTTTCTTAAAAAATAGAAGCAATTGCTACCGTTTGCTTAAAATGTGATAAATAAATGAATTGCTTTTTCTAGTGTAGCGATCGCTTTCAACTTTTTAAGGTAGGTCGATCCCTTCATCATTTGCTTGGTAGCAGTCAACTTTAGTTCTCGGCGGCATACACGTGCGTTGTTCTTAATCTGTATCTTCAATTATGGCTGAATATATGAACGCCCGTAAAGGAAAAATCTACAGTGTACGTAAAAATTGCATATATGATGATTTCAGAAAGTTATATCGATTTGACTGCGAAAATGTTGAGTGGTTGGCAAATTATTTTTTGACTGATACTGGTAAAAGGCGAAGGGGTGCACGGTCGCCTTTAAATAAGATTAACGTCTTTCTGCGGAAATTGTCGGATCCGGGGTTTCAAAATTCTGTAGGTGAAGAACTCGATGTTTACCAAACTACTGTCTATTATAAGACATATACTTCTGTAATGGATGCAGTTTTGGAAAAGGCCAATATTTTTATTAAATTTCCTACATGTGCTGAAGCTGTTGTGGAAGCTAAATGGTTGTGGTCAAAGAGATTTATTTATGTTCCTTCAGTTTGTGAACGAATAACAATCGCTTGTGTTTAATTTCTTCATCACTACTATTACTTTCCTCATTTTAGATATTAAATAAATAGACCAACGTTGTTGTATTTACGTCAACTCTTTTGCAAATTAGGCACCAAACTGAAGACGTAATCTATAATCTGAACAAGTAAATAAGCCACGTCTGAACTTTTGTTGAATAAGCATTTGGAACAAAGGTGTAAGAAAAACAGCAATTGCTTCAAAATTTTATTCATATCCAGATCTAGCAATTGCTTTTACTAAAAAGTAATCGCTTCAAGTAATTGCTTAATTTTTATTTATAAGGCTTACTGTCTATAGGATGTCTCGATTCTAGTTCAAAGTATTGACACATGTAATTAGTATATTTTTTAGACTGTGTGAATTTGACTTAAAATTTTTTTAATCCATCACTGATTTTATCTCCTAGAATACCTGTTAGCCTGTAGTAAACATACATTTTGGCTAGACATCTGCATTTTGTTAATTGATCTTAAAAAGGCATGACGATATACTTTAGTTTTGAACGATTTTCATATGTTTTGCCCAACCCTGTAGCCTATTCTAAATGCATCCGTCATTGGACATGCATCAACTTTTGGCAGTATTTAAACTTTGGTTGTACAACTACCGTGCGAGCAAAAATTATTTGAAACAAAGAGGGCTTGGATTAAAAAACGTAGGGCTTGGTTTAGATCACATAGGCTTCAACCATTGAATGTTTTGTGCTGTTCCGTAAAGCCCATTGTGTGAATTGTTCAAGAAATTGGAAAAATTAGCGATGAATCAAATTACTTGTAACGACTGTTAAAGATGACGGACACCCAACAGGTATTAAGCTCTACGGCTAAGCATTACGTCCTCAAATGCAAGGCCCTTTTTGATACAAATAATTTTTGCACGCACGGTAATAAAAACAAGTCCCGTTGCACACGAAGTGGACCACACTGTATATAGTCTAAATCCTTATTTTGAAAAAAATATATTTCGGACGCCATTTTTGAAGACAATGGACCCCCAGAAATCCGATGGTGGACAAAAAAATCATTCGTGTTGCAATTTTTTGCGCTGTTAGTCCAAAACTTTTATTTCGTTGTTCCTAGTAAAACTTACATTAAAAAAACTCATTCAATGTTTCCCATATAATATGCTAGCAAAACTACAACTCCATTAAATCAAGATAACGTTAAATGGGTTTGTATTAAACATGGAAAAAATCATATCCCTTACTGGTTGGGAAATTCCTGTAAACCAGCGAGGCGTACAAGCTAGTTTTCTGCGCATTTTTCTTTACACTAATAGTTCAAAACAGGGAAACTCTGCATTGCGGCCTCGAACTTCAAATTGTTTGCTGAAATTATGGTATGTTTCGTGCTTTACCGAAACCGCACGCTATGCTTTCTTATGGCACACACTTTGTTTTCTTATGGCACAAACTTTGTTTTCTTATGGCACTCACACGGCTTTCTGTCTGCCGTTTGCTTTGCGACCTTTCCATGTATTATTGATTTCTTTATAGTTTTGACATATTATTATGTTAATTTTCTAAATAATGTTTTTGATTAATAAATAAATAACATAAATAAAATAACATAGGTGCTGCAATTATAAGTTCTGAAACTAGAAGTAATAGTTTAAGTTGGAAAAAAAATATATATACTTATAAACTTTGTTGTTCTATTTTAAATACGTATTAGAAGATAAATTTCTATCGATTTAGAATTAAATATTAAAAATTTGTTTTTACAAACTTTTTCAAATAATTTATTCACACGTTTACGACATTTACAAATTATAATAGTCTAAATATTTTAGGCTAATAAATTGTTTTAAATGAATCACAATTTCTGGGTCACGTTAGTAAAATTTGTTTTAGAATTCCGGAAATACATTAATAATAGTCATTTACATTACATACAAAAAAAATTAAAGAATTACATTGCTAGCTGTTTAAGCTCATATTATGGGGTATCCAAGTAAGACAAAATTGATATTAATTAGTATATTTTTTAAATATAAAAATAAATAGCTCATTATTTCATTTATTTTTCTTTTGATCAAGAAATCTGCCCAATATTTGTTGTTGGGTAATATATTATTTCCAGTTTTAAGTTTGAAAAATCTTTATATAAGTGATCCAAGTACAAATTTATTTAAAAAATTGGTCACGATTTGATATGGATATGAATCAAATTTTTTGTAGTTGTGTTTTTGAGGACAAGAAGGACGATTTCATAATTAGTTTTAAGATATCTCGTAGATGACGTAATATATGGCAAATTCTCACACATAATATGTTTTTCCCATACATTTTTGACCGCTTCGTCTCAAATTATAAATTAGGGGTCTTTTATAAGTAAAAAAGTTGTCATTCAATATTCTCGATATTCAGCATGAATTATCTTTTTTTAAATCTACTATCTCCTGTTGCTGTATGACCTTTTAGTTAACGGGACACCCTGTTTATAGCGTTTTTGAGGTCGGTTCTACTTTATTTATAAAAAAAAAACTATATCTCGTTATTTTCGTCATAAATTTGCATTATTTATATTTTCATGGACAACCTTACAAATTGATTTTTTAGGGCAATAACACTTATAGTTGCTATTCGTTTTTTAATAGTGATACTATTGATTGATGTATTTAATTATATGAAGGACGGATTTAGGTGGTTTTAGGGGGGGGGGGGGGGAGCACAAGCAAATCCTAAATTAAGTTCTTAGCTTTTTGGCATGGGAAAATAACGCTTCAAAAAAAATTTGTTGAGAGGGGAAGGAGGAGAGGGAGAAGGAGGGAGAAGTTGAAGTATACGATACAAAAATAGTAATAGAAAAAAAAGCTCCAAATTTTTTTTTTAATGAAATTATTAGAGTTGATTGAAAAATTATAGAAAACTTTGGTATATTCGTATTTTAGCATGTATTTTTCTCTTAGCAACTAACACTAGAGCGCATTCACCAGATGGTTTTTTTTAAATCAATATTTTGTTACATTTTCATTTTATCCAAATATAGGCCCAATACCCATCGTTGGAATACGAATACAGTTTTACGTTAAAAGCTGCTGGATTTATTTATTAATAAAAGCAGATTTTTTGATAGGGTTTATGTAACAAGTTACAACATATATAATTCCTGAAAATGTATAAAAAGCTAATATGAAAATACATAAAAATATTTCCATATTTAAATATTAATTTGAAAAAATCAAGGCGTAGAGTGGATATTTCAATAAAATATCTGAAAATAGTAAATATTGCGTAAAATATCAGACAGGAGTACGCGCACGCGCCCTCCTCCTAAAGCCGTCACAGTTAATATTATATAAGGACCTCATGATCTTATTTATAATTTAATCAATAAACTTAAGAAACATTCTCAGAACCTGATGATTTAAACAATAAAATTTTAAAAGCCAGATACGATAATGTTTTCTTAATACTTAATTATCTTTTCAATATGTGGAACTTTTTCAACAATTATTTTTATTCATTTGAAAAGTGCGTTAAAGATAGACTAATCAATTTTCTCGAAATTAATAATATTCTTTCAAAAAATCAATACGGATTTATGAACGGATCCAGCACCGAAACCGCTATATATGAATTAACTAGTCAGATAACACACAAATTAGACAATAACAAGAAATGCCTTGCCGTATTCCTTGACCTAGCAAAAGCGTTACAGTGCCGCATTATTAACTACTTAATACGTTGCGCAATTATGGAGTAAGAGGCGTTGTATTGAATGTCTTAGAGAGCTACCTAAAAGATCGACAACAAGTAGTAAAAATAGCTGATACCCAGAGTGATCCTCTGAAGCATTAAAATTGGAATACCGCAAGGAACCGTACTAGGACCAATTCTTTTCATAACATACATAAATCCATTAACAAAAATACATATCAATAATGGTAACGTCATATCTTACGCAGATGACACAGCGGTCATTTTTGAAGGTGAAACGTGGGAGGAGGTTAAAAATAATGCTATTCAAGGAATTAGTACAATAAAACAATGGCTAGATCATTTTAACATCAAAAACCAACTATATAGCCTTTTCTCTTACCTTACATAATCGTCCAAATTTTAATAAAATAAAAATTATTAGCCTAGATGATGCTATTCATGAAGTAGAAACCACAAAATATTTAGGCATCACTATTGATAAACACCTTAAGTGGAACCAACATGTCTTAAACCTAACGAAAAATATAAGGAAATTAATCTACAAATTTTACATCCTAAGGGAAATTCTTGGAAAAAAATTGTTACTATTCATATACAGTGCGTGTATAAAGTCTGGAAACGGCTTAATAACATCACAATTTACTGGCCGATTTAAACCAAATTTGGTACAGTTGTGTAAGAGGATCTAACGCACCGAATGACGATATTGGCGTTGTTGCCAGCTTTTTAGTTTGTTTGGAATTCGAACGAATTTTATATTTTTAAATATAACACCCAGTATATTTTTTCAATTGTAGTTTTTACGTGAAATTTGTTACACTTTTGGTATAACATACTTTGTTCATAATATCAGTAGTTTTCGAAATAACGACGTGTTTTGAAAATATCAACAAATTGTGTTTTATTTATTAATAAATAAAACACCAGTTCAGTTTTGATGTTAAGTCATAAAAGCTGTCATTTTTACATGCAAAAATGTCTTTAACTGAAAGTGAAAGAATTAAAATTCTTATGATGAGAGGATATGGCGATAGGGTCAGATCTTACGAAGAGGTTAAAAATCTATTTAATGACGCATTTCCAAACCGAAATCCAATTTCAAAAGCAACTGTTCTAAAAACTGTCCGACGGTTCGAAGGAACTGGAAATTGTAGAGATAGGCGATGATCAGGACGACCAGTAGTAGTAGATGAAGAGAAAAGTTTAGAAGTTTTACAACATGTTGTTGAAACCCCTGTTTCTTCATTAAGAAAAATTTCTCAAGTAAGTGACGTCTGCGTCAAATCCGTCCATAATGTTTTAATAAAACATAAATATCACCCTTTCAAAATACATGTAGTTCAAGAGTTATCAGAAGATGATTATGAGCGAAGAATTGAATTTTGTGATATTATGATGTCAAGGTTTGACCAAAATAACCAGTTTTTTAAATTTATAGTATTTTCGGATGAAGCAACATTTATGTTAAATGGTAAAGTCAATGGACACAACTGTAGGTTTTGGGCAAATGAAAATCCCCACTGGATGATAGAAAGTCATACACAATGCCCTGGAAAATTGAATGTGTGGGCTGGGTTTCTGGGTAACCACAAGATCGGTCCATTTCTTATTGATGGAAATTTGACATCACAACTTTACCTTGAGCTCTTGAAAACGCAAATAGTGCCTACTATACGAAATGTGATGGGTCCAAATTATGCAAGTACATTCTTCCAACAGGACGGAGCTCCTCCCCATTTTGGTCGAAACGTGCGCGAATTTTTGAACAACACTTTTCCGAATAGGTGGATCGGTAGAGGGGGTACAATCGAGTGGCCACCTAGGTCCCCTGATTTGTCGCCTAACGACTATTTTTTATGGGGACACTTGAAGAACAGAGTTTATACCACAAAACCTCAAGATTTGGCCGATTTGCAGCGTCGAATTTTGGACGAATTTGAATTAATAACGCCAGAAATGATTTACAACATAATTGAAAAATTTTATTTTCAACTAGCAAACTGTCAAGCTGTACAGGGAAAACAGTTTGAACATTTAATATAAAAAATTTATTTTTTCTAAATTGTACTAGTTATTTCGAAAAATACTGATATTATGAACAAAGTATGTTTTACCAAAAGTGTAACAAATTTAATGTAAAAACTACAAACGAAAAAATATACTGGGTGTTATATTTAAAAATATAAAATTCGTTCGAATTCCAGACAAACTAAAAAGCTGGCAACAACGCCAATATCGTCATTCGGTGCGTTAGATCCTCTTACACAACTGTACCAAATTTGGTTTAAATCGACCAGTAAATTGTGATGTTATTAAGCCGTTTCCAGACTTTATACACACACTGTATAAAGCGCTTGTAGAATCTTTAATAAATTATGGCATAATTGCGTGGGGTGGCCTGTACAAAAATTCGCTAAAACCATTAAATGTTGTTCAAAATTATATATTAAAAATAATTAATAAAAAAAACAAACGCTACTCGACCCAACTACTTTACAATGAAGATACTTTAAATGTACGATCCCTATACATATTAGCAGTCTCAATATTCACTCACAAAAAACCCGAACTAAAAAAACCGATTAATCATAGATATACAACACCAAGCAAAACTGAAAAACACGTCAGAATACCTCACAGTAATACAAATATTAATTTGCGCTTCTTTAGCTACCTAGCTCCAAAACTATATAACATATTACCCGTAGAAATTAAAAATATCAACAATATTAAAAAATTCAGGAAGTGTTGCAAAACATTTATATATACAGACAATCATAAATTCACTGACTTATTCTAAAGTCTTAATTTTCTTTTCTCTGACAGATAGCTGTTTATAAATATTTTTCTTGTTTATGCACACTAATATAGTGCAATTATTTTAGGTTAAGTGTATTTACATAATAAACTAGTTCCTAAAAAAAATCAAAATGTAACTAATAATTTAAATATTATAGAATATTTTTGATTTTGCGCATACAGGGATTTAGTTCTCTAGGTGCAAATGTAAAACCCTACAGAAAATGTTAACTTTGTGTTAGATTAGGTACTTTTAGTACAAAAATACAGTGTTATAATTTATAACCCAGTATGTAATATGTTTCTATTCTATTCTATTTCTATTCCATACATCTGAAGAAAAAACACTAGGTATGCCATAATTATTGACCAATTTCTTTAATAAACTAGAAAAACTTTTAGAAACATGTATTAAAGATCAATTATTATGTTTATATTTAGAAATTATCAAACGAATTTCATCCAATCAATTGGATCAATGGATTTAGAGGAAAACTAGGAACTAAAAATACAATCTTTAAAACGTTACTCATTTTCTTTCAAAATATTTAGATCAAGGTAAAAAAGTTACTGGCATCTTCTTAGATTTACAAAAAGCATTTGATAACTACTGTATCACACTTTTATCTAAACTAGAATCTAATGGAGTTAGAGGTATCGGATACAATTTGTTTAACAGCTACTTATCAGATAGTAAACAAATGTAAAAATAAAAGATTTCAGTAGTAACACAGCTACTTTAATTTGCGGTTCCTCAGGGTACTGTTTTGGAACCGAAAAAATCGTGAATTATTGAAAATTATAATAGGGTAAGCCAACTTATAAATAGTTAAAAATAATATTTTGGTTGTGGTTTATTTCTTGTATTTATAATTTTTCATTTTTTTATAAAATATTTTTGAATTACTTATATTTTTAAATAATAATATATAATTAAAATTATATGCCGTTTTTCATTACAAAATCGGACAGGTTTTAAATTTACGATTTTGTGATAATGCTTTTATTACATTTATTTTTATTAAAAACAAACAACTTCATTAAGGTGGGATTAACGACGCCATTTTCTATCGTCAATTCGATTTGCCTAACTATTGACGATTCGCATGCGCACTGTAGTGCTGTGTTGATCAGAGTAGTTATTTTTATGCTTTTGGCATACGAAGAAGAAAGACATACATATTCTGGAGCTGGTAGAGCAAGGCAGACGTTAGTCAGCCAGTCATAGTTTTGTTTACTTTCGTGTTTTGTGCAATTACGTAACCTTGCCTGTTAAAACAAACACATATTCTCTAGAATTCTAAGGAGAGCTGGCATCTAGATAGACTAGAAAATATCGTGTTACCAGTAAAAATTGTTGTTTTTACTTTAGTTCTGAAAATCGACATGTTTACAAGGATTTAAAGGTAAATTTTGGCAATTTGGGTGGTTTCAAAAAACTGCTTTTTTTAAAGTTTCTGTGCGTTTATTTAAAAAAAAACACTGGCATACTATTCGTCAATGCCTCCCTGAACAGCTCTTCCCAAATTAGATACTAATTATTATTTTTTTTTAATAATTGCAAGGTTCCGGAAGTTACCCCTGCATTTAAGCCATTTATATGTCTTTTATACATGATTGACCTTGAGAACTGTGCCATTAATATTTCAGTTAATTATAAAAATTCTTAATTAAATAAATTATACAAAATGCAAATATTAATTTCTATACAATTATTATTTTCAAATCGTTATTGCAAACTTCTACGGGAAGGGGGGGGGGGGGTACGCGTACGCCCCCCGTGCTACCTTTCTCTCTAAATCCGCTACTGAATTATATTTCTGCCTATACAGGGTGATTCACGGTGGATGGAACGTTAGACGTTTCTGACGAACCAGTAAAGGAATCGTTCTGAAAATTTGGTCGTTTACATAAACGGACACGCTCTACCTATCTAAAATATTTTTAACAATACAGTGTTGCCGCTTCCACACAAAAATAATAGCCACTTCGATATTTTAAATGGAACACCCTATATATTATTAAATTTTTAAATTCTACATAAAATTATAATTATTTTTAAAAAAAAGCATTATTAGTCTATGATTAATGGTTTCCGAGATATTGTCTCTTGAAAAATGACATTTTTGAACTTTGACAGCTTCTAGCTTTTTAACTGTACGTCTGAGAGCAAAACGGCTTAAATGTCCCTATCTTCGATTTTTATTATCTTTCCAAAAGTGTCAATTTCCGGTTAAACCGGATGTAGGAAATATGATACTTCCGGTTTGGCCGGAAGTTGTTACTTTTGGAAAGATAATAAAAATCGATTATCAATCAATAATTTCAAAAATTTCATTTTTCAAGAGACAATATCTCGGAAACCATTAATCATAGACTAATAATGCTTTTATTAAAAAATAATTATAATTTTACGTAGAATTAAAAAATTTGATAATATATAGGGTGTTCCATTTAAAATATCGAAGTGGCTATTATTTTTGTGTGGAAGCGGCAACACTGTATTGTTAAAAATATTTTAGATAGGTAGAGCGTGTCCGTTTATGTAGACGACCAAATTTTCAGAACGATTCCTTTACTGGTCGAACGTCTAACGTTCCATCCACCGTGAATCACCCTGTATAAACAAGTCATCCGTATTTATTTTCAAAACCAGGCTCTCAAAATGCAAACAAAATTTTCACTACTTGATTATTTAAGATTGTTTTTATATCCCTTGAGAGTTGACAGACAATTTTTAATTTTAGATTTTCTAATTGAAATATACAGGAAATTTTATACTATCATCTTTTTTCCAACAAAATTGTCCATTTTATTTAACAACGTTACAAAAAAATGATTAACCACATATGGCTTAATTTGGATAATTTTGTGAAGAAACTAAAAATGTCAAAATATTGAGGGTGTTCCATTAAAAAAATATATCTTTTTATTTTCCTGCAACAGCCTTTAATTTCCAGCCTCCAAGTCACTTGATTTTATTGTAATTCCTTCCATTGGCCTGAGATTTTTATTAGTCGGAGCACGCAAATACATGCGCAAAGTCTAACTTTGCGCACGCTCGTAGACTTTACTTTTACTTTTTCAAGTCCACATCCATAGAGATTCCTAATTTCTACAGCTTTTCAGCCCAGTATCGGGCTACGTCTAGAGCTTCCGTATTAACGAGCCATATATCGTCGAGGGTACACCTTGATGGACAGAGCACACAAGACCTTAAGTGGGCCATGTTCTGTGCCTCCCCACACTCGCACAGTACGTCGTTGGCATCCTTTATTCCCCATCTAGCCAGGTTGGATTTGACGGGTGCAACACCAGTCCGCATGCGATTGAGGGTACGCCATGTCTTCCATTCCAGCTCCATCCCTTGTGGCAGGTCCTGTCGTGTTGGAAAGTTTGCTGGTGGCTCTATGGTAGTGCTCCTCATAAATCTTCTTCTAGATTTTAAACGGCTAGTTCCATGAGGTTCCTCAAGGTTGTGGAGAAGGTTTTTATCGTCAAACGCTTGTTTGAACCTTTCTACGTACTGGGCAGCCTCGCGCCGGTCTTCTGGGGAAGCGAAACCAGCCGCCTGATACAATAACGGTATAGGTGTGGGTTTCATGCACCCGGTAACTATTCTGCATGTCTCATTTAATGCGGTTGTGACCTCTTTTGCGTGTTTAGATCTGTTCCACACTGGGCATGTATATTCTGCTGTCGAGAAACACAAAGCCTCCGCCGTGGTCCTTAGAACGCTTGGGTTGGCACCCCATTTGCTTCCTGCTAGTTTCCTTAGGAGGTTGTTTCGGGTCGTTACCTTCCGTCTGGTGGCTTTGCTCGTAGAAAAAATAAGTAACGTTAATAATAATAGAAGAAATATTGCAAAATAGCTCGTCCAATTAGTGACTGTTTAAACTACTAATATCTAAGGCAGTTTCATAATAATTAACATAAAACTAATTATTTAATACTCATTATAGGACCTTGATAGTTTCAAGCATTATTTTATTTAGGCTTAACACGTTAGTAATAAAAAATATCTTATTTGCAGAGATTGTTGGATTTATCAGATAACTTTGTTTAATCTAGAATTAGGAAGTCAAATTATTTTGCAATTATGCACGTATCATATAATAGTTTACCGTAATGATAAGCATTGCTTTTTGGCAGTAATTTATCGTTAAAAATAAACGAAAAAAGTTTAAATGGATCGGGTCATTGCTAATACGCAGAGTGTAAACGTTCGAATTGTTTATTCATTTAACTAGACAGCACACATTTTATTTTATGTCTTAAATCACAGTTAATTACGCAGCAATTTTCCAATAGGACTACTTTCAAAAAAAGTTATAAATTTCAATGATTTAGGAAAGAAATTGTAACAACTAGAATTTTCAAAAAATTGATAGGAGGTCTATTAAAAAAATTGATCGAAAGACAACTCGCTCAAATTAAAAAAATAATTGCTTTTATTTACATTTAAATTATCAAAAAAATAAACGAAGGAAACCATTTTTTTCATGTTTCTAATGTGCTGCTAAAATTTTGAATAATTTAATGCATTAGAACTTCCACAATTCCACACGAGCATTGGTAAAGCAATTAGCTATTACTGAGTGGTGAGGTCTCGACGGATTCCAGTTAGCAAGGGACTTAGTGGCATTCCTTATCTTTTATCGATAAATGTAACTTATGGCTAAAGCATTTCTTGCAAACTTTCAGCCTCGTCTTTAACTTTTTTCAGTCAGCTTGCTTCATCATTGAAATGGGATGCTTCGGACCAAATATTACTCCAAAATGTATTTAATTTACTTGATTGATATCATTGGTCAAGGTAATTTTTTTCTTAGTTCAGTGTTCTATAAAGGGGTTTTGGTTTTCTGGTAAATTGTTGGTTTTGAACCTTTCTCTTTGTAGCTTTATTGTAACTTCTTAAACGATCTATTTAAGCCTTGTGTTTTTTGTCTCAGGTTATCCCATACGGTTATTAGCATTTGTTTTACATCGGAACATTTGAAAAAATATTTTCTGCTTTTAGTATATTCTTAATGTTTTTAACAACTTTGCAGCTAGAGTTTTCATTCAGATATTCTCCAATTATATCATATTGTGCATGAAACTGGTTTATTTGTTTTTGGATTCTCATTTTTTACTTGTTTCTTTGTATTTTATTTATCAGCTTTCAGATATAATGCCTGACCATTGAGTTTAATAATTACAGTCACTGCTCTATGTAATGTCTCGAGATTCTCAGTTCTATATAAATAAAAAATTAAAATATAATATGCCAATTAATAACGGAGTTCTTGGGCAATAGGCTTTTTCCTTAATAGTACACCAGCTAGTTGACAGTATCTTTCTGACCTACGAAAATAATAGTATAATCTGCCGCTCATCTGGCAAATAAAGGATGATGTACGATCGTTCGTTTTCAAACATTCGTTTTCCTTTTTAATTGTTTGTAGAATAGTTTTGTGACACTTTTTATTATACAGGGTGTCCGGAAAAAGGACGTCGATTCATTAACCATATATGTATAGGAATTACGACTGATTATAATGCCATTTTTCATTTTTGACCCCAATGTTCTATATACTTACAGAAAGTTTAAAATTAAAAACTGATTTTTTTTAATAATTCGAGTATTTAATAAGATATAAATTTTAAATAGGGTACATTACTTCAACATAAAGAGGTACATATTTTGAAAAAAATAAAACAAAAAACAATTGTCAAATATTCAAAATACGGCGGGGGGGGGGGTCCAGTATCCGCTTACACCCCCTATTTTTTTAGTACGTGTGCCATATTTTTTCAGGTAATCATTTGTTTTTTATTATTTTTTTTCTCTCATAAAATTTCGATAAAATGATGCGTTTTGGAGATAATTTGAAAGTATGGGTCCACCGATGCCAACACTGCTTACGGTAATCTCATAATTTTCAAATGCTAAATCAAGTCAACCGTTGTGGCATTACCATGGACACAGGATATAGTTAAGTATAACTTTGCAATCAATAGGTGAGAATACCAAAAGCAAAGGAATAGCCAAAAGTATTATAAGGGCAGTGGCGTACTGATAAATATCTGTAGTACTATAAGGCGGAATTCACACCAAAGCAGTTGGCAATAAGCGATAGGCGATGCGCGATCTGAGTTGCCTATACCGTTCTGCTTATAAACGCTTTGTATTGATTGCAACTTGTTTACACTGAAACGATAGTGATATCGCCTTACAAAATATTGCCTGACAAACGGCGATCTGTATCGCAAGCAATATTTAGGTTGTGTTCCTAGTTGCGAATTGCTTTGAAATGTCCGAAGAAAAACAAAATATTTTGTTTGTGCTAAATATCGAAAACTATCCCTGCGTGTATGATTAGAAACGACTCCTTCCTGCAGATTATTGGAGAAACAAGTCTTAGTAAAATTGAGAAACTTTATTTATTCATCCTGTAGAAACTTTTGAATATCTCAGGATCTAAATTCATTTCTTTAGCAACCACACTCACTGAATGAACTGTATTTTGCAAAGGAAAAGGTCGCACCCTATACCGACGATTCCTTTTCTTGACTTTACTTCGTATTTTTCGTAATATATAAAACGAAATCACTACATTACACACCGATATTTTTCATGTCTACTAAATATTTTATCGAACCAATATACAAGCACGATGCGATATGGCCTATAGCTAGTTGCTTATTGCTTGTTGCCAATTGCTTTGGTGTGAATTCTGCCTTAACCAGTTGTTAAATAAAATTATTTTATCTACAACCAATTAATAATGGGTGCATAATACTTCTGATAATAAGAGCATTATGCTATCCTTAATACAACAAGTGTAATTATTATATTTTCCATATGAACTCAACTTTTTTTTAAAGAATAAGAGCATTATGCTATCCATAATATAACAAGTGTAATTATCATAAAACAACAAGTGTAATTATTATATTTCCCATATAAACTCAACTTTTTTTCAGGCACTGTATAAATGGATGGTTTTAGATAAAGTATAGTATTTGACTCGCGTCTAATAAACCATAATACATACTCGGATGATTTACAACACTCGCCTTTGGCTCGTGCCGTAAACTTCATCCTCGTTTTATTATGGCATACATTATACGCTCGTTAAATAATATACTATTATTGCCTTACTAAGAACTTAGTTAGTTAGCTAATCATCTTCACATTATAATAATAATTTTATTATCGGAAAATTTGACTGGTCATTCATTTTCTCTATTTCTTCGAAACACACTGCCAGATTTACTTGATGATTTGATGATATAAGACAAAATATTTGGTTTCATCTAGACGGTACTCCGCCGCGTTTTTGCTAGAAATGTTACTATGTTATGAATTTTCGTGCAACTGCCAGAATAATGTGCCATTTACAAAATATCTATCTTTTTGATAATGAAAGCTGCGGTCGGGAAATGGCGAAAGCGAAAGTATTAGATCTTGCCGAAGAAACTGTTCCAAATTTTAAGGATCATCAATTCCAACAAAATCGGGGACGTTTCACTCTCATAAAATGAAAAAGTTATACAGGATTGGCGAATTTCACGAAAAGAGAGTTTATTTTTATTCCTCTTCATCACTTAAACAAGTTTAAACTTTTAAATTTCCCGCGTTTCAAACATTTCCTCTTAAAAATCGGTAAAGATTCTCCGACAAAAAAATATGTACCTCTAGTTGCTGTGTATTTACCATGGCATATTCAACCAACAACTCAAAAATATATTGTATTATTACTCTACATATCGTTGCATAACCTAGACAACTTATAAACAATTACTCACCAGCACCAAGATCTGTTCCAATATTTTTCCCTACCCAATCGACAGTGATGCCATGTATAAAGCTCAACTACTCAAACATCTCAGCAAGCTACTCAAAACGAGCCAACCTTTACTGCTTCTGCCAAGGTCAAGAGTGCAGCAAAAACTACTGGTTGGTTACTATTTTCGATCCTCTGCCAGTCACGTTGAAATGCGACAACAAAGATTTTGTTACTAAACTTCTCAACACCAATTTGCTTTTGGAGTTGCAACCTGAATGTACTACCTTTATTGGGAACACTGGGGTCCACACAGCACAAAACGTTAACATATGAAGCCTATCCGGTCGTGATACCCTTCGAATGTTGCAACCATCTTTCTCACTACCCTCACATCCCCGATCTAAAACCGCTGAAGCTAAACAATATCGAGATAGGAGATTTGAATATTGTCCAACACAAGCTTAGCAAATATGCTGATCAACTGGATAAGCTGATCAATAGGCCTTTTGTGAACAAACATCTCCATTGGTTCACAATCCTTACCATTACTCTGATCGCCGCCCTAATGGCCATCTACGTATTTTGTAAATGTAGACGTAAGATACACCCGAGAATAGAATTGGCCATCACCAACGAAAACTCTGGTCCGCCTCCACCACCAGGCCACCGGTACCAAAATCTAGAGAAACTCTCCACCAGATAATACGAGACCTAATGTCAAAAAGACGAAATAGCACCCGTTTGATAGATGAAGCCCTGGAAGAAAATCCATTGGAACTTCAGTCTATCCATGGACGTTAAAAGTCGCTGCAAAACACCGACTTTTTTTAGTAACGTGAGAGTTGTTATATGTTTGTGACTTTTACCACGAGTAACCCGGTGTCATGTCAGCATATGGCAACGACCCTGAAAGGGTTCTATCTTATTCCCACAAACTAAGGTTGCTGCATATGCATTTATTTAATATAAAGTGTGTTATTTTTTTGTGTATTGTGTTTTTGCAAAAATAATCTTTTTTAAAGTGAAGCTGCTTTCTACGTGATAACTACAACAGCTCTTATAAATGCATGTTGCGATTGTCTGTGTCTGAATGAGGGACGTTTAAATTAAAGCCTGGCAAATATATTTCACATAATATGACAACGGCGACCAATGCAAACTACGTAATAGCTACTATAGCTGTTACGTGCGAATAGTTAATTTCCGTACCTACGTGTTGGGTAGAATACGAAAAAATATTCAAATTATTATTTTATTTTACCAATTTAATTTTGCTTATAATAAGAAGTGTAATAATTTTTACGTAATTGAAAGCAAATATTGCAAATAAAGGATTATTTTATTCAAAAAATTTATAGGAACTCGGTACCTAAATCCATTTAAGATAAGAGATTTTCTGAAAGCTTCGAAAATCTCTTACGGATTAATTCTGATTTTAATAAATAACTGTCACGAACAAAAACTGATCTTTTTGTTACGCGGCGGTTACTATCTCGCTGTTCCTGCATAAGTGACTTCTCTTGGACATTGAAAAACGGTTAGTGAAAAACTTCTGTGTGTGTCACCTTAAATGTAATTTGATCGTTTATTCAGCTATTAAATAATCATGTGGTGCTAAATAATACACTATGGCAATGTTTTGTTAATAATTACATCCTATTTTTTTAAATGAGCACAATTGAACTTGATCTACTAATTTTAAACCAGCCACTGTCACTGTGGCCTATTTGGGGACAAGTAAAAAGCCTCCCGCATTAATGAAGGTTACATATTTATAGGTAAAAACGGTCCCAACATTTTAGGTTTACCTGATAGGTACATGTAAAAAGCCTCCCGCATTAATAATGGTAGTAAAGGTAGGGTGTATTGAAAAACATCATTTTATGTAAACACGTTTTTTAATATATTTTCAAAATTTACATACCTACAATTACAACCAAAAAAACTCATTTTTCATATTATTCATTAAAAGCACAATGATATGCAACACATTTAATAAATTGCATTCGGCTAATTTCTTTTCTACAATATTTTTGTATCATCTTATAAATATATTTTTGGCGATTTTTCACTTTGCTATTATGAATAACAGGTTGCAAATGCACACTTTAAATTTTGACATACGTTTCCATTTGAAATTCTTTCAACTTTTCAATAAAAACAAAAATATTTGGGTGTGTATTATAAAAAGAATCGTTGAAACGTCGATGAAATGATTCACATGCGTTTGTAGTACGAGCAAGTGAACAAGAATTTTCTGCCCAAAGTGCAGGTGGAAATAGGGAATTTTCTGATATATAATTATCTGTTAAATAATCAGCGTATTTATGAAGCCTCTCATCAAGAAATGAGACAGATAGTAGATCAAACACAAAACAATCTTCAACTACATCTGGATTTAAAAAAGTGAATGCAAATGTAAATCGTAACTACAAACCAATTTTATTTGATTGATCTCTATATTCTTGAATTAAGCCATCCATATTCTTGGATCTTTCTATACCAAGCTCGTGTCAGATGAAATCTACATCCTATTATTTTTGCTGAGGTCCAAGTGTTTTGAACAGCATTATGAATACTTTTTTCAAAGTCTATTACAACCTCATCAGATATATTTAGCTGAATACCGTAATTTTGACCGGCATTTTTTATCGTAAACAGAGTATTGTATCAGTTCTCTTATAAGGTAATAAACAAAACAATAAAGGAATATAGTGTCCATTATAAAAACCATGTACGGTAAATAATTGGTAAAAAAATTTGGCGCAATAGCTAAATGTTCCATCTAAATATATTAGTGTAATTTTTTCCAAAAAAGAAATGTTGGTTTTACAAGAAAATACAAGTATGTTGTCATTTCGGCTACTAATAAACAAAAACGATTCACCTTTGCTCGTTCTTATGTCTATATTTTCTAAGGCCAAGAAAGTTTCTGCTATATCCTTAGGCAATGGTGGCTGCAACTTCCTGCGTGCGTTATACAATTTTTTTCTTATGTAAGTAACATCTGGAGTGGTTATTGTAGATGGAAGATTCTCTTGAAGTGCACGTCTGGTTATTTTGGCAGGTCTTTCCGATATATCTTCCACAGCTCTTCTTTTACAAGCGGATGTCACAATTTGGCGGTTTAAAAATTGCAAGTTGGCATTATGACAATGGTCAGAAATGTGTTTTGTAACGGTTATATTATCACTTACTGGGCCCACAGTGAATAGAGCTTACTTACATTTTTTATCGACACAAGTCCAGTGATCCTCATCACTTTTTAAGCTTTTTTGAAAACTATATTTGAAATTATCTACAACAAGTAACTGTTTTCCTTTTTGACTTAACACCACTATCACATTCATTTTGCCACATCGTAATAGAGAAATAAGCATCAAAACTAATTCAGCTAATCGTTTGCAAACATAAGGTAAGCTTAATTCTATTAAAATTTCATTTTAATTTCAAGAAGTTTTAAAAATTGGTGTGACTCTATCGAATATATGCAACTTGCGTACGTGCAACTTGCGTACAAGGATTATTTCTTCCAACTTGCGTACACGGGTAGGTAGGTCCCGCAAACCAGGTAAAACTGCAAGAGTACATTATTCCAACTTGCGTACATACACAAATATTAGAAGCTTATAAACAAACTAAGGACATAAAAAAATGCTCTGATAACAACGAACAAACCGGTTGCCAATACACCTTTTAGAACCGATTGGAGAGGGCGTATTATTACGGTCCGTTTAAAACCCTGTGTATGTGAAGACATAAAAAAAATGCTCTGATAACACCGAACAAACCGGTTGCCAATACACCTTTTAGAACCGATTGGAGAGGGCGTATTATTACGGTCCGTTTAAAACCCTGTGTATGTGAAGACATAAAAAACTGCTCTGATAACAACGAACAAACCGGTTGCCAATACACCTTTTAAAACCGATTGGAGAGGGCGTATTATTACGGTCCGTTTAAAACTCTGTGTATGTGAAGACATAAAAAAATGCTCTGATAACAACGAACAAACCGGTTGCCAATACACCTTTTAGAACAGATTGGAGAGGGCGTATTATTACGGTGCGTTTAAAACCCTGTGTATGTACGCAAGTTGGAATAATGTACTCTTGCAGTTTTACCTGGATCGCGGGACCTACCTACCCATGTACGCAAGTTGGAATAAATAATCCTTGTACGCAAATTGGACGTACGCAAGTTAGAGGATACCACTCTATCTTATTATTATGCATGCGGGAGGGTTTTTACCTTTAGATAAGAGCAATAAAATATAATTTCTTGATTCTCCTACCTGTCGGGACCGTTTTTACCAACACCCGCCTATTTTTAGTTAACTGTTTTATGCGTAAAACCATATCCCAACATGTAAAAATTAAAAAATACAATTATTCTATGCACTTTACTGTAACTAATAATTATTCTGTTAGTTGGGACATACTAACACGATTTATTTTAATTTAAAGGGTTGTATACCACCATGTCCATGGAAATCCCTTGTCAACTTTTGCCACCCTCAAACATTGGCTCTTCTGTTAATTTTACATTAAAATTATATTAGATTTTTTATTAGTTTTAACATGTTTTACAGTATTCAACGAAAAATAATGATTATATTATTTTTTTTTAAAACGAGAGTACTTAAAACGTTAGAACGTTATTTATTTTAACATTTGGAGATAAGTGAACAAAATCACAACAGTTAAAAAAACTTTGTAAGATAATAGCTAATTTAAAAGGAAACTAAATTTTAAAAAATCCTCCGTTCGCCAAGCAATATCCTCAACGGCCATAAAATTCATTTCTTACATTAAGTTGATACGCAAAGATTCGAATAACATATCTACTCCTGAAATTGCAATCTTTAGTTCTTCCAAATTCTGATAATGCGAATTTTTAGAAATAACACTTTTAAGGAAACCTTACAGAAAAAAGTCGTTTGGTGTACGATTAGGAGATCTTGCTGGTCATCTTATGGTGTAATTTAATCCTATTGTGCATTCAGCGAAAATGTTTGGGACATATTCTCTTATTTCTCATGAAATTTACTTTTCGTGCATTGTATGCAAGACAACCTCCCATTTAAAACCAAATTTCTTCATTCTCATGAGCAACTTTTTCTAATACAGGTCCAAAAAAAATTTTTTTTTCATATTTTGTTAAAAAAAAGGTCTAATCTTTTGATATCCATCGCCTAAACATGTACCTTTTGAGGGTATTGAACCCTTTTTTGTACCGGGTGAGCCAAATTTTATGCCTTGAAAATAAAATTTGTCGATAATAAATAAGCTTTTGTATGAAGGTATGGTTGGATATCTGGCACATTTTAAAAATATTTTGAATTATACAGTGGGGTGTAATAAAGTTTAATTTTTTTTAAATGGGACACTCTATATTTAAATACTTTTATTAATTCTACGTGTTATTTCATAATTTTTTATTCTTGGTTTAATAAACGAAAAAATTATAGTTTTTAAGATAATTCGACTTATTATAATGAAAATTTTGCATTTGCAAGCATCTCGTTGTTGTGAAAATGCTACTTAAATTTTGACTCTGTCAAAAATACAAGTTCACTTCTAATTGAAAAATATCACTTTTATTAAATGGAACACCCTATAGGTTTTTCTGTCATCTTATAGCTCGTCATAAACTCTTTAACTTTCATAAAGAACGTCCTTTTCCTATCTTTAATATTTTTGAAATATTTTAATATTTCGAAATTAAATATCCCCGTAATAGCATCTTTTGTCAATGGATGGCAGTAGCCATGGAAAATAAATGAAAATAATGTAAGTGAATGACATTAAGAATCAGATCAATGTAAAAATTAAGCCTTTTTACTGCAAAATTTATTGTCCAGTCACTTTATAAGTTGGTACTCAAAATGAGTTTTTCAAAAATTAATTAATCGATATGATTTATGTTTTGGGCGATGCGGATAAAAATTGTCCCTTATCCTGAACGACTATACAGAATGAAATATCCCAAACGGCGAATACCCGTCCTCGGAGTATTTAAAATTTAATGGAAATGTTTGATTCAACAGTCGTGATCCATTGACAAAAAATGCTATAACGAGGGCATTAAAACTCGAAATATTAAAATATTTCAAAAAATATTATAGATAGGTCGTTCTTCAAGAAAGTTGAAGAGTTTATGACGAGCTATAAGATAGGGTGTTCCACTTAAGGTAATAGGTAGGTATAAAAGTGATATTTTTCAATTAGAAGTTTTCTGACTTTGGTCCTAGAAAGTAAACACCCTGTAAATGAGACGTCAAATATTTCATAATGAATATGTATTTTTGACTTTATTTAGTAAGTATAAAAATTATGAATAGCTTAGAGTCAAAATTTAAGCCGCATTTTCACAACAACGAGATGCTTGCAAATGCAAAAATTTCGTCAAAAGAAGAATTATCTTGAAAAGTATAACTTTTTCGTATATTAAACCATTAATAAAAATTTATGAAATAAAACATAGAATTAATAAAAAAATGTATTCAAATATACAGGGTGTTACAATAAAAACTCCCAGGCCAATTATTTCGAAAACTAAAAGTGACATGAAAATTCTGTAAACGTTAGTTTTTAGCCTCTATGATTGGCTTCACAACTGTGTAAAAAATGTGTTTGAATAATTCAAGATGTAAGTGGCGCCACGGTGCAAAGAATTTTTTCGATGACAGGAACTTTTAAATGTTGTGGCTATTAAAGATAATTCATTTTTGATCAAATTATGTTCCACAAAATTTTTGATCAATCCAACATGAACGAAGATATTTGGGGTTACGTTTTTTTTTTTAAATAATTTTAACGAGTATTTTAATTATAAATATTTTTAATATCCTTTAGCAGAATTTAATTTAATTTTGGTATTGACAATTTCAGTGATAAAACGCTCGTGTAGCGCTAAATTATTACGTCCAGTGACGTCTCGTGGGGCGCCTTAACAAATAATATTGGCACAAAATAAGACGCCACTGACTTTTGGTAATTTTTATATTTTTTTCGGATTAAGCAACTAAACATATCATTTTTTTGCCTGTTAAATTGTTTTTATATCTTGCTTCGTTTTCGAGAAATAAAAATAAACACAATTTTATTGCATATCTCTAGAAAACAAAAATCAATAAATAATTTTATTAATAACATTCTTAACACTCAGTGTCAGTGTCAGTTAATTAATATTAATATTAATACAATGTATTAATTATTATACCTTTATTATTACCTAGTGTATGTTTCAAACAGGTTAAAGTTAAATTATACTGGATAAAACATTAAAATTTAATAAAAATAGCTGTCACAATATTAAATATTTTAATCACAATGGACAAAAAAAAATCACTCGTTCCAAAAATCGTATAAAAAAAGCTATGTTCCATTTAAAAAACACCTTATCCATATCGTAACTCTTTTGTTTCTGGTTCAAATAAATTTTTGGTTTTATTTTTGAATTCTGCAGGAAAAAATACATCGATTGGCTATTTTGGATTTTTCTTTAAATACAAGGAAGCTCAAAAATGAGCCCCTGTTCAGTCCTCGTTGGAAGACCCTGTACATGGGATAGGATTTAAATAATTTCCATTATGTGAGTTAAGAGTATTTTTGTAACGAAATTTATTTATGGTTTACCCATTGAGAACATAATTATTATTCTTATGTAATTCTTTTCATCAGAACCTAACTTTCTATTAAGTATTTTTTAGATTAAAATAATTTCATGACGTTGAGTTGTTTTATATTGATTGTTAAAGAAATTATTTTAATAAAAAAATTATTTGATTGCATCTCGATCGAAACAACATCGTAAAAAGAAAGACAAGAAAATATATATTCTATGTTATTATACCCCATTCTTATTTTTTAATCTTCCTTGGCAGACTATAGAACTCATTTATTGTCTCATTAAACTCGTTTAAAGTTTTACCAAAACCCTTCTTACCTTCGTATTTGCGAGTAAATACTTAACAAGAAGTTAAATGTGTACAAGAAGCCAGTTTAAAAGCATCCCCGTTGTAACCACAACTCTAACACAAGGGCTTATAAGGGTTTTAGAAGGTTTTATAAATTTGCTGAAAGGGTTTGAGGTTTTAGTTCAAACTGGACAGTTTAACTATAAGATAATCTTGAGAACGTATAATTTTACATTACTAACACAAAATTCTGTTTCAATGATTTTATAATAGACCGGCTTTAATAGGGTAATAGTCTTCAGGGTTAATGGAAAATGAACCAAACACCATACATGAAAATTAAATTGTAAAAGTCATCTCAACTGATATTATTTATTGTCCAATTATTTGAATTAATTTTCTTAGGTAGAGCAAATACCATGCGAGCAAAAATTATTTGCATCAAAGAGGGCTTTGATTAAAAAACGTAGGGCTTGGTTTAGATCACAATGATATGGGAACGATAGATCTAACCAAATCAAGGTTAAAATTTTGTCAATTTCATATTATGACATGATATGCCAAACTAATGAGTAATAAAATAAGTAGACAATTACAAATGTATTTTTGTTGTTTACAAAATTAACAAAGTATGAATATACAGAAGGAAAAAGAAAAATAATTACATAAATTGCTGAAATTGACCACCGCCATGCTCCAAGCATAAATTCACATATCTCTTCATATTTTCGAAAGTGTTGACCAGCATCTCTGGAGAAATGTTACCACATTCTTGGATAATCCTTTCTTGTAATTGTTCTAAATTTGCAACTGGTGTTTTAAAAATAGCGTTCTTTAAATGAGAAAAAACGAAGAAATCCATAAACGTTTAACAAGGTGATCTAGGTGGGAATTCAATGTCTGATCAATCTGTCGTCGAAAAAATTGCGTAAGTAGTTAATAATTTCGGCGGCTGTATGGGCGGTTGCACCGTCCTGTTGAAAATATTCAAAACGTAGTTCGTCGTCAAGTAATAAAATTGCTCCACAAATGGATTCAAAATATTGTCTCTATACCGCTGTACTGTAACTGTCTCATGGAAAAAAATAGGACCAACAATTCTTCTTCGGAAAACAGCTAACCAGACTACCAGACACCAATTTTTTGAGGGTGCAATGTGGACTCTACAAAAAAATGGGGATTTTCACTACTCCACATGCGTGTATTCTGAGAATTCACATAACCGGAGAGGTGGAACCAGGCTTTATCCGAAAAATATGTCAGGTCTAATGAATCGTTTGTTTCCAATAAATTTTGGGTAAACCATTGAGAGTAATTCCTGCGTCTTTCAAAATCTGCGGCTTGTATTTCTTGGAATACTTGCACTTTACACGGAAATAAAATTATCTGCTTCTTAAGAATAGTCCGGCATGTTCCATAAGATCTTCACATTTCTTGGGGCAGGGGTCAGTTTCTAGCCCACATGCAAAATTTCAGCTGCATAAGATAATTTTGTGGAGGTGTAAAACTTTTTTCAATTGTAAACACTTTGTCTGCACGCCCATCAATATTTTTCAGTCATATTTAATACAGACATTAAAAACTACCATTTCTAAAAATATTTGTAATTTCGTTTGGGTTGTACGTTGTACCGGGCATTTTCAAAATTATTTTACATATTATGTATTTTTCATATTATATCATTAACTAACTAATTATTGCATTTAAAAATGGCACAATTATTTTAAATGGTATGTTTTTATTGGCTTGCGGTAAAAAATAAAATGCTGGTATAACTTTTCATGCCTATCAAAAATAGTTAAGATATTTTTTGTGGGGCTCCAAAAATACAAAACACCCAACTACTTCCTGTGCACTTTCAGCCTTCGCGTTACATAAAATAATTTATTCTACGACAGTGCTATTATGACGTATTTAGCATTATCATTTAGATGTCATTATGACCTTCATAATAGCACTCAGTGCCATTATGAATTCATAATAACATCCAAATGTTAAGATACAAAAACAAAAAGAAAGTCGGTGCAAACTACTTATTTGTTATTATTACTTAGAAAAACGGATTGCATTTATTTATTGTAAACATCCGAAGGGACACTTTCGGATTCAGAATCTCCCATATTTAAATTATTTTTGGCCAACACTTTGCATACAATAGAAAATTAGACGGCAATAATGACGTTCCTTGTCAAAATCGAAATTGAAACAATCAAAAATGCGGTTATCATGATATTAATCGACTAATATGGACACCTGAAAATTTTAAAAATTACGAAAACGTTATCTGATATGAATGAAATTTAGACGAATGAAATAATCTATTTGCACTGTCGTAGATTAAATTTTGAATGATACACGTTCGATATGGACTTTGTTAATGAAACTTGTGCAATTAAACCACTCGGCTGACGCCTCGTGGTTTAACGTTGCGCACGTTTCATTATAGTGTTCATATCGAACTAGTATCATTAATAACTAATATAGCATACTAAACACTTTATCCCACTCGCTGCCCTTTTCCATTATCTCAATAGTTATCTTGCACAAGAATAACTTAACCAAACTAAAATCTTTCCAGAAGTCTGCCACATTAACCTACCCTAAACCAAAATCTTCTTTAGTAAACACAAACGACACATCGGGTTTCTCAAGCTCAATAAAAATAATCAAAACATTCAAAACTTACCGCCAAAAAAAACGTTCGGTCGTATCGCAGCGCCACCTCGCGTGCGTATATTTCGTAGCGCAACCCTGCAAGTTTGAATGCTCGTAGCCAGAGCAGTATTGGATTGGGACAGAGATTTGGATCGATCTGATCTTAGAAATCAGTTCAGTGATCCAAGGTGAAACACGAATTTTTATGTCAGTTGTTCGTTTGGGTTTCGATTTTGACTTAACCTCAATTCATTTTCAAAAATTAGTCGAGAGTAGCGTTGTAGTATTTGATAAAGCGGGGGACTAAAGTAAAACAGCTTTAACATATTTTAATTCCACTCTTCTCATTCACGTAGGTTCAGGATATATTATTTACCTAGATGGGTTCAAAAAGACATAATTCATCCATCATCATAGTTAGTTTTCTTGAAAAAAGACATAATCAAAGAATACTAATAAATATCCAATGAAAATCTAAAAACAGGGACAGAATTGAACTATAACTTCCAAAACCATAAAGTAAACAAAACAAACAATTGATCTGATTTTGGTGATTCTGCAATTTCTCAGGTTCACTTGACGGTAGTGGGGGAACAGTGATCATTTTGCTAATCGAACATAGGTCAGATCAGTTAGATCGATTTAAACCAGCGAATGGAACAAGCCTCAACGCTCTGTATCCGCTAGTTTCATATGGCTGTACTAATTCAGAGACCTTCGCAAGCATGCGCACAACAACTAAACAAAGTTTTATCGCAATCCGATGAATGATATAGGAACGCATTACTTAGAAAAACGGATTGCATTTATTTATTGTAAACATCCGAAGGGACACTTTCGGATTCAGAATCTCCCATATTTAAATTATTTTTGGCCAACACTTTGCGTACAATAGAAAATTGGACGGCAATAATGACGTTGTCAAAATCTAAATTGAAGCAATCAAAAATGCGGTTACCATGATATCGACTAATATGGACACCTGAAAATTTTAAAAATTACGAAAACGTTATCTGATATCAATGAAATTTAGACGAATAAAATCTATTTGTACTGTCGTAGATTAAATTTTGAATGATACACGTTCGATATGACCTTTGTTAATGAAACTTGTGCAATTAAACCACTCGGCTGACGCCTCGTGGTTTAACGTTGCACACGTTGCATTATAGTGTTCATATCGAACTAGTATCATTAATAACTATTAAGTTTTTGTTCTTGCGAATGAACAATTTCAAAATACCAGCAGAACTTGACCGTATCTACGCTTACCTGAAAAATTCAGTCAACGTATAGAAAACGAAAACATTAAACATGGCGGTGGATGCTTCGCAATCGGAACCTATTTGCTGCTATGGAGAAGGGAATGCAGCGAGAGTGGAATGGGAATGAATTGCGCTCCAACAGAAGTTGGCAACGTTAAGTCTTCATCCATCTCTTTTTAACTCACGCCGAATCCATGGTGTATTCATCTCTTTACATTAAAAGCCGCCTTGTATCTTCAGGCTTGCCAGTACGATACACAACTGTAGACAAAAACAATTGCCGGGACCGTTACATTAAACTATAGATGAAGTTATTTAGTTTTTTAAAGATTACCAACCTAAAACATGCAAAGGTGAAGATTCTGAAGTAGTGTAAATAGTGCTTAGTAGTTTTTTCTGGTGAACATAATATTCGAAAAATATGTAAGAAGTTGGATAAAAAAAACTTGATTTGATTGAATATGATCAAATGATAATTTTGTAGGTACTATTTTTATCCTAATCGCTGGTGGCGCAAATAACTGTATGCTTTGTAGCAAACCATTTTTGGTGGCATGTTTGCATACCTGCCCCTAGACTCCAAAAAAAGGTAATACAATTTGAATGTAAAATGAATAGGAGAGCCTATCACACGGTGTATATCAGTAGTTTTAAGCTGCCCTAAACTAATAATAATAAATAAATTACATAACATAAAAGATGCTTATAACATCAATGTCATAGAAAAAGCCATAAGCCGCGCAAGCCCATTTCGAGCCGACTTTAAACTATCGATTTAAAGTAGCGCGAATCACCTTCTAAACTTGTTCACAGGCCAATCGACAAGAGAAGTTAGTCTGCATCAGCATTGCTTAGAACTTAATTACGTTTCAAGTAGCTATCCAGCGTTTAGGAAAAGTAGGAGGTTGCTACTAAGGTAATAATAAATTATTACTTCCTTAGAAATAAGATTTGTGATGATGTTACGCATTAAAGTGGACCGGAAAGAGTACTTGTCTTATAGCCAGCGATTCAGCTGCATTATTTATGATGGTTTTATTTGAACCAAAGTTATTTATTTTATCCAACACATGACAGTTATGAGTATCATTATCAATGTCATTTTAGACAAGTAAACTATCAAATAACACATTAGTGAGTATATATATAATCCATAAGTCACTAGTGAGTTATTGATTATAACTCATGTTCATATTTAAACTAGTATTCTATTTATTTATATCAGACGTTCCCATATCTACAAACACCGCTAATCCCCATTATCAAAGCCACTTTCATCAACAAGCACTCGTCGTCGGGAGCTTCGTTCAAAACCTTCTCTATTTCAGGTCGTTCTAATGTCTTGGACTTCTTTGGTTTGTACCCCTGTGATTTGCTTTTTAAAAAGCTCGTTAGTTTGCCATATTTTGAAATGTCGATTTTTTTTATAAAGGTGAATAGTCGAGCGATGCATCGAGTATTTGGTCCATAGCGACGATGATGGGGCTAATTTTTTTTGCAAATGTAGAAAATAAGCCAATAGAACATTTTCATCGATACCTTTTATCTTCCGTGATTTCATCCAAGACTCAAACATTTTGAACTCCTTGTCGTAAGCATCTCGGGACTTTTCTGGCAAAATCTGCATCACTGCTTCTTCCGCTTCCGTAAGGATATCCTCAGGAACGTAATTTTCATCGGTTTCCTCCATTTTCTATAGGTTTTTTTCTTCAAAAAAGCTCCCTTTTCTGCAGGGAAAACTGACAAGTGTCAAAATTTATTTAAACATTTGCTAACAATGTATCATGTCCGTGGCAACCAAACAATCAACCAACTTTGACCAAAATGTAAAAAAGTCACTGTCAAGTAGTCATTCTGACATTTATAGGCCACTGAGACGCAAGTAGCTTTGATTATTTTGATTATTAATTATTATCTCATAAAAAAACGATTTCTTCCACTTGTTGGATAAAACATTGTATGCCACTTGTGTGTTATGTTTCCTAAGTCACTTGAGAATTTATACCACTCGGCCTGACGGCCTCGTGGTGTAAATCTTTCTCGCGTGACTTATTTTCAACATAACACACTTGTAACATAAATAACTATTAACACCCCAAAAGCTTTTGACGTTTTGCGATAAGTATCAGGTAAAATACATCTCAAAGTATATCGTATTTTCTTGCTACCTGTCATTTATTTTAATAAAACCTTATTGTTGTATACCTGAAAGGTCTACAGGGTGACATATTTACAGTTTTAATAATGTCACTTGTTTACCATTATTTTGCATAGAAATGTTGTCCTTGTTATCAAGAGTAGGTAGGTCCACCCTATATTCGATAAGTTTATGGCGTTTGCAATTATTATTGTAATTTAGATTAGGTACCCTTATTAATTGACCCCAGGGTCGAGCCGGTTGCAAATAGGATAAATAATAATTCTTGAGGAATATACTCTGCGGTGGCTAAATAAGCTACGCTCAAGGCCAAAAAAAAAAAAATAATAATTCTTGAGAAAGCCTGTGTATTTATTGTGCATTTGAAAAATTTGTGAAGTATTGAGTCTGTCGTGCATAGCAACTAGTTTTTTATTATGTGACGCTCTGCATCTAGTAGAAGAAAACGAAATCACTTATCATTGGATGCAAAACAAATTGTTAAGAATGTGTATGAATCATTTTTATATATAGAGGATTCCTCAAGCAAGATGCTTTTAAGAAAACCTGTTTACTTACAAAAACGCCAATGTCGCCTATAATAAAAGATATAGTAAGCCGTATAGGAACGACTAACAGGAAAACACTCAATAATTTTTAAAATCATCGTTTGGAAGAATGTCAACAAGAAATCATAAGAAGAAAGATATATTTCCTCTATGAAGAACAGGCTGTCCTTACGTCCTTCCCTATAAACGTAAAATGAAGCTAGTAGAAGATAAAACATACATAAATATTAGCCTTACCACCTTTCACAGAGTCTTTTCCACAATGGGCTTTAAATACCGCAAAAAACAAGTGGTAATGGAATCACAAAGAATGAGTGCGTGGAGATTTAATTACCTACAGCAAATTAAGAAGTATAGATCAGAAAACAAACTATACTTTACATGAATGAAACATGATTTGACACACACGACTCAGTGTCCAAAGGATGGGTCGATTCTAGTTAAAAGTTTTAAACGAAAACACCTTCAAATAAAGGAAAAAGAATTACAATAATTCACGCTGGATCGGAAGACGGACTACTTGCTGTTATCTGCTAAGAATATTAAGGATTGAGGCTTGGATTACTATAAAGATACAAGTGCGGAACTTTTTGAAGACTGATTTGAAAATAACCTTTTAAAAAAGTATTCCCATTAATAGCCTGATTATAACAGATACCAGAAGTTTTCTCAGTCGTTTGCTATAGAGCACCAAACAGATGAAGTTATTAAACCTGAAATAAAACAATATTTATTAGAAAATGATATGATTTATTTTGAATTTAGTTACAAAAAAGAATTACTTTTAGAAATCTTAAATATAGTTAACAATAAAAAACAATGCATATTTGATAACTTGTCGGAACAGATGGGTCATATTGTCTTATGTATTCCGTATATTTAACCCCTTAGAGCATATTATGTGGCACCAAGTAAAAGCAAAGGTGAGAGCAAAACATGTTTCCCCTACCATAAGTGTGAGTGTCATAAAGTTAGTTAAAACTGTTATAAACAATATACCGGCCGAAAGCTGGAAAAATTCAGTAAACATATTTTTTTCATTCGCACTGATTTCTTCTCCCGTTAAGCTTGTTGTAAATAATAAATTTTGGCTAAAAATTTGCATTTTGTTAATAAATTGATGTCAAAAATGCAAGACTTTGAGATATACTTTATATGTATAATACTATTAGTTTATTTTTATTAAACGGATTAAACAAAAGCAATATGAATAATTTACTTTGTTATAATAAGTATCATTTTTTTTTAAATTTGGTAATTGCAGTTTCGTAGAATTTCATGGTTTATTTAACAGAAATGCATAAAATAACAATTCTACAGATGATTGGTTATGGAGATAAAACACTGACACAAATGGAAGTTGCTTGCTTATTTCATGAAAAATTTCCAAATTTTCCTCAATGGAAAATTAGTAAAATAGAAAAACAGTTTCGCCAGCTTCGACATGTAAAGCAGATAAAAAAGTAGCTGCCAATCCAATAAGTGAGGATACCAAATAAGATATCATGCTTGAGTTTGAGGAAAACCAACATACTTCCAGTCGAGAAACAGCCCCAATGTTCGATGTTAGCCATGCATCGATTATTCGAACATTACAAGAAAATAAATTGTATCCCTATAAAATGATACCTACTCATGACCTCATGGAAGACGATTTTGATAGGAGAACGCATTTTTGTGAACAAATGATGGCAATGTTAGATAACCATGGGATCCAATTAGAACATTTTTTTTTGTTTTCTGATAAGTGCACCATTACACTTCACGGTCATGCTAATTGTCAGAATTGCCGCTATTAGTCTAGGGAAAATCCTCACTGATTTAGAGACGAACATACGCAATATCCTAAAGAGGTTAATGTTTTGGCAGTCGTTGAAGATCAATATTTAGCACTGCTCCAAAATAAGGTCTTGCCAACTTTGACAAACTTATATCTTGATTCAGCAAACCCACGGCTTTCAGCGAATATGATATGGTTTCAGCAAGATAGAGCACCGCCCCATTACCAAATCAATGTCCGGCAGCACCTTAACCGAGTATTTCCAAATCGGTGGTAGGGAGATGTGGATCGATGGAATGGCCAGCAAAATCCCCTGATCTGACGCCATTAGACTTCTTCTTATAGGGTTATGTCAGAAATATTGTTTACAAAACTAAACCCCTCGACTTAGCTGACTTAAAAAGATGAATAACGCTTGCGATTAGAGATGTTCAGTAACATTGGAAGAAATTTCTATTTAAGATTAGGATGTTGCCAAGACGTTTGCAGCGAGCATTATCAACATCTCTTATATTAATGTTTTTTTTTGTTTTTACTTTATCAAAAAATAAACAGTATTACTTATTAGTTTTTGAGTGTGTTGTTAACCATTAACTGGTGACCCTAGTTTTAATTATATAAATGCTGATCATGAGTCTGACAGACTCCAAGCTAAAAACAGCGAATTTTTTCAAAAGTTTTGAAAAAATATTGAAATAATTTTTTTTTTATTAATAAAACAATGTTTTCAAGATATTCTAAAATATATTGAAAAGAAAAAATCAAATTTGAAGTGTCAAAATAAAAATATAAAAAAAGTTGAATTTTTTGTTACACAAAATTAATATAAGGCATATTCCAAAAAAAATCTGAAGCATATGCAAATTAACATAATAAATGTATAAAAATAAGTATATTTCATGTAAAAAAATGTAAAAAATATCAAAATATAGATTCTACACAAAACCTGCAAATCACTAAAAGAGACAAAGAAATATTAGTCCCGCTCTACCCTGGTACAATTTTTACAGATATTTTACAGATATATTATGAGCACCTGTACGGACGTTTCTGGTTGGCTCTTTTTTACACCACGTAAACCTGTTTTTTCCATAGTAATAATTGCTAGAAATGACGCTTTCTTTCTCGTCTTCGCTAGATATATTATAATAACACAAATGGTGACCTTGCGTCTACTAGACTCCGCGATATGAATAACTCTAAAAAGAGACGACGGACGTATCTCCCACTAAACCATCTGCCAGAACACTAAATGCTATGAAGGTACACGAAATGGTCGCTTGCCACGTATTTGTGGTGTGAAATGCCGATGCGTAAACGATCTTGCGGAGTCTGTGAGACGCATGGTCACCAGTTAAGGGTTAATTTTTGCAATAAATCTGAAAATACTTAATACTCAGTAGAAGATATGTATAGGATATTGTACAGGGTGTCCAGTTTTCGACACTTTTGACGGGTATCTCAGTTATTAGTACAGATAGAATGATGCGGTTTTCGCAAACCTGTGTTACTTTTTTGTGAAACAAACGATGCCCTTAACGGATTTATCATGGCCATCTTGGTTTTTGAGATACAGGGCGAAATTAAAAACGGTGCATTTTCAGACACCCCTTGTATTTTAGTTATCTTATACCTTATCGAAAATGTAAGAACGTGGTGTTATACAGTTTTTTGCGTAGAATCCAGTGGCGTAGTTAATATTTTTCCAGGTGTCCCCATTTTTGAGAAATATACCAAAGTTATGTTTTTTTAAATGGAACACCCTGTATATTTTTTCATATTTGCATTCTGCTTACTGAGAGCTTTCCAAAAATATATAATAGTTGGCACTTTGTTTTAACAGAAAGGTTAAAATTCATATTTTTTAAATAACAAGCTTTAAGTTGACAGTAGGCCGTGTATTTTACTTAAATAAAAATAAATTGACGATACACTACACCATCAATTGGTTTGGCAATTGATAGTTTAATTTCAAACTTTTAAGTTTTTTAATACTTACAATAGTAAAAAGTAATTTTCTCTTATTGTTGCGTAGGTATATTATCGGAATACACAAAAACATCTAGTAGGCCTTGACTTATCCAGGCTATAAAACAAAATTTTCATAATGGCGTTTAGCTTTTGTCAGAATTTTATTTAGGTATTTAAGGTTGAAAAGTTACTGGCTTGTATAAAGCATACCAGCATATCGTATTTTTCATAATTTTCATACTTTTGGGCCATCGTTGAAATTGAACAATATCATAAATAAATTATGAGTAACTTTTCAACCTTAAATACCTACCTAAATACAATTCTGACAAGAGCTAAACGCCATTATGAAAATTTTGTTTTATAGCCTGGATAAGTCAAGGCCTACTAGATGTTTTTGTCTATTCCGATAATATACCTACGTAACAATAAGAGGAAATGACTTTTTACTATTGAAAGTATTAAAAAACTTAAAAGTTTGAAATTAAACTATAAAGTAATATTGATGGTGTAGTGTATCGTCAATTTATTTTTATTAAAGTAAAATACACGGCCTACTGTCAACTTAAAGCTAGTTATTTAAAAAATATGAATTTTAACCTTCCTGTTAAAACAAAGTGCCAACTATTATATATTTTTGGAAAGCTCTAAGTAAGCAGAATGCAAATATGAAAAAATATACAGGGTGTTCCATTTAAAATAACATAACTTTGGTATATTTCTCAAAAATGGGGACACCTGGAAAAATATTAACTACGCCACTGGATTCTACGTAAAAAACTGTATAACACCACGTTCTTACATTTTCGATAAGGTATAAGATAACTAAAATACAAGGGGTGTCTGAAAATGCACCGTTTTTAATTTCGCCCTGTATCTCAAAAACCAAGATGGCCATGATAAATCCGTTAAGGGCATCGTTTGTTTCATAAAAAAGTGACACAGGTTTGCGAAAACCGCATCATTCTATCTGTACTAATAACTGAGATACCCGTCAAAAGTGTCGAAAACTGGACACCCTGTACATAAAATATGTCTTAAATTTTCTGAAGAATCCAAAAATTAAATAATATACAGGGTGTTGCGTTTAAAATAAGAAAATTGGGATTGGCCACTGTTACATGACACACCTGTATAAAAAGTTTTATTGGAAAAAATGCGCAACTAGAAATACCAATCGACGTGTCCGA